>OZ014558.1:2405000-3605000 GCA_963966155.1 Clivina fossor
CTTTGCTTTTAATAATCTTTAAATAGTTTAAGAGGAGGTTCTCATCTAAATGACTAAAAAGTACGTAAAGTTTGGAAATTTTTTATACGCAAATGAAAAAACATAGAAGGAAACGGTTTGGGGATTCGAAAAAATGTTATTTTGGTTTTTATTTTCAAAAATTGTCGTTTCATAAAAACAAAATGGCGTCCGTGATTCACTGTTTTCGTGTCAGCGCGGAATCGGTAAACTGCGTATATTGCAGCGTCTCTGGATTTATCTGTAACAAGAAATGAACAACAATGCCAAAAATTTACTACTAAATTTACTGGAGTATAGACCTAAGAACGTGGAAATAACTTAAAATTTGACGATGTGGTACGATCTCAAACTTTGAAGTCGACTTTTAGGCCTTTTTTTTCCACTTCAGAGCCTTCCAAAAAATAGTTAAAACAAACAATTTGTAAATTTTACAAGTCTATACTCCAGCAAATTTAGTTCACTTTTTGGCATTGTTGTTCATTTTTTGTTACAGATAAATCCAGAGACACTACAATACACGCAGTTTACCGATTCCGCGCTGACACGAAAACAGTGAATCACGGGCGCCATTTTGTTTTTATGAAACGACAATTTTTGAAAATAAAGACCAAAATAACATTTTTTCGAATCCCCAAACCGTTTCCTTCTAAGTTTTTTTATTTGCAAATAAAAAATTTGCAAACTTTGCGTACTTTTTAGTCACTCAGAAGAGGAGAACCTCCCCTTAAATGAAAATACATTGGAAAATATTTTAATAATTAGAGATAATTTTTTTTTTTTTTCTAATTATAAATAAATAAAAATCCTGTATACAAGAATTTGTTACGTTAACATATGTTATCTTATTATTATATAATTAAAACATACATACGAATTATATACATACATACATACATACACAATCACGCCATGTACCCAAAAGAGTGTGGCACAAACTCTTTTCAACATTCCGAAATCAGTCGCCTCCAAACATTCCTATCCGCAAACAAGCAACTTTTGCTTCATCCACATTCATAATTCCTCTCTCATACATGCTCTTTTATTCCTACTACTTGGAAACTTTCGCTCATGCAAAACACTCTCAATCATACCATTCCAACTACTCATCGGACGTCCACGCAAACGTATACCATCAAAATCATTCAAATAAATCTTTTTAACCAAACGTTCATTACACATTCGCTCAACATGTCCGAACCATCTTAACTGACTAACACCAACTTTTGCTAATTATTATATTATTGTATCAATTTATGCAGTATGCTTATTATAAAAGTAGAAATAAAATGTTCTAAATTATGGTAGAAAATACGTTTTTAATACAAATAAAAACTCGGAACTGAACTGAAAACCGATAAAAAAACCGTTATTTTTTACCGGAAGCGATATATATATATATATATATATATATATATATATATATATATTTTAACTGCACCGGAACGAAAAATATAACGGTTCGAAGCCTTGTTCTTTACTACCCTCAATCATGTCAATCAAATGTTAAAAAAAAATACTAACACAGCTTTAGGATTTCTAATAACTGGCGGTAGTTGATCGGGATCACCAATAAGAACGAATGTTTTCGAAGATTGTAGTGCTTGTAGAACGGTACATTGTAAAACTTGTGTACTTTCATCGATTAGACAATAATCTAATGTATGATGCACGAGAAATGGATGAGCTGCTCCTAAACAAGTCACTGCTACCACATTCTGTAGGCACACACAAATATAAATACATTAACATATTGTGATAACGTGTGCGATAATAAGCTCAGCGTTATTTAAATAACGTAAACGTTTTTAACGAAATTCGAAATGGGAGTTATTGTGCCACATGCAGTTATATCTTTACGTTATTTCTAAGTTCCAAAAGAATCCGCTAGTTAGCGTATCATTTAAATAGATTCATCACATAGATTCATCTACATCAATATTCAAGTGTGTTAGTAAATGTCAAATTTAAACAATCAAGTTATTTTATAAAATATTGTGTACGTATACATCGAAATAAGTATTTGTTTTATCTTTATATTTCTCTAAATATCTGTCTAATAAGGTTATTACACGAAATTTAAATTAAAAAAAAAAACATATCACAATCGAGAGTTGAATACTAAAAGTTACTGTATTTGTTGTAACAGTTCCCAAAAAAACAACCCAAAATACAGATAATATAAATATTTACTAGTTATTTAAATTTTAAGCTCAAATAGATACACCTAAATGACTTACCATTTTATTATAAAGTTGTTTTATTTCGTCGGGTGTTTTACAATGAGCAGTTAAAGCTGTTTCGCTACAGTGCTGTAAATTCGGATTAATTCTCCTTCCTGAACCCAATCGCAAAAGATGTATGCCATCATCATTCAATAATTGTAAACAGATATTATCAACAGCTGAATGTGTATGACTTGTTATCAAAACAGTTTTTTTCATCAGTACCAATAATTTTATTAATGCGACAATTGTTGCCGTTTTACCTAAAAGGAAAAATAAATAATAGTAATTATATATTAAAGTTGAGAAGATATTTTTTCATAGCCGAGCTTAGAGCTGGTAAACTAGAAAAATTTAAATAATCGATCAGTCGACAAAAAAAATCTAAATTTAAAATAGTTTCAACCAAATTGGTAGGCAGTGGTGAGCTGTAACATTGGTCCAGACTCCTGGGCAGCACTCAAACATAGAAAAACATTTTTGGTTACTCTGCCCACAAGTAAACTAAATAATCTAGGATGTATTTGGAAATTCATAAAATTACCAAAATGGCAGCATTTTGGAAAAAACTGTTTTTTTTATGTAAAAAAAATATATAAAAAAAAACTTTTTAAAAACCACGCTTATATTTAAATGCACTAAAAAGAGGAAAATAAATTTTTTCCTGGTTATCCAAAAATTTTAGAAAGAAATAAAAGCGTGGAGCGCCAGGAAACTATATATTTCGCAATGATGATTAAGCGCTCCACGCTTTTATTTCTTTCTAAAAATTTTGGATAACCAGGAAAAAATTTATTTTCTTCTTTTTAGTGCATTTAAATATAAGCGTGGTTTTTAAAAAAGTTTTTTTTATATATTTTATTTTCTGCTTTTTAGTCTTGTCGTCTTGTCATTATTCAATTGTTAATTGAACAAAAAAATAGTTCATGTGACAGATGTCATTAGTTGTATTAAAAAAATAAATATAAGCGTGTCATATCTTGTAATCGGTTTTTTTTAATATAATATTGTGTTGTCTCCTGGAATGAAACTACATGCAAAATTTCAGTGAGATCAAATGATAGGAAGTGGTCTAAAAATAGGTTACAAAATTTGACCGTGACTGACCGCGACAACAACAGAGTGAGTTAATATAAGCGTGGTAAAAATCAACTTTGAAAGCGCATAAAAAAATCGAAAAAAATGGATATCAAAAATATCCTAGGTACTCTACATCCTAGAGAATTCAATTCTCTTTTTTTAGAGAGAAAATCGAGTCAATTGGATCAATAATTTCCAAGATATCTTCTGGATAAGTTATAAAAACATGATTTCAAAAAAAAAAAAACGCGTTTAAAGTTTGAGAAACCGTATCTACCTGCCCTGACACGATTTTGTAAAAATCGCTTTAACTCTGCAACAAGTTTTAAATTCGGAACATCAATTTAACCAAACGTTTCTAATTTTGTATCACAAAATATGAATCAAAAATAGATGTACCACCATAAAGCCAATTCGACTTAATAAATCAATGCACTCTAACTGGAGTGTTTATAATCAAAAGATAAAACCCTTTAAATTTATATTATTTAATTACATTCGTAAATGGAACTTTTACATTACCATAAAAATTAAAACAAAATGTTAAAAGAGGCACAATTTTACATTCATTTAATTTTTTCTATAAAAATTGTACCACTAAAAATATTAAAATGTACCACAGTTTGAGAACCCCTGTTCTACACACTATAAGCTTTCAAAAAATCAATTTTTTTAAAATTTCAGGGTGGCATTCCTTCAAAATTATCAGCTTTTTTTTGGAAAGGAATTGATTTAAATCAATATATCGACTTTTTTTCCAGCTTTAGCCGAGATGTATTATTTTCAAGAGTCATACGTTTTAAAACTAGTAATGAAACAAAAAAAATTCAATACCTGTTCCTGGCATTCCTTTAATGAGCATATATTCCTTGGCAGACAGTATTCTTAATACAGCTTTTCGTTGAACTATATTTAATTTCCGTAAAATCTGACGAGCTGCGTTTGTTAGAAACGACTTTTCCAGTTTCTCGTTTACAGCCGGTGGCACCTTGTCAATAATCAATTCGCGTAAACGTTTCGCACGATCAGTCGATTCCATTAAACTCGCCATATTTAACATATTAAAATTGCACGCCTGCTGCGATTCATACGTATCTAAATGAAATATCTTATCTGAATACCGATCAGATAAATTCCTAATGAACATTATTCAAAATTAATAACATAAATAAATAAATCATTACACATACACAAACGTGCACCGTATCAACAGATTACATTACATTCAGTCAAGTCATCCTGTTCAAAAACTAAAGCTCGATTTACATTATACTAGATTCGGATAGTTTACATACTAGATTTGAAACTAGAATCGTCTTTAAAGTAGTTAAAACTTTTTATTTAACAAGAAACTTTGACTAGTTTACATACTAGACGCACTTGTCAAAACTTGGATAATGTAAATCAGAAAAAATCCAGCCATGTTTTCAAACTAGAATCGTCTAGAAATTGATTTTCAAACTAGGTTCGGACCAATTTTTCATTCAAGTTTCTATACTAGACCTGCGCACTAGCGGTCATTTCAGTGCTACCAACTCGGTGCAAAGTGTAAATGCGTAACTAAGTAACTCAGAAAGCTTCAAAATCTTAGAAATTTTAACTAGTTTTTCTTGTTTGCGTCTATAAAAATTCATTTTGTACTTAACCTCTTACTTTCACACAATAACAAACTGGTCAGGGTGACCACAGGTTACCAAAATCTATTTTCCCTGGGTTTTCCCTGTCTTTTCCCTCTGTTATTATCATTTTTCCCTGTGTTAAATTTACAATTTTATTATAACTTATACATTATACTCTTGTATTGGCACTATTTGTTCGTATTTTCATAATAATTTCAACTAAATGGCTCGTTATATTTTAATATTTTTTATTGCGAAACATAAATTTACCAAAAATAGTAATGTACATTCATATAATACTAGAGAAAATAACAAATTAGTAGTTCCTAAGCATAATTCAAGCAAATTTAAAACGGGACCTAAGTACAACTGTATTACATTATACAATAAAATACCTGAACGTATTAAAAAACTAGATGATAAAAAATTTAAATTAGAAATTAAGCAAATTCTTTTGCAACATAGCTTTTATAAAATAGAAGAATTTTTTTTTTTAATATATATATATATATATATATATATATATATATATATACTGGGTGTTCGTTCGCTTGGTTGATATAGGGCAATAACATGGGATTTCGATAATATGCAGAATACTACTTTCTGAAGTAAAATTCGAAGAAATACTTAGAATACTTTTCGATAAGGAATAAAAAGTTATATAATTTGGTTTTAGTTTTAATTTGCTAGCATGTACCGTTTGCGCGCTAGAATTTTTTTTAAATGTTTTTTAAAATTTTCAATAATTTTTCCTGCTAAATCAATATGAGTTAGAGAAAAAAGTTACTTAGCTATTATGTAGCTAATTTTTTTCTCAATTTTACTGAATTTTTTCAGATTTTTTTGAGCAAATTTTGAAAAAAGTCTTTTTTTACGTTTTGAGTTATTTTTTCAGTTTTTGTCAAAATGTCTGAATAAAATAATAGAATATTATTTTTTGTTGATAAATACTTGAATCAGTTCCTGTGTTTATAAAATATTATCATCAATGTGTTATTAAAAATTGGATGTCATTTTTTGATTAATATAATATTAAAATTATCCAAATTAATGTATTAATCTTATTTGAGTTTCAACAAAAGTGTATACAATACATATAAAAGTTATTTTTTTAAAAAAATAAACGTATGTGATCAGATTTAAATAAATATGTATTCTTGAACGAATTAAACAATTTAATTATTATGTAATGTTGCCAATTTTCCGTGAAAACTATTCAAAAAATTTAACGTAAAATTTTTTTTCCCTGCGTTTTCCCTGAATATTTTCTATGATTCAAATTCCCTGTATTTTCCCTGTTTCCCTGAGTTTTCCAGAATGTGGTCACCCTGCTGGTATATAAACACTACGTACATTTTGGATGTTGGCAAACCTAACTCACATCCAATTCCGAGCCTGCGTACAACTAAAAAGTATGAACATGCGCCTTCATAAAAAGTTTTAACTACTTTAAAGACGATTCTAGTTTCAAATCTAATATGTAAACTAGTCAAAGTTTCTAGCCAAATCTAGTATAATGTAAATCAAGCTTTAGAAATCTCGTTACACCATAGCAAAAAAGTACACATACACCGATTAATATGTAATCAGAATTTACCTGTCTAAAGTAACAGATATTTTCGTTTCTGATATATCCTTCACAAAACCAGTCGCTACAGCAACCCTAATATTAGTACTAATAATTATATAACTTCCTGGAATTAATCCTGATGAAAGAAAATCCTCACTAAGTTTCTTATCTTCGATTAATTCAATTGTATCTTTATCAGAAGCACGCATGAAACTATGTACATATGAATTATTATCGTTAATAATGGAATTATTTAAGAGCTTCATATTACATAATGCTTTTCCTTTTAGTTCACTAGATAAATAAAAAATAAAAAAAAACATCTTAATATATTTTTTCTGTACTAAATATACAGTTGGTATTACAAACGTGGTTTTAATTTCGGATTTAAAAAAGCATTACTTTTTAACACGCTAAATTTATCATTCATAAATGACAGAAATATAAAAAACTTCATGTCCGAAAATGCTTTCTAACGGAACTGTAGCCGTTAGAAGTTTATTACATGTAACATCAATCGCGTTAGCCTTATTTATTATAATCAGGAAATAAAAAACAAGTCATAAACTTCTGAATAATTGTAAAATTACTGATTTATTTTCTAACATTTTGTTTAAGCACTAGTAAACCAATTTACTAGTTATGACTTACTGGGTCTCGACAAAAATTGTCTTTAATTGTTTATTAAATATTTATTTATATGTGTACAAAAATTTATAAACTAGTAAATTGGTTTACTAGTGTTTAAACAAAATGTTAGAAAATCAATCAGTTATTTTACAATTATTCAGAAGTTTATGACTTGTTTTTTTTTTCCTGATATAATAAATAAGGCTAACGCGATTGATGTTACATGTAGTAAACTTCTAACGGCTACAGTTCCGTTAGAAAGCATTTTCGGACATGAAGTTTTTAATTAGATTATTCATAGGAATCATCCGGTGTAGTTTTTCCCCGACACTGTATTATGCACGATAAACATTTTAAATAACAAAATTTGTATTCGAACAACAACAAAAAAATGAACAAAGAATCAAATTCCCGGTTCACAGAAGACTAAAGTATAAGGGTTTATTTAAAACAAATAAAAGCGAAAAACTTTCCCATTTTTCTCGTTCAATATACCAATTTTGTCCTAAACTTTCCTATTTTTGTAGTTCGATATACTAACTGCAACTGGCATAAAAAACCAAGTCGAAACAATTGAATTAAAACACCGAAAAAACCAAACTTATAGTACCAGCCAAATATGTGGTGTAATATTTACCGTTTATGTGGTAATGTACACCATAGATCTTTCATTTCTTTCGAAAGATTTTGATAATTATTTTCTAACATAATCAGACTTGTCCAATGTATAAAATAATCGATATGGCTAGGCAATAAATGTTTCAATACTTCGATTGATAACGATTTTAATGGATGATTATCTGGTAATTCATATCTCCTATCTCGACTAAAAAATAATAATTATTTAATTAAAAACATTATGTAAAATTATCGATTTTAGCCTAACTGGATTTTTTTTTTGTTATAATATACAGTGTGTAAAGTGATGAGGTTTCCTATAGGGAAAAAAATTTTAATTTGAGTTTTAGGAGAAAAACTTCTTCTTTATAAAAAATTTTGCTTCTATCAAAACCCCTAATAGTCAAAGAAAAAATCCAGTAATCACTTAAGATAAGATCAAAACCTTGATATTATGTCGAGTTGTTGATTTTAAATATGACTAAGTCCGAATATCAGTATCGTGTGAAAAATGTTAAAAATATTTGTCATACAAGAGACTTACTTTTTAATTATTATTATTATTAATTTGACAAAATATAATTATTATTATTATTAACAAATAATCCATGGATAACACGATACTGATTTAACATACGGACTTAGTCATATTTAAAATCAACAACTCGACATAATATCAAGTTTTTGATCTTATCTTAAGTGATTACTGGATTTTTCTTTGACTATTAGGGGTTTTGATAGAAGCAAAATTTTTTATAAAGAATAAGTTTTTCTCATAAAACTCATATTAAAATTTTTTTTCCCTATAGGAAACCTTATCACTTTACACACTGTATAATATACACCTATGCTACTAGTAGATAATAAATAAAAATAATCTAGAAGAGTAGAAATAATTATGCTGAGGAAAAATATATGGTGACAAATAAAATATGCCAGAAACTACTTACGATAAACTTGAAATATAATCTGTAATAAAAGGCTATGGTAGTTAGGTTACGTGATACGGAAGCCGGAAAAATAGGTAAGCGAAAATGATGTTCAATGGAGGAATAGGACCTGATGCGGAATTTACGACAGCCAATTGGAAAGAAAAAAAAAGCTAAATCGTAAAATTAACAATTATAAGCGTATAAAAATATATATAAGTTATATAATATTTTAACAAAACCTTTAAAAAAGTTTAGAAAATGATCTACTGTGGCGAAATTTAAATAAAAATAATATTATAAAAAATCCGAAAACCACATTTAAATTTAAGTGTGGTTTTGGGATTTTTTTTTATAATATTATTTTTAATTAAAACCTTTAAAATTTAATGGCTGGACTTCAGAATAGCCTCCCGTTTTTAAAAGCCAAATTTGCGAATGCGTGAACATCGGAATGCGCATGCCCCATGTGTAAAAACCAGTGAATCTCAAATAGTTTCATTAGTAATTTTGACAATTTTGTCCGTTAAAACTTATATCATGTTAAGAAGTGTGATTGTTCCTTATGTTATGTTATGTTAAGAAATCCGGTAGGTTAGGTAGGTAGGTTTCAGGTAGGAGTTTGTTGTTTAAAGACCGTTAAAACACATTTAAAATCATATTTTGTCTTGTCGAACAGTTTGACAGTCACTGGTTTTTCAACTCGCGTGCCTACCGCAAAAACGGGAGGCTGTTCTATAACTTTACCAATTTAATAAATCAAGTTTCAATTATCTCCAGAATCCGCGAGAAACTGCCAAAACTTGCTTTTATTAAAATAAAACGGCTTTAAGTTCCTAGTTCTGTATTAATAGGCAACAAAATAAGTAACTAGATCATAAAATTTATAAATTTTTAATTGAAGAAAGTCAAATTTTATTTACTTCACACTGATTGATGTTATCTTTTACTTTATAAATCTCTATTGCTTCTCTTATCAATCTGCTATTAATGATTAATGGGTCTTGCAATTATTACAGTATCGTCGAATTTTACATCATGAAGATTTTCTAACGCATGTTGTGCAATAACATTTTTATGTGGATGGTTTAGATCAGTGTTTCTCAACCAAAAACGCACCGCGGACCAGTAAAATATCTAATTTTCTTACGCGGACCGCTAATAATAATAATTGTTGGTTAATTTTTTTGCAAGAAAACAAATATATTTAATTACATTTATTTCAGTTGTAGAAAATCACAGAGAATAAACAATCTGCATAAAAAAATAACAATAGAAATTAAAAAAGTTATTTAATAAATATTAAAGAGTTTTGTTATCTTGCGCGGATCACTAAAATTTTCTATATTAATACAGAATTAAATCCATTTTATTGTAATATAACGAGTGCTGAAATTTTTTTTATTACTTTTATTTAATATAATGTTGTCAAAGTTGTGACTGAAATCTAGATCAATTAATCTAGAACACAATGTAAGATCGATTTTGTAGGTTATCCTTTCAAATTACACCATAAACTCCATCTGACTTTTAAGAATTTATCAACATATTTTTTACATACCTTAAGAACAATGTACATAATGTAGAATAAGGACATTTCTGACAAGCACTATGATGATTAATTGGTTCCGGTAATTCCGGAATAATATATTTTAATTTGTTTTCTTCTGTAATAATTTGTGGTAATTGTTTCATGAAATACACTAGATTATTTCTCATCATAATTAAATCACGTTTCTCACGGTAACTTGCTGAAATCTGATTTAAGGTTTCTTCTCTAAAACAAATTAATATCAGTTATTAGTTTCGTTGGAATCAGATTATTTCTGCGGTAAATTCATTTTATGCTAGAATTCTAGGCATTGTCAATAAACCTTTAGATCATCTACGAGACAAAACTCTAATTGCTTAAATCGCCATTAATTTATTTTGATGGCACTAATTAAATCGTTAGTTAATTTTTAAATGAAGAAAAATGCATTGATCAACTTCCCCACAAGATCATAACTACAGAGTACAGAAACTGTTTAGAATTAGCGAATTTCGTCAAAATTAACTTAGTATCAATGCGACCACTAGTTAAGTATATAAACGTAAATAAAATATAGTAAAGAATCTAATTTTTAATTAAAATTCGACGTTTCGAAATACGACACGTATATTACCAGAAAAAAATATATAATAAACAAACAAACAGCAAACAAAGTAATTTATAAATTATTAATTAAAATAATTCAGATTTTATTTTCAAAGCCTTCACACTGATTGGTATTATTTTCTTTGTAAATTTCTATTACTTTTCTTATCGATCTACTGTTAATATTATAGAAGAGAAACATACATACAAATATTTGACAATTAGAGAGATTAAATTACCTTAGATACAATAATAAACCTGATGAAACATTGTAACCCAATTCATTCATCATCATAATGTACATGATAACTTGTCCTTGATGCTCTAATGACATCGAAGCTCTACCGGTTTTTAATTCCAGCGGTAAAATATGATTGGATAACGCAGCAGTATCTGTCTTTACTGTAATATCAATTTTGCCTTTCATTCCCAGTGTCGGACACCAAATTGTTTCTTCAATATCTTTAACACATTCGATACTGCCTTTCCAATTACCTAAATAATTCTACACCCAAAAAAAAAAACAATCAATTACTTTGGCTCGAATTTATAATCCGTTTTAGATATATTATTAATAAATATTAACACAGAACTTAAACCTAAAGCCGTTTTATTTTAGAAGTATTTCTAAAAATATTTAACGCTATTATTATTCGCTTTTCAATTTTTCAAAATATAAACAAGGACTTACTTTTTTATTTTTCAAATTTTCTGATTTTTTATTCTTTAACATGTACTTGTGAACGAAATTTACAATTTTTGGAATGTAAGAAATCAATTCATTTTTAATTTCTTCGATTGGTAATTGACTAGTATATGACATAATAATCTAAAAAAAAAAAAAAATTATTTCGTAAAATTTTAAAAGTTTAAAACTAATAAGAACAATAATAAATACAACATTATTTATATTATATATTTACCGTTTCCTTAGATGATACAATTTCATCAATCTTTTTCGCAATTAATGATTCGTTAAATAATTTTTGTTGTAAAATACTTTCAAACAAATCATGAACTAGTGTTCCAATTATCATAAATCTATTATCCGATTCTAGATGTGGAAATCTATCGCCTAAAATTTTTCTTCGCATACAGAATTGCGAGCCAACAATCGTTGTGGGACTAACCATAAAATTTGGTTCGAATATTACGTAACCTTGATTATTATCGACCACATATGGTATATGCGATGTGGTTTTATGCGCTTGAATATTTATATAATCTCCCGCATTTAATTGCATATATTGCCTGAAAAATAATATGAGTAAAAACAAGATTAGAAATATATGAGTAAATCAATAAATTTGACATTATCACATAAATACTAAGAAATAGAAATAAAAATTTTATATTTTTCAACCAAAAGTTCTGGCAGCATTATTCAAAAATTAAATTATTATACATGAAAAATTAATTTATCCCGAAAATTGGTTTTAAATCGTACAAACAGTATGCTTAAAATAAATTTTGAATAACTTTTCCGGAAAATTGACAACATTGCATAATAATGAAATCGTTTAATTCTTTCAAGCATATCTATATATATATATATATATTAAGGTGGTCCTTAAAAAAGAAAATTTTGCAGACTGGGCAAAAAATGATTTTTTGGTACGAGAAAATAAGGAAAAAACGCATATAACATTTCTTAATCACTATTTACTGGTAATTTGGAAGTTTTTAAGAAACGTTATTTTTTGCTATTTTCTGCGATATAACTTACAAAAAAATAAATTGCCAGTAATTTAAACATCAATAATGAAAAGTCAATTACAAAAAAATCGACAAGAAAATTAAACATTCCGGAAAATTAATATCTGAACGTAAAAAAGAAAAACTTACCAGGCACCTTGAAGAAGACACGACGTTATTTTTTTATTTTTAACTGACTGTATCTTTATTATTAAATTTAAATTCGGATTTTGAATGACTTCTTTAATATTACAAAAGTGCCATGTTTCTATGTTTAAATCTTCTATATTATTCTAAAAATATTACGAAATAAAATATTAAAAATTATCAACTGATACAAATATCATATTTTTTTAAACTACGTAAATTATACTTTTTTATATTCTTAAATCACCATTTATTTATTTTGATGGCACTAATTAAATCATTAGTTAATTTTTAAATAAAAGTCAATGCATTTTTCTTCATTTAAAAATTGACTAATGACTTAATTAGTTCATCAAAATTAATGGCATTTAAGCAAAAAACAAAAATACTACAACCTAATATGTAAATCATATTTTATATTACTTGTATGTAAAAAATAATATGACTAGATTTTAAAAATTGCTAAATATTATAAAAAAAAGTTTAAATTATGAATTTTAGCAAAAATATTATAATTTTTTTCCATAAAAATGTTTGTTTTACAAATTGTGAACAAACATTGTTCACAAATTATAACCGCATGTAACAATATTATTTTAAAAAAAGAGCATAATTTAGGTAATATTCAATATAATTACTTGAATTATATTAATTTCAGTCTCCCATTCTTCATCAAAATAGAAGCTGTCTTCTTCAAATAAATTCATTGAACTATTATATCCGGAACTCGGTACCAAATTCTCACTATTATATTCAATTCCTGTTTTTTCCGATATAATACTAACACACTCCTCACTAAATAAACTAGAACTCGAATCATTTTCCAATAGATTATATTTGGTGTTTGCATTTGATTTTGATGGACTAATTTTATTTCCTCGGTACGGACTTCTTTTTGATGGACTAAGTACAAAATCTGTAGTAATTTTTAATAAATTATTTCGTTCATTACTCTCCATATCCAGATTATTTGAGCGATTTTTTTTGTTCGGAGGTGATTTCATTATATCATTTTCACTATTACAAATATCATTCACTTTACGCTTTTTTAAAATGTTTGTACTTGCACAAGTAATATCTGACAATATCGCTTCGTTTTCGCTATAAACACTTTTAAATATCGAACTATCTGTCGTTTTTTCCACTTTCATACATATTTCTTGATTTTGTTTAATGTTTGCACTTAAATCATGATTCTCCATTTCAGGTAAAACGGATTGTGATGTTGATTCGGATTTTTTCAAAACTAGTTTATTAAAAAAATGTGTAATTTTCTGTTCGTTCTTAACTGGCACTGGTTTCTGAAAATAAATGTTTTAATTCATAGTTATTTAACAGGTTATCTATTCCAAATACCGTTTTCTGAGGTTTTGATTCACATATTTTTTTCATTATAGAAATGAAATAAGAATCACAATTATTAATTGTACAGCGTTAAATTACTGTAAAAGTAATTTTTATCAACACTTTTTTTATAGAAATAATATATAGATTTTATAAATATAATTAATACTTGTTACTGGAACACTGAAAATGTTTTGCCGCCAAAACTTTATACTTTAACCTTACTTTCAACTGTCAACTTTCAACATAAATAAAGTAATGCGCCCTTGCGCCAATATTGGCGTTTTGTAGTATCAAGAGATGGCCAGAGATGGCATTAATTCACATCGAAATGGTCTGTGATTCACATAAATGAAATATGAAATAAAATAATAATAATCAGGCCTTAGTAATTTCTTTTTTGTGTTTTGTAGTTTTTATTATTTTTATTTTTTTATTTTTATTGACGTAGTTTAATACTTATTAGTATTTATTTGATGTTATTTACTTGTTTTAATCGTATTCAGCCGATTAAAGCATGTATCCCACACTGACAAATAACAGCAAGTCAATATGAGCAACTTTAATTTTTAGTTATAACTTGTTATTACTTTATATATAGCATATAGGTATATAAAAACCAGTGTATGTCTGTTTGTCCTTTATGCATTGCTACACCATTCATCCGATCGCCATGAAACTTTGGGAAGTCGTTGAGCAAACTCCCGCGACAGTTTTTGGGGCCTTCGGGGCCCCAGGGCCCTCATAATCTTTCGGATACTGAAATTTTGCGCAGTTGCGCAGCAACTCGCGACGGGAAAGCCAGTTACCTATAAATTAACGGAATTTGTTTATTAAATGTTAGCTTAATTAGTTGCCGTTCAAAACTATGAAATATTTCGAGGTCATTTAAACAGAAATTGCCTGTACGAACAATAATTGTTTATACTCGTATTTCTTGTCTGGTATCTCTGGTATTTCCTGTCTCGTATTTCTTGTCTTGTATATCTTATCTCGTATTTTTCGCTCTAAGTAATATTTGTGTAGGTTGATTAGATTAAGTTAGTTTTCAATCGTTTGTTGTATATATTAGATGCAAAAATGGTAAAATTAAGTAAAAATACTTTAGAAAAACTGAAGTGTTCTGTGTGTAACGAATATTTATCATTTGGACCAGTACTATTAACTGAAAATGGAAAAAGATTGTGTGGGCGATGTCCAAATGCATCAGATTCAATTGCTATACGGAATACGACATATGAAGATTTAGCTGAAAATATGGAATTTCCTTGTCGCTACCAGAAGAATGGCTGTACTAAAATATCTCCATTTACCAAGATGAAAGCTCACGAAGAAAACTGTATCTATCAAATTTTACCATGCTCAATTACAACAACGAATACCTGCCCTTGGATAGGTTCTTCTAATAATTTATTAAAGCACTGCGAAGATAAACACCCTGAGATTATAATTCCTCATCCATGTAAAATTTCACATAATTTTACTCGTGATAACGTGCAGACATTTCTTACAAAAATTTTCAATTTATTATTTTTGATTCACACCAGAATTTGTTTAACTTCGAATATGTTATATTATTGTGTGCGATTAATTGGTGATCCAGAAGACATAGCATTGTACAAGTTTGATGTACGCATTTCGAAAGGTAACGACAGTATTACTAAATGTGGAGACATTATATTGTACTCAACTTTGAAAGTAGAAGAAAATAATTCTTTGGCGATTAAAATTGTTGTTCTTGAAGAAATATTTAGTTCAGTGGAAAATCTTAATTTTCAGATATCGATTAAAAAACTTGGTACTACTGACAATAAACCTTGTCAAGTAAGAAGATGTTATACATGTTTTCAAGTATTACCAAAATGTATATATTACGATGCATCCGGGTGGTTATGTTCAGATTGTCCTAAAATGTTTCATTGCAGTCAATACATCACAATTCATGATCATATATACGGAAATAAGGTTCGTTGTAGTGACAAAGATATAGAACATAAAATTATCAAACATCGAACGTTTTTCTGTAAGGGTAAAAAAATAAACAATTATAAAATGGAACAACAAACGCTCATTCTGAAGCCATGTTCAAAACCAGAGTTGTTTTATATTAAAAACGACATAGATTTTTTTTGTAATTCTTATTTGAAATCAAACGAACGCAAAGAATTAATATTTTATTGTGAAATCTACTTAAATGTATCATTTGAAAAACTTCATAACTATGAATGTGTATTACATTTTACAAATGTTGTTACTGGCCACGAATTTTCATATACTCCAAATGTTACTTATGCAACTGAATATGATTGGATCACACAGTTTAAATTAAGTGAATGTGATACGTCTTTCAATCTAAAAATTGACCTACATGCTAAATCAAATTAATTTTTTAAATATATATTTTCTATGTTTGCAGTTAACATTGTTAACTTTAAATATGTTTTGTTTAATTTTTCTATATCTTTAAATATCAGTAAATACTTAAATTATAGTATATAAGAAATTGAATTATAGTGGTGTAAGTCAATCTGTCTTTAGAAATGGATTTTTTTATAGTTTCCTACATCATTATTATTAATATCATTATAAATGGCAATTTTTATAATAAAAATAAATTTCACGCTCTACTTTTAATGCCAAGTAAAAAAATCAATATTCTGAATTTTCTATTAGAAATAGCTTTACGTGACATACACTATTATGATTTTCAACCCTTCCTATATTTTATCAAATTGTTTTCGAACGTTATAACTAATAAAACAATAAATAGAATAAGCTAAAAGTTATTTTAAGTTTTATTGTAACTATATGAGATTGTTGTATTACGTTATTTAGTGTAAGATGTATTAAAAAGAATAAATTTTGTATTTTTTTGAAAAATTAGTTCCTTCGTAATTTATTTCTTAAAACTTACAAATTTAAGTTTACTATAGTATAATAATAAATATTTTATAATATGAATTTGTATTAACTCAAAAACTACAAACAATATATTCAAAATTCTTTATAACATTAAAGTCTGTATTAAAATATTATTTAAAAATAAGTAGCTCAAATATTTTTTCTCTGTTTTTGTCGTCTATAAAGGAGTTTTAAAAGTCGATCAATTTTTTATTTTAGAACAACTGACACAAATAATAAACAAATAAATTATATTATAGTATCGGATATTTTGTAATGTTAAAAAATATAAAAATAAAATCCTCTTAGAATTAAACTTACATTATGTATTCAAAAAAAAATCAAATACAAAATCGTATTCCATAAAAACATTACAATATTTTCATAATAAAATATATTATTTAAGTGCAATAATTATTATTACTGGTAATATTTAAACAAATCGGATTCTTTTGAATCCACATCGGAATGGTCAATTTCACCTTCACTGATTTGCGTATTTTCACGATATAACGGAATCTTATATGACTCAATTGTTTGAGTACTAACCGTTGGATAATATAATGATTTACCATATTTAGGATGATACCTATCATATCTGTATTCATCTAATGATTTCGTATCATATACGCCTTCATGACATGCATACATATTTTTTTGTTCATATTTATCTAAATTTTCCATTATTATTCTTTTGTTATTATTTACTGGTAGTATAGTATTCGGTTTTCGATATTTTTCTTGTACTTGCCCAGAATATCCAGATTGGACTAAAACATCATCTTTATGTATTAGATTTCGAGGAAAATTTACGTATTTAGTATCAGTCGGTTGAAGTAAAACATAATGCGGATAATCTATGCCATTTTCGTTAGTTACTGTATCGGTTTTTTGATATTTTTTTTGTATTTGTCCAGAATATTCAGATGAGACGAAATTATCTTTTTTATTTACTAGATTTTGAGGGAAATTAACATTTTTATTATTACATGGCTGTAACAAAACATACTGCGAATAATTTGTATTTCGATATTGTATACTTTCGTTAATGACGTATTTTCGATCTTCATCTATGTTTATAGATTTGCTATTTTGTTTTCGACATTTAGTTATATTCGTCGGTTTGTCCACTTGATACAGTACGTTCATATTATCGTTTGTAACTTGCTTAATTGTAGATATAAAATCAGTTTGTGTTGCACTATTATTTTGATTTTTTTCACTATGTAGATTCATAGAACAATTGCATTTACGATTTTCAACTTTTGCTACAATACAATATTCGAGAACATTGGTGTGATCTGTTTGCTCCACTTTTCTACAAAGTTTATTTTGAATTTTTTGACAACTTTCAACTTTTGGTACATTACAAATCTTGGAACATTCTGGAATACAAGTATGATGAGTATCATCTATCATTTCTTCGGTATAACATTTTCCAGAACAAAATGAATCACGTTTGAATGGTTCAATTAATGTAGGTTTTAAAAATTGTGTTTTTTCAATTGTAAATGATGTTTGTGTACCCATATCAATACCTAATTTTAAATTTTCGATATTGAATTTTTTAAGATATTCACTAAACGAATTTAGTGATGATTGTGTCATAATTTTGTCAACACTACTTGTCAAAGTTTCTTGTTTATCATTGGATTTTTTTTCTATAATATGTTCTTTTATATTATGTTCATCAACATCTTTATTTGATATTTGTTGAGATTTATTATCAGAAATTTGATTTACATCGTGTTTTATTTGTGTAAAATCTTCGTTAGAAGTGTTCAATATTATTTTTTTATATGTATTAGTATCAATATCATTTGATGGTAAATCATATTCTGTTGTTAAAGTTTCTAGTGACTGTCCACTATGACTTTTAAATTCTGTTGATGGTTTTTCATTTAAATTAGCTTTCTCTATATCTTCTTTGCTAGGTTTGCTACTTAGAATAGTTTTTACAGATGAATCTGGTGTGTCCAATGTTTCATTCATTTTTCTATCAGACGTTTTCGCAATATTTTCTTCTCCAGCACTAAATCTCTTAGCTATGTTTAATGATTTTTCATATAAAATGTTATCAGACAGATTTGATGAATTTTTCATTATTTTTTCGTTTAAAGAACTTTCATTATTTAGATTTTCTAAAACTGTTATTTCTTCATTATTGTTCGCAGATTCATTTGAAAATTTTTCAAATAAAATGTTTTCAGATATATTTGTTGAATTTTTAATAATTTCTTCATTATTTAAATTTTCTTTTATTGATTCCGAAATATCATTCGATAATTTACTAATTGATGGTTCAAAATTATGTTCATTATTTAAACTAGACTCATTATCTTTTTTTTCAATATCATCATCTATTTTTATAATTTCCTCATTGTTCTTAGTTTTAGATAATTTTTCAAGTGCAGTTCTTAATATTTCATTAATTTCTTCTTTATCTGTAGCATATTTACTACAACTACATATATCTTCCATTAATTTTTGATTTAATGTCTTATCTACTGGTACCTCTGTTTTATTACTAGAAACTTCTAAATTATCTTTCACTGTTTTATTACTATTATTCTGAAATTGGTTTGTTAGTTCCTTGATTAATGAATTAGTTTCATCTTCAATTAAGGTCTGTAAAATATTATTATTGATGTGTATTACATACATCTACAGAATGGGACATAAACACCTGACGTTTTTCAAATAATAATTAAATTTTGTGCTTGCTCAAAAGATATTGTTCTTCAGACGTATTAAAATATTGACATTACATTACTATATTGCCTATGTAGAATGTCACTATGTCACTACTACAATAATGTGAACATTATTATATCTATTTTAGTTTTAATTTGAATTTAAATGTCACAAATTTCATATTCGGTCAAAAAAACATTAATTCTCACAAATCACGTAATAAATATAATGTTCTACAACTGTTGGTAAGGGTAAAATTAGTTGGTATGTATTTTTTTAGTTTAGTTTCGTTTGGAATGCTTGAAGAAAAAATAGCATATGTCACTTGGAATAGAAAGCTCTTTTTGTGTTTCGTCCAGATTGCTTGACCACGGCTGTGTTTCAGCCACAAGTGTCTGAGCTCAACACAATAAAGAGATACAATTTTATTGAGCTTAAGATGACATGACAAGTTCGCCATGATGTTTCAAAAACTCTTCCATTTTATCTGGAAGAGAATGCATTACTTGCTGTACGCTTCTTCATCAGACCTAACAGCACCAGAATTTTTTTACGGGTATTTCCGAAAAACAAGACCTATTAATCTTAAACTGAATAAAAATTGTGTATCTTTCAGTATCAATAAATAATATCTTCTGAGTAAGTACAAAGTTTTATTATTATTATTTTATAAATCGTCAAATGTTTATGTCCCATCCCTGTATGTTATTTAAATTATTTAATACCTGAATTTTACCTGAACAGGATAAAGATGTTGTATCGTCCGGACTAAATCTTGAAATGCAGCTTCCATTTTCACATTGTAATACGATTTTTTCATCTTGTTCATTTGATAAAATTTCTTCGTGTTCCAAACACAATTCATTACTATTCAATATAGCACTTATTACATCTTGAAGTTCATTTTCATTCAATTGTTGAATTTCATTATCAGTTATTTCATGTTGACCGTTAATGATTTTTCGAAGTAAACTTGATTTAGATTCTATATTTGCCAGTTCTTTTTTGCAAGAACATTTAACTTTAAAATGATGAGAAGGTTTCTCACAGATATTTAATTCCTTACATAAATGATCTAATTGAAGTAGCATTTTTTTCTAAAAACATACATTATTTGATGATGATAATATTTACTTTATTTATGCCCGTATGCATAAACGTTTTCGTTAAAAATAACGGTTTGTTAAAATGAAAATTCTTAGATTCCGTAAAAAATCTTTCTATGTATATTGCAACGAAATTTCTTATGATATCCAAGAATTTTTATTTTAACAAACCTTTATTTAACGGGCATTAGTAAAGTTTAGCCTAAGATGTTTTAAAGTTGTACTAAAATCGACATTAAACCAGCAAAAAAGTATCGATTTTTAATTCTACTGTCATAATTATTATTGCTGTCAATAAAACAATGCTTTTTCGTCATCTTTTCAAACTTCTAATTGCATAATTATTTGTTGTTGTTAATAAAATAATGCTTCTTTGTCGGCTTAAAGTCCTAAATACTAGTAATACAAAAATAATATAGTATAAACATGATAAATGTGAAATTTATTTATTACTAACAAAAGTTGCTTGTCAAGATAAGAATGTTTGGAGGAAACATTTTTTTGGGTACATGGCGTGATTGTATAGAGATAACTGATTAAAATTAAATATTATTGTTTAATAAAAAAAATGAGAAAAATTATTTGATACATAATAAAAATAAAATTATATAATGTTGTGGACGATAAGAGAATCTTTTTTGAAAAATTGATTCTAATCAGATAAATAGCATAATAGAAATATTTTTTTAAATTTTATCAGTTAGCTTTCATGTGTTTCAAGTTTCAAAATTTATTTAGTGTTTTAGTGCATACTTGATATAGTGCTATTATAATTTAAGCTTTAAATTTCGGAAATTTATATGAATTTTAAAATAACAATTTTTACCATATTTAATCGACTTCGATTTGCTTCAATATGACTATTAAAAACACGTTGCATTTCTTTTTGACTATACAGATTATTTCGTAATATATCTTCTGTTATTCGTAGAGAAAATTGAAAATACTCATACTCTGAAATTCTAAATATTCAAAAAAAAAAAAATATTAAAACAGATATATAATACAATACAATTAAAAAATAAAAACTTACAGTTGTTCTTTTTGTGTTTTAGATAAACGTGGAGTTGGTACAGGTTTTTTATCGATTTTTCTATCTATATTTTTATTGTCATTTACCTAAAAAAAAAATCAACTGTGAATCAAAAATCTTTAGTGAATTACAGATAATCTTACATTTTTATTAACCTGCTCATTTGTCTGTTTACTGCTGTCCGGTTTATTACATATTATCTTTGTTACTTTCGAATTGCTTGCTAAAGCATTATCGGTTCTTCTATTATGAGTTCTTGTGGGAACACTTAGAGATCGTCCTTTTGGTATCTCGTTTTGAAAACATTTATGAATACGCTTACTTCTAATGTCATAATTACTACTTGATCTCGAAGATACTTGAGCACTGCATACATTATCTGTGTTATTATCAAATATATAAATGTATTTATTTATTAAATATACCTTAAAAATTTGGGAGTGCAAGTAAGACTGGCATTTGCTGAAACAAATTTATGTCGTGCTAGATAACTTTTTGGTGGAGCAGTATTTACAACAGATTTCGCTGAATTAATTCTTCGATAATGATGTATCATATGTAAATTAGTATCAAAAATTGTATAATTCATAACCATAGTGGAAAAATATTATAAAATAATTTATTTAACTTATAAAATTTATTATATACAAATTGATATATAAAGTTTGTTTACTTTAACCTATCTAATTTATCTGTCTGTCATAAATATTCTTTTTCTTATTCATGTATTTAAAAAATGCCGCATAAAATACAATTTACCTGAATTTTCATGAAAAGTACAACAACATGTATGCGAAACGTAACAGAGTTTATGTTTTGTTGAATTATTATACATTTTAACAACATTTGTAATTTTATAAACAGTTGATTTTGAGAAATACTGATTAATCAAACTGAAATAAGAGAATTTAAAATTTGGAAACATATTCATATTCCGCTTTTTAAACTACTTTTAGGTAAAAGCGCGTTTGACATTTATTTTAAATTAAAACTACAATTTAAGGATATTATTTCTAAAGTCGATTTTAAGCCTGCAAAAAAACTGATTTTAAATTTTACTGGCATAATATTGCTATCAAAAAAACTGTGATTTTTGTCAACTTTTCAAACTTTTTTATCGGCTTCAAATCTACTTTAGTTTTTTTAGGTTTATATGGACTATGAGTATTTAATATTTTGTAAAATTTAAATGAACAATTGTATTAATATAACTAAAATAATAACTAAACATATATTTCTTAAAATTTAATTACGTACATTTTAAATGTTTTTTGGACGAATTAAGATAATTCACATTCCTCTTCATTGAAATAGATTTTTTGTAGTTATATTATCCTAAAGTGGTAAAAAATGGGGTTTATATATAATGTTATTTATATATTGTAATCCATTTACAATTCATATAAAAATATTTCTTAACAATGACTATTCGTTTTATTTTATTATTAAAATTTATATGATGATCTTTTTATGAAACAGAGTAATAAAAAAATACAATTAATGGTTTTTATATTAGATATTAGAAAATAATTATATAGAATAAATTTATTAGAAATAGTTGCATTTAAACAATATGTTCGTCTTTTTTATCAAGTTCGGTGTATTTTTTTGTATATTTATATTATAATAAACTAAGGCACTACTCAGTTTATTTGCGCAAATTTACTTGCCCAGATCCGTTTGTGTAAATTTGCTTACTTAGTTCAGTTTACGCAAATTATATATATTTATTTTATATAAACATAATTTTAACAAAATAATATTTCTTTATGATTTCATGAAAGCTTTTTTGAATTTGTAATGAAAATACGAATTCAAAATTTTACGAAATTGTCTTACTGTGTATATAAAACTTAAAAATAAATTTAATTCCATATTAAAACATCCATTTTTTTTTTATTATAATCTTGCCAATTTAAATAAATAATTTTTATTTTATATAAAATGTTATGTTCTTGCATTTACAGTAAAACTAACAGTGTAGAAATAACATTTTCAAACAATCCATTCTCACTAAATCTGATGCATTCCGATTTAGTAAAAAATATTTTTAAGAAATATTTAAAATATATATATCTATCATTTTACATGATTAAAAATTTATGTACATAATACATACATAATAGAATCTTGTTTTATCTCTTAAACCTCAATTTTTATCATATATATATAAAAGACGCTGTTCACATCTCACAATTTTCATACGTTTGAAGCACACGGATTAATCAAAATTGGAAAAAAACGATATTAGATACATTTAGTCATGAAAAAAGTGCCATATACATATATATGCCATATATATATATATATATATATATATATATATATATATATATATATATATATATATATATATATATATATATATATATATATATATATATATATACAGCCTGTTTCAGAATAAGCGCCTTATTTTTTTTAGCCACACTATGGGTACTACTTTCAAAATATTTGGCAGTAATATGTTTCTGGACATTCTCTACACGATGGTGATATCAGATTTTCAATTGGATGAATTATTTCAAAATGGCGACATTCAACTTTCCAAAAGTAGATAATTATTACAAAATAAAGTTTAATTGTTTCTTTTGTGTCTACCGCTACTTGATATTTCGACAAAAATAACATCGAGTGTAAAACATTCATGCGCTACTAGATTAAAATGTTAGTTTGCTTTTTGAAAGGGAAAGAAATGAATTTTTAAGAGAAACGAAATACTATCGTAAAAAGAATGTTTTTAGGATCTCAATAATAAAATAAAAATTATGGCGTCCCATTAAAAAAAAAAGTTGAATGTCGCCATTTTGAAATAATTCGTCCAATTGAAAATCTGATATCACCATCGTGTAGAGAATGTCCTGAAACATATTACTGCCAAATATTTTGAAAGTAGTACCCATAGTGTAGCTAAAAAAAAATAAGGCGCTTACTCTGAAACAGGCTGTATATTCTAATATAGTACCCACACAAATTAGTCATAACATTTAGTTACGATTAAATATGTCTACATTAGAAAAATATATATTATTTTGTGACTAAATGTGTCTAATGTGTACATTCGGTCTAAGTATATGAACAGAAGATTTTTTCTTCGTTTACATGTTGAAAATAAAATAAAATTCCTAAAGCTAGAAACATACCGGTTAATAACAATTAATAACAAAACACAATACCTAAGTATGGACAAATACTTAAGTATTGAACTAAATATAGTAAAAAAACTTTCAAAACTCCTATTAAAATCGTACGTTGTCTAATCGTAAACGAATGTAAACGTGAGCTGCTACCAGTGACAAATACTGTAATATATATAAATGTTAGCTGCCATCACTACTATTACTGTTACAATCTTCAAAATCTGGTAACGAAAGCGTCCGATTACGAAATCTCGATAATTTCGAACGAAATATCGACGTTCTATTGGTATTAGGTAATAAATTCGGTAATTCCATAACCGATTTGATAGTATAATCAGGCGAGGGGTCCTTTTCATTCAGATCTACAGTTGTTAATGGCACCCAAACCGTGTAGCCAAGTTGAGCTTCAATACCTCCTTGTATATCGGTTTCTAATTTATCCCCTACCATGACACAATTGCTCGGTTCAACGCCGAGATATGTACAGGCTTGTTCGAATATCTTTGAGTTTGGTTTCTCCCAGGGCAGATCGCCCGATACTAATATCACATCGAAATACGATTGTAAATTCAATCGTTGTACTTTTTCCCATTGTGCACACGACGGACCATTTGTTATCAAACCTAGTAAATAGTGTGGATGAAGTTTTAATAACATCGATTGAATATCGGGTGTTAATGCTAAATATTGATAACGTAATTGTAACCACTTCAAATAGATTTCATCTGAAAAATAAGCTCATGTTAGTAAATTTAAATGAAAAGAAAAAAGTTTATTCTAGTATATCTACACAATTTGATAAAGTAATTGCACGTTTTGTTTGGAATGAAAATTATCTAACGGTTTGTAAGATTTCCGAGAACAAATACATACATACATACACAATCACGCCATGTACCCAAAAGGGTGTGGCACAAACTCTTTTCATCATCCAGAAATCAGTCGCCTCCAAACATTCCTATCCGCAAACAAGCAACTTTTGCTTCATCCACATTCATAATTCCTCTCTCATACATGCTCTTTTATTCCTACTACTTGGAAACTTTCGCTCACGCAAAACACTCTCAATCATACCACTCCAACTACTCATCGGACGTCCACGCAAACGTATACCATCAAAATCATTCAAATAAATCTTTTTAACCAAACGTTCATTAGACATTCGCTCAACATGTCCGAACCATCTTAACTGACTAACACCAACTTTTGCTGCAACATTTTTTTTCAATTTCACACTCATCATACATTAATCTATTTCGTACCCGATCTCTCCTATTTACACCACATACCCCACGTAAAAATCTCATTTCCACAACAGTCATTTTCCGTTTATGCTTTTGCAACCAAACCCAACATTCACTACCATACATCAACGTAGGTACCAAAACTGCATTGTATATACTCAAACGGGCTTCTTTGGAAACATTTACATTCCTAGCAAAAGTTCCCAAAGCACCCAAAACCTTACAATCAGCATTTACTCTCCTTGCAATTTCACAATCAAAACTGCCATCACTGGACAGCACACTAACCAAATACACAAATTCATCTACCTGCTCTAAACGTGCACAATCAAAATATACATTACATTCAGTCATCAAGTCACCCTTCTCAAAAACTAAAACTTTGCACTTATCAACATTCATATAATATATGTAGAATGTCAGAGCTAGATGCTACTTAAGTACTTTTTTGTACTTAGTATTTTTGGAATACATTTTAAATATTTAAAAGTGATTGAGTGTTTTGCGTGAGCGAATGTACTAGAAGAGCATGTATGAATGTGGATGAAGCAAAAATTACTTATCTGAATAGAAATGTTTGGAGGAAAAAAATTTAGAAATAGTGGAAAGAGTTTGTGTCACACTCTTTTGGGGACATGGCGTTAAATTTCCATTTCAAAAAACTTTTCTAAATAATATTATTTAATATTTCAACACATAAACGAATAAATCAAATTTTATATGAAAATATTTGAAAAATATTTAAGTACTTACTGTGTAGCACTTAATATTTAAGTACTTTTTGCTAATAATTGTCTAGTTCTGTAGAATGTATTAATTTATTATGTTTTGTTTTTAAATTTTAAAGAATATATTTTTTTAAAAATATACATTTTTTCAAATATTTCTTAAAATTACAGGGTAGGCGGTGGCCTACCTAACTTATTTTGGCGAGCAGCCATTGGCAGTTATGAGTAATTTTTGTAAATAAATCAATTTGCAACATATTATACAGGGTGTAACAGAATAACTATTCCTAATTTTCAGAAATGATAGAGGGCACTTAGAGAAACATTTTTTATTAATAAACTAGTGTCCGGAATTTTTTTTTTTTTTCGGCAGTCGATTGTAAAAAACAACTTTATGTTATAACCCGAGAATTAACGAAGATTTATAATATCCGTTAAGACCATTTCATTCTACTCAAAAAAGTGCCTTAAGAATGTGAAAATTATTTTCATCTAATTTAAAAAACCATCGAGATATCGCCATTTATCAAAATACGGAAAAAGCGAACTTTTCGCCATAACTCGAAAACAAAAGACGATAGCTAATTTTTGTTTTCATAATTGAGTTTCTCTCAAAAAAAGCGATCGAGGATGTGCGGTCCATTTTTCCATATCTCTTATAGTTTCCGAGTTCCCCTATGAAAACGTCCAAATTTGCCCACCCTGTACATCGTTACAACTTCTGTATCGAAAATGGTGGTCGTAACTCCAAACAATTTTTATAAAGTTTAATGCACTATTATTTCTAATAAAATATTCCTTAACTTAACTACTCTTTGACGTTGTAATAATTAAAATTGTTTTTAACGATATCTAGTGTATCTTGACACCGAGAAATTTTCGGACACTAGTTTATTAATAAAAAATGTTTCTCTAAGTGCACTCTATCATTTCTGAAAATTAGGAATAGTTATTCTGTTACACCCTGTAGATGGCGAAATTTAATATAAATTAAAAAAAAAACTACAATAATTCAGTTAATCAACTTTCTGCTAGATTTTACAATTTATACCTCTGAACTTATTACAATAAATTCATAAAAGAAGAAAAATATCTAATCTAAAATATTGCGAAAGCTGGTACGAAAATTATATCATCATTTTCACATCGAAAAATTAAAATGTATTCTAAAAAAATTATATGTAACTATGTACTTATTTATATTTATGTATTAAAGATACCTTATTCATCATGTTTTTGTGTTGAAACTAAAAATATAATACGTAATAACAACAACGAAATAAAACAAAAAAATAATCGTTTTGTCAACAGTACAAAGTTTCCCAATCATAGTATATAAATAAACAATATATGTTGATGATAAACAAAAATTGGACTGTCCTAGTTAAATTAGAATACCTGATCATCTTACAGTTTTACTGTATTGTTATAGTTGGTAAAAAATAAGAAACTTACGTGCAAGATGTTCGTATTCAGTATTAAGTGCTTGTGTCCATAGTAAATGTCGCCATTCGTCTATGTTGACGGCAGGATTATCAGGACATTTACGAAATGCGTTTAGATAACTTGAGCATACAGATCCAGCTGCATCGCGCGTTATACCATAGTTCTCACTGAGCAAATCCGCAAGCTGTAAAATAATCATTTAACTCCTAAATACATATAATTATTGTAAAGGAAATACAACTTAAGGCTGATTTTTTTTGTTGTTGTATGAGAAAATATGTTTTTGAAAAGGAAATAATACTTTTGTGTGTTTATCATGTGTTTTATTGTATAGCGGCTAAAAAATACAAAAGTACATAAATAAAAGAGTAAAATACAAACAAATATAATTAGATATTTAAGTTTATAATCAGATTAATTATTTTCTAATAAAACATTCTTACTAAATTAATTTTTATAAAATGATATCATTAATGTTAATCTGAAAATGTCTTAAATACCAATTAACAAAATGTGTAACATAAGTGTATATTGTATATATATTTATATAAAATGAAAAGAAATTTAACTAATATATTGATTTAGGAACAATTGAACAGGAAATGCAATTGTTTAATTGTTTACATTAAGCATATTTAGAAAAGTATATAATTATTATAATATACACAGAAAAAAAATCTAACATTTTAGCTGTTTTATCTAAACAAATTAGACGATTTTTAGTCTTCTAATCATATTAGATGAAATAGTACGTTTGATATATTCCGACGAACAACTACTTGTACAATCTGTTGTACAAATTAATTAAAAATCCATTAAAATCTTAGTAAAAGCTTTTAAAATCTTTGTAAAATCCTTTAAAATCAATTATTATTATTTTAAATCAAGTAAAATCAACGATAAATCACTACAATCAACTTGTAAACACTGATGTAAAAAAATGAGAAAGTGGTTTCCCTCTAAATATGTAATTAGATTAATTATATTAATAGTTTTTATATATTAATAATAATATTTTTGATAAAATAACTAATTGAATCGAATTTTTTTTCTGTGTACGTTTACAAGTTATATTTTATAAAATAGTTATGGTTAGCTTAAAGCTTATATAGCACACATAAAATAATTTTATTGACAAAAAAAATGTGGAGGCACCTTTCTACAATAGGTATAAAATGATTTGAACGAACGATGAATACAAATTAGTCGCCGAATAATTTCTTGCCCAATTCCATGAGACGGTGATTCCTGCAGACGCGCAGTGCATCAGCCTTCTTCAATACGGCTGGCACATCATTATTCGCGTCGACCAAATGACAGAGGAAATCTTCATAAGCTGATTTAACATTCGGCTGCAGCGTACCGATTTTGACTTTCTTTAATGTTTCGACAATGCCTTCAGCCCATCCACTTTCGATTGCAAATTCGGATATCCATGGTATTTGCGCTATAACACCGCTCATAGTTTGCATACCCAAAAACCATAATTCCATTAATTCGAACCAGTATTCTTTGTACGCGATTGAAACGACTAGAGCGGTCGGATCGTTTGATTCGTCCACAGTGTAGGCGTCCCATAAAAAGCGAATTGTTGTCTGAATATAGCGGCATATCGAGAAATCGTTTTTCTTTACTCGATTTGATTGCTGTTTCAATAATAACATTCCCAAAACGGCTAAATTACCTTGCATTACTAGATTTTCAGGTGTACCTTTCAGCTCTGGTAGTTCGGTAAAAATGAATTTCAATAAAGTGCTGAATAGTAAGCTTTCTTCGACCATTTTTGCTTCCAATACGGTGATATTCATGAAAATATTACAAATACTAATTATAGCCGCACGAGAATCTTTCATTTCTTCTAAGATTTGCGGTGTTAATTCCCTTTCCGGTTGTGTTTTCTGTTTCAATCGTTCTGCTTTCGGTACAATCGGTTTCTTATAATGCGCAATCGACCAATGATGATTCATACATGCGTATAGAACTTCTTCTTGTTTTACGCTCAGCAATATCTTTCGTGCTTCATCTTCAACAGTTAGATGACAAAGTGCGGGTAGCATAATTCTCAGTACATCGATCTGACCGATCGGATCGTTTTCGGCTTCCATTGCTGTGCCAGCTTTTTCAGCGATACGACGTGCCCGTGCTGAATAAAATGTTTCATTCGCAATGCCAAGAATAAAGGGCAACAATTTATAAATCTGTGCACGCATTGCTGATGTTTCTTGGGTTAGCCATGCGGCTAAAACGCGTACCATTGCGCAAAGGAATAGTTTTTCGGGAACTGGTAGTGAATCTTTCGATTTATCGGCGGAAATTTTCGTTAAAACTGATATAACCGCTGAGAATGCACCTTTTAATCCCGTATAGATTTGTTGTTTTTCTTTTTGATCAAGATCTAGTTGATCGGTTGCGATGTAATTAATCGAAATTTCCAGTATTATAAAGCACGCGGTAATTAAACGACCTTCGCCGAATGCTTGTTTAAAACTTTTATTGTCCATTTGCATTCGTACTTCAATAGCGGCAAGCTGCAATAAAAGTAAGAAAAATTTCTTCGGATTCTCTTCGTCGGTTAATGCCCATTCGACGCTCAGTACATCCATAATGGTTGAGGCAAGTTCAAGGGCGGGATTACGTTGCGCTTTGCCAATTTTACTCGTCAATATGTCAGTGAGACCTTTATAAATGCTACCGGGCCAACTTTCATCGGATGCTGTCGATGCAACGATTTCACGCGGACAATTAAATAGCAATGAATTGAGAATTGTGCATAATTCGAATTTTCGCTCCGTATGATCGGTTTCAAAATCTAAAGCGATCTTATTGACAATAATATGAAATTTATTCGAATTCGTACCCCATGATGATGCGCCGAAACGTGATACTAGTGAAACTAGTATATTTAATGCTTCATCGGTTTGGAAACTTTGCTGTGCATAGATTTCGCTCATTTTTTGTACCGCTCCGACATCGAATAATGCTTTCTGACCCGGTTCATATGAAGCGATGCTTTTTAGGCATGTGTACGCTTCTTGAACGATTATTAAATTATCATCGTAATCGGCATTATCGGCCTGTTCGACAATATCCAGAAATACGGGTATATTTTCTAACATTTCTGGATGTACTGCCAGTTCAGGTTCATTACAAAAACATGTTAAAACAGATAAAGCTACTGACTTGTACATAACGGGCGGACAATCAACGGGAACATTTGTTGATAGCAGTAATTTCTTCAAAAACTTAAATCCAATCGCTTCGAATATGGCTCGTTTCGCTTTTGTTCGACAATCTTTCGCTCGTACTAGCTTTGTAACGAGAAACAATGCGGCAAATTTCTCCGTATCATCTTCGGCTTTTTGTAACATTGAGCAAACTTTTTGCACCGGTTGTGATATTTCGTCTGCCATAATTAAACGCGTGTAATATTATTAACACACACAACACACTAAGACTACCGGCTTATTAAAAACAGAATGCGATATTGACAACTCGTTAAGCCGAGTACATTGGATACGCCGCGGTATACAACAAGGTTATAAATAGCGTTCAGCTACCACCCGGTTTCTAAATTCGGTAATTGCGTCTGTTGGTTAGAACTTCTCGCGCTATTTTTAGATTTTTAGAGTTAAACAGCACAAAATACATATTTCGTCTATTTCACCATTTAGCGCGCTAAAAAGCACGTGTTACAATCAGCTGTTTATTCAACTCAGAGATCGTACGTCATACACTGAAATGACATTGATTACAATTAAAATGAACGTCATTATAATTAACAAAAGAAAAACAAAAGAAAGCTAAAATAAAATAACTTTATATAACAATTGCAAGTTTTATTTAAATTGTAATTAAGAAAAAAAACAAACTATATATTCGTTTCTACAAAGCTAGTAAATTAACAATTATTATTATACAACAATGACATTTAAAATAGTTCTATTCTTTAATAAAAAAAATAAATATATATATATATTTAAATTACAGTACCTTATTACATGCTAATTTATCAGCTTTTCTTGTAGCAATTAATGTATTGTCCAAATCAAAAAAAATTGCGAAAATTGAAGATGCACGAGGCCGTTTGTTTTTTGTGGTCATAGTGGTAAACAGAATTTATTACTTTTGACATTCGAGTTTCTAAAGAATGTGTGATTTCGTGAGAAATATTCCAACTTGATACTGGCGTGACCTACTACGTCATTGCTTGGTCATCACTTATTGATAGTTTGAACTGTAATTTTTCTGACTTTGCATTTTATTGAATAAAATAAACAAAAAAATAATATATTGTACTAATCACTAGTTTATGTACAATAAAATAATTATTACTCCTATAAAATATATTTGTATTGTAACTAAACTTGAAATTATATATAGAGCATAGGTTTTTTTTATTTATATAAATTAAAAATGAAATAATTTTATATAAACTTGTAATTATTAAAATATCCTTCGTTTGATATGTGAACATAACATAACAACATTTATGTCAAAATTCTAACCTCCCAAAACTTCTAGACATATCTCTAACCTAATTTTTGTCACATGGCCACTATGGTCAACTAAAAATATTTCTTAATTTATTTAATATATATTTCATTAAAATGCCTAAAAAAGGCTTTAATTGGAAAGCAAGACAAGTTGTTAAAACTGTCATTGATGATTCAAAATCAAAAAAGGTATTGTTCTAAAAATAAAAAATATTTGATTACAAATAGGTAAATATTCCTTTTGTTTTCAGATTCAAATTGATTTTCAAGAAGATAAAAGTAAATATGATAGTTGTAATACATTAGTTTTACCGTCAAAGAAACGAAAAACTAAAATTAAACATGAAAAACAACAGATTACTAGAATTTTATCAAAAAAACAACGAAAACATCTTGAAAAAATTGTTGAAAAAAAGAAAAAGAAGGAGAATGTAAGAATAAAACGTTAAAAATATTTCAATTAACTAATTTATAATATCAAAATTCTAGCGTGCTACACTTTTACAAGATTTATTAAAAGTACAAGCAACACCGGACGAATTACAACAATTGACATCGATAACTTCTATTCAAACGAAAGGTTTAAAAAAATATTTTCAAGAACAAAAAAATATTGATAATGACATTCCAAATCATAAACGAAAATATGAAAATGATAAATCAATACAAATTAATAGTATTTCTAATTCGAAACGTAAACGAATAAGTCTACTTAAGGTTGAACAAGAAAAAGTCACTGATCCAAATGTTGTTGGATTTGATGAAGTCAGTACTGATGAAGAAAATTTAGAAGAACTTAATTCTGATGAACTAAATACGCAAAATAATATAAATAGCGATATAGAAAAAGAAGAAGATAAGCCTGTTGAAAATAAATTAGATTCTAAAGAAAGTAATGATGATACATTGAAAAATGTAAATAAGAAGAATGTTAAAGATGATGATACAGATAAACCAACGAAAAAAATTGAATCTAAGCCAGCCGTTTTTATACCAGTTAATCGGACATCAGAAATACAAAAATCCAGATTAAAACTTCCTATTTTAGCTGAAGAACAGCAAATAATGGAAACCATAAACGAAAATTCAATTATAATAATTGCCGGTGAAACTGGTAGTGGAAAAACCACACAAATTCCACAATTTTTATACGAATCTGGCTACGCGGAAAAACAAATGATCGGTATTACCGAACCGAGACGGGTTGCCGCAATTGCCATGTCGAAACGAGTAGCAGAAGAAATGAGTTCAACATCCGAAGAAATCTCCTATTTGATTCGTTTTGAAGGAAATGTCACCGACAAAACAAAAATCAAATTTATGACCGACGGCGTTCTACTAAAAGAACTACAATCCGATTTTTTATTAACGAAATATTCGATAATTATCCTAGACGAAGCGCATGAAAGAAGTGTTTATACTGATATTTTAATTGGTTTACTATCGCGAATAGTTCCACTGAGAAATAAAAACAATAATCCTTTGAAATTGATAATCATGTCGGCGACATTGAGATTAAAAGATTTTACAGAGAATTTACGATTGTTTAAAACAACACCGCCTGTTATAAAAGTTGATGCCCGACAATTTCCTGTTACAATACATTTTAATAAACGCACACCCGATGATTATATGAAAGAAGCATTTAATAAAACTGCTAAAATTCATACGAAATTACCAGATGGTGCTATTTTAGTTTTTGTAACAGGACAAGCTGAAGTTAATTATCTAGTTCGTAAATTAAGGAAAGCATTTCCTTTTAGAAATCGAAATCAAATCAAACAAGAGAGTGATTTAAATAGTGAGAATTCCGAATCAGATAGTTCGGATTTAGATGATAAAAGTAGTAAGAAAAAAATTAAAAAGAAGAAGAAATTTAATACGTTACCTCAGATTAATTTGGAGGATTACGCAATGCCTGGTGATGATGAAGAGAACGAAGCACTATTAAGTGATGAAGATAGTGTTATCGAAGAAGTAGAACATTTTCCGAATTCTCAACCATTATGGACATTACCACTATATTCTTTACTGCCTAATTATAAACAAATTAAAGTATTTTCGCCGCCACCTGAAGGTTGTAGACTTTGTGTTGTATCAACGAATGTGGCGGAAACCAGCTTGACAATACCGAATGTTAAATATGTGGTTGATACGGGAAAAGCTAAAGCTAAATTATATGATAAAGTTACAGGTAAGTTCAAATATATATTCTTAACTAAAATAATTGCAACAGTAAATTGATAAGAGAAGCAATAGAAATCTACAAAGAAAAAGATAACATTAGTCAATGTAAACGCACTGATTTAAATGAAATCTGATTTCATGGTTATACATGGTGATTTATGACGTCGGGGAAAAACTACACCGGATGATTCCTATGAGTAATTTAAATAAAAAACTTTATGTCCGAAAATGCTTTCTAACGGAACTGTAGCCGTTAGAAGTTTATTACATGTAACATCAATCGCGTTAGCTTTATTTATTAAATCAGGAAAAAAAAACAATAATTAAGGTACTAATTTAAAGCAAGAACGTCTGGGATTAAACTTAAAGTAAGTGTTCGAAGTGCCCTACTTTGGCTAATGCATTTTCATCATAAAATCCATAAATAAAAATTATATCCATAAATAAAAATTTAATGTTGATGTCAGAGAAAATTATTAAATTATTAATTATTATTATTATTAAATTATTGCTTTCAATTTGTACCTTAATTATTGTTTTTGTTTTTTTTTTCTGATTTAATAAATAAGGCTAACGCAATTGATGTTACATGTAATAAACTTGTAACGGCTACAGTTCCGTTAGAAAGCATTTTCGGACATAAAGTTTTTTATTTAGATTACTCATAGGAATCATCCGGTGTAGTTTTTTCCCCGACGTCATAAATCATCCTGTATAACATTATATTAAAGTTTGTGATGATATAAATTTTTTACATGTATATTATTTTAATAATAAGCGCTTTTTTTACTATGTTAAATAACAAGGTGTAAGCAGTTATCATGTAATGTGGACAAGCAAAGCTTCAGCTGATCAGCGCGCAGGTCGAGCAGGTCGTACTGGTCCAGGTCATTGCTATCGTCTCTATTCGAGCGCCGTTTTCAACGATACATTTCAAGAATTTGCAATACCAGAAATACAACAAAAACCAGTCGACGATATCTATCTACAAATGAAATCAATGAATATCAATAAAATAATTAATTTCCCGTTTCCCTCGGCACCAAATTTACTACAACTGCGAACAGCCGAAAAGCGTTTAGAGATACTCGGCGCGTTAAATAATAATCAAATTACCGCATTAGGCAAGGCGATTGCACGCTTTCCTGTTTTGCCACGTTTCGGCAAAATGCTTGCTTTGAGTCATCAACATGAGCTATTACCTTACACAATCTGTATTGTTGCTGCATTGTCCGTTCAAGAAGTGTTACTAGAGACGCCGATTATTATAACCGATGTGGAGCAAGCGAAGGTTTTACGAAAGAAATGGTTGATTGTACGGAAGCAATGGGCTGGTAATGGAAATTCGTTACTGCTTGGTGATCCAATGGTACTGTTAAAAGCAGTTGGTGCTGCTGAGTATGCAAATGTTGAGGGTAAACTTGAAAAGTTTTGTAACGAAAATGGTTTACGGCAGAAGGCTATTGTTGAAATTCGAAAACTTCGAATACAATTAACGAATGAAATTAAATTGAATATGCCTGATAGTGATGTGATTGTTGATCCGAAATTAAAACCACCGAATGATGTTCAAGCGAAATTGTTACGACAAATTTTGCTTTCAGGTAATTTTATCTTTTTAGTAATATCTGATTATTTCAAGGTAATGTCTCCTTGGCTATTTAATTTATATGGATCTTCTTTTTCGGAAAGCCTTCTGTAATGACGTGCTATTGTTTTGGATGAATCTGAAGAGCAACTGAGAAGGATAATTGATAGAATTAATGTTGTTGGTAAAGATATGAATTTTGTGTTGAATGTTGTTAGTTTTTGAGAAGGGTGACTTGACGACTGAATGTAATGTATCTGTTGATACGGTGCGTGTGAAATAGGAAAAAAATGTTGTAGCAAAAGTTGGTATTAATCATTTAAGATGATACGGACATCTTCAGCGAATGTCTAATGAACGTTTGGTTAAAAAAATTTATATGAATGATTTTAAAGATATACGTTTGCGTGGACGTGTTTTGCGTGAGTAAAAGTTTCCAAGTAGTATAAATGTGGATGAAGCTAAAGTTGCTTGTCTGGATAGAAATGTTTGAAGGAAACTGATTTCGAGATAATGGAAAGAATTTGTGCCACACCCTTTTGGGTACATAACGTGATTGTGTATTTACGTAGAAATAACAAATTTTAGATTTATATTTTGTTGTTTGTGTAAATTAATTCAAATTGTAGACAGGCGTAGAAAAAATATTGTAATGAAACTTATCCAATGGGGGCTGGTACTTGCATAAATTACAATTTTTTTTTGCCTAGGAATGGGTGATCAATTAGCGAAAAAAATCGAACAAGATGAATTGAAAGAAGACGAAGATAAAATCAAATATAAATATGCCTACAGATGTAATGACATGGAAGAACCAGTGTTTATGCATTCAAATTCAGTTCTTAAAAGTCAGCTACCCGAATTTGTCATTTATCAAGAGGTGTACGAAACAAATAAAATGTACATGCGTGGTGTAACAGCTATCGAAGCAAAATGGCTACCAATTTACGTTCCACATTTATGTCAACTCTCCGAACCGCTAATTGAACCGGAACCACGTTTCGATTCCGATACGGGGAAGATTTATTGTTCGGTAAATGGAACGTTCGGTAAACAAGCTTGGACTTTGCCAACTGTTGAAATAGAATTCCCTAAATCGATCGAAGTTTATAAGTGGTTTGCTAGATTTTTGCTAGATGGTAGTATTTGTTCGAAACTAGCGAAATATACGAAGGATTTATTGTCACCGCCAAGTACAATGGTAAAATCATGGGCTAAACTTCAACCGAGAACTGATGCAATTTTAAAAGCTCTCCTTTCGAGAGATGTGTGCTCCAAACAGGTATTGGAAGATATATGGAAAGTTCAACCTCAATGTAAGTATGTATAGATATATTTATTTATTAGGGGATCTTTACCTAACTCGGCCCAAAAAACACATTTAAAAAAAAAAATTATCCAGATAGAATCAAAAATGTAGATTTATATATAGAATTATTGCTTGTTTAATTTATTTTTGAAGAGTTTTGGAAATTTGCGATCTCGAGTTCTGTTCGATTCTATAGTAATTTTATAATATTCTAGAATTTGAAATAAAATAATTTACGTAATAATATTTAAACTTAAAAGTTATATATTTATCAAATTGAATTTGAATATTGAATAAAAAATAAATTATAGAAGATTTGAATAACTGTTTTTTTTTTAATTTTTAGTTTTGCTGCACGAATACCAAAAATGGCTCCCAGAATCTGCCCATAATGAAATAACAATTATCTGGCCACCAACAGATTGATCATGTTGTATATAATTTTCTTTTTGTATAAATTAAATTAATTTTTAATAAATATATTGTTATTATTTTAATAACTAACTTTGTTTAGATTTTAACAATGTCGATGTTACTGACGAAGAGAAGTATGTTTTTTTTTATTTTTCGTTTTTAATATTTCGTATATAAGATTATTAATTATTCTATGTTATCAACATTTTGCAAATTGATATATGTTGTATTCAGAAATGTATAAATTTTATTTATGTATCAGACAGTCGTGTAAATATTATGCAGCGTAAAATACAAATATATTTTAGAATTTCGATATTATTTACGAAAAGTTTTCGACCTGACAGAGATTATGTAAGTATATTTTTCAAATATGATGCTTTAGATGGTGTGCTGTAAAGTTTTAGGTATGTGCGTTTAGTTGCTAGTTTGTGCAGAAATCGAATGATGCTAATATAGTTTTGATATTTTCTGAAAAATGGATAAAATTAAAAATCGGACTGTTACAAAGAACTTTGTTTTAAAACGTTTGATTCTGATGGACATACAAAAAGAGATTCTACTGTGAAGGATTCTTCCCCCTTTGTTTTTCGACAGAAAAAATGTGGCTGTTGAACGTGATCGTACATACGTGTAATGTAACTCTCGGAATGCTTAAAAATTGCTACGACCGACGAAATTGTTACAAAAATCAACAATGCTGCATTGAATGTATTTTTAATACAATAACTGTAAAATCTTTCGGAACTATTTTTTTTTTGTCATATTTCGTATTTGCCTTGAAAAAGATTAGTGTAAAAACTGTAACATCGACTAAATTAAATATTATTTCAGTATTTTTTGTAATAAACTTTGTTATATCTAACAAAAAAAATATATGATAAAAAATTTATATAAAAATTTAATTATTTCTAATTTATTGATAAATAGTATATTTTTAAACTTTATATAATTTATATGTAAAAATCTTGATTGCATTCACAAAACGCACAAAACGCATTTTAAATTTTTTATGTAGACCATGACCAACAATATCCTTGATGACTTTGATGATAAATGATCTTGGTTTAACAAACAGTGAAAGTCGTTTCGGAAGCCATCATGGAAAGTGTTTGTGGTGTTTGTTAAAGAAATAAACATGGAAGAATCTAAAGATAAAGGCAAGTATATATTGTTTCGAAAATGTTTCTAAATTACTATATTACTTTTGAATTATCTTTTGATATATCAGAGAAACACGTATGTATTTTTCTATTCCTAATTAATGACATGCTAAGAACACCTGTGTAGGTTGACAATTATGGTGTGTCAAAAATAATAGAATTGCTTATTTTTTCGTGAAACTTTATTGTATTATTAAACAAAAAAGAAGTTAAACTTGTTGGGTGAATTTTACTTGTAACATAATAATTTATTTGGAAAATATATACCTTGGCATTTTTCCTGCGAATATATGTATTTACAAAATATTTTATTACTTTAGAACATGTTGAACAATCCGAAGCCGTGTGCGCTGGTTGTCTAAATGTTGTCGATGATGAAGAATTTATTTCTGCACTTAGTCAAGAATGGCATATGGAGTGTTTCAGGTATTTTTATTAATCCTAATTTTTAAGAACTAGTTATTTTATTTAAAAATGACATGTAATTGTAGATGCTCCGCTTGCGATGCTGCTTTGTCCAGTTGGTATTTCGAAAAGGACGGACTTTTATTTTGTAAAGACGATTATTGGGCAAAATTCGGAGAATCATGCCAGCATTGTGGTCAAGTAAGTTAGATTTTTAATAAGATTGTTTTTATTATTATAATGTGTTTTTTGTCTTGTTAAAAAATATGTTTATTAAATATTATTCATTAGTAACGTCAGTAAGTTTTTGAAACATTACTCAACACTTTTTAAGCAGTAAGAATTGTTTAAATTCATTACTCAATTAGCGCTGTTGTTAGGATACTCTTTTAAAAGCGATTTTAGTTAAAAGGAAACTTTTAATGTTCATTTTATCGAATACTTGATATTTTTTTATCACTCTCGAGCTCTTCACATTTTTACGAAATAAAATAAATAGTGCTATTGAAAAACCAAACAATTTTGAATAAAACTATCTTAGGTTAAAGTTCTGTATTAATATTTATTTATAATCGACGTTTCAACGAAACTACATGTCTGTTTTCATCAGGATTTTTTTTTTACTATATAAAACAATTTTGAATCTACTGTAGAAAAAAAATATGTTTTTTTAATGAAAATATAGTTATTATGTGATAATTTTTTCCTTGTTATTATAGGAAAATAAATTTAAATACATAATACAATTGAAATTTATATGTAAATTTATGTTCAATAAACGTATGTTGTTATATACAAACTAGTTTTTTATATTGTATTTATTAATTTAAAAGACAAAATATTTATGGATTTATAAATACAATAGAAAATAATTTTTTTATGCAGTACATGGAAACTTAATTTTTTTAAATTACATTTTTTATTTCCAATCTTTCCAGTAGCGTATTCGAGAAAATTTTTTTTGCTTGAAAAAAAAAGTTACTCGGAGCAGAATGTTCTTTTTATCTGGGCTCAACACAAATAAAAATCGTTTTTTACTCCTCGTACCATATAATCGGCCTGATTCTCTAACGAAGTTGCTAAATTTTAGCAATGTTGCTAACTACATTAGCCAGTCATATTAGCTGACACTAAATAAAAAATTAAAATGAAAACTGTTATATTTGTTTCTATTGGTTATAGCTGTTAGCTGTTGCTGAAACTTAGCAACTTCATTAGAAAATCAGGCCGAATATACTATTTTTTTTTGTTTCAGATCATAACTGGCCCGGTAATGGTAGCGGGCGATCACAAATTTCATCCGGAATGTTTCTGTTGTGGTTCGTGCGGGGCATTTATCGGTGATGGTGATTCGTACGCGCTCGTCGAACGATCGAAATTATATTGCGGTCAATGTTATAAACGGCAAATGCAACCGTTACGGAAAACGGCACGTTGTCCATTCATACGTAAACCACCGCATTCCATACGACTGGTAGAGGTACCCGGTGGACATCATCGTGGCATTAAATTAAGCGCCGATCTAGATGGATCCTATCCAGGTCTTACTATTTCCGAGTATGTATGACACCCTTGAATTACTTAATAATGTTTAAATTAAATGAAAATAAATTCTTATGAAAATGGGACAGATTAAAATGGTAAAAGATTAAAAATGATCTACTGTGGCGAAATTTAAATAAAAATAATATTATAAAAAATCCCAAAACCACACTTAAATTAAAATAAAGCTAAATACGTATTTCAGAAGCTAAGCTTCCATCTTCAGTAGCTAAATAAAATCTACAAAAATCTTACCTGTGTTCCAAAGTACATAATCACTTAAGCACTTCGGATCACGGGTAAGATTTTTATAAATTTTATTTAGCTACTGAAGATGGAAGCTTAGCTTCCGAAATACGTATTTAGCTTTATTTTAATTTAAATGTGGTTTTGGGATTTTTTATAATATTATTTTTAGATTAAAATGGGACACCAAGTATATGTCACCGTTAAAGTGTATAAACTAATAAAAAAATATAGAATTTGTTATTTAAATAAAAAAAGAAAAAACATGTAAATAACACTAATAACATAAATAATATGAAAAAATATAATTCAATTACATTTCTTGATTATAATACAATTGGAATAATTTTGGTAACATCATTAAGGTAATATTTCTGATAAATTACTAATTCCGCGTTATTTTATTAGACATTTGAAATTAATAAATTATAATAAATATTCGGACATTTTAAATTCATTGAATTATATTAAGATGGATTTGATTATTTGTTAAGTGATGATGACTATGTTAGACCATTATATGTATGTATACAGGATGGTTTGTCGACTACAAAGGAAAATGATTGAATTCATATTCTCCATGCTTACTATGGCATGTAATGTATGCTGCTTTTTAATGCCCTATAGGTATGTTGGCTTTTTTCAATAACACTCATCGATAACTAAAGATTTATTCAGAATCAATACTATTTTTTTTCCTCGACCTAAAAAAACTCGACTTACTTTATGAATTTTTTACTACTGAACTATAAAATCTATCAAATCGCGGTTTTCTGGAGATGAAAGAGTAAACTTTGAACTTCGTTCAGGAATTTTTATTTTTACTTTCTTCGAAGCTCTGCAAAAAACCGAATGGCTGTACCCTTCGAAGAAAGGGTTAGAACTCGGACGATTTCCAACAAAAGTAAAAATAAAAATTTCTGAAAAGTTCAAAGTCTATTCTTTCACCCTCAGAAAGCCGCGTTTTGATATTTCTTATAGTTTTTTTTAGGTTAATTGTTTTGTAGTCATGATTTTTTTTTTGATTAATTATAATTTATTATAATGAAAACAAAACGAAACACATTTCAAGTAAAACTATCTTACTTCTTTAATCTAAATAACATTTTAGCTAAATATATCGCTTTGCAGCTTATTTTACTTAACAAAAAATAAAAAACGACTACCAACAAATATTACCTACATTAGTAATTAAATCAACTGTAGTAAAATAATAATAATTTTGATTGATAAATTCATGAAATATTAATTTGGACTAATTGATTTCATTCTGAATAAATCTTCTGTTATTATTTCTGTAGTTAAGCTTATATTTCATTTTTAATAGTGTAAGTTTACAGCAAAATTTAGTATTTAACAAATTAATTTTATTAATTTTTTTTTTGTGGGAATTATTGGTATGGTATTTAATTTGTTTTACTAACTATTTTTGTTTTTAAATTGCGCAATTAATTTTTAATATGCAGGTTAACTAAAATGTTGGGAAATATTTATATTTCTTTTTTAAATATATTAACAATTACTGAAACTTTTTATATAATTTAGAATTGTATTTAATTATTTCGCGATTGTGTAACTCAGCGTTTTTCTGAACCCACAATATTGGTATTTTCTAGATTTATGTAATTCGTATTTCTACAAAATGTATACATATATTTTGGTTTGTTTACAGATTAGATGTAAATAATGATCTAATGTCATTACACATTGGTGATCGTATATTAGAAGTAAATGGTTCGCCTGTAAAAGATACGCCATTAGAAAAAATTGAAAATCTTATTAAATATTCCGATACTGTATTACAGGTAAATATTGCTTGTTTTGTATTAGGCGTTTTCGGTTGGCTTTGGTTTCTGGTTTTGGTTTGTAAAAACCAAACGCTTTCAGCTCGCAAACCATGATGTCACATAGCGTTTTGGTTTGACTTTGATTTCCGATCAAACAAATCAAGCTCCGAGCACGGTTTGTGACTTTGCTACCCCTCTGGTTTTAGCGCATAACAGAAATTAACAATATTTCAAATTTTTTTTATCAAAAAGTTTGTCAAACCCATTAAATCAAAGCATTCGGTTAAGAATAAACTGTGACGGTTTTGCAAACCGCTCGGCTAACCAAAGCGAACCGAAAATGCCTTTTATTGTTTCCTCGGTCCGTATTTATAACCTAAATATATAAATTTTCCGAACAGTTAACAATTGAACACGATCCGGAGGCAATATCAAGAAGACGTCCATCGTTTTCATTACCGCTACGAAAATCTGTAAATATTTTAACAACCACATCGAGTGATACAAATATTCCCCAAATACATTCCACTAATGCTAAGTCAGATTCATGTAATTCTTTAAACATTCCACCTCTCACACGTACATCGACACAAAATCTAAGCATTCTCTCATCGGACAACAGTAATAATAATAATAATAATACGAAAAATAACATTATTACATCGTCGAAAGAAAAAACCACCGTTCCGATTAATAAAATCACCGATAAGGAACGATTATTTAAACGAAGAGATGAGGGTTATATGAGTGGTACAAGATCGCGACAGTTGCGAAGAAAGAATAATAATTTATGCGAAACACGACAAATATTGGACAAAGAACGTAGTTCGTCGATGAGTCGACTGTTAGATGAAGTACCTCCGTCGAAACGTTGTCTAGATTTGGCACGAACTCATTCGTTTCTCGAGCCCCAACCACACCCCTATCAGCAACGTGTATTTCGTGCCTCCGATCTTGTTAAAGGTGAACTCTTAGGAAAAGGGTTTTTCGGACAAGTTTATAAAGTTACAACTAGAGATACTGCTGAAGTTATGGTACTTAAAGAACTTTACAGGTTAGAGAAATTTTATTTAGGGGTGATTTGATGATTGAATGTAATGTATCAATTGGTGGTGTACGATTTAGAAAGCACACTGTGCAAAAAATAGCGAAATTACATGTGAATAGTAGTTAAATTTTACTATAAAAAACCTGTAATTTTATTTTACCATAAATATTCTGTAATTTTGTACATAAAGTAATTAAAAATGACCTAATAGAGATATTGCGATAACGTTATTTAAATAACGTTAACCTTTTTAATTTGTATTACAGAGTAGACGAAGAAGCACAGAAGAATTTTTTGAAAGAAGTCGCAGTTCTACGAAGTCTTCATCATATGAATGTTTTAAGGTTTATTGGTGTTTTATATAAGGAAAAGAAATTGCATCTAGTCACAGAATATATTGCCGGTAAAAAACCTAAACAATATTATTTTTAAGTTCTATGAAATCAAATAGTTTTTGAATTTTTAAGTCAATTATTTTTTCGTTTTATCTTTCTTCAATCAGGTGGAACATTAAGAGAACTAATACATGATATAAGCCAGCCGTTGCCATGGGAACAAAGAGTGTCTTTTGCGAAAGATATTGCTGCCGGAATGGCGTACTTACATTCCATGAATATTATTCATAGAGATCTAAATTCGCACAATTGCCTGGTGCGAGAGGATAAAACAGTGATTGTCGCTGATTTTGGTCTGGCACGAATCATTTCTCAAACCCCATCGAAAACTAGTCCGAGACGATTGAGCCCACGAAATAGTAATAGTCCGATAAATAATAATCATACTACGACAACGACGACCACGAAGCGACAGGAACGCAAGAAACGTTACACCGTTGTGGGGAATCCATATTGGATGGCACCAGAAATGATGAAAGGCAATAAATACGATGAGAAAGTTGATATATTTAGCTATGGTATTGTTTTATGCGAGGTTAGTATTTAAATTTCGGACATGTAACCGATATAACGGCTTTAGGTTGTAATTGTGTATTAATATTTATTAATAATCGACATTTCGACAAACTCAACGTATGTCTTCATCAGGAAAAAAAAGACGCAAATGACATTTACAGTAAATAAATAAACAGAAAACTAGGAGATCCGTGACCTTTAAAGGGTCACGTTTGAAGTCGAAAATAGTAATTAAACATAATAAAAATAAATAAATAAACAAATAATAATAAAATATCAATTGCACTATCAGTAGTGTACATAATAACTTGACACAGCTGTCATTTGACATTTGCTGGTTAGCACTAAACATAATTTTTCAAATATTTGAGAACCAAGATGAATCTTGCCTATTATTAATAAATATTAATACAGAACTAGAACCTAAAGCGCCGTTTTATTAAACAAAGTTTTATTTAATACTGAAAACTATACACCATTTATTTGAATAGATAATTGGTCGAGTTCAAGCCGATCCGGATTTCTTACCGAGATCATCTGATTTCGGATTAAATCAAAACGTTTTCCGTGAGAAATTCTGCTCGATGTGTCCAGAGCCATTCTATAAAATAGCTTTTCTCTGTACAGATTTAAATCCAGATAAGAGGTAAATCATTCTTTTTCTTTTTAACACGTCTCTCGATTGTGATAGGTTTTTTAAAAATTTTAATTTCTTGTAATAATCTTATAATTGTAATGTTTTTAGACCACCGTTTGAAGTAATGGAAGTATGGCTAGAAAGCCTATCAATGCATTTATCAGTTTGTATGCCAATACCGTCTGACTTACTATTTGATATTTATCATTATCGTGGTGTAAGTCCAACTAGTTCCGGTTCTACTACACCGGAAAGTATGGCTACCGAATCGAAAACAATCAATCTACAACCGATTAAAGAGGGCAAATTACAACAAACAACAAACGATCTAACAATATCGAAGAAAAACAGTCATGAAAATTTAAAACACGAAGATCTATACTGCAGTAACAATGATATGAAAATCAAGAAACAATCGAACATCGAACGATTTAATAATACTAGTCGAGAAAATCAACAATCTAATAAAAACGATTTAGAAATAATCGATGATAAGAAAGTATTTAATAAATTGAAACCGACGAAAAAATTCATGGTAGCGAATGTACATGAAGATTTAGCGAAAACTAGTAATAGTTTAGTGACATTGAGAAAGGTACCGAAACATTTTACGAGAAATAAGTATCGACATTGTCAAGAGGTACCCGAAATTCGTCTATCTTCGAATAATCAAATTGCTCAAACTCGACAACGTAATACTGATTGTGTAGATAGTCGATTAGTAGATATGCCCGATGTAGTATCATCTTGTACAGTTCAAAATAAATTAGTTCATTCCCCACCCCATGTTGGTAAATTACGGCTGACAACGAATTTTTCCAATTTACCAACGAATCACTATAGTAATGCGAGACAGGAATCTCTAGCGCGTGTTTCGGAATATAGTAAACCGTGTGCCTCTAGTTCGAAATCATCAACGTCGCATAGTTTAGTCAAAAATATCGTTGAAACATTGAATCGAAACGAGAATAAAGTTAAATCGGAGGTACGTTTAGTAAGGAAAAATGTTGAGGTTAAAAATAAAGATAAACCTAGTATAAGGAGTAGTAGTCCAGTTGAATCAACGGCTTTATAAATGTTTTACAAAAATTTTGTTCTATAACACCATTTTACAGAATTCTTAAATAGCTCTTAGCTTCTTTAAGGGGGTATTACCATGCGGACGGCCTTTTTTTTTTTTTTAAAGGAATTTCGAGATTTTTTTTTGAGGAAAATAAAACACTTAGGATCTTGCGGTTTGTTGCATTTTTGTTACTTATATGTCGACTACAAAATTTATTTTTTTTTATCGTATTTGACCTTTTTTCTAACCTTGAAACTTGCCTCAAAGGAGGACATGTTTCTCTGGTTTTGGTCCACGGCCGGAAACTTTTCTCCGCTTTTGTTCACCGAAACATAAAATAAAGTCGCGTTCTTTATTCCGAATTAAATTATCTGGGGTTTGAACCGATTTTCATAAAAAAATCTCGAAAAATAACAAAATGACGGCCATTTGAAAAAAGTGGTCTATTTTTTTCCTTCTTTTTCTGACTGAGGCGCTCGGAAAAATCTTGAATATTATTATATTTCAATAAGAAAGGTTCAATTTCCGTAGAAATATGTGTAGAAAAAAAACCGGAAAGCTCAAGTCCATCCGTTTAATAGTTCAAAAAAAATCATTCCAGCCAGCGGAAAAAAATTGGTTTCGAGAAAAATGCGTTTAAAGTTTCGACATAAGCTTCTCGGCGCGCGGCAATAACTTCTTACGAAAGCCGCGAATCGCAAAACGGCTTTGGGGCATTAAACTACATATTACAAAATATCAAAAAATGCAAAAAAAATCGATTTTTTTGAACCTCTACATGGTAATACCCTCTTAAATATCACAGAATTTGAACCTAAAATCTTTTGCAATAAAAATAATGAGTTTTGAAAGGTTTTTATTTGATAATAGTGATTTATTAATTTATTTTACAATTTAATTTGAAATTTATTTCAACATTAATAGAATATATAATATTCTATGGCCTATATTTATTTTTCAAAAATATAAGCATTTACAACGAGAGGAAGGGGGGGGAGGCGACAATGAATATTTAGAAAAATAGAAAAATACTTGTCTAGTAGATTTGATATTGAATTGAAAATTGAACACATGGCCTGGTACGACAAGCTTGGTTTTAAAATCGATTTTAAAACAATAGAAATGTCATTTTTTTGGGACTTTATTGTCTAACAAAATTGCACCAAAATTATTCGTGTAAAATGAAAATTGAACACGCAATTTTTGTCGCAGCAACAACTTGCACGCGCTGTAATTTTATTGCAAAATCTTATTATATACTTTGACATTTGGCTAGTTTTTTTATTAGTTCGTATCTCGAAATAAAATAACTAAAATATACATATGTTGATGCTATTTTGTTGCACAAGAAAAATTGCAAAAACTGATCTTGTAATACCAGCCATTTTATTGATTAATGCAAAAAAAAGATATTTAATATTTGTTTTAATCGCACTCTTGTTTGTTGTAAATTTGTTAATCGTGTGATTTGAACTATCACTATAATTATAATTTTATATATTCCAAAAGAAAATTATGTAAAAATACATGTACATTAAATTATTATTTAAATACTTATGAGAGTGAGACACTAGCATTTTTTGGTTTTGTACATATTTTTGTAAGATTCACTTATTTAATTATTTTTTTGTATACAGCGCATGGCATTATAAAATTGTACTTGAAAATATCTCAAAACGAGAATAAGTATAAAAATATAATCAGATAAGTCAACTTTTTAATTAGATACATTATTTCGAAGCAGGTTAATTAAACCGATTAACCAATATTACGTTAACTGTAACCGTAACCAGTATTTTGAAAACCGGTAACAAAACCAAAATATTAAAATTATTTCATGTAACGAATATTTTTTTCGAGAAATTTACTAATTTTAAACGACATCTATACACAATTTTAAAGCAGATAAACAAAATTGGAACTTTATTTTTAAATTAAGAAAATAATATTTAAATTTTGATTTTTTAAAAATAAATAATGATAATTTTACTTTACAGATATAAACTTACGGTTTGGCAAAAATATATAACCGGTTTAGAATATAAAAAAAATTGTACCACTTTTTTATGAGCTACATTTTCATTATCAGTAGCGAATTATTAAAGATAGAATTTGAACTGACTATCTTTGTGTATTTTCATATTTTTTCTTATTAGATTTTTTTCAGTGGCAATTTCAAATACACAAACTATATTAATAATTCAACACTTAATTGCCTTTTTAATAAGTGTGCAATAATATTAGTGATGTATAACTTATTTTTATTTTATATTACTTATATAGAAGTTTAATTTTTGATAACTTATTTTTAAAAATATATGTTCATTATCTTGTAATAATTTTATTATTTAAGAGTTTCAAATTGACAGAGTCATTATTTATTAACGATAATTAAATTTACACAAGCACATTGTGAAAATTATTTAATATTTAGTAAAACAACAACAAAAAAAAATGTTTTGCACAATTAGTGGAAATATTAATTTATTTATCGTTTACAATTATTAAACCATGTTTACACTTTCTTACTTAACTCGAAATTATTTTTAATTGGTTCTGAACTAATTTGTGAAAACAACAAATAAAAAATAAGTTAAAAGATATTGATATCTCAATTTTTGGCTGTAGTAAACCATCAACAACTGATTCCAATAATGGGTATAGTAGGTTTAATTTCGTGATAAGTAGGGGTAGTGTAAATAAAGTCTTACCTCCGTATCAATAAACATTTTCGTTAAAATGAAAATTCTTCGATTCCGTAAGAAATCGCTCTGTATGTGTATATTGCAACAAAATTTCTTACGAGATCCAAGAATTTTCATTTTAACGAATCATTAGATTTAACGAAAATGTTTATGGATACGTAGGTTAGATTTAAATGTTGCATAAACAACACATTTTGTGAATGACTAGTTTGCATTTATGTACTATAATGATTTGTTTTTCCCAATGTTTATATACTTAATTTTTCTTTCGAATGTTAACAGACTGATTTTTGATTTTCTCATAAATTGTAATTATGTTCTATTATAGTGCAGAATGATTACTAACTACACTGTGATAAAGTGAATTGTTGTAATTTTTTTAAGTAATTAATATTACGTAAGATTTATATTTACGTTACAAATAAATCTTTATTATAATAAATACATGTGATTATATCATTTTATTATACTATTTAGAGTACATATTTTAGTCATTTTAAATTTACGATATTTTTGGTTGTAATATCCTAAAAATATGTTCCGAAATATGGTCCAACTATAGATAATGGGCTTCAGCTCCAAAATAGATAAAACTTTGCCAAAAAATATTAGAAATATGGGAAAAATAGTAAAAATAGTCCCAGAAAAAAATATGACTTCACAGCATTAGATTATTGTTTATGGAGCTGGATCAAAGATGAAGTGTACAAAGTCGGTCGAAAACAAAGACATGATTCAATCAAATGAGCAACAAGCGCCCTTCGTAAACTAAGCAGAAATTTTTTGGAGGTGAATGGTGGTATTTTTGAATATAAACGCTATGATTAACAAAACGTTAATGTATAAAATTTTATTTAATTTTTGATATCGCTATAACTTGAAACAAATAAAAATCGGATAACAACATTTGAGTTTTTTTAGATTATATTTACGTGTATAATACACTTTTGGATTTTGGTGCGTTCCTCCCGACTCAGCCTGTATATTGCGTATTTTTTTTGTGTATGACGTCATATTGATCTATTTTGAAACGAACTGTACTTCATCTGTCATTTCCATTTCTCTGTATCTATGTTTCTCTGTCATTTGTTAAATTTTACTGTGCAGTGATAATTGAAAATATAATTTGTGATTTGTATTAGAAATTTAAATAAAATACAATGGGATTTCTTACCGTATTAAAGAAAATGAAACAAAAAGAAAAAGAAATGAGAATATTAATGTTGTAAGTAACCTAACCTTAATTGTAAATTATTTAAAATATTAATTATAAACAATTTTTTCAAGGGGTTTAGATAATGCTGGTAAAACCACAATTTTAAAACGATTTAATGGAGAAGATATTGATACAATATCACCTACGTTAGGATTTAATATAAAAACATTAGAGCACAGAGGGTAGGTATTATAAACTATTATTATATTTGAGAAGTTTTAATTTATTGAAAAATTTATGTTTGTAAAAATAAACGTATTTTAATAGTTTTAACTTTTTTAACAACATAAGCACAAGAAAATTTGGTACTGTGCAATAGGATTTTTTTTTGTTAGCTAAATACAATTTGATTGTAAAAGTGACAATACGTTGTTTTTAGGTTTAAATTAAATTTATGGGATGTTGGTGGTCAGAAATCTTTAAGATCTTACTGGAGAAATTACTTTGAATGTACAGATGGTTTAATATGGGTAGTTGACAGTGCAGATCGAAGGAGATTAGAAAATTGCAAAGATGAATTACATATATTGCTACAGGAAGAGGTACTTATTTGTTTTTTTATTTACTGTGGCTAAATTATTAAATACTTGAATCGTATTACAGAGATTATCTGGATGTACACTGTTAGTATTTGCAAATAAACAAGATTTGCCTGGTTCCTTAACAGCAGAAGAAATAAAGAGTGTAAGTTTTTCAAATTTTTTTAACCAAATGATCATTTAGACATTCTCTCAAGATATCCGAACCAACTTAATAATGGGACTAATTTGTTTTAGGTATTGGAATTAGACAATATCAAGACACATCATTGGCAAATAATGTGGTGCAGTGCTGTTACAGGACAAAACTTACTACAAGGTATTGATTGGATGATTGACGATATTGCAGCCAGAATTTTTACGTTAGATTAAATTCTCTTATTAATTATTATTATTCAATAAAAACAATATAATATTTAATAAATAATTTATAACGTTACTTTATATTAATTGTATATTTATTTTTTATATTTTAATATAATTAAAGAATAAAAAAATAAAAGCATCATTATAGATAGATAGAACTTTCCCCAGTTAATTCAAACAATTTATATTAATAATAAAATGAAAAGAGTTAATTTGAAAATAAATCCGAAGTAATTTTGTTTGTCATAACTTATATGAAAATGTTTTAGAAAATGATATTTATTACAACAAAAACAAATTATATAATTCTAAAATTAATCACATAATTAACTCAACAATGACTTTATTTTGTGCCTCGAAAATATGTAATTAGTAATTTTATAAAGAATTTATTTGACATCAAAATGGAAATTTAAGGTAATGAAAAGTTTTATTTTTTCTTTTTTCCTTTGCCTTTGCCTTTCTTCTTTTTCTTTTCAACAGGAAGTGCTGTATCAGGATATAATTTCATATAAATATCTCTCATTTCCGTAAGATTTACGAATTTCTTTCGAACTGCAAAAGTTTGCAATAGTGATTCCAAAAGATCTTTGTCGAGTTTAATTTTATTTTTCTTAATAGTTTTTCCGAATTCGTCCTTAGATGCTTCTTCATAATTTTGTCGTAGTAAGAAATGCCTGAAAAATGTTTTTTTTTTTAATTTAAATAATTAATAAATTAAATTTAATAAAGGTATCATGAATGTGGGATGAAGCGAAAGTAGTTTAATTGGATAGGGAACCAATTTCTCCTTAGTTTATGTCACAACCCTTTAAGATACTTTAAAAAATATATTTATAGATACCCTAGATCCTGTCTGAATTTCTTTTTCTTTTGTGCCATTGCAATATATTTAGCTCTGTTAAGTACTACTTCTCTTATATCTGGACCTTTAATTTTATAATCACTAAATATACCACCATATTTTACCTCGCATCCTTTTCGTCGTATTCTATTTTGTATCTAATAACAAAAAAATACAAAATGTTAAAGAGCTGCGGCCGGCCGATAAATTTGAATAATTACAGGAATAAAAGATTTGTTAACATACGTATTACCAAAATCGATCGTATGTAAAGGTGCCGAACTATCAAAGAATGCACGTGCTATAAATTCCACATCATCTGGTGTTAAAGGGTTAAATCCTACATTTAACGTTATTAATGATTCATTTGATTTTAAACCAGATCGCAACATCTTCACTAATATGCCCGATATTCTGAAAAATAATCATTTTCGAATTGACAAAAATATGTAAATATTTGATCTATTGATCGCTTCTAAGTTTACTTGTATCTTTTCGTGAATAATATTTAATTTCAATTATAAACAAAGTCAGTTTAAATATAGAATACAAAGTGGTGTGCGTTAAAATTTAGTTTATTTCAAATCTGCAATTCATTTTTATTATGTATGCTTTATTAGGGTGGTTCTTATTTTGGCAAAGTCGAAAATTTGTTGCTCCCACCCGCCAAAATTATTCCAAATAAATAAAAAAAAATGTCCATACACTTCCCAGACCTGTCAGATGATATTAACCCGTGCCTGTTGAAGGCTCAAAATTTGCATTTAGCTTAAATGGGGAAATCGCCTTTTTAGACATTTTGGGATATAACTTTTATTGTGTTTACTTTAAAAATATTTCAAAATAATCACCAAAAAGCTAATGAAATATGATTTTTAGTAGTCCAAAATTCATGCCATTCCGAAGATTAGATTATTAACGGAGTGGTATGAATTTGAAAAATATGATTTCTGACTCAGTTAATCATTATAGCTTTTTTCTGAGTCGGAAATCATATTTTTCAAATACACACCACTCCATTAATAATCATCGGAATTGCACGAATGTTGGACTTCTAAAAAGCATATTTCATTAGCTTTTTGGTGATTACTTTGAAATATTTTTAAAGTGAATACAATAAGTGTATGGACATTTTTTTTATTTATTTGGAATAATTTTGGTAGGTGGGAGCATCAAATTTCCGACTTTGCCAAAATAAGAACCACCCTAATGCTTTATACCTATTATTACTTAAGTCCAAATGTTGTAAATGTGTTTCTGCTCTTATATATTTAAAAATAGGCACAAATGTATCTTTTTCTGAAATTCCATTCCATGATAAATTTAATTTTGTTAAAGTTAAATTTTCTGTTAATGCTTCCATCAATACTTGCATTCCTGTACAAGAAATTTTTAATATCAAATAATTTATTTTCGAAAGTTATACAAAAATTAATTACATACAATTACTACAGGTTTATATCTTAAAAAATGTTTTAAGTGGTCCAAATTCGGCAACTCTCCCGTACTTATTTTACTAGACGTGTAGTAATATGATTGTCCTAATATTCTATTAGAAAATTACTTACCAGTTGGAGAATAAAAGTAATTCCAAGATAAGTCTAGATCTTTAATCGTATAATTATCTTCTAAAAGTGGTCCTAATGCAAGTTGTGCACCATCGCTCAAAGAATTATGACTCAAATTAAGTTTTACAATCGAGGTATTGCATCGAATTCCATCGGCTAACAATTGCATACCCTCATCGCCTAGATCATTATAACTCAAATCTAATTCAGTTAGTGATTTTGTGTATTGAAAGCAATCTTTTAATTTAGCTGCGCCTAATTTGCCAAGCTGACAGTTCTTCAAATCTAACGTAACAATTGTTTTATTATATTTTATCATTGGTGCAATATGGGCAACAGCTTCCGGCTTGAACCAATTCTCTTGAAATGTTACATGTTTTATACAATCGTTATATTCCATTGTTTTACAGATTGTATACGTTGCTTTTGGGCCTAATGCGTAATACTATAAATAATTATAATTCAATCAATTTTTGAGTAATTGTGCATGCAATCAAGTATTGGTCATAATAATTATTGTAAAAAAAATATGAATTGAAATTTTGCATTCATCCATGTTGTTTATAATTTTGCATAAATTACTAGACAAAAAAAACCCTCCCTATTTTGTAAAAAAAAAGTTAAAAGTTTAAGCAAAAATTTTATGATTTTGTAATGCGTGCTACAATCAGTTTCAAAACAAACATTTTAATTAATAGTCGACTTCACTTTCTTATTTTAAATGGAATAGAACAAGGATAAATGTAATTGTGGTTTTTAGTTTTGTTTTAAATATAAAAACAAAGACAAAACTACTTTTAAATCCAAAATTTTTCCCGGTAATGCATTCAAAACTCTTCTGAAAGGTATTATTCCTTCATCTTTGCATAAATCTTTGTATCTTTCGCAACCAATGTTATCATAAGTGGGTATTTCCTCTTGTTTATAAAACGTAATAACAAACTAGTTAGGTACGAAAGAGAAAAATTATTATAATTTTTAAATACCATTTTCATAAAGTGCTTTTTCTAATTCCGGATCTTCAAGTTCAGGAAAATGATACAAAGGATGTCTAAGTAACGAGCTACGGGATATTTCTATTTGTGCTAAACATTGAAATGATTTCGTGTTTTTATTAAATAAATCGGATTTTTCCAATATTAAGTTTTCATCTTCTAAATTTTCGTTTTCTTTCGTTTCTGTTATAGTATCTGTTTCTAATTCATCCATTTTGTGTTTTATATATTTATATACATAATTTATTTGCAAATCATTTAATGAAAAATGTTTGATTAATGTCAATTTGTTGACTTAATTGACTTAAAAACAAACTTATGATATTAAAAATTTTTGACAAACATTCTGGATTATTATTTGTACTTGTTAATTTGTAAAAAAAATTTAATAATTATATTACAGTTGTTAATTTTAAATTAAATTTTTGGACAAAATTATAAGTATATTTCATACGATGTATTATTTACATTTTTATTATTTTTGTATTTGTATTTTGAGTTGCGCATTCAAAACAGCGCAAAAAAAATTAATAAATGTACAATCCACTAGATGGATACATTTGTGTGTGTGTCAAAATTTTGACTAACTGTCAAATAGATACTATAATTATTTATTAAGTTTATTTGAATTTATTATTGATTAGTTTAATTATAAATATTTATAATATTTGGTGTAAAGTAAATATTATTCAAAAATGGAAATCGAAGAGCATTTAGTAGCACTGAAAGGTTATTTTTGAATTATATGTAACTATATTGAATATATAACGTAATTATTTTCTAGTAATGCGATTAACCAGGCCTACTTTAGCAAGTCCTTTTCCTGTAACATGTGATACGAAAGATCTACCGGCTAATTTATTAAATATAGCGTTACAACAAGATGCGACAGCAGTTTCGGGCATTGAAACAATATCTGTAGGCCAGTTTTTGTTATTGCCACAAAGTCCAGTAAATATTTATTTAGGTGAAACTTTTTCTAGTTATATTTGTGTTCATAATGAAACGAAAGATGTAGTGCGTAATGTTAGCGTAAAGGTAAACGTATATCAATATGACTTGGAATTAAATTGAAATTAATAGATATTATTCTTACACTATGCTATAGGTAGATTTACAAACCAGTTCACAGCGATTAGCACTTCCTACAAATCCACCTGTACCTCAGCTTGCAGCCGATGATACTGTTAATAACGTTATTCATCATGAAGTTAAAGAACTTGGAACGCATATGTATGCTTTTATCATTTATTTTTACTAAATACAGTAAAGCTTTTTCAAATAGTTTTTACTGTAAATGCGTTTCTGTTCTAGTCTTGTATGCGAAGTTAGCTATCATACGCCAACCGGTGCTCCAATGTCGTTTCGGAAATTTTTCAAAATTCAAGTGCTGAAACCGTTAGATGTAAAAACGAAATTTTATAACGCCGAATCGGATGATGTTTATTTAGAGGCACAAGTACAAAATATTACGGCCGGTCCGATCTGTTTGGAAAAAGTCGCTTTGGAGGCATCCCATTTATTTAACGGTGAATTTATTTCCGAGTTTGCTTTGCTCATTTTTGAAAATTGATAATTTTTTCTCTCTCTTCTAGTTACATCGCTAAATAATAACGATTTAGGTAAAAGTGTATTTGGACAAACAACATTGCTACAACCGCAAGCGAGTTGTCAGTTTTTATATTGTCTTACACCTCAAGCAAGTTTAGCTGCCGATTTGAAATTATTAAGCGGAGCTACTAATATAGGAAAACTAGATATTGTTTGGCGTTCAAATTTAGGTGAACGAGGTCGACTACAAACCAGTCAACTTCAAAGAATGGTAGGTTTTCCAAATCAAATCAAATTTTAACATTTACGAATTACAGGAAATTTACTACTATAGCATACTATTTACTTAATTATCAATTTACATCAACTTTATTATGGTAAAAAAATTTAATTTCAAATTTAAATGTTTTTAAATTCTTTGACTCTTTAATGTATGTCGGCAATTTTATTATAATGCAGTAATTCCTTGTGAAATATATTATTGGTGGCACTAGTTTTAATCTTTTTAGTAATATAAAAATTATCTGCATTATAGTAATATATAAATTATAGGTTTATAAATAAATAAATTTATAATTTTACCATTAAGATCAACGTGATTCAAAAACAAACCATACTTTAGTTTTACCAGTAAAAACCAGAGCAAAGCAACCGGGTTCATTTGGTTTAATTTGGAAACACTATATATGTTAAGTTGTCAAAATATTTATTTTGTCAAAAACGAATTTGAAAATAAGTTTCAAATTGAAAACGAGTTTTCGAAGTTTTCTGTTAATCAAAATTATTAAAGCCATTTTCAAGAAAAAAATTGCAAACCCACAAATAAATATACAATTACTGCACGTTTATTATATAAATTACGTAAGAAAAAAATATATTAATTAAAAAATATATTTCAGGGACCAACATACGATGATATTCGTTTATCTGTAATAGAGTTACCTAATTTTGTGCAATTAGAGAAAGAATTTAATTTTAAATGTAGATTAGTTAATAATTGGTAAGAAATGATTTGCAAATATTTATGATTTGCGATTCGGATGTATACATTTATTTCAATTATAATTTTTCAGCGAACGTACCGTTGAATTAGTATTATCGCTAGAGAATACGAATAGTTTAACATGGTGTGGTGTATCAGGCAGAAAGTTATCTACCTTGGCACCAGGAACAAGTCAAGAATTATACCTGTGTGCAGTCGCATTAGATCCAGGTTTACAAGCTATATCAGGAATTCGATTACAAGATACATTTTTGAAACGTACTTATAAATACGATGACTTAGCACAAATATTTGTAATCATTAATACGGATAAAACATGTAAATAAATTTCATTACAATATTATAATTATATATTTTGAACAGGGCATGTAATCAATACAAATATTGTTTAACCAGTATCGCGAACTATATTTTAACATCGGTTTTTGTTCTTTAAAAATATCTTTTACTGGTTAGTGGTATAAGTTTGTGTAAATAATGTACATACATATTTTTTTTGTCAAACTATACGTTTATTTGTTATGTGACAAAATAGATCGGTAACGATTAACGTTCGTAGCATATTTACAAAAATTTCGGTTAATCGGTTTATGCCCTGATTTCAAACATGAAAAGATATGTTTTCTAGGCATTTAAATATAGTATATAAGGATTTGTTATTGTTTGTATTAATTGTAAATATATACATGTTTGTTTTATTATTAATATATCTATCGTTATTAAAAACGAAACATTTTCAAATTATTTTTGTCACGCTGTCCTTGGCCAAAAACTTTAATTAACAAGATTAGAAGTATATGGATAAACCCATATATAGACTACTTTGACATTTCTCGGAAAGTTGGCAACACTGTATTTTAATAATATTATAATTTATGTGGGCATTAGGAGATACTTTTCTGAAAATTTGATCAAAATCGAATAAATAATGTAGCCACAATGAATTTTTAAAAAATTTTGTGATTTTTTTCTCGATAAGTTGGCAACACTGTATTTTGTTAAATTTGCATAATTTATTTAGGCACTAAAAAAAACTTTTATGAAAATTTGATTAAAATCGGTTAAATAAAATGATCATAATAAATTTTTAAAAATTTTACTAATTTTTTTCTCGGAAAATTGGCAACACTGTATTTTGTTAAAATTACATAAATTATATGAATACTAGGAGAATCTTTTGTGAAAATTTGAGTAAAATCGGTTGAATAACATAGCCATAATAAAAATTTTAAAACTTTAGTAATTTTTTTCTCGGAAAGTTGGCAACACTGAATATTAATAAAATTATGTAATTAATAGGAGCATTAGGGAAATCTTTTCTGAAAATTTGATCAAAATCGGATAAATAATGTAGCCACAATGAATTTTTAAAAACTTTAGTAATTTTTTTCTCGGAAAGTTGGCATCACTGGAAAAAACCAAAACCACATGACCATCTTGGGCACTAGGCAAATTTATCCTGAAAATTTCATTATAATCGGTTGAACCGTCTAGGAGGAGTTGCGATCACAAAATTTTGTCTGACGACCGAGCGAGCGAGCTGATGACGCACATCCATACACCCACATAAACTAAGTTCAGATTCGTCATCTAGAGGCTATATGAAGGATTTCTATACAAGTTTTTTTTTTTTTGAAAATGTTACAGACCGTACCAAACACTATACTACTTTTTCCTTGCAGTCAAAGTAGTAAAAAGTTGGATAAATCGTATGACGTGTTTTAAATAATTTTTTCATATTTGATAAAAGTTATTAGAAACAGACTTTATAAAAATTTAGTTCTGGAGATATGTTTTCGCTACAAAATATAAACAATTTCAAATGTACAGAAATGTCAATCATAACTATTAGGTTAGATTATGGTTAGATATTATCTTATCTTTTATATTCAGATTTACAAATGATTCTTTAGAAAAATAAAATGGTAAGCATTGCGAACATTGATATATGGAAAATATTTATAATAAATATTTTAGCTTCCAGCAAATAACAAACACTTAACCTTACTTTATGTTTGGTACATAATTGGTTTTTTTCATTTGGGACTATTTTTACGCGATTTCTTTCCATTGAAACAGATCGCAATTAATAGTATTGTTAGACCACCGTTATATATTAATGATGTTAGGTAATTAGTTTGTATTTTACGATTTTATTACAACAAAATTATCGTATAAATGTTGCAGTCTCAATGTTAGTCATAATTATCAGCCGCAAGTGGATAGAATTATCTTCATTATTATCGATGCTTTACGAAAAGACTTTGTTAATAATATGCCATATATTTACTCGGAAATTTCCAATAAACGAGCGTGCTTATTAACTGTTAGGGCAGAATCGCCAACAGTTACAATGCCACGAATAAAAGCAATGACAACAGGCAATATTCCAGTATTCATTGATTTGATATTAAATTTAGCTAGTACGGAAATTACGGAAGATAGTTTCTTACATCGTGCTAAATTTGAGGGTAAAAATCTAGTATTTTATGGCGATGATACTTGGTTGAAATTATTTCCGGAAATATTTTTACGAAGTGAAGGTACAACTTCATTTTTTGCAACTGATTTTACTGAGGTGGGAAATTTTATAAAAAATATTATCATCATACATCTTGAACTGAAATTTGTCTATTATATTAGGTAGATAATAATGTTACGAGACATTTAAACAGGGAATTGCAACAAAAAGACTGGCATATGCTGTTTCTACATTATTTAGGATTAGATCATATTGGTCATGTACATGGTCCATTTCATACATTAATTAATGGAAAATTAGATGAAATGGATAGAATTGTTAAACAAATTCATACTACAGTTAATAATCAGGTATGTAGAGGGTTGATTCCGATATTTAATCTGCCAACTTGACCCTTCAAACTGGTAATTTAGATTAAAAGTGGGACTTTTAATTTTCAGAATGAAAAAACTTTAATAGTTGTATGTGGTGATCATGGCATGCGTAATACAGGTGGTCACGGTGGCTCAACCGATGAGGAAACATTAATTCCTCTGATATTTTTCCATGACGAATGTAAAAGTAACCGAAATGAAATACGAAAACAAATCGATATTGCACCAACAATGGCAATGATGTTAGGTTTAACATTGCCAGCCGATAACATTGGCAAAATTATCACAGATATTACAGCTGCATCTCATTCAGACGCTAAACAATTATATCTTTATCATTATAATGCGCTAAATTTAATTGATAAAAACCCTCAACTATATCATTCAGATTTTTCACAGCTGTTTCATGAACATTCTGAATTAATTAAATTCGGAAAAGGATATTCTGAACAATTAATAGTAAGTATATTTAACAATCAGCATTAACTCTTCTTTCAATTTCACAATAAACTTCCCAAATAAATACAAATTCATCTACCTGATTTATAATTCTGTTAATATTTGTTGTAGAGTGATTACGAGCAGAAGATAAACGAATTATCCGAAAAATTAGTAAAATCATCAACCAAACAGGACATATTACATCTCTATTTAAATTTTAGTGCATTAATAACAGTAACACTATCGCTTTTAAACCTATCCGATAAATTATTAAATATATGGACATATTTTTACCTTGCAATAGTTGTAATTCAACTGTTAGTTTTGGTATCATCAATAGAAATAGCAAAAATTCTTTGCGTTATACCATTTATCCTCTTTCTCTACGAATTAAAACAATTCAAATATTTAACGAATAACGTTTTGAATAAATCATCAAAGTTATTATTATTTCTTATCGGCGGCACTATGATAAGAACTATATCGTTTTTCTCATCGAGTTATATTGAAAAAGAACAACTAATTTGGTTTTTTCTATGGGGAAGTGTTACAGTATTAGGTGCCTATGAAGAGTACAAAACAAAAAGATCGTGGTCGAATCTTTTTTGGTGGTTCGTCTTGTTTTCTGGTCTTCGACTAATGCGTATTTGGAATCACGAACCTTATCTAGGTAGCTGGTTGCAAGAATCGGATAATAAAATCGTTCTATTTTGTATTTTTCTTATTAGTAAGTGAGACTTTATTAGTTTAATACACTCTAAATAATATAATTACTCAACTGTTGTAATTTTAACATAATATCAGAACTATTACAAACATTATGTAATATGATACTAATACTTTTGCAGTTGAACTCATCCTTTTGTTTTATTTTTCAGGTCTTTTCGCAACAAATTATTTATTGACAATGATTACCTTTAACGATAGACAAACAAATATCTTGAATCTATTAACGGCTTTATCAATAATCTGGTATCGAATATCATTAAATTATAAAACACAATGTACATTGGAAGCAAGAATTGCAATGTTATTCATTTTATTAACAAGTTTGATTGGCTTGATGAAACATCGTGATCTATTTAAAATGCTAACAGCAACTTGGATACTTTGGATTGCATTATTGCTAAAGCCCCATAATGTCATTCTCATACCAATAGCAATAGGAAGTAGTAAGATTTTATTTAAAATATGTTCATCTATAAACTGTGTTATACTTTTACATATTTGGCTAGCACAAATATTATTTTACTGTCAGGTAAGAATATATCTTTATTATTATTATTTAGTGCAAAATAAAACTGCTTTAGCTTCAATTGAAATTGTATAATCAGCGTTTCGACGAAACTCAACGCTCGTCTTCATCAGGAAAAATTTCAAAACAGAACTTGAACATTTATAATGTCATTAGTATTTTTTATTCTAATGAAGACAAGCGTTTAGTTTCGTCGAAACGTCAATTTTAAATAAATATTTATACAGAGCTTTAACTTAAAACAATTTTATTTTAATACAATGAATTCTGAAAGATTTTTTATTATGTTGATACAAATGACATTTACAGTAAATAAACAGAACATATAGAAACAAGTTACTTATTAACAAAATACAAGATTATAAAAGATAACGTCAATTAATGTAAAGGTACTGATTTAAATAAAATTCGGCTTCCTTTAATAATTTATAAATTTTATAATCTAAACTGTGATTTTTTTACATTCCACTCAGATCAGTAAATTCTTTTAAATGAGCTGAGCTGAGCTGAGTTTTACTGAGCAAGTTGTATTGATAAATAAAACAGTTTATTTGAAAGTGACGTTTAAAATCTAAGTTCCACATATGATATAACTTAAAATATTAGATGTATTTGGATTGTTTGCGTTGATAATTCATTGCAACTCGCCCCGGATATATCTATTATTTGATTTCAAAATAAAATATTCAAATATAAATGTCAACGTATCAAACTCGTTATCAAATCTTAAACTAGGAAAATTTGAATCGCAGCTAAGCACTAAATATCAAACTCAGTATCGGTAAGGGGGGGAAGCAATTCACTCACTTCGAACACAGTTACGAGACGATAAATAAAACAGCTATTATTTCAAAGTTACTGATATTTGCTGATCTGAGCTGAGTTTTTCGGTAAAAAAAAACACAGCTCTAGTCTTGTATTTTGTTAATAAGTAACTTTTTTCCAATGTTTTGTTTATTTGTATAGATTTTTGCTGAGTACAAAATTATATCGAAACGACGAATTTTAATATAAAATATAACAGAACTTCAACCCAAAGCCTTTTTATTTGATAATATGAATTCTGAATGATTTCAAATTAACTTTAAAATCATTTATTTATTGTAGGGTTTCTATAACAGTCTGGCTAGTGTGGATATATCGCCCGGCTATATAGGTCTATCTGATTACTCATTATTTTTGACAACATTTTTTATCGTATGTCACACGTATGCATTCCAAATACTTACATTGTTATTATATTGTATCACCGTTAATTATCCGAATCAAATTCGAATGATATACGTTATCATTTTATATCGATTATCCACTATCACATTCTATTGTTTTGTCGTATTGATTCAACGAGAACATTTATTTATATGGAGTGTATTTTCACCGAAATTAATCATCGAATCAAGTCATACATTCGGTTTGTTAATTTGTTTAACGATTTATATGTTGATGGATAAGATGCATGTAGGGAAAAAATCAATAAATATTTAATTACTTAATGTGTTTATTTATTATTATTTCTTTGTGTATAAATGTAATAATATTTTATATAATTCACATGGAAAGTAAAAAAACGTAAAGGCAAAAAGTGATATTTTCATTAATAAAAAGTATTAAAGGTTTTAAAAGTATACGTTTCACTTTTAATACAATACAAATATCATTATATTTACAAACATTGAAAACAAACATTTACGACTTAATAATAAATATTATTAGAAATTACATTTAACTATTTATTTTTGTTTGTTTAATGGTCAGCTGTTTAAAAAATAATGAACAATATTCTATTCTAAATTTTGTACCAAAATAGTATTTTGACAGCAGGGCATGAAACCGGTAAAAATATTTTACGAACCTCAACCGATATTATAAATTCTTTAAAAACCGGTAACCTTTGGCCGAAACATATCAATACCAGGTTATAGCATTTTGGCCATTAATTTATTTTGATGAACTAATTAAATTATTAGTTATTTTTTCTTAATATTACAACTAATATATAATACGCCATGTGTAATTATTTTTATATAATGTATATTTTTTTCTAACTTATAAATTTTAAACTCTTTATCAAAAACGGCATTTGCACACATTCATAAATAGGTAAACAAAATTGAAAATTAAGGAAAAATTATTTTATAATCTATAACTAAATTTTGATTTTCTGAAAATAAATAATAGTCGAATCTGTTAGATAAAAAATAAAATAATGTTAGAGTTAACTACAGGTTAAAACTAAAGTTCCAGAATTTATTAAAATATTTACTATGTTATGTAAGATAATTATGGTTCTAATCATTGTAAAGGCACTGATTTAAATATAATTTGGCTTTCTTTAATTAATAATTTATAAATTTTGTAATCTTGTATTTTGTTACTTAATAACTTATTTCTATGTTTGATGATATACGAGCAGTATATTCGTCGAGTTTTCATTTTAATTAAAAATTATACAGAACTTCAATCCAAAGATTTTTTATTTTAAAGAGTTCTCTAAGATTCTTTACTATGTTATGGTTTTAATACTTTATAAAATCCTGGAACATTTATTCTAACAATAATGTTACAAAATAAATATTTTGAAAAAATTATACATATAAATTATTTTCTAAGATTAACCGGTTTGGAATATAAAAAATAATTGGTTAAAACCGATATAGTTCTCGATAGTGGTTAACCAATATTATTTTTATCGGTTACATGCCCCAGATTTGACAGACTGAATATGCAAATGCGAAAATATAATATACGTAGGCCACAAAAAAGAAAATAACTGTCTTTATCTTGAAATCAATCACATCACAATAAATTCTAAGATATTTTGTAATTAGAAAAGAAACATGACAAAATGAGAGAAAATAGGTTGTTCCTGTTTTTATCCTGACCCTTCAAAGGCTTACTGTAAACATTATATAGTTAGTTACACCAGGTTCTTATTAGAGAGAAATACTATATATTTTTCAGCAGTAGAATTTGATTGATAAAATAAAAATGTATAAATTTAATGAGAAAAACTATCACCACATACTATAATCGGCATCGTCCTGATCGAAAGTCATAAAAAATCCAAGTAAGGTTAGATAGACAATAACGTTACCGGCTAATGTTAGGTAACAAGCGCCCCAATGTATCACAGGCTCCACTGTTGGTGCACGAGCCAAAACAATGGGCAACGCAAACGAACTGACAATTATGCACATCGTTATGAATATCGCATTTTCTAAACAGGCTGTTGTACCACCCGCGTTACGTTCGGTGTAACGGCGTGCCACTAATGTTGGAATCGGTGCCAAAATATAGAATATTATCACAAAGAATGGCCACCATAATCTGGAAAGCAAATAAGCTCGTAGAATAATTGGATAGAGATTTCTAAAACGATATGACTCACTTGTATTGTGGAAGTGCACAAGCTAATATAACAAATGTCATTCCAATCGAACCAGCAAATGCCAAACTCACCAAGCTAAAAAATAACGAGAATATAATTAATTTTTTCGAATTCTAGCTTATTCGTCTATAATTTTACTTACGCTGTTGATTAAAGTGCGTACATTTTTACCCAAACATGAAAAAAAGAGCAAAATATACGTTAAATTATCGTTATATACAAATATAAATAATATAGAATAGACTATTTGTAAATACATTATTTGTTTTCATACCTTTTATTCCAGCCATGATGAACAAAAATATTTAATTTTGATTTGATTTAGGAACTGTCAAGATCTCGCCCTTTCCTTCACAGTCGACATCTATGGACATTTATTTACATTACATTTAAATAATATTATGTGTGTGTCATGCACTGTACTTAAATATTTGTACAGATAATTTTGTATTTATTTCGTACGTATTTTGTTCTAGAAATAAATTAATGTTATTATTATAATAAACAAGATTAAGTAATGACATCTATTAGGAAAAAAATAAAATGACGAATAGTCGATACTGGGGCAAACATATTATACCGATTTAAATAATATTTTGTGTGTATCATGCCCTGTACTTAAATATTTGTACAGATAATTCCGTATTTATTTTATATGTATTTTGCTCTAGAAATAAATTAATGTTATTATTATAATAAACATAATTAAGTAATGACATCTATTAGGAAAAAAGTAAAATGACGAATAGTCGATACTAGGGCAAACATATTATACCGATTGATATTTATATGGCAACGTCACGTTCATTGGTCATTATTGCTGTTTTGTAGGCTTTGTGGTAAACCGTTGCTTTTCTATTACGAGTATTAATTTTTCCAAGATATAATTGTATTTTCCAGTTGATTATTTAAACAATAGAAATGGCAGAAGGAAAGAGGTAAGTCAATAGAAAATTTTATAATAAAATAAAAAAAAGTGATTACCGGTTGCCAAGTAATTTTGCTAAACTGCTTATTTTCACTTTGTCATCATGTCGGCATAAAGCAAAAAAACAAATTCTTTATTATTTATCGAATATAAGCGAACATTTAGATATTAATTTGTTTTCAATTTATTAGAAATAATACTGGCATAGTTAAAAATAGTATATTTTTGAAGAATTTTTTTTTTTATAATCGGAAACATTCTAGAAAATTTGCTTAAGTATTTTTTTTGATTTAATTAATGACTTCTGTGAATAGTCCTGACGATTTGGCAACTGCAATCCTTCGTCGCAAGGATAGGCCAAATAGGCTTTTAGTCGAAGAGGCCGTCAACGATGATAACTCGGTTGTATCATTATCACAAGCTAAAATGGACGAATTACAACTATTTCGCGGCGATACAGTGCTACTGAAAGGCAAACGGCGGAAAGAAACCGTATGCATTGTTTTATCGGATGATACCTGTCCGGATGAGAAGATACGAATGAATCGAATCGTACGGAACAACTTACGTGTTCGTTTGTCTGACGTGGTCTCAGTGCAACCCTGTCCAGATGTAAAATACGGGAAACGAATTCATGTTTTACCCATTGATGACACAGTTGAAGGACTCACCGGGTAAGTTTCATTCTTTTTATGTTATTTATTTGTTTAGTTTAAACTGTGCGTAGTAAAATCGTAGTTCAATAATTTTTCAATAAAAACTACAAGAATTCTGTAATTCACGATATATTTTGCTGCATAATCAAATATTAACCAGGAATTATTGGTATTACATCGATACAAATGTCAAATGAATACATGCTCTGCGCAATTAAAAATCTATCGTCTACAGATTCCATGTAATCCGAAATTTTGTACGTCACTTCGGTTTTTTCATACACACAAACACATACAGTGGGTACTCGCTAATCCGAACCCTCAGAAATCCGAATTCTCTTGTAAAATTGAAATATTGCCCTTTAACATTCGGTATCTTATAATCCGAATCGCTTAGGGGTCCGGAAATCGCAACCAGACAGTCGGTCGTGTATTCGTTTGTTTGTTTTTACCGAAGCTACATACATACGTTGGGGAATCACCGGAATAGTTTAACCTATGTATTATGGCGACTAAACGGGCGCATAAAACGCTAACGCTAACTATATATATATATATATATTTTACAATCTGTTTTCTTATTAGATTACAACTTATGCATTATGTAGTAATGTACTTTTATTTCTTGAAAATCTATTTGCATACATATGTATTTATTTTTTTTATTTTGACAAATGCAATAAATGTTTAACAGTCTAAAACGCAATTTTTAAATTATTTTAATGATGACTCAGTAATCCGAATTTTTCGATAATCCAAATCGTCTATGTTCTAATTAATTCGGATTAGCGAGTCTCCACTGTATATTCTACGATTTAACTGGGCAATTTTGGTTTATATGCACAGTTCAAACTGTGCCAAAAAAAAGTGAGCTTTAAATATAGTTTTAATGTATTTTTATAAAACCGAGCTCGTAGTACCAGCCATTGTATATAAAATTTTTAGACATATTGTATTCCAATTGGATAGTATATAAATGTACGATTTTTTGGACTTATTATGTATCTATATAATTCTTTAAATAATTTTGATTTATTACACAGTTAAAACTGTGTCAAAAAGTGAGCTTTAAATATAGTTTTAATGCATTTTTATAAAACCGAGCTTGCAGTACCAGCCATTGTATATACATTTTTTTAGACACATTGTATTCCAATAGGATAGTATATAAATGTACATTATATATAATTTTTTTTTGGACCTATTCTATGTATATATATATATATATATATATATATAATTCTTTAAATATATTGTGTATTTTTACCTATTCATTTAATTATTTTTTTCACTATGTATTACAAAATGGAAAAACATGTTTTTTTTTTCTTTGTTTAGAAATCTGTTTGAAGTTTATCTAAAACCGTATTTCTTGGAAGCATATCGTCCGATTCATAAAGACGATGTGTTCGTTGTTCGCGGTGGAATGCGTGCGATTGAATTTAAAGTCGTTGAAACTGATCCGGCTCCATATTGTATTGTTGCACCCGATACGATTATACACTGTGAAGGTGATCCCATTAAACGTGAGGTAGGTTTTTCACTGAATGCATATATATTTTTAGAGGGAAATATTTTCATATATGTTGTGTCATATAATTACGTCATTTTTTCCCGAGTTATTTCTCACTGACTGTTCGTTTACGCGTGCGCAGTACAAACTACTGTTTTTTTTTATTTATTTTTTCTATATGTGTATAAAATCACAAATACTAACGGCCAGTTTCATAATGAACACTTTTAACTAAAGTCGACTTTACATACATACATACACAATTACGCCATGTACCCAAAAGGGTGTGGCACAAACTCTTTTCATCATTCCGAAATCAGTCGCCTCCAAACATTCCGATGACTAGTTGGAGTGGTATGATTGAGAGAGTGGCTTGCGTGAGTGAAAGTTTCCAAGTAGTAGGAATAAAAGAGCATGTATGAGAGGAATTATGAATGTGGATGAAGCGAAAGTTGCTTGTTTAGATAGGAATGTTTGGAGGCGACTGATTTCGGAATGATGAAAACAGTTTGTGCCACACCCTTTTGGGTACATGGCGTGATTGTGTATGTATGTATTTTCAATCAATACAAAATATAAATGTAATTTATGTACATACAAGTATTTGAATTTCGTATTATGTTGTTGTCGAAATGAGACGTGTAATATTTTTCCAGGAAGAAGAAGAAGCATTAAATGCGGTGGGTTATGATGATATAGGCGGTTGTCGAAAGCAATTAGCTCAAATCAAAGAAATGGTCGAACTGCCCCTACGTCATCCATCTCTATTTAAAGCAATCGGCGTGAAACCACCACGCGGTATCCTATTATACGGTCCGCCTGGTACTGGTAAAACTCTAATAGCACGTGCCGTCGCTAATGAGACCGGCGCATTCTTCTTCCTCATTAACGGTCCCGAAATCATGTCGAAATTAGCCGGCGAATCGGAGAGTAATCTCCGCAAAGCATTCGAGGAGGCCGATAAAAACTCACCGGCCATCATCTTCATCGATGAACTGGACGCAATCGCACCGAAACGCGAAAAAACTCACGGCGAAGTGGAACGACGTATCGTTTCCCAGCTGCTAACACTCATGGACGGTATGAAAAAGAGCTCGCATGTAATCGTAATGGCCGCGACAAATCGTCCCAACTCTATCGATCCCGCGCTACGACGTTTCGGACGATTCGATCGTGAAATCGATATTGGTATACCAGATGCGACTGGACGTTTAGAAGTCTTGCGTATTCATACGAAAAATATGAAACTTGCTGACGATGTTGACTTAGAGCAGATTGCTGCCGAGACTCATGGACATGTTGGTGCTGATTTAGCATCGCTCTGTTCCGAGGCTGCCCTGCAACAAATTCGCGAGAAAATGGATCTGATTGATTTGGAAGATGATCAAATCGATGCTGAAGTACTATCTTCTCTTGCCGTTACAATGGAGAATTTCCGTTACGCGATGTCCAAGAGTAGTCCGAGTGCGTTACGTGAAACCGTTGTCGAAGTACCGAATATCTCCTGGAACGATATTGGTGGTTTGCAGAATGTGAAAAAGGAATTACAAGAATTGGTACAGTATCCAGTTGAACATCCGGATAAGTTCTTGAAATTCGGTATGCAGCCATCGCGCGGTGTTTTATTCTATGGTCCGCCCGGTTGTGGTAAAACCCTGCTGGCGAAAGCGATTGCTAACGAATGTCAAGCGAATTTTATTTCGGTGAAAGGTCCCGAATTGTTGACGATGTGGTTTGGTGAATCGGAGGCAAATGTACGCGATATTTTCGATAAGGCACGTTCGGCATCGCCCTGTGTACTATTCTTCGATGAATTGGATTCGATTGCGAAGGCACGTGGTGGTAATGTGGGTGATGCAGGTGGAGCGGCTGATCGGGTTATTAATCAAATTCTTACCGAAATGGACGGGATGGGTGCGAAGAAGAATGTATTTATTATTGGTGCTACTAACAGACCAGGTAGGTTGTTCCTCTATTTCTCTTATTTATCTTCTTTAAGAATACACCAATTTTGATTAGAAACATCGAGATATGTCTGTCCTTTATTTATATAATAATATTTATTATAGCTTGCGCTAATTGAGAATATATACAGGGTGATTTATGACGTCGGGGAAAAACTACACCGGATGATTCCTATGAGTAATCTAAATAAGAAACATGTCCGAAAATGCTTTCTAACGGAACTGTAGCCGTTAGAAGTTTATTACATGTAACATCAATCGCGTTAGCCTTATTTATTATATCAGAAAAAAAGTCATAAACTTCTAAATAATTGTGAAATTACTGATTGATTTTCTAACATTTTGTTTAAACACTAGTAAATCAATTTGTCTTGGATTTTTAATTATTGTAAATTGTTTATTAAATAATTATTTATGTGTGTACAAAAATTTATAAACTAGTAAATTGGTTTACTAGTGTTTAAACAAAATGTTAGAAATTTTACAATTATTCACAAGTTTATGACTTGTTTTTTTTCCTAATATAATAAATAAAGATAACGCGATTGATGTTACATGTAATAAACTTCTAACGACTACAGTTCCGTTAGAAAGCATTTTCGGACATGAAGTTTTTTATTTAGATTACTCATAGGAATCATCCGGTGTAGTTTTTCTCCGACGTCATAAATCACCCTGTATAATTAATTATAAAAATACAAAAAAAAGAATGTTATTCTTATATATATAAACCAATATTAAATAATATGTAAACATATACGTAAGATATATACAAGAAATATATAATCTTAATTAAAATAAATCATTTAAATATAAGTCTTAATTCTCTAGAAAAAAAAAATATTATTGCATAACTTAACATTTTCTGGTAAGGTGTTGTATTTTACCACTGCTCTATAAAGAATATAGATTTTTTTGTGTTTGTTTGTATCATATAAAATTTCCAGCATTTCATGCATTTCCTGAAAGGTTTTTAATATATATTAGAAAATATATAATAATTTGATTTGATTAGTATGATGAATATTATGATTTCTCGTTTTCCAGATATTATCGATCCGGCAATTTTACGTCCAGGTCGTTTAGACCAATTGATCTACATTCCGTTACCCGATGAAAAGTCACGCGAGGCAATTTTCAAAGCTAACTTACGAAAATCACCGGTTTCGAAGGACGTTGATCTGATTTATATTGCCAAGGTCACGCAGGGCTTTTCCGGTGCCGATTTAACGGAAATCTGTCAACGTGCCTGCAAGTTGGCGATTCGTCAAAGTATAGAAACGGAAATCCGAAGGGAACGAGAACGTGCTACCAATCAGAACTTAGCAATGGATGTAAGTCACACGTGAATAAATATAAATAAAACTAGAAAACCCATGACCCTTAGAGAATCACGTTTGAAGTCGAAAATAGTAATTAAACATATAAATATAATAAAAATAAATAAATAATAATAATAAAATATCAATTGCACTATTATATATTACTCAAAAGCAACACTTCTATCATCAGTAGTGTACATAACTTCACACAGCTGTCATTTTTGACATTTGCATTATAGACATACTTTTTCAAATTTTTGAGAACCAAGATGAAATCGTAGAAAGATTGCTATATAAGAATGATTTGTTTAGTAGGATAATTGTTTTAATTGATTTGGTATATATTTTTTTTGTGTGTGCAGATGGATGAAGATGATCCCGTACCCGAAATAACACGCGCTCATTTCGAAGAGGCAATGCGTTTCGCACGAAGATCGGTATCGGACAACGATATTAGAAAGTACGAAATGTTCGCACAGACTTTACAACAGTCGCGCGGCTTCGGCACCAATTTCCGCTTCCCGAATCAGGCGGGCGGCTCGACTGGCGGACCTGGTGGCACTGTCGGTGATCAGGGCAACTTCCAAGACGACGGCGAAGACGATCTATATAGTTAAATTATCAAATGAAAGAGGGGCGGGGGGTGGGGTGTTGTTGTTTGCTCGTCAGGATGTATCAAAAATTGATGATATGACATTTAAACACACACACACACACACACGCATACAAAACACAGTATAATGATCAGCTTGCACGAAGTGCATATTTTAAATTTATATACATAACTTGTTTAATAATAAAAATATGCTGCTGTTTCATAAATTTGCTGCAGCCTATTTGCAACAAACTTATGATTATGATGGATAGTTAATTTATAAACAAAACAAAAAAAAAACTAAATTTGTAATATGTGTTTCGTCTTTTTTTTTGTGTTGAAAGTTTTTCTTTCATGGAATCCGTAAAATAAATAATAATTATTTAAAAAAAAAATAAACTGTTTTATCTACTATTTATATCAATATATTTTTACTGTTTAGTATAAAAGTATGTAGCTAAAATAAAATAACTTCATTAAAGTATGTTTTTTTTTACTAAATATTTATGTTTTTATTTAGTTTTTAGGAACAGTTGAATGGTAAGTAAGTTACACACTTTAAACTAAACACGACTTTAATCCAGTAAAAATAGCTTGATTTTAAATTTTGCTGACATAATTCTTAAGGGGAGACACCACATTTTTTGAAAGCTTATAGTGTGTAGAATATTTGGTTAAATTGATGTTCCGAAATTAGAACTTGTTGCGGAATTACAGCGATTTTTACAAAGTCGTGTCAGCGCATCTAGATAGAGTATCTCAAACTTTAAACGCGTTTTTCTGGGAACCATGTTTTTATAACTTATCCAGAAGATATCTTGGAAACTATTGGTAATAAAAACAGGGAATTGAATTCTCTAGAATGTAGAGTAGGATATTTTTGATATCGACTTTTTATGTACTTTCAAAGTTAATTTTTACATGGAAAAAAACACCTTTTTTCCAACATGCTGCCTTTTGGAAATTTTATGAATTACCAAATAATCCTACTCTCTACATCCTAGATTTTTTTTGTTTACTTTTACGGCAGAGTAACCAAAAAACGAGTCTACAATGGAGCGAATTACAGCTCACCACTGCAACCAATTTGGTTGGAAACTTTTCTAAATTGTAGACCAAATAAAGCTCTCAAAACATATAATAACCACGAAACATGTGTTTCATTCTGTCTACCCGAAAAAAATTCGCAAACAAATCAAATATTTATAATTTTAATTTGTACATACGTACACAAATCTTATACCATAAAAGCATTACAATATTTTCATAATGAATTTATAAAATATATTTTTTAAGTGCAATAATTATTATTATTGGTAATATTTAAATAAATTGGATTCTATAATTCAAATATCATTGCCAAATTTGGTTCAGAGATACTAAATAATAATAATTAGTAATTAATATAAATAATAATTAATTAATATTATAATTATTATTATTATTAATTAATATAATAATAATAATATAGTATTTGGTTTTGGAGAGTAGCACACTCTTTTGGCACAAAATAGAAGTTATATAAAAGTCGCGTAGGTTGTTATTGAACGCACCCTAATGAAATGACAAGTTGACAGCGCAAATTTCAAGGTTAATAATAGCGAACCATGGCGGGCGATGAAAAATTATTTTTTTATAAAACTGTTCAACATTTAGCCCGGTCTTTGGCATCAATTAAACCAACAGCATGGGAAAAGGTTTATATACGTTATTATAAATTATAATAAATATTTCCTACAAATTAAAATAGAAATTTCCAATCTTTCATTATCACTTTATTAAATTAAAAATAATTTGTATTTGTTACTTTATCGATGTTAGCCTGTATTCGATAAAATTCCGTTTAATATATATATATATATATATATGTAAAACTAAATAAAAAAGATTGTAGTTTTTGTAATAATGGATATTTTTAGGTTCAAACTTTATATTCATTGTGCCCGCAAGAAACTGGTTCAACATTTCGTCTAGACAGTCGCGATCAAGATGCTGTTATTGCTCTTGGTATATATTTTTTGGAATCGGGATTTCAACATAAGGAAAAACTATTATCATATTTATTAAAACTTGCGAAAGGTTTATATAAAGCAGTATGGGTTGAAGAACTTCGACATCAATCTACTGACCGTACGTTCTTTTTAAATTTATTTCACATTATAAACATTATAAATAACAATTTTACTAAATTTCCTGATATCAAATGAATTTATGCGTTAGATAATAGATTCAATCAGTTAACTGATAGCTTTAATAGTCCCAATAAGAAACAGAAGCTTTTTAAATTTTGAAACCTGTTTTTTCGAAACTTAAGTAATGTCACGGCGTAGTTTTCTACTGAACCCCTCAATTAACGTTTTAGAAATTTAATGCTTGTTTTTCTTCAAAACAACGATGGGAATCTTCTGACAATGGATGAACCATCATACAAAACACTTATTTAGATTTTTGGCTAAACTTTACGGTTATATAAGATTAGAAAATGATCTACTGTGGCGAAATTTAAATAAAAATAATATTATAAAAAATCCCAAAACCACACTTAAATTAAAATAAAGCTAAATACGTATTTCGGAAGCTAAGCTTCCATCTTCAGTAGCTATTTTAGCTATACAGTAGAACCTCGATTATCCGGGCCAGCCGGGACCGAGCCTTCGCCGGATAATTGAAAACACGGATAATCCAAAGACCTCATTTTTATTTTTTTTAATAATTTATTCAGACAAATACATGTGTCAAACGAATGTCTGTTTACGTTTAACTAACAAGTCGGTCGGCAGTTGGCGAAAATAATAAGTAAACACATAAACGGAGGATTTCTCGAGCCGAACTCGGGTATTCCCCGATGCGAACGTCTAAACAGTGCAGCCACGGTCAGCAACGGATAATCCGCGCACGGATGACATTTTAAAAATGCCGCACGAAGAATCCGCCGCCCGGATAATGCGCGCACGGATAATCGGGGTTCTACTGTATTTAGCTTTATTTTAATTTAAGTGTGGTTTTGGGATTTTTTATAATATTATTTTTATTTACGGTTATATAATCGATTTTTGAAGAAAATCGATTAAAGTTAAACCGAACATTTTTCAGAACTCATTGTATTAAATCAAAAACTGTTTTAGGATTAGATTCTGTTTAATTATTTTATAAAAACGACGTTTCGACAAGACTGAACGCTTGTCTTCATTCGGTTACAATTTATTTATCAATCGTGTAAAGTTTTACCAGATTTTTGTGTGGTTATTTTTAGGAATACCGGTAGCAGAAAAATTCAGTTTCTGTTTGCACACATTACTGAGTGATATAGCATCGAAACTCGATGAATCGAAGGAGGAAATATTCGCTTGTCAAGTGGAATGTCTAACCACATTGACAACAACAATACGAAATGCACAGTGCGGTGCAAACGGTCCGGCTACGCTATATTTGTGCAAAGTAACCGTGCCCGTATTAATTGGTTTGGCAAGAGCAATGGGCCGATTTAGTACGCAAGATCCGCCATTATTTTGTCGCCTATTTCCGAAATCGGAAATTCCAGCACCTGCCGCTTATGTCGAGAAACCATCGTTGAATAAAAAACGCAGTTTTACGCATTTCCGTTCGATAATACCACGTTCGTTGTCCAGTAATTTAAATGTTGCATCGATGGAGATGAGTTCGCAAGATACGGTTGATTCGATTACCAAAACGAATAGTTTAGTCAAAGGCTATCAAAGTTTTATGTCAACACATTACGACCCGACCACTTACTATTTTTCCAAATACGGTTCTAGTTTTAATCAATTCTTTTCGACAATGCGTTTATCGGAGCATTTCGAGAAGAGACCGTTATTATTTCCGATCTCACATTTACAAACTGTTTTAGCGTTAGCGAAAAAGCTATTAACCAAAGAGATGTTGCTTTATTTAAATGAACAATCCGCGGAGATATACTTATCGGGGAAGATTAAAGTGTTTCCCTATAAAACTTTTTCGGAAACCGTTAATCTAGTAATGGTAACATTACTGAGAGAATTATTGCAGCCGCAAAAGGATTTACCCGGTCCGTTTACGAAAGACGTGCAGGAATTTGTGAAGGGTTTGTTCTTGAATGGTCAGACTGAATTACAGAGTCGGAATCATGATGCTAGCGAGAAGGAAGACAGAGAATCGAATTTTGCTACGGTTAATAAATTTAAAGTTAACGTTATGGCGAATGCTGCCTGCGTTGATCTACTTGTTTGGGCAATTGGTGATGAAACTGGTAAGTTTTTTTAAATGATTTTCTATGCAATTATTACCCGATTTATTTATTTTTTTCGGTAATTTATACCGGAATTATCAGGACTTGGAACTGATAAATTTTTCGTTCCGGCAAAAATAACGGTTTTTTTTTCGGTTTTCGTTTCACTTCCGAGTGATTAATTTTTCAATGTTTTTATTTGTATTCAAAACTTATTTTCTACCATAATTTAGAACATTTTATTTCTACTTTTCAATAAGCATACTACATAAATTGGTACAATAATAATAATTATTATTTATTAATTAAAGATATAATAATTAGAAGTATATAATATATATGATAATAATATAATTTATTATTCGAAACGTATATAATTTGTATGTATGTTTTAATTATATAATAATAAGATAATATATGTTAACGTAACAAATTCTTGTATATAGGATTTTTATTTATTGATAAAATATAATTATAAAAATATTTTCATTTTACTTTTTAAAGATTATTAAAAGCAAAGTTATTATCAAAAAGTACACCTTCCTCAAAGCGATCCCTCTAGTTTCATTTTCAATTTCAATAACTGAGTACAATTTTTTTTTTTAGTAAAGCCTCTTTCAGTAAATTTGCTCTAGGGAATATCCCATAAATAGCTAAAATTTGTGTAGTTCTGTAATATTATTGTTGGTACAATTATATACATTTGGAAATTTACATAAAGTAATATCAATATTTTAATACGCTGGAATAAAAATGAATGTATGTGAATGATATTGACGAAGATGTACGTCTGATGAGTAGATCGATTGTTTCAAATGATTGTTGAGTAATATGTAAATTATGTGTTTTTATTTAAAAACAATCTTATGTCTTTATTTTATTATTAACTATTATTAATTAATTTATTAAAATTTATTATTTTTTTTATTCTTACAGTGGATGATGAGTATAATTTAAGCTCACTTAGTCATGCGTTATCAATTATTATAGGTGAATTTTAAATATTAAGAGTTGAATGATTTTTTTTTATTATTGATTCTAACTGATAAATATTGAAAATAATTTCATATGCGAAGTATGAAATATTTTTTTTATCTAACCCAATGTCTGACCATATTAGTTTTATATTTTGTATTTAAAAATAACATTAACAAAGTTGTAGTTTAGTACTTGTTAGTGTGTTTTGTATTTTTATATATTGCAGTATACTGTATGTTCCAATTTCATCTTTTTATCGTTTCGAATATATTTTATTTCAATAATGTATAAACGTAGTAAATATATCAGTGTTTCTCTTGATATAATTGAAATTAGAATATACAGTATGTTATTTATTATTAGCGAATCTAATAAATAGTACTCGTAATTTTTGGATTGTATTTGAATAATTGTTTAGGTGCTGATAGTTTGTGCGGACGATTAACGGAGAAAATCAATTCGAATCATGGCCACAAACTGGTACTAGCCCATATGCCATTATTGATGGTCTGTTTGGAGGGATTGGGCAAATTAGCGCAAAAATTTCCAAATATCGCTTCTACATCGATATATTGTTTAAGAGATTTTCTCGTCACACCATCGCCGATTCTGTTTAAATTGCACAAGCAAACGAATGATATGAAAAAAGGAACTACTAAAGAGAATTTATTAATTGCTGGTAAGTATTTAATTAAGGGGATGTTTTTGTACTGAAAACTGGGTGAACTTTGGAAATTTTTTTCTCATGGAAGAAGTACTTTCTTAGAATGGGGTTTAACTAGTTTTATTCTTTAGTTAATGTATAATAAAATCTAATTTTTTTGTAAGAAAAAAAATTTAAAAATTGCGGCTCCAACTTTTACCAACCATGTCCCCTCGCGGCGTGTTTTTTTTTATCTGCGGGACGTTCCCTAGCTTTTTCTGTGTGTCTGAATCAAAAAATCATTAAAAATTAGTAATCTAGATCTAGTTTTTTTTTTGATCGCTAGGTACAGCAACCTTCCCTTAATTATTGCATAGATAACGAAAATTGAAATATGTATATTGTGTATTATAGTGCAGGATTCCGAATTGAAAGTGATAGATACGAAACTACCAACGCATGCCCAGTCAGCATTTGAGAAGCTTCGCGATGCAGCAATTGAGAATTTGTGTATTGCATTGGAAGCAGCCCATACTGTCGATCCATATTGTGTTCCAGCTCTTGTTGCTAGCGTATCGAATCGATTATTTACGGCCGAAAAAAGTGATAGGTAACTAATTATATATCGTTGGCCTTAAGTCAAAACCTAGTATCTGAATTTTTGGCGATATTGAGATTATTGCCTTTTCCGATTCTTCATTTTAAGGCGCGTGGACTGCAAAACCTCGTATCTGTTTATCTCAAATCCTTCGGATGCACTGCATGTATTGAAAAAACTCGTAACTCGTTTGTAAAAATTAAACAGATACGAGATTTTGACTTAACGTTTAATACAAATTATTTATTGTAACTGACTGTTCGGAAAATTACATAATTCAATAATTAATTTAATATTATTAATTGATTTATAGAAAATAAAAAATAGTACTTATATTTTTTAACTGGCTCTATTTTCTACAAAAACGATTATTATTGTACCGAAAAAATACCTGAGATATAATATCCTATGTAGAATAATATATATTTTTTTGAATTTTTTCGTATTTATAATTTATAATTTTTTTTTCTCTATTTTCCAAAATACAAAAACGAACTAGACGTTTATTCTATTTTTACGCGGAACTTTTATTGTCGCATTTTTCTTCTTAGCTTTTTTAATTCGTTTTTGCTCTTGTGAATTTCTATGACGTGTTTCCTCATACTAAATATTTCGTTCGTTTTTGATCTCAGGGCGTCAATTCAACATTAACTTATTTTTAACTCTGTATAAGGTTTATAGAAAACATTTGACGATTATTTTTTTAGTGAATCAACATTAATTTCAACCAATATAGTAATAATGTTGGGTCATGTGGCTGTATCATTGAAAGATACACCGAAAACGACCGATACAATTCTACAGTTCTTTCAACAGCGTTTCTGTCGTGTGCCTTCGGCACTTGATACATTAATCGTGGATCAATTGGGCTGTATGATTATCTCACAGTGCGAGCCGCAAGTCTACGAAGAAATTATGAAAATGTTTGTAATGATTACAGTTGAAGCGAGCAGTGCTGCATATACGAATACGACTATGGATGATCGGAAACAATATAGGTTTGTGTTGTGTTTAAATTCTTATTTTCGTACTATATTATTATTTATTTATTCGTGCACATACAGTAATACATTCATTAACTGTCAAATACATTAAGGCCATTTCAAGGCAAACAAAAGGCTATGTTCAGGCAGGTGGTAGGAATTCAAAAATCAATAATTTTACATTCGATTTATTCGTTTAATACTACATATTTATGGTAACTAATTATTAGAAAAATTTGCTAATTTATCTACAATTAATAACTTAATAACAATTTTTATTTTCAGACAGAATTAGCATATAAAAAAATTAATCAAATATTTAATTGTCAATATTTTCATTGTTTATTATTATTTTGATTTCCAAAAAATATATATGTTGTTAATTGTGATAAAGATTAATCATATTTTTTTCAAATAAAAAATATGTGTGAAATAAGAGAAAATTACACTTTTCAAGGAAAATGATGAAAATTATTTTTTTACAAATAAACTACACATAAATAAATTCTGAAATTAATACATAAACACTATAATAACAATTAACAACATATATATTTTTTGGAAATCAAAATAATAATAAACAATGAAAATATTGACAATTTAATATTTGATTAATTTTTTTATATGCTAATTCTGTCTGAATATAAAAATTGTTATTAAGTTATTAATTATACATAAATTAGCTAATTTTGGCTTCCATTAATTAAAAATCTATAAATTTTATAATCTAGTTACTTATTTGTTAACTAGTTACTTGTTTCATTTATCCTGATAAAGATGAACGTTGAGTTTGTCGAAACATCGATTATTAATAAATATTAATACAGAACTTTAACCTAAAGCAGTTTTATTTTAGCTATTGTGAATTTTGTTTTTCCAGGCATGTATCAGGTGCTGTAATAAATGCACTTGCTAATATCGCTGCGAATGTTCAGGGCGAAGGCAATATGATGGAGTTATTAGTACGTTTATTGGAATTATTTGTTCAACTCGGTTTGGAAGGTAAACGGGCATCGGAAAAAGCCCCGGGCGCATTAAAGGCATCCAGTTCAGCGGGAAATCTCGGCGTTCTAATTCCCGTTATTGCCGTATTAATACGAAGAATACCGCCGATACGAAATCCGAAACCACGTCTGCATAAACTGTTCAAAGATTTTTGGCTGTATTGTGTTGTTATGGGTTTTACTGCACGAGAATCCGGTACAAATTTATTGTCTAACAATCAAAATGGGGTTGAGAAGATTGTTTTTTTTTACCACTTTGATTGCAAGGAAAAGTGGTATAGTGTTTGGTTACGGTGTCTGTAACATTTTCAAAAAACAAAAAAAATTGTGTAGAAATTCTTCAGATCAGACGAATCCGAACTTAGTTTATGAGTGGGTGTATGGATGTGCGTTGTCAGTCAAAATTTTGTGATCGCAACTCCTCCTAGACGGTTTAACCGATTTTAATGAAATTTTTAGGATAAATTTGTTTAGTACCCAAGATAGGGTCGTGTGGTTTTATTCTTCCGAGAAAAAAATTACTAAAGTTTTTAAAAATTCATATTGGCTACATTATTTATCCGATTTTGATCAAATTTTCAGAAAAGATTTCCCTAATGCTCCCATTAATTATATAATTTTATTAATATCCAGTGTTATCCAACTTTCCGAGAAAAAATACTAAATTTAAAAAAAATTCATTATGACCACTATTTAACCGATTTTAATCAAATTTTCATAAAAAATTCTAGTGCCTATATAAATTATGCAATTTATCGAGAAAAAAATTCACAAATTTTTTTAAAAAATTTATTGTGGCTACATTATTTATTCGATTTTGACCAAATATTCAGAAAAGTTTCTCCTAGTGCCCACATAAATTATAATTTTATTAAAAATATTGTGTTGCTAACTTTCCAAGAAATATCAAAGTGGTCTATATATGGATTTACTCATATACTTCTAATCTTGTTTAGAAATAGTTAAGCCGTATTATTTCACGAAATGCGTAGTGTCGAGTGCTATATGGTAAAAACTGTTTATTGAAACGTAAAAAAACGAACACACCTTATATTATAATAAATAATCTTTTCTACTCTATATAATTTATTTTCTATTCTGTTGTTATAATTAGGTAGTTAATGAAAATATAATTTGTAGGTCTATGGCCTCCTGATTGGTATGCAGGTGTAAATGAAATAGCTGTGAAATCACCATGGCTTGTATCGCAGACTTCAAGTCGTTCGGAAATGCGCGAACTTCAATATACAAGCGCGGTACGAAATGAGAGTGTTTCGATAACCGAACTACAAGAATTAAAAACACAAATCAATGGCTTATTAAATCATTCACCCGAAATTGTTGCATTGGTCAATAAATTGACGTTTGCCCAATGTATGTTTTTGCTCAGCGTTTATTGGTTGGAAACTTTAAGGTAAGTTAATTTCGAAGCAGAAATTACTTCCACAAATTTTTGTACACCAGTGTTTACAAGTTTTAAGTATGATTTGTTGAAATTGTAGAGCTCTTTACTCGAGATTTTATATGGTTTTAAGGAAATCTTTAATTGATTTTACGAAAATTTTAAAGAATTTTAATTAATTTGTACACTAGGAGTGCGTTCCAAAATATTATCTTAAGTAAATCAATTGAAGTTGCTGTTGGCACTCGGTGAAACATTGTAAATGAAATAAAATAAAATAAAACACTCGGTTGAAGTTTCACAAAATTAAAAAGTTATAAACTTTATTAGCTAATTTCGGCAGTTATGCCATCATCAGAAGTTATAATACAAAAAAGTATAACAAGTGTCTATATATATATATATACATTTTATCCATACATATTGAAAACAAACAAAAAAGAGGGGGGGAATTATTTTGAAAATTTATGTAGAAAAACATCTGTAAAAGGTGAATTTAACAAACTAAGTTGATCGTTCAGTAATTTTGCATCTGTACCTAACGCTTTCTTAATTTCAAAGTTTTCCAAGAAGGTGAGTTTTAATCCTTTACAATGTAAATGTAAAATTTTCAAGTTTTCTATGGAACAATTATGGTTAAATTCAATTAAGTGATTTGCTAAATTAGAATTGGTTTTACCATGTATAAAGCTATTAATGTGCTCTTTAAACCTAATCTTAAAACTACGGCCTGTTTGGCCTACATAAACAGAATTACAGTCATTACATTCTATTTTATAAATACCTGATTTATACAGTTTGTTGTTACACATTAACTTATTATTAACAAAAATATGTTTTAGAGTAAATTTATTGTAGAACGCTGTTGTTATAATCAAATACAAAATTTAAAAATACCTCCTAGCGCCAAATTAGTATCTTTTGATGTCAAAAGTCTTTTCACAAGTATTCCGACGAAAAAATTATTAGAGATTGTTAATGATCTTTTAATTCAGAATAACGTTAATTCGTTAATTTCTTCAGAACTGTTAATACTATTAAAACTTTGCTTAAGTCAAAATTATTTTTATTTTAATGATAGTTTTTATAAACAGAATGAGGGTCTAGCCATGGGTTCTCCGTTGTCCCCTTTGCTAGCTGAAATTTATATGAATTTTTTTGAAAACAAGTTTCTCAACTATAATAACAATTTAATTAAAAATATACATTTTTGGTACAGATATGTAGATGACGTGATATGCCTGGTCACAGGTACTGAACGCCAACTACAACAACTGGTTAAATTATTAAACTCAGCAGATAAGAACTTAGAATTTACTATGGAAATAGAAATTGATAGCAAGATTAACTTTTTAGACATTACAATTCATAATACTGCAGGTCAATTGGATTTTAGCATTTTTAGGAAAGATACTTTTACGGATGTAATAATCCCGGCAAATTCTTATCACCCCTGGGGTACAAAATTAGCTGCACTTCATAGTTTAACTTATAGACTAGTCAATATTCCGATGAATAGAGTAAATTATAACAAAGAACTTTTAATTATTTTAAATATTGCTAAAAACAATGGTTACAAAGAGTCAACTGTCACTTCCTTAGTAAATAAGAAACACAAACAAAAAATTTTAAAAGATATATACCCTGTAACAACGGAGAAACCTTCTAATAAAATTTATAAAAAATTAAATTATGTCAAAGATCTTAGTTTTAGTCTAGCTATGAATTGGCGAAAATTAAATATAACAACAGCGTTCTACAATAAATTTACTCTAAAACATATTTTTGTTAATAATAAGTTAATGTGTAACAACAAACTGTATAAATCAGGTATTTATAAAATAGAATGTAATGACTGTAATTCTGTTTATGTAGGCCAAACAGGCCGTAGTTTTAAGATTAGGTTTAAAGAGCACATTAATAGCTTTATACATGGTAAAACCAATTCTAATTTAGCAAATCACTTAATTGAATTTAACCATAATTGTTCCATAGAAAACTTGAAAATTTTACATTTACATTGTAAAGGATTAAAACTCACCTTCTTGGAAAACTTTGAAATTAAGAAAGCGTTAGGTACAGATGCAAAATTACTGAACGATCAACTTAGTTTGTTAAATTCACCTTTTACAGATGTTTTTCTACATAAATTTTCAAAATAATTCCCCCCCTCTTTTTTGTTTGTTTTCAATATGTATGGATAAAATGTATATATATATATATAGACACTTGTTATACTTTTTTGTATTATAACTTCTGATGATGGCATAACTGCCGAAATTAGCTAATAAAGTTTATAACTTTTTAATTTTGTGAAACTTCAACCGAGTGTTTTATTTTATTTTATTTCATTTATTATCTTAAGGCCATTTCAAAGCAAACAAAAGGCTATATTCAGACAGGTGGTGGGAATACAAAAATTAATAATTTTACATTCGATTTATTCGTTTAATACTACATATTTATTGTAACTAATTATTAGAAAAATTAGCTAATTTATGTACAATTAATAATTTAATAATAATTTTTATATTCAGACGGAATTAGCATATAAAAAAAATTAATCAAATATATAATTGTCAATATTTTGTTTGTTTATTATTATTTTGATTGCCAAAAAATATATATGTTGTTAATTATTATTATAGTACTTATGTATTAATTTCAGAATTTATTTATGTGCAGTTTATTTGAAAAAAAATAATTTTCATCATTTTCTTTGAAAAAAGCGATTTTCTCTTATCTCACACATGTTTTTTATTTGAAAAAAAAATATGATTAATCTTTATTATAATTAACAACACATATATTTTTTGGAAATCAAAATAATAATAAACAAAGAATATATTGACAATTTAATATTTGATTAATTTTTTTTATATGCTTCTTCTGTAAATATATAAAAATTGTTATTAAATAATTAATTGTACATAAATTAGCTAATTTTTCTAATAATTAGTTACCATAAATATGTAGTATAAAACGAATAAATCGAATGTAAAATTATCCTTTTTTGTATTCTCACCACCTGTCTGAATATAGCCTTTTGTTTGCCTTGAAATGCCCTTAATGTGTTCATTTCTACATTGAAGACGATTTGAAAATATGTATTGTTTAATTTTTCTAGAATTACCAACTCGGGCGAACCGTCTTTACAACCGATTTTAGAATATTTAAGCGATAGTGCATTGATGAAAGACAAAGCTGGTATGTGGCAATGTGTATGTGCCGTTGGTGATCAAGTTTTTACGAAATTTCTCGATGTAATGGTTAATAAACCGAAAGACGAAAGTCGCGAACGTGATTTGGAAAATCACGCTCAATTTTTATTAGTCAATTTCAATCATACATCGAAGCAGATACGACGTGTCGCTGATAGATATTTATCGGGTTTGGTTGATAGATTTCCACATCTCTTATGGAATTGTCGGTAAGTAGCAGAAATTTTGTAAACTTATTCAAGAATTAGTATTTGGTTTGTTTTTTTTTGTGACTGAATACTTAGTTATCGAAATTGAAAATAAAACTAGGGATTACTTTGTGGAAGGTGTATTTTTTGATAAACGGAAAATGACTGCTGTGGAAATGAGATTTTTACGTGGGGTATGTGTTGTAAATAGGAGAGATCGGGAACGAAATAGATATTAGTGTATGATCGAGTGTGATATTGAAAAATATGTTGTAGCAAAAGTTGGTGTTAGTCAGTTAAGATGGTTCGGACATGTTTAGCAAATGTCTAATGAACGTTTGGTTAAAAAGATTTATTTCAATGATTTTGATGGTATACGTTTGCGTGGACGTCCGATGAGTAGTTGGAGTGATGTATGATTGAGAGAGTGGCTTGCGTGAGCGAAAGTTTCCAAGTAGTAGGAATAAAAGAGCATGTATGAGAGGAATTATGAATGTGGATGAAGCGAAAGTTGCTTGTTTGGAGGCGACTGATTTCGGGATGATGAAAAGAGTTTATGCCACACCCTTTTGGGTACATGGCGTGATTGTGTATGTATGTATATATTATTGTATCAATTTATGTAGTATGCTTATTATGAAAGTAGGAATAAATTGTGAATAAAACAACCGAAAACCGGAACAGAAAATATGTTGGTTTGAAGTCCTAATTAAAAACCGTGTATTTTTTCCAGTGTGTTATGGTCTATGCTGGATATTTTACAAGTATTATCCTACTCATTGCAATTGGATCCAAATCGCGAGACACCAACATTACGTATACCATCAACACCGTACAGTTTGCAACTGGTTGATACGCTCGAAGGTCGCGAGAGTATCGTAAAAGATTTCGCCGATCGGTGTCAAGGTATTGTCGAGGAGGCAATGAAATGGGCACCGCAATCGACCCGATCCCATATTCAAGAATATTTGAATCAGATTCCGTCGGGTAATCGGCATCATGCCGGTCTAGCATTAGCGACCGAATGCGCATTACAATATATCGGTCTCAATTTGCATTCCGCTTCGTTATCGGCGAGTACTTTAGAAAAACGACCGAAATGCGTTAAGAGCGATTCGAAATTTGTTAGTTTGTTAAATCTACGAAGTAAATATGCTGGCGAGGTAAGGTCACATTCCCATACGTATCTTAAACTTTCTTAAACTCGATTTACATTATACTAGATTCGGCTAGAAACTTTGACTAGTTTACATACTAGATTGGAAACTAGAATCGTCTTTAAGGGCATTTCAAGGCAAACAAAAGGCTATATTCAGACAGGTGGTGGGAATCCAAAAATGAATAATTTTACATTAGATTTATTCGTTTAATATTTCATATTTATGGTAACTAAGTATTAGAAAAATTAGCTAATTTATGTACAATTAATAATTTAATAACAATTTTTATATTCAGACAGAATTAGCATAAAAATAAAATTAATCAAATATTTAATTGTCAATATTTTCATTGTTTATTATTATTTTGATTTCCAAAAAATATATATGTTGTTAATTATTATTATAGTACTTATGTATTAATTTCAGAATTTATTTATGTGTAGTTTATTTGTAAAAAAATAATTTTCATAATTTAAAAATTGTTATTAAATTATGAATTGTACATAAATTAGCTAATTTTTATAATAATTAGTTACCATAAATATGTAGCATTAAATGAATAAATCGAATGTAAAATTATTCATTTTTGTATTCCCACCACCTGTCTGAATATAGCCTTTTGTTTGCCTTGAAATGGCCTTAATATTGTATTGTAATCCAATTCTGAATTATATTTAAAGTTTCAAGTCTCTTTCTAGCTAATGTTAATTTGTTGTTAATTTGCAGGTAGCTGGAATGTTAACAGCACAAAATATCGATTCGGAAGCGATATTAGACAATTTTTTATCGGCCGTTTGGGAAGCATGCAAACAGAAATCGGACGTGCTACATCGTGGCGCTTTATGGCGTGCAACAGCAATGCTAATTAATACGCCGAAATTGAATCGAAAGCTGTTGCATTGCATCGCATGGTCGCAGGTGGAATTATTTACGAGTGATTCGATGCTAACGGCTGTCGAATGTTGGCAATGGGTGATAACAGCTAGACCCGATTTAGAATTACGTTTTCTGCAAGAAATGTGCTCGGCATGGTATTGTACAGTTCAGAAGCGTATTGGTTTATTTAGTATTGATATTGAAGAAACTAGTCCGTTAGCGGCGTATGAAGGTAAATATTTGTTCTTGAAGAAAGCTTATACAGTGTGTCCGCGTAAGTTGGCTACATATGGAAAACTTTGTTATTATTGATTTTATGAAGAATAACTTTTTTTCATAAAATCAATAATAACAAAGTTTTCCATATATAGCCAACTTACTTATAGAATTTATTTAATATTAGTAAGATTTGATTGAATTGAATTCTAGGCTGTGTTTTGGAGCCAAAAGCACCATTTGTAAGACCGCATGGTATTTGGGTGCAATTTATTGCCGAATTCGTCGAAACGGCAAAATATTGCAGTGCGGAAAAAGTGGAAATGCTCGCTACACTATTACATCGTTCATTAGATATGATTGTCGGTGCTGAGAAAACCAGTCAAACTCGACATATAGAAGCGGTTGGTGTACGATTTAAATTATTAACCTGCGGCCTGTCGCTTTTACAAGGCGATATCTTACCGAAAGGTCTTGCGAAAAATGTTCTACGTGAACGCATTTACTGTAGTTGTTTGGATTATTTTTGTCAGCCGCAACGATGCCCCACTCAATCGTCATCTGCACTCCGAGAAGATATTATTATTTTAGCTCGATTCTGGCAAAATATGCATTCGGATAAGAAATATCTGAAAGAAAGCATTGTTGGAGGTAAAATAATAACACTTATTTTATTTTGACATTTATAAATTGTATAATTCTGACAGTTGTAGCTAATGTTTTTTGTTTTATACACTAATAACTAGATTCATTTTGCCAATTTAATAAGTTTTTAATATTTAAACTTTAAGATTATTTTTCTCAATTTTTTTCAAATGTAACATATTTAAAATTTTATATGGTTGGAAACGGAATAAAAAGTACTACCAAAATCAATAATAAAAAATATAGGTTTCCACTGAAAACAATTATCGCTTACGTCATAACTCAAAAACAAAAGACGATCTTTAAGTGACGATTACAGTAAAATATGTCTCATTTAAGATAAAAATTGACGTGTTCGAGGATTTTTTTCAAAAACGTTTAATAAAAGATTTATTGCGATAGTTCCAGACTTTACACTCGCACTGTATATTAATTTTTTCTTTAATTTAAATAATGAATACTGGAAGATGTTTTTTACTGTGTTTATATCTATCCTGTTTTTGTGTTGTTGTTGAAATTTGAAAAGATTTCGATGTATATCGTCAGTCTGGTCCAACATTACTCTCGGCAAGTACACCAGCCGGCCATACGAATACAACTAGCTTACAACCGGAATTAGCGCGTCATAGTAGTGGTCCAACCACCGGTTGGATTAATACGGTACCGTTATCGACCAGTACGGCAACGTTAAGTAAACGTTCAGCGCGTAGTAAACGTCAACCGAGCACCGATGGCCTTGTACGCGGCTATATGAAAAAACGTAATCTCATCCTGGAACTGTTGGCGGTAGAAATCGAATTCCTATTGATATGGCATAATCCTGGTACGAGAAGTGAATTACATGTACCCGGTGAAGATACGATAGCCGCATGGCGTAATAAAACAGTTACGGATAAAACCTGGCGTGATTATACACGTATTGCGTGGGATATTTCACCGGCATTAGCTGTTTATTTACCTATGAGGTAGTATTATTATTAATATAATTAGTAATCTTTGCTTTGTTTCTGAATTTTTCTTTAAAAATTGTAACAGCGGCTTAAGCTCGATTTACATTATACTAGATTCGGCTAGAAACTTTGACTAGTTTACATACTAGACGCACTTGTCAAAACTTGGATAATGTAAATCAGAAAAAATCCAGACAAGTTTTCAAACTAGAATCGTCTAGAAGTTGATTTACAAAGTAGCTCCGGACCAATTTTTCATCCAAGTTTCTATACTAGACCTGCGCACTAGCGGTAATTTTAGTGCTAACAACTCTGTGCAAAGTGTAAATGCGTAACTAAGTAACTCAGAAAGCTTCAAAATCTTAGAAATTTTAACTAGTTTTTCTTGTTTACATCTATGAAAATTCATTTTGTACTTAACCTTTTACTTTCACACAATAACAAACTGGTATATAAACACTACGTACATTTTGGATGTTGGCAAACCTAACTCACATCCAATTCCGCTCCTGCGTACAACTAAAAAGTATGAACATGCGCCTTAAATAAAAAGTTTTAACTACTTTAAAGACGATTCTAGTTTCCAATCTAGTATGTAAACTAGTCAAAGTTTCTAGCCGAATCTAGTATAATGTAAATCGAGCTTATGAGTACATGTATTGTTCTTTTTGGGCCGAAATAGATTGAAGAATAACGAATTTATGATACACGATATCTGCGACTATGTGCGTTTAAATCCAACCGCCGTACAACACATACCTGATGCATTACAATATCTGGTAACCACCGAAGCATTGCTGAAAGACAATACGGAATTGGGCTATATGCTGACTTGGGCACGTGTTAGTCCCGTGCAAGCTTTGAGCTATTTCAGTCGACAATTTCCACCTCATCCGATTTCCGCACAGTATGCTGTACGTGTACTTAGTTCATACCAGGCGGACGCAGTACTTTTCTATATACCACAGCTGGTTCAAGCAATACGACACGATACTGTAAGTATTATTATGTAATACCATTAAGAATAAAAACGTATTTATTTTTTTTAAATAAATATTAAAACAATAATAATACTCAAGAATATTGAGATTTTATATTTTTCCCAAAATTTCACAAGATACTCAGTCGTTGAATCGGCTGTTAAGCTATGCATCAACGACTGGCCAGTTTAACCGTAGATACGTATTTCGGTCTTTAGGACCTCATCAGTACGGTGCTGTGATCAGTTGCTGTGAGGCAACTGATAACCGATGTTAATTCTGCCTTTTATAGCAAATATTAAAACATTAAACATGTAACGTTGAATATGTTGAACTCAATCAATTCGAAAACATTAAAATAAAAAATTATGCAGTCATAGAATGTTTGGTTAGAAATACACTAATATGACAAATTGACATTATTATATTTTTTCCGAGTTCAATTTTAACTAATTAATAAATGTATTTATTAAGAGAATATTAAATTATGCTAAATAATTATTTTCTTATTTGATTAAAGAAATATATTATATAATTATATTACTTATTTACTCAATGGTAACATATAACATCAACTAAAAATAGTGACTGAATTTCGTCTATTACTAATTATTTATTAACTATTACCAATAATAATGTTTCGAAAATGTGATTTTGTTTTGCAGATGGGATATTTGATTGAATTTATCAAATACATTGCAAAGAAATCGCAAGTTGTAGCTCATCAGTTAATATGGAATATGCAAACGAATATGTATGTTGATGAAGATATGACGACAAAAGATCGTAAGTGATCCGCTTATTATATGTAATCAATTTTTTTCTATTATTTACTGTACTATTAGGTGATTTATATGATATTTTGGATTCAATATCGAAGAATATTTTCGCAACGCTATCTGGTCCAGCGAAACAATTTTACGAACGCGAATTTGATTTCTTTGGAAAAATTACAAATATCAGCGGTGAAATACGACCCTATCCGAAAGGACCCGAACGAAAACGTGCCTGTTTGGAAGCCTTAAGTAAAATCAAAGTAAGTTACGGATGCAACTGTAAAAATAAACAGAACTTAAACTTAGTGAATTCCAATTATAGTAGGGATCCCATCTGTTCCGTTTTGACCGGGACAGTCCCGTTTTTATGGATACTGTCCCAGTGTCCTCACAGAATGCACCGGAACATAAAAATGTCCCGTTTTACATAAAATTCTAATATCGTCCGTGAATAAACCTAATATTTTATTAAATTCATTTAGATTATGTCTTTCTGTTATTTTCAGTGCAACAATCAGTTTGAAACTTCATTAATGCAATAATGTGTTTTCAATGTTTAATTTATTTAAATGTTTTGTTTATGGATATTACTTTTTTTATTAGAATTCAATGTATAATTGAAATTTTTTTTTAGAATTAAAATAGAAATACACATCCAAGAAAAAAATTATTTTTTTAAATAAAATTTCAAGTGTCTTTTTTTTACATTTCATTATTATGGGATCCCTAAATGACAGTCATCACAATGAACTAATTTAAATTAGTTACAAATTGAAAAAATATATTATAATGTAATGGCGCAGTCAATACATATTATCTATAAACTATAAATGTTTAGTTAAAAATCTTAAGATATTTAGTAAATTTCCTTTGCATTTCAGGTACAGCCTGGTTGTTACCTACCAAGTAATCCCGAATCAATGGTACTCGATATCGATTATAAGAGTGGTACACCAATGCAGAGTGCTGCCAAGGCACCCTATCTAGCTCGTTTCAAAGTTATGAAATGCGGTATCTGCGAACTGGAACGTCTCGCAATGACCGTATCGACGAATGGCAGTAATCAAACGGCGCTAAAGGAGCAGATCAGTTCAATGGGCCCGGAAATATGGCAGGCGGCCATCTTTAAAGTGGGCGATGATGTAAGACAGGATATGTTGGCGTTGCAAGTGATCGGAATATTTAAAAATGTATTCCAACAAGTCGGACTCGATTTGTATCTGTTTCCCTATAGAGTTGTTGCTACAGCACCTGGCGTAAGTAGAACGGATAGAAATTCTGATTTCTAAATATGCTATAAATAAAACAATATTAGTAATTTTTTTTTTCTTCATATTTTGTGCAGTGTGGTGTTATTGAATGCGTTCCGAAAGCAAAGTCTCGTGATCAATTAGGCCGGCAAACCGATATCGGCATGTATGAATATTTCTTGAAAACGTACGGCGATGAGAATTCTAGGGAATTTCAAGCAGCCCGACGTAATTTCATCCAATCAATGGCGGCGTATAGTGTGGTTGGATTCCTGCTACAGATTAAAGACAGACATAACGGCAATATTATGCTTGATACAGAGGGCCATATTATACATATTGGTAAGTTTTTTTTTTTAATATACTGTAACGATAAGCATATTTGAGAATCTGAGATTTTTGGGAATCTGTTTGGCGGGCAATTTTTTTTTGTTAAGATATAATAATGCAAGAAATAAGAATTTTGTTATTTACGCCTATAATTACATAAGTAATCTTTCGATTAAAGTAATAAAAAGAAAAATGTTTGTTTTGTTTATAGACTTTGGCTTTATGTTTGAATCATCACCTGGTGGCAATCTCGGTTTTGAACCGGATATTAAATTAACAGATGAAATGGTCATGGTAATGGGTGGTAAAATGGAAGCACAACCGTTCCGTTGGTTCTGTGAACTTTGTGTACAAGCTTACTTAGCTGTCAGGTAAGTTTTTATTCAGTAAACAATATATCTCTGAATTTTGCTATAATCTTATAGTATTTTACTTGAACTCCCCACTAAAGTATGCTAGAGTATAGATAGACAAATACATACATACACAATCACGCTTTGTACCCAAAATGGTGTGGCACTAATTCTTTCCACTATCCTGCAATTAGTTTTCTCCAAACTTTCCTATCCAGACGAACAACTCATAGAGAAACTACAGAACACACATACACACAAGACTAAAAAGCAGAAAATAATTATTTAAATAATAAAAACAATACAGGTTAAAATTTATTAAGTATATTATTTATAAGAATATTTTATTTTTGGCGATCGATTTCGGCTATGCAGCCATTATCAAGCCTCCTGAAACAATTACACAGGAAAAACATAGTATATACATTTTTGTCACAGATTGAAAAATTAAATTACAAAATTAGTTGTTAAATGTATGTTAAAATGCGAGTTATATGTTAATTATTGATTATTAAAGTGAAAATTAAAACTATTTTTTATATATATATAATTAATAAATTTTAATAACTTTTAACCTCTATTACAATCCCAGTATAAAATGGAGAAATTCATCATTTATTTTAAAACGGACTAAAAAGTAAAAAATAATGCGCCGTATTCTCACATCGTTTATAAAAGTGATTTTTGCCAAAAGTGCTTTTGACGTTTACTTAAAATTATTTATTAAGCACTTTATAATAGTTTATTTAATTTTTATAATCCTAAATATAATAAAAACGATCAAAAATAGAAAAACTATTCATATTCGATCAAAAACAAGCAAAAAATTATTTTGAAATTAATGATAAAAGCACTTTTTCACGAAAATGTGAGGTTATATACTTTTTAGTCCGTTTTAAAAACTTTTTTTATTTATTTAAATAATTATTTTTTTCGAGAATAAATTTTAATTTTGACTTTGTGTAGGCCTTACAGAGAAGCGATAATATCGTTAGTGTCTTTGATGTTGGATACCGGTCTGCCTTGTTTCCGTGGCCAAACCATCAAATTGCTTCGTGCTCGATTCGCTCCGAACTCAACGGAAAAAGAAGCAGCCACCTATATGCTTTCCGTTATCAGAAATTCATTCCTTAACTTCAGAACTAGAACATATGATATGATACAGTATTATCAAAATCAAATTCCATATTGAAAAAAAAACTTATACTTATTTACTTAGATAATTCAAGGACCAATTTTTTCTTTTCGATAACCTATATGTTTTTATTATATTCTTAATTACACATGGCGTATTATATATATATATATATATATATATATATATATATATATATATATATATTAGATTATAGTATTTTGTTTTTGCTTAAATTGGGTTCAAATCCCGGCAAGATCAATCCATTTTTTCATTCAAAAATTATCTAAATGATTTAATTATTTCATCAAAATAAATTAATAGCGATTTAAGCAAAAAACAAAATACTATAAACCTAATATTAAAAATGTAATTTAAAAATTATTGAATTTTATTTATTTATTTTTATTATTGTTTCTTGTTATTTATTGTGTATATCAAAATTGTACCAAATGAATCGGTTGATTATTTTTAATAAAATCAGTTGCATTTTGGTTTACCAGTTGAACTTTGTGAGATTATAGCTGGGTTATACATTTTAAGATTTTAATCTCAGTAAAATCAAATAATATTAATAAAATGTCTTATCAAAATCAATATTAATTCAAATTCTATTATAAAAAGTAATTTAAAAATTTAATAATGAGTTATACGTAGGTCTTAGTTTCATTGTTGAGACTGACGTTATAATCGATTGTATGAGAAATCACAAACTTCTTTAATACAAGATTAGAAAATGGTCTACTGTGGCGAAATTTAAATAAAAATAATATAAAAAATCCCAAAACCACACTTAAATTAAAATAAAGCTAAATACGTATTTCGGAAACTAAGCTTCCATCTTCAGAAGCTAAATAAAATCTACAAAAATCTTACCTGTGATCCAAAGTACATAAACACTTAAGCACTTGTTGAAGATCACTTCTATAAAGTTAATAGAGGTTGTTGTTGGCACTCGTTGAAACATTATTTATTTTGAAACATAACCGAGTGTTTTATTTATTAATTTAAAATTAAATTAATTTAAAATTTATTACTTCTATCATTTTCTAATCTTTTAATAAAATCAACGTGTTTTAAAAACAAACTACATTTAAGTTTTACCAGGAAAAACCAGAGCAAACCAACTGATGTATTTGGTTTAATTTCGGAATACACTTTTAATTATTTTTTTTGTTTGTTGTTTCCAATTATTATCAATTTGAACATATAATATTGATAAAATATTTCGAATATGTTTTTAAATATATCTTTATATATGTAGAAAATTGAAATTTTATGAAAAATGTTATATTAATTATTATATTGTTTACAATTCCAAAAACGAAACATAGGAGTTTAACAGTTTAAATTTTATAAATTAATTTACATTAATATAAGCATTGTCTTGTGTTTTCTTGTGATTAAAGTGTACTATTTTTGCTAATTTATAATTTTAATCTTTTTTTGAATTTTGTTACAATTTTAAAATCTATACAATACTAAATTATTGGCGTTTCGTTTTTGAAACTACACAAGTTATATGTATAATGGGTAAATATGTATAGTTTAGGTGTGTACATTTGTTGTAAATTTTAAAAAATTCAGATGTATGTATGTAATTTATTTATAGTTACTGTATAGAATAAAATCAAATGGAAATAAAAATAAATAAATAGTAATCTTTATTCGCGAATATCTCGAAAACGGCTGGGAATTTCGCAAAAATAACAAAATTTGCCGTCCCCTTACGAACTCCCGATAAACCAGGTACGTACTACAACATATTTAAAAATCAACCCCCTAGGACACCCCCTTATTAATTAAAGCAAGCCCCCAACAAAACCAATGAAAATATTAAAATCGAAATTTTGGTGAAATGTATTTTTTCTTATTGTTGAATAAAGTTCGTTAAAAACAGATGCTGTGTTGTATTTATGTTTTTCCCAATTTCATCCCTTAAAATTAGTTAAAATCTTCAATTGCAAATATCTCGAAAACGGCTGGGAATTTCGCAAAAATAAGAAAATTTTGCCACCCCCTTACGAACGCTTGACATAAACCAGGTACGTACTACAACATATCCAAAAATCAACCCCCTAGGACACCCCCTTATTAATTAAGTCCAGCCCCCAACAAAACTGATAAAAATATTGAAATTGAAATTTTGGTGAAATGTATTTTTTCTTATTGTTGAATAAAGTTCGTTAAAAACAGATGCTGTGTTGTATTTATGTTTTTCCCAATTTCATCCCTTAAAATTAGTTAAAATCTTCAATTGCAAATATCTCGAAAACGGCTGGGAATTTCGCAAAAATAAGAAAATTTTGCCACCCCCTTACTAATCATTAGATAAACCAGGTACGTACTACAACATATCCAAAAATCAACCTCCTAGGACACCCCCTTATTAATTAAGTCAAGCCCCCAACAAAACCAATGAAAATATTAAAATTGAAATTTTGGGGAAATGTATTTTTTCTTATTGTTGAATAAAGATTTTTTTTTTGGTAAACATTAATAATTAATAGCCGAGGGCTCGTAAAAATGTATCAATGTATCGAAATGTATCAATGTATCAAGGTATCAAAATGTATCAATGTATCAAAATGTATCAATGCATCAAAATGTAATGCTAAGGGGTTTTAACAAAATTTGTATCAGGAAAGCATAAAATGGAAGATTTGTATCAGGAAAGCGTAAAATACAAGATTTGTATCAGGAAAGCGTAAAATGCAAGATTTGCATCAGGAAAGCGTAAAATGAAACATTTTAACGAAATTTTATCAGGAAAACAAGAAAAAAATTGAGATTTTTTTATATTTTAATCAGTTTTGGGGGTTGACTTAATTAATAAGGGGGTGTCCTAGGGGGTTAATTTTTGTATATGTTGTAGTACGTACCTGGTTTATCAGAAGTTGGTAAGGGGACGTCAAATTTTGTTATTTTTGCAAAATTCCCAGCCGTTTTCGAGATATTTGCGATTAAAGATTTATTTTTTGCAAACATTACTAATTAATAGCGAGAGGTCGTATGGGGTTGGGATTGAAATATGTTATAGCAGCACTTAGTGTTTCGGGAAGGTTCTGTTATTTTTACGAAATTTGCAGCCGTTTGCGAAATTCTCGCAATTTTAGCAATAATAGGATACTGTTTACAGAAACCCCGGTCGCAGTTTTGATTCACACTATATGACCTCGTGAACTCATGTTAACTATATATTTTGAATTTTTTATAAAAATGAATGTTTTAATAAAACCATAAAATATGTATATAATTTAGTAAAAAGTAAGGATCGAATGAAAAAAAAAGACTGTTAAAAAAAACCAAATTTTATTTATTCACTAACCCTTGCAATAACGAAATTTATTGACAATACCAGTTATAAAATATATAATAAAGTATATACCATTGTGCTATTAATAAAATAGCTGTTTATAAACATTAAAAAAAAAAATTATTCAATTTAAGCTTATAATATCAACAGTAAAAAATAATAATTTTATCAAATTTAACAAAAACAATAAAGAACACAGATTATTTATTCCGTATAACTCCTGAGTATAATAACGTTTATTAAAAGTAAAATAAATGAAGCGATAGAAAAAGATTTGATTAAGAAAAACAAAAATGAAATTCTCCCTTCTTGGAAAAAAAAACAATCTTAAATGGAATGTAGAAAATTATTAATATATCAATAAATATATGTGCTAAAATTACCGTATTTGCCCAAATATAATGCGATATTTTTTGACTAATTATTTCCCGTTAAAAAATTGACTCGCGCTAAATTCGAGATCTAGGAAATGGAATGTAACAACTCTTGAATTTGATTTTCTTTGAATTCTTTTAGGATTAAATTCGGATTATTTTTTTTTCTAATAATCTTCATTAAAATTTCGGTGTCGCATTATATTCGAGCAAATTTTTCAAATTGTTATACAGGGTGTAACAGAATAACTATTCCTAATTTTAACTGGAGTATCCTGAGCTGAGAATATGAAGATTTAATGCAAATCACTGAGATAAAATGTGGCTCCTTACTGAGCTACAGGGTGTTTTATATAAAAATTTAAAAACGATTTTTGCCCAGTACTTTAAAACTATTTGATGTATCCTTATCATACTTGGCAGGAAATGTAGGTACCGTACACCATACTAAATTATGTTAAATAAAAGTTTCTGGCTACTGCCAGTGGCGTACAACAGGGGCAAGTGAGAGGTTGATCCTTCCTAAATTCTACGCCACTGGCGGAATTGTCATTTTAGCACAATTTTTCGATTCTCCAATACTAGCTGTGTAAAAAACATACTCTTTTTTTGTAACGATAAAGTCACTGTTTTTAGAGATATTTAAAGTTAAATATAAGCTGCACCCTTGGGATTTTTTCAAAATTTGCTAAAAAAAATCTGAAAAAATTTAGTAAAATAGAGAAAAAAAATTAGCTACATAATATTTAAGTAACTTTTTCTTTAACTCATTTTGGTTTGGCTGGAAAAATTATTGAAAATTAATATTTTTTGCATTTTATTTTTTTTATTTTCAATAATTTTTACAGCCAAATCAGAATGAGGTAGAGAAAAAGTTACTTAGTTATTATGTAGCTAATTTTTTTCTCTATTTTACTGAATTTTTTCAGATTTTTTTGAGCAAATTTTGAAAAAATCCCAAGGGTGCAGCTTATGTTTAACTTTAAATATCTCGAAAAACAGTGGCTTTATCGTTACAAAGGAAGAGTATGTTTTTTACACAGCAAGTATTGGAGAATCAAAAAATTGTGCTAAAATGACAATTCCGCCAGTGGCGTAGAATTTAGGAAGGATCAACCTCTCACTTGCCATTGTTGTACGCCACTGGCAGTAGCCAGAAACTTTTATTTAACATAATTTAGTATGGTGTACGGTACCTACATTTCCTGCCAAGTATGATAAGGATACGTCAAATAGTTTTAAAGTACTGGGCAAAAATTGTTTTTAAATTTTTATATAAAACACCCTGTAGCTCAGTAAGGAGCCACATTTTATTTCAGTGATTTGCATTAAATCTTCATATTCTGAGCCCAAGATACTCCAGTTAAAATTAGGAATAGTTATTCTGTTACACCCTGTATATCGAAATTTAATCATGTTATTATTACTAGCACCTTATAATAACAGACACAAATAAATTATAATGTGACTATTAATAATAGTAATATTATTATCTAATATTTATATAAATTGCAAAAGAAATACATAATTCATATAATCATATAATTCTCAAGGCAGTTTATTATGAGAACCATCTAAATAAATTATAACAAAAGATGAAAATTCGAATGGCTACATATCCTTCTAGAAGCACTTTTAGTTAAACATAGTCATAATTTTTGCTTGAAATAATTATTAAATATAAACTATTTTTATATATTTATTATATTTAACCTTTTTTTAAAGTAAATAATTTAAAATATACGCACTTTTATCGCTAAAAAAAGCCAAAAATTATAATTGCTATTGTCATTTAAATCATTAATTTTTGTAACTGCTGGAAATTCAGATTTTTTAATATTGCATTATGATTTAGAAGACTCTCGTACAATTGTAAGCAAATACACATTTAAATTACTTCTATTGGTATAAACATTAAAATAAATTTTATCAGATTTTACAATTATACAGATTTTTTGTTTTGGAAAAATATTTACAGTTTATTAAAAAGTTTTATTTGAACTTTGACTGTTATTTTTAAAGATGTGATAAAATATTGCACAAAAAATAGTAAATAAATTTAACATATACTGTGCAAAACGAGAAAAACCTATTATTTGAAAATTTTATGTCAAAGTTACGTAAACTTTTGGTTTTGTTTTTGATAATATATCTAATCTCTATTAATATGCTTTATTTTATAACAAATTTTAAACTTATAAACATAAATATTTTTCACCAATAGAATAACAGAAAACTACAAGTATGTATTCAAATAAATATAACAAATCTTTAACAAAAAAAATCTTATAAAATATTGGAATTTCTTGTGATTAATATAAAGACATGAAAATCAAAATGGTGTAAGTGATATAAAAAAAATCGAAATTAATAAAATTAAAATTCAATATATTCAAGAACTTGTTTGAATTCTCAAGCTTTCCTAACCCTTTATCTAGCAGTTGATTTTTTCAGGTTTTTTTCAGTGCACTTAGGTATTATGTGATTTAATTTGAAAATGTTAATTAAATTATGCAAGAAACTTAAAAAATGTATTTAAAAGTTAACTTTACTTATACTTTACTGTTGGCTCAATGCAAATGGAAAAATACTGCATTTATTTATTATTTTTTTGAACGAAACATAATTATATCTTCAGTTTTCAAGAAATTAATACTAAGACTTTCTTTTCCGAAAAATATCACTTATTGCCAATTTGATTTTCACACCGTCAATTATAAATTAATTCTTAATGGTGTATGATGTTTTAAACAATATTGTCATTTTTCTTTCTAGAAAATGTATGCAGAAACAAACAAAACAAAAAAAAACGTACTTTTGATTTTGATAAAGAGAAATGATAGAGAGTGGAAGTTAATAATTATTTTCTAGGTTTAATAGATTCGCTTTTTGGCACTGAATTCTCTTTAACTGGAACTACTTTTGGTGTTTCTTTTACCGTGTCTTTTGTTTTTTGCGCTCTTGATGGGGTAGCTGTCGTTGAAGCAGGTTGTGGTGCCTGTTTGGATGGTGGAGGTGCTTGTTTAGATGGTGGAGGTGCCTGCTTTACTGGTTGAGCTTGTTGTGGTGGTTTTGTTGGTGAAGCTTGCTGAGAAGGTGGAGTCTGTTTTGTTGGTGGAGCTTGCTGAGAAGGTGGAGCCTGTCTTGATGGTGCTTGCTGAGTGGGTGGAGCTTGCTTTGAAGGTGGTGGAGCCTGTTTTGATGGTGGAGCTTGCTGAGAGGGTGGAGCCTGTCTTGGTGGTGCTTGCTGAGTGGGTGGAGCTTGTTTTGAAGGTGGTGGAGCCTGTTTTGAAGGTGGTGGAGCCTGTTTTGATGGTGGAGCTTGCTGAGACGGTGGAGCCTGTCTTGGTGGAGCTTGTTGTGACGGAACAGTCTGTCTCGATGGTGGAGCTTGCTGTGGTGGTGGACTTTGTTTTGGTGGCGGATTTGTAGTAGTTACTGGTTTAGTTTGTTGTTTAGGTGGCGTTGGAGTAGTTGTAGGTGGTGGTGTTTGTTTTTGTTTCGGCGCTTCTTGTTTAACAGCTGGTGCTTCACGTTTTGGTCTGGACAGATGACTTAAGCCAGCTGTGGCTAATGGTACCCTGGAGAGATAGGGAGTAAACGGTGATCCTAAATATAGATAGTTGTCAAAGATGAATGCCTCGCTGACAGCGATAATATGTTTGTCTGTCGTATGCAGGGAATCGATAATTTCACCAGTTTTCGATATATGTAGAATTGTAACACGATCGGGCATTAACAAACCGATTGATTCAAAGTGTCCAATCTGTCAACAAGTTAATGATAATTAATAATAATTTATTTATAAACACGATAAAACACAATATACTTAAATGTAGTTAAATACTAAATTAAGGACAGTTCAAGGCAAACAAAAGGCTATATTCAGACAGGTGGTGAGAATACAAAAAAAGATAATTTTACATTCGATTTATTCGTTTAAAACTACATATTTATGGTAACTAATTATTGGAAAAATTTAATAACAATTTTTATATTCAGACAGAAATAGCATATAAAAAATTAATCAAATATTTAATTGTCAATATTTTCTTTGTTTATTATTATTTTGATTTCCAAAAAATATATATGTTGTTAATTGTTATTATAGTACTTATGTATTAATTACAAAATTTTTGTATGTGTGGTTTATTTGTAAAAAAAAAAAATACTTTTCATCATTTTCCTTGAAAAATGCGATTTTCTCATATTTCACACACACATTTTATTTGAAAAAAAAAATATGATTAATCTTTATTATAATAACAACATACATATTTTTTGGAAATCAAAATAATAATAATTGACAACTAAATATTTGATTAATTCTTTTATATGCTAGTTCTATAGATATATAAAAATTGTTATTAAATTATTAATTTTACATAAATTAGCTAATTTTTCTAATAATTAGTTACCATAAATATGTAATATTAAACGAATAAATCGAATGTAAAATTATCCTTTCTTGTATTCCCACCACCTGTCTGAATATAGCCTTTTGGTTGCCTTAAACTGGCCTTAATACTGTGCAACAGAATAACAATAAAAAATGTAGATACAGTATAATTATTCCTTACCCAATGAACAACACCCTGCGTATACACGTTCGGATATAAATTATTCAACGTACTGAATCCTAATTCGGCCAAGCTGAGTATTCTAGCGATTAATTTACGTATGAGTGGAAACGGACCGAGCATTTGTGTGAATTGTGGATGTGCTGCATCTTTCGCAATTATAAGCGGCACGAAAAATCCGTCTTTCCCGTCCGATTGTATATTATCGGGCATGCCGGGTAAACCATCGAGGAAGATATCGTGCTGTCCCTTTTTCGTACCCTTCAAATAATAACGATGCAAACGATTCATTCCCGTTTCGGATATTACTAGAAATTCTTCACCGGCTGATAAAATAATACCATTGGCAAACAGAAGTCCATCCAATAATACTTTATTCGTTTTCGTCTTTGCATTGTAATGTAATACTCTGTAATTAACAAAGAAATTAATCAGATATACACAATAAGGTGACTAATAAATAGAAAAATATGTTTTTGTTTTTTTTTCTTTAAATTGTATGAAATCTTAATTATGTTTAGATTAATTTCATTTCATGTTAATTGTTTTTCTGAACAAATTCAAAACAATTGATAATCATTTTTTTTCTTTCTTTTATGTATAGAATTTAAGTTCTTATTACTATTACAAACTACTTTTTTCCTAATAATTATATTTGAAAATCATTGTTAATAATTAACGGAAAACAAAACAATTGATATTGTACATTTCTTGGAAATTTTACTTTACACAAGGTTGCAAACCGAACCGGAGTGTGAACCGAAACTGAACCGGTACTTTTTCTGAACCAAGGCTGTAAACCGTTCCACCCTATCTTGAACCGGTTATCATCAACCGAAACCGGCCCGTATATATTTTTTAAACCGGTTCGTAAATAGTTAGTTGTTGAATTTCTTCAGAATTCCTTTAGTATTCAAAAGTCGTATTAGAACTTTTTTTTTTGAAAGTTGTATTGGATTTTTTTTTTGTAAAAAATCAATTTAAAAAAATTATATAGATATAGATATCAGTTACAAATTTGATAATCTGTTATATATATTTTTTTTAATATTCTATAATTAAAATTATCAACATTATATTCATAAACACAAATAATTTTATAAGTTATTAAAAAAATAAATAAAGATACTTTTTAAACAGTATTTTAAATATTTACATATATATAATGCGAAACTATTAATACTACAAAAACATATAAATTTTTATTAATCATTTTATTTATAAGATAATTAAAATGTATTTTCCGTATATTTTTACTGCATTTAATATACATAATATCTTTATAACACATGTCATTAAAATATATTTATTGCAAAATACATTTTCTTTGAAAAATAAAATACCGTATTTAACCTAAATATAAGACTAGGTTAATTTCATTTTTTTTAAGATAGCTTGGTAAAAAAATATTAATATTTTATATATTAACGTACATCATAAATTAAAATCTAGTTTAGTAGGACTATCGTATACATTAGATATATGTACATTCCAAGATTTTAAATGACATTCTCACCTCATTTATAAAAATGATTTTTTCCAAAAGTACTTTTGACGTTTACTTAAATTTTTTTTATATTCAAATGATTTTTGGAATTTAAGAAATTAAATTATATACATTGCCAATTCTAAAAAGCATTTTTGAATTTTCAATAATTTTTCCTACCAAACCAAAATGAGGTAGAGAAAAAAGTTACTTAGCTATTACGTAGCTAATTTTTTCTTTATTTTACTGAATTTTTTCAGATTTTTTTGAGCAAATTTTGAAAAAAGTTTTATTTTGAAAAAATCCCAAGGGTACCCCTTGTCAAATTTTTAAAAATTCAGTTTTTAATTTTATTCTACTAAACGATGCATCGTAGCATAATGGTTTCTTCACTCAATTATCGTACTCATTATTCTGCATTTTTCCATATCATGCTTATTTTCCTAGACCTCATAGTTTTTGAGAAAAAAAATAAAAACAAAAAAATCCAAAAAAAAATTCTAGCGCCCAAACGCCACATGCTAGCAAATTAAAACTAATACCAAATTATAGAACTTTTTATGCCCTATCGAAAAGTATTCTAAGTATTTCTTCGAATTTTACTCGAGAAAGAAGTACATCGCAAATTACCGAAATTGCATGTTAAACGCCCATACAAACTTGACGAACGAACACCCGGTATATTATATCTATAATATTATTATAATATCTAATATTATAAAAGTTTAAATATACAACAATCACACTGTTTTTTATATTTGTATAAAAAAATGTTAAACAATATAAAGTCTATTTACTACTAGCATAAATCGTTTGTTAATTTTCTGTAATATTTACAATTAAAATGAAACATAAATATTATTGCATTGTTATTAAATTCTGATTATTTCAATAAACAAATTAAATCCTTATGAATATACATGATTACCATTAATAAAGTATATTACTACTATAATTTTTTATTATTATTATCCATTGTATTAAAATATCCATAAATATTAATAGATAATTTCTTTGAATAATAAATAAATGTATAATAATTAATTTAATAAACCAAGAAACTTTCAAGTAAAGTTCTACAATAATATTTATATAAGTCAACGCAGAAAATATGTCTCATCCATTATCGTTTTTTGGAAAAAAGTAACAATCAAACAATTTCACTAATTATTATAATTTAAATATGTTATTTACAGTGTATGTATTCCTTACGTAATAATATACAGAAAATTATTAATAATAATCTTCTATAATTAGTCTGTTTTTGATCAACAACATTATATGAATGTGGTGAGATGTTATTGATTTTTAGTAACTTTTTTTGACGACATAATGAATGAGCTATACGTTCTTCAGGACAAATAATTCATTAATCATAATAATTAATAAAAAAATATATTGTTTACCTGCCACTACCATCCGCAAGAAGTGTAAAAATACCATTTTCCAATTTAAATTCTGTACTAGAATCGGTCCAATAGAAATCACCATTTTCCGCCAAGGCAATTGAATTTGGTATCATCGGTTTTTTACCTTCAATTTCTTCATCCATTGATACCAATAATGTTTTCTGACCTAAACAATCAAAAAAAATAATATAGAATAATTAACAGTGTAGTTGCATTATAATGAAGAAAAGTTTACTTAAAAAACAATTTAATAGTAAATAATCTTTTATCTATTAAAAAATTATTCTGAAGAGTGTATTATTTGGATTTTATTGGTTTTCAAATAAACTTTTTCACTTTTCCTCTGAATAATTAATGTATTTCAGAGTTGTAACCACAATTCTTGAACATAGGCCTTCCATAATTATTTTAGACAAGAAAGCTTTAAATAAAAGTTTTCGAGCACAAAAATCTGCATCTAAATGCTTGGAAGAAACCACGCCTTTAAATTTTGTACACAAGATTTTAAGTATAATTATTAATCATTTTTGTAGGTTACATTAATTTTAATCAAAATTTTAAGATTGTAGCACATGATTAAAAAAAAAAATAATAATTGGATTTTATCACGACTTAAAGCTGATTAAATTTACATAATAAATACATTTATTTTCCAGCTAAATAATTATAAATATAAATTTTATTTGTACCATTTACATTATGATTATTAATTAATAAATTGATTTCCCCTTTTTCATACGAAAATATGTAGAGTAAATACGTTTATTTCTGAAGTAAATTTAACTGGCGTTTATAATACCGGGCCTAAAGGTTTTTAATTAATTTATACACCAAATTTTGTACTTTACCCCACAAAGATATCATGGAATTGATACAAAAAAAATAACTGTTAAAGTAAATAAATTTGTAGATATTTACATATTATTTATAAGTAAATAAATTACATAAATGCAAATAAAATTAATAATAAATTATTGTGAAAGATAAAACGACCAGACATTTATTATTTTTCTGTATCAATTTCATGATAGTTATGAGATATTTTTTGATATTTTCATATCGTATTTCTACTCTTACAAAACATGCAAAATTAATTTAATTTATAATTGATTTCGTTGTACAATTTTCTGATCTAAAAACTTATAGTTGAAGCATTTTGAACGTGTGACTTTTACATTTCTTATGATCAATTCAGACTAACCTACTTATCTCAAAATTAGTTTTATGTTTTAATCGTAATGCTATTGATTCTAAATTGCTTGTAAAAACACAATAAAAAAATTTCCAAGTAGCATTTTAAGTTGTTTTTGAGGTTACAGCATTATCGTAAAAAATTTCAAAGCTTTTTGGTTATAGTCTTCTGTGACAACGTTTTACAAATAAAATATATTTTATTTTAATAACCTTGTGGTAAGAAAAACGAAAAAGTGCTACTTGGGTTTTTGAAAAACATGAATGATCTCAATTTTTTGCTGCAATAAACCAACAATTGATATAAAACTAAAATCATCATAAAAAGTTAATAAGTAGTTTCGTTCCGAATTACTAGCTAATTTCGTGATAAATAGGGTAGTTTTAAAAGGTTTTGATAAAAAAAAAATATTAACCTGTTTTAATATCAACTTTCCATATACCCATATAAGAATCAACTGCATACAGTATTCCATTTTTATCGAAATTTATTCCCAAAGGTCTACCACACACTGATTCAACATATTCAGTACATGGTCGACCAAATTTCGCAACCGGCACAATTTTTCCATTTGTTAGTTTTACAATCTCGCCGCTTAATAAACTCGTATAAAGTTCATTATTATATTCGGCGAACGCTTCTGGACCTTTCAGCTCATTCTCATATAATCGTTCGGCATTCTTTAATCGATTATTTAAAGCTAATTTACCCTCGAATTTTAATGCAGGAGTTACTCTGTAAATTATTGATAAAACATTGTAATAATCTTTAACCTTTGAACTTAACATTATACAGGAAAAAAAAACCAAGAACTACTTACTTAAAATACGAGAAATTCGATTTCGGCGGAATATTTGGCATAAAAAGTATTAATAACAAGACAACAGCAACTTCTACGAAACGCACCGCTAAAAATGTTACTAGCCCCATTTTTTTTCTTTCTTTTCTGTAATTTAATTAAATAAATGGTTCGGTATAGTGAAAAAATTTAAATATTAATAAATATTTGAACAAGCACATACCCTGATGCTGACACGACAAACTCCCACTTTAAGTGCCGAGTACAATTAAAATGACGTTTCGTTAAGAACCATTAAAGAACGAAAGTCATGTTCACATAGACAAGAAAAGAACAAGATATATAGCAAAAAAATGCAAAAAAATCAAACTTGTGCTGACATCTTACACAGATACAATTAAACAAGTTAATAATTTAAAATTAAAATTAATTATTCGTAATTTATTATCATATATTAATTTAAATACGCTTCATTAAAATTGAACATTTAAAATTACAATTATATTATGTAAATAAATATGTTATTGATTTAAAAATATTTATACAGGGTGGTAACATCAACATTTCAATCATAGGATTTTGAAATGTAAAATTATACTTTCGTAAAATAAAAAAAAAGATTTAAATAATAGTTTTATTAGAACATCACATCCAATTCCGCATTTAAATTAATAAACTAATGTAGTGGTAGTCACAATTTTGTTATTGGTATTATCCACGACAAGAAAATAAAATGCATGACAAATAATTTCGCAACAAAAAATGTAAATGCAAGACAAAATATTTTTTTTCACAACAACAAATTCAAATGCCAAAATATTTATCTTCTTACGCGAAATTGTGGTTGTAGTTTAGATTGGATTGATGTTAAACTTGAAATTGGTCTGCATGAATCCGGCATAATATTTACTACATTTTATAAATATTTCAATAAATAATAAACTACAAAACTCTAATAAAATCTTTATAGTGTTCCGAATTATCTTGATCAAATATTTTTTTATTACTTTAATCAAAAGATATCATGTAGTTAAAATGTAGCAATAAAAAAAATTTTTTTTTCGGATATTATTAGAAAAAACATTTGCGTGGCTCAACCTCAACAAATAAAGTTTGCAAAAATATTTTATACGTCTTTCACGTAATTATTTTCTCTTTGTAATTCTTTTAAATACATTTATAGAATATGTAAATTTATATAAATTTTTTAGAGTGTATGTTTCTATGATTTGTTGTAAATTATAAATACTTTTGTCTTTATTTTGTAACGGTCGGTTCTGTGGTTTATAATAGATTTAGTATAAGTACATTTTTATAAATTTTAATGTAATATTAAGTATATAAATATAAAAAAATCTAATTTATTAGAAAAATGTAATATTAATTTATGCACTAATCTATGTATTCATTAAATCCTTAAATTGACAAAAAATATAAAAAAAAATTATTAAAACAACTTTTAAATAATATAAAGATTTAAATTATAAATATTTGATAAAATAATATTAAAATATTTTTTCAAAATTTTCATATTTTTGAGATGGCAACACTGTTCAAACAAATGAACTTGAATTTGAAAAAGAGTTTCGGGCAAGGTGCACTAGATGGCAGTTATGGCTAGACATGTCATCTATTTACATGATTTTATGTTTCATCATTGTTTAAAAGTAAAATAGTGTAGATTAAATAATTAATTAAATGAGTGATAATAATAAATTTAGTAGTGTTTATTTAATGAAATATGAAGAAGTATATAACATATATTTTAATACTATATATATTTTGCTGCTATGCACGTAGTTTTGACATATTACGAATCAGTGACCATAAAACAGTGGTAAAATTAATTTCAAAACGAAATGCATTAGAAAATACCGACGATCAGATTGTTAAAAAACAATTAAATTTAACAGTAAACTCATCTGTTACACGTAAGGAAACTCAAATAGACGAGTCACAGACCAAAGAAAAAAATAAAACCAATGCTGACGATACAATAATAAATGCAGAACTCAGCAATTCTACGAATATTAATAACAATTTTATTATATCAAATCGGAGAGGCCGTACGTCGGACCATCCCGGGGCTTTGTTACGAGGATTTTACGTTTTCTTGGGTTTAAGCATATTAATTATAATGTATTTTATTTTTCGAGCATTCAGGTAATTTTAACCTTACTTTATTTGCTGTAGAAATTTAGTTTTAATTTTGGTATTTAAAAGTGTGTGAGTGTTAAAAACCCGAAAACAGTTAATTATCTCAAGAAGTATTTATTGTATTAATATATGACATTAAAGATCAATAATTTATATTTAATTTTTGAAACAGACATTTTTTTCTTGTTTTTCTAAAAGAACAAATAGATTTCTAATATCCTTTATCTAATATAAATATTTTAATGTGTGTGTTTACAATGATATTGTTAGTAATTCTAATCAATTATTTGTTTACACCGAAAAAATATGACTAAACTTAAGTGCTCTAAATGAACCGCAAACTAAACAAAGCGCAGCCGTCCGGTTTTGTAGAGCTTCGATTAAAAGGGTTAGAACTCGGACGATATCCAACAAAAATAAAAATAAAAATTCCTGAAAGAAGTTCAAAGTCTATTCTTTCACCCTAGAACACCACGATTTGATATCTATTATAGTTTTATAGAAAAAAATTCATAAAGTTAGCCGATTCTTAGGTTCGGTCGATTTTTTAAATTTAAGTGATGCTGTAATTTTGTCGAGGAGTTTATTATATGAAATATAAGTATTATAATATATAATTGTAAATATTTATTTTCAGTTTACGACCCGGTGCACCGCCATCAGCAACCGTACGAAAATATGGCGTCATTGGTCGACGGAATGATTTGGAAATGTTACCATTACCTTTGACTGAAGAAGATGATGATGATACTGTTTTTGATATGGGAGCACATACACATCGTTAAATTTACGTTATGTTACAGAAGACGAATTTAGTTCTCTCATTTTTATATTGTCTCTTTGCATTTATATTACGCATTTTGTTCCACAAGTTATAATATTTCAAGTTAACATTGTTTTTTTTTAAAATAAGATTTGTTCCAATCTGTTATCAAATTATTTTGCAGCATGCATGTTGATTTAGCTTATAATTTACTGTTCTATGCATGCTTAGTGCAGAATTTAATTTTAACAAATCTATATCTAACTCAGAAGTAAAATATTTGTTAAAATGAACAACTTTATGTCAGTTAGACTTCATCAAGATTCTTAAGACAAATATATTCCGATTAACTGTTCCGTTTGACATCTGAACAAATTTCACACATGTTTTGATGCTGACTAATTTTGCTAGAAATTTTGTTCATAAAGTTATAACTTCAATGTAATTTTTACAAATATTTATTATATGAGTAGTACATTACTAAGATGTCAAAGTCAGATGATTGTGGTATATTTGTCTTTGATAGTCTCGTGTGCAAGTGCCTAATTGTGTTCGAGAAATTGGATAATTTTTTTTTGTTCAATCAGCAATTTGGAAAATAATGGTACAAATAATATTCTTTAATAAAGAAAATATTGAATTCAATTAAAAACAGCTTTTTAATCTCATGCAATAATAATTTACAATATTTACTCATGCAATTTATTATTTGTATCTTGCAAGATTCTAATAATAAATCACTGACATCAACTTAAAATTTGAACAAACTTGATCCGTATTTTAATTACTGTCATTATGAAACAGACGGTAATCAATTTAACGTTATTTTATGAATAATTTAATCTTTTTTATACATTCCTAACAACGATTTATACAATTTAAAATGTACCATCAAGTAAAGTTCAAGGACCAGTGCATAAAACATAGTTAACAGACCTTAAAACTGTTTTCTCTACGTCTGGTTGATGATTGTCAAAGATGTTGTTAGTTAACACAGACTATAACGTTATATTGCGAAGATTTATTTTGTGTTTGTAATTATTTACATTATATAATATTTCTAATTTAATTAAAGAAAAGTTTTCAATTATTTTACTGTGTTTATATTATTGTTTTCCAGATTATTTTCATTGTAATGTTTAAAAATATCAAAATAAGTAAAAATTGCAAATTTTGGAAAAAATCCTATTTTAGTTCAATTTTTAAATAAAAGAAATATAAAATTAAATTTTGTAAATAATAAAATGAAAAAAATTGATATAATCTGGCATGAAATCGGTTTGGAGCTGATTCAGAAATATCGATTAAGAAAATTGGTTTAAGATAAGTTGGTTCGGTTTCGGTTCATGTTTCAGTTCGGTTTGCAATCTTGATTACAATATAGATTTTTCAATACATTAATTATGATCCCAAAGGTACCTGGTTCGCGCCGCGCTCACACTAGAAATTTAAATTAAATATTATTTCTAGTATTAAAAACTTTTGTATCACCTGAACTGATTTCGGCTGGGTCTGAGTAGTTTCGGAACCCATTATAAGCTGTAGGTCTCTTGCATGGGACCCGCACCATTGACAATGTAAGTAAAAAATTGTAAAGAAACTATATATTCAGCTTCTCGAGCTCTTAGAAATCATGGGAACTGAAAAAAAAGGATGTTTCAGAAGGACAAATAAGCTTATTAATTTTTGGGCAATTAGCACTTGGTCTAAAACTGTTCAACAGTAAAAATGGCTTAATATAATTCTATAGCATGTTCAAAAATATTAAATACCTATAAATTATAAAGAGTACAATATTTTAATTTTTTTAATCTTTATTTAAAATGTGACTTACTTATATCATTGAAAATTTAACATAGAATTTGAGTAATTTTATTTGAAATAGGAAAGTCCATTTAAGATCTGATATTTCCAACTTCGGATAAGATGTTGAAATACATATATATTTCTCCTTTAGCTAACTATTACATATTTTATCCGGAGTTGTAAATATCGGACTCTTAAATCAGACATATTTTTAGTTTCTCTGTACTTAACTTATTCTTGTGAAATTACATAATATTAATAAAAATAATAATTGTTGGTCTTAAATTCTTGGACTTTCTTTGTTATAATTTGTTGTTTAATTTTTTTTTGAACACATTAAGCGTCAATTTATGATCTGTTATTACTTTACAAATTGTAAGCATATATTTGGAAGTGATTATTAATATTAATATCTGATATTTTTGAACAATATAATTCGTTAATTTAATATTAATGAATTAAAAGTTATTGTAAGACTTTGAACAATTATTTATGACTGATAACTTAGTTTGTAATAATAAAACATATATTTGTTTCTTATTTTTATAAATTATAAGTTTTAATAATAAATTTATATTTATAATATTATATTATTCACTTGTTTTATTTATACATTAATGTCCGAAGGCCTGAATTCCAGTAGCGTAATTTTTTGTACATGATTGTATTTTTTTTGTTTTAAGTATTGAATTAAGTATCGTATATGAAAATAATGTGGCTCTATGTGAGGGCATTGATATCACAGACAAATCGTATTTGACGAATGCATTCTTGAGTAAATGTAATAAAGTTTTATTTATTTGACTGGGTAGTTCTTACTGAAAAGGTTAATTTTTTATTTGAAATAACTATTTGCTTGCGACATACATATACATACTTCTTACTGAATTTGACAAAAAGAGTAAAAAATAATCTACAACTTTTAATTAGGTAAGAAAATTAATCTATTTGGCAGTATTTTGCATCAGAAATAACCTTGCAAATAAAATAATTTTGGCAAGTTTATATTGATGAATTTGCAATTTCAAGAGCTTGAAACATTTATAATTATACTCATTTCGTGCAACAAAGTATTATGATGCGACAGTTGCATAAAGGACTCAAAAACTGCTGGTAAAATTTGTATTTCTATTAATAATATTCAATTTGATAAGATGATTACTGTATCGGTCTATATATGTCAATTCAGGTCTTGTTTACGATGTTCATTGATAAGTTATTTGGCCTTAACATTTAACCGGATCGAAAAGTATAGCTGACGCATTTTTCTATTTCTTGCCAAGACTTTTTTCAACTCGTATTAAATTACATATCCAGTAAAAATTTGCGCTTTTCTTTTGAATTACCATAATGTTTTTTTAGATTCAGTATATTGGAATAAATTTATTTTTGGAATAAATCTGCTTTAAGTTAGAGTTCTGTATTAATATTTATTCATAATCGACGTTTTGACGAAATTAACGTCCGCCTTCATCAGAAAAAATGATACAAATTTCATTAAGGCCATTTCAAGGCAAACAAAAGGCTATATTCAGACAGGTGATGGGAATACAAAAAAGGATAATTTTACATTCGATTTATTCGTTTAATACTACATATTTATGGTAACTAATTATTAGAAAAATTTGCTAATTTATGTACAATTAATAATTTAATAACAATGGTGCGAAAAAATATCATCCTTTTAATTTTTAAATGAATTAATCTTTTAGATTTTAAAATAAAAAAAAGCTTTAGGATTATACATACCGTATGTATAAATAGTCTCATCCTAAATAATAAACAAACCAAAACATACAAACAGGCTACTAGTTTTTGATTATCTTGTGATCATATGTTCAAGAAACATCTATTAACTGTACACCGCACTTGTGGTGTAAGTAAAGGTCTTTGTTTTGGCGATTTCAACTGTGTGGTTCTATATATCGATTAACTTCGTGTCGACATTTAGCTGGGAGGATAAAATTGTGCTAGTGACATAAATGTATAGATAAAAATATTTAAAAGGTGGCACAGGCACTCAATTTGTTTATTTGTTCTTGGGGGGACCAGTTCGTTTTTGCTTCGGTCGATTTCGGATACAGATAGCCGATGAATTGTTGAGCAATGTTGCAAATTGTATGAAAGGTCCCAGTGCGAGAACAACTCCTTGCCGTGTGGTCTACTCTCCAAGTAGTGTGCGCGATTCTATTCCCAATTTTCTTTCCCAAATTTTCGTGTGTTTTGTTTTTTTTTTCTCTCGAGTTTAAATTTTTTCTTCTTCGGCTCGGTTCGGTGAGTTTTGTTAAAATTTATTTTCTTTTTTCTATTTTTTCAGAAATGACGTGTATTATTTGAATCGAATTGCAATTATTTATAAATTTTAGTTTAAATGTGAAAATTTCTGAACCATAAATACTGCTTCAATGATAGTGAATTGAATAAAAAAATAAAATAAATAAATAATAATAAAATTGGAAATAATCAAGAGATGGGACAATGATTAATTAGTTGCACAAATATCAAGTTATTAATACGATTGTAAAATTGATTTCTTTTAACTTCTTTAAGGACAAATAAATCATCAAAAAATGGAGAAGCCAAAGCCACTGAATCATATGCTTACATTCTGTAAGATTACTCTTGCTAGTAGAATATTTCAAAGGAATAACTATTTCCCATTGTTTCGTGTAATGACACCGAAAGATGCTAGAAGACGATTGCTTAGAAAACTACAGGGTCCATTGGAGCATTATATACCAATTTTAATGACGCATAAACGACGTGAGAAATTATCGAAAGGCAAACGAGTGAAATTAGCGGTCGGTTATGGCAAACGACCGCATAAAGTCGATGAAGATTTTCGCTATGTTACATTCAAATATGATACGGATAACGATAAGCATAAACGATTGCTGCATCTACTGAAAACGAAACGTAAACTGAAAGGTAAATTTATCTATTCGGTGTATGAAAGAGATACGGGCGTTGTTGTTACTGGTCAGATGGAAGATGCGTTACGCGATGGAGATATATGTGATTTAATGATATCAGATTTTTCCGATAAAGTCATCGTACGATATAAGAGCGGCGATAAGGTTATGGTACCGATTGAAGATTGGGATGGAAAAATGGTATTCCTAGAAGGTGAAGGTGCGACCACGAAAGAAACAGAAGATAAACACCATTACGGTAAGGCAACAATGGGCTTAGCGCAAATCTACGAGATGAAAGAGAAAGGTGCAGATGATGACGAATTGGAAAGATTACGTATGGCAGCAAAGAAGAAAGCAAAAATGCAGGCATTAGATGTTGATCCCGATGTAGTCGTTAAAAAAGATATGAAAGTTGTTTTAGATAATTTAGATTATGGTGACGATTTCGAAGATGAAATGGAGAAAAAAATGAAAAAGATAAAAAAAATGAAAGAAGATGCGAAACTGAAAGCAGAAAAAGGCGAAGAAGGAGAAGAAGCTCCCGAAGAAGGTAAAGAAGATGAAATCGGTGAACATGAGCTAGAACAACTAATTCCCGAAGAGAATACACAAATGAATGTAAAGAATATGGAGTTTACGACAAATGTTGGTGAGAAACTTATTGAAGGCGGTGTACATGTTATTAAACGTTTGCCAAACGTTAACGAAATCAATGAGATTGTGCAAAATATGGGCGAAGGTAAAAATGAGAAAATGGCAGAAGTTAGTGGTATTACTGTTCGTGTTGGTGAACAGGATAAATTCCTTGTTGGTCAAATGGTACAAACAGCACAAGGCGATGTATTCGTTCCCGGCCAGACAATCTTAACCGAAGAAGGCGAGAAATATATGCCCGGTATAACAGTTAATATTGACGATACACCAACACTTGTTGGTGGTTTAATTATGGCCAATGATTTCGGTGAAGCTGTATTCCTTCCCGGTCAGGCTGTGATTTCTGATGACGGACAGTTACAGCTTGGTGCTGAAGATAATCCGATACTACCTAGTGGAATGCAGGCGATGGATATTGAATTAGACGTAAATGATGTTAATGCTGATGATGAGGAACGGAAAATAGCGAAGAAAATGAAGGAAGAGGAAGAACGACGTGAGAAAGAAGAGAAACTACGTCGTGAAGAGGAGAAAAAACGAATGGAGGAAGAGAAAAAAGAGCGCGATCGATTGGAAAAAGAGAAAAAGGAGCGAGAAGATAAGGAATGGGCGAAACTGGGTGCTGTCGAACGAGCTAAAAAAGAACGACTGCGTATCGAACGAGAAAAGCGCGAATTGGAGAAACGAAGAAAGGAAGAGGCCGAACAAGAACGTCTTGAAAAGGAACGACAAGAAAAGGAGGCAGAGGAACGAGCTCGTTTACGAAAGGAACGCGAAGAGGTAGAAAGAAAACGAATGGAACGATTACGAGAAGAAAAACGGGAGCGTGCTAAAGAAGCGGCAAAGAAAAAGGCTGACAAAGAAGAAAAAGAACGACAGCAAGCAGCACAAAAGCAAGCCGAAGAAGATGAGAAAGTAATGGCTGAAAAGCGAAAAATCGATGAAGAAGCATTTGAGAAACGTTTAGCGGAATTGGCCGAATATGTTCCGAAAGAAATTCCACGAAAATCGATTGTTATTGATGAAGTTATCGAAATGAAGGATGAAGCTGTTAAGAAAAGCTTTATTCAAGAAGAAAGAAAACGAATGGAAAGAATTAGAGAAATTAAAAGAAAACCGATTAAAAAATTCGAAATACCAAAAATTCCAAAATATGAACCGTTTCCCCCGGTTATTATTTCCGAAAAACTAAGAGAGTTTCAAGATCTTATTCGTGCCGGAAATTTCCTTAACGATCACAAAAAATTTATTCCTAATTTAACTGTGCGTATCAAATTAAATTTGAGCAATCATTTCTCATTTAAGGAAATCCAAGAATTCAAATCAGAATTTAAGAAAAAATATTTAACAAAAATTCGACTTTATTAATTATTACTACTATTTTTTTTGTTTTGTTTCATCTTTAATGTATTATTACACAAAACAAAATTAGTTATACTGATACCAATATTTGAATAGTTGCATTTGAGCATAAAATATTTTAAGTAAACTACCCTTAGAGCACTTCACATATATTTCTGTTTATTTTAATTATAGTCTGTAATATTATTATAATCAGAAAATTTATCATATATAATAATCTCTCAATTTACGCAAAAAAATACATTTTGTAAGTAACTGAAAAATAAGGATTATAGTTATTGTACATTCCTAAGTACATTTTGTTTTCATAAACGTTTTCTTTTCATTCATTTATTTCTTAATTTATTAGAATCATTAAATTAAAATTTAATTCAGTAATAACTAGAATAAATAATTTAATTCGTTCCATAAACTTATTAATACTATTAGTTTTGAAATAATAAACTTTAAAACTTTTCGTCAATAGCAACAAAAACCTCAAAAAAATATAATTTTGTTATTATATATTTTTCGTTATTTCTGTATAAATATCTTCTTTATTATATATTACTTTATCCTTAATAATTCCCATTTTTATGACAATCACACTGTTTTTTTTTTCTATATGTTGTAAATTCACTAGTTATTTTATCTAAAATCTCTAAAATCATTTGCAAAAATTATACAAAATAGAAAAAAATCAGTATTTTACTATAAATTAAGCTTCTGATTAAAAATGGACTAAACTAAATTATATATTTGATTAAACAAATAATAAACTGTCAAATATAAGAGAGATTATTATATATTTGTTGTTATAATTAAAGAATATAATTAATCGCGAAATTTTATTAATAACAATAAAAAGTATTAAAAAAATGTAACATCATATAAGAAATTTAGAAATAAATATTGTTTTACAAATATTGAACTTTATTTATGGAAATTTTTTAATACACTATAAAAAATTTATGTAATTTTACATGTTTTGTGAAACTAATTTTTCACTAAAAATGTAATATTACGTTTATCACAATAAAATAACAAAATATTGTTATTTTTATGAAATACATACAATTAAATAAGTTTATATAAATGGGCTGTTGTAAATTATCAAAAATATCAACGGGTTGATAAACAAAACTCGAATTTATTCGTTATTCTCAAAGCTCTTTACAATTATTATTAAAATATTAGTAGTTCTAATAATTAACTTAATATGCGAACAGAGAAAAAAATGTAAATGTAATGTATGTTCATAAAAATTAACTGTATTGCGTAAAAGATATGCCAATGTATGTATTACTAAAAAGGGAAAAATTTATTTTTGAGAGGTAATTTGTAAAGTCTAAATATATATATATATATATATATATATATATATATATATATATATATAATTTTATAAATTTAAGGATTTTAAAATAAATATTTTTTTTTCAATATAAAATTGTCCCTAAATATGTCAAATAGCTTATTCAAAAAGCAGTTAAAAATTATATATTATATTTAAAAAAATATCAGAAATATAATAATATATGTTTAATTCAATGTTCAAATGTAATTTAATTTATTATAAATTGTATATAAACTATAAAAATGTAATATTTTTATTTAAATTAAAGAAATTTTTTTAAAATAATGTTTCTAATACTATTTAGTGTATTTGTTTTGCTAGAAATATTAAAAATAAATTTTAATTAATAACAAATGGAACAAAATTTTGTCTTGAAAATATTTTTTTGGAGCAACACAATTGGGGCAATTTTTGAAAAACCAGGAAATACACACAATAATATAATTGATGACGGTTTAATATTACAAACAAAAACAAAATTCGAGAAGAAAGTATTTGTTTTATAATTCTTTTACCAAAAATTCGATTTCTATAAATATAATCTATATTATATATAGATATAAAAGTTTGATCAAAAAACTAACTAGGAAGAAAAGATGTATATAAGTAGTGGTAGAGAGAAAAAAAAAGCAAAATTTATGAATAGAAACATAGGCGATTTGTATCCGAAAATATCCTTTTCACTCAGTCAGTCCGAGTAGTCAGTTCGTTGCACCATTCGACGAAAACAAGCGTACGAAAGCGCTCACACGTCGCGCGCGTCGGTCATAGTTTTGGCCCCTGCTTGCTTTTTTGCCAGTGTTGAGATAGCGAGCATTCTGCAACGAGGCCATACCTATTTGCTCCATCAGAGCGTCGCGGCGCTACGCGAATGTGCCGGGTGCAACGAAATAATTGTTAAATGTCAAGTGCTGAAATGTGTGAAGTGCTCTAAAGTGTACATACTTATAGTGTTTAATCCATAATCATACACACAATCAAACCTTTTTCTTTTTTTTTCGAAATGCAATTTATTTAAACAAAATTAAAAATAATTTATCGTATCACCATGGCAATGATTAATTATAAATTAAACATTTGTAGAATCACATTGGCTAGTAAATTATTTGCTAGGAATAATTATTTTCCATTATTTAAAATATTTACACCGCAAGATGCTACACGTGAAATAATTAAAACTTCATTTACACCGAAAAATCACTATATGCCCGTTTTGTTGAGTCACAAGAAACGGGAACGGTTATCGGGTGGTAAAAAATTGAAAAACTTAAAAACGTACGGTAAACGTTTACACGCAAAAATTGACGATTTTCAATACATGAATGTTATGTTAAATATCGAAGATGATAAACATAAGAAAATCCTAGATGTATTAAAAACAAAGAAGAAAGTACAAGGTAGTTATGTTTATAAAATCGAAGATAGGAATACGTGTTTAGTATTCGATGGCCAATTGGAAGAAGCTGCTAGGAATGGTGATATTCTCGATGTGACCATCTCGGACAATACGAATCGAATGATAATGCGTTTAAAAACGGGTGAAAAAATCGCAGCATCGGCACAAACATTTCTATTGGAAGGTATTGTTTATTGGGGAGAAGCATCAACTACATTGGATTCCGAATCCAGACATCATTACGGTAAAATGATTATGAATATTGCGCGTATCTTTGAAATGAAAGAACGTCGAGCCGCGTTATTCGAATTAGAAAAGATCAAATTTGAAGCAAAGAAGAAACAGCGATTTGAACGAGAATGGAAAAATGGTGTTAAACATCTATTAGAAAATTTAGTTCCCGACGAAAAATTACAAAAAGAAAACGAACAGTCTAAAGAACTACAAGAACTTGAATATAAAGAATATGAAATGAGTATTGATGATATGAATAAAACGATGAATGTATCTGAAAAACTTATAAATGGTGATGCAATAAATAATCTTCCTGTTATGAAAGAAATTAATCAAATTGTTAAACAAATCGGACAGGGTCGTTTCGGCGAAATGTGTGGATTACCTGGAGTTTTCGTAAAAATAGACGATAGTGAAGAAAAGTTTATAATTGGACAAATGGTACAAACCGATAAAGAGAAAATATTTGTACCAGGTCAAACATTTGAAACAACGAATGGTGTTAAATATTTACCAGGCATAACAGTAAATTTAGATAATACACCAACATTTGTAGCTGGTGTTATAATGGCTGATGATAAAAATTCTGCAGTATTTCTCCCAGGTCAATCGTTTATAACAGCAGAAGGTAAGATGCGTTTTACGAAAGAAGGCGAACGAATAACTCCAGTTGGATTAAAGAAATTACAAATGGATGAAGATGAACAATGGGAAAAAGTTGAACAGAAAAAAGTAGCAAGAGAAAAATTAGAAAAGGAGAAAATACTAGAGTGCAAACGGAAAAAGGCTAAAAAAGAAAAACTGAAAAATGAAAAACTAAAGAAGGAAAAAGAAAATGCCATCATCAAATTATCTAATGAACAAGAAATTGTTAAAGTAGAAGTAGAAGATGTTAACAAACAAAATCTAGAACTTATAAATAGTGAAATACAAAATAATACACAAACAAATAAAATTATATTAAATAATAATAATAATATAGAAGAACCCGAAAAAATATATAGCAACAATAATTTTGCTGATTACAGTGTTCCAATTGTTGCAGAAAAAACAGAAACATTAACGGAATTAACAGAAACATCCAGCAACCTACTACCGGAAAAAGAAATGGCTACTGAAGGTTCACTACAACAAACATCTGAAACGATGAAACAATTTAATGAAGAAATACTAGCGGGAATATTTTTACAAGATCACAAACATCTAATCGATCCAGAATTAGTTGAAAAGGACACGGAAATGATGCGAGCAAAATGTTTAAAACTTAAACAAGACGAGGAACGAAAGAAAACTGATAAAGTATTAGAGAATATGAAAGATGTTATAGATAATTTAGAATCAAAGAAAACTAAATTATTAGAAAAATTACGAAATATTCAAAACGAAACGATAACAGTTGAAAATAAAGCTGTAACATATATTTATCCTGCTAAAGCGAATGCTTTTGTTATTGAACTTGGATTCGATGGACAAATGGGACGTAATATAGCAAAAATCTTGCTCGGTATTACACGATGGGCGAGTACATTTTCCGCTAAATTTCACGTTCATAGCGAAAACATCGAAATCTTATCATATTCGTCGGAAATTGACGAAGAATTCCAAAACTGTAGCGATAATCTAAAAACAGCTTTAAAAGCTGCAATGGTAGCTGCCGTGGAAGTTTTCAAAATTCGACCAAAAGATTTAGAAGGAGGAATGCGTGCCGCCGGACACAGCTTAACCGAATCAATTAATCTAAACGAGTTTATTATGCACGAGATTGCATTAACCTTTGAGAATAAAACCACAAGCGAAAGAAACGTTTTCTATTCATCTACACTGAAGGATCTTACGAAAAAATTAATTATTAATAAAGCGGAAACGTTACGTTCGATAATACGTGAAGAATTTACAAACGAAAAACTAGTTGCAAAAATTAATTTAGTTATCGAGGAAGAGGGTGATATCCTAGTGCGAGCTTTCACTAATTTAACAAATAATAATCCCGAATTATGTAAGAAAGTTTACACAAATATTCTAAACACTGCCTCTGAGTTATTGTGCGAAGAAAAATCTGGTGAGGCGGCACATCGTGCAATCGTAGATGCTGTACAAGAAATTGCCGATGCAGAATTGAATACATTTTTATCGACGAAAAGTGTTCACGATATTAAACATCTTTTATCGGAAGGATTATATTTAGCGAATGTAATTGGTATGAAAAATGAAGCAAAAACGATTGATCGTCTTCTTAATGAAGAAGAAGACGTTATAAACGTTCATATTTTTGCTGCTGATCAAATTACGCTCGATATACTTCGTCGTGTTTTAATAATCCGGCAATTGGCAGAACGTAATTCCCATCTACAGGATGGCTACCAATTGTTTCGTGATAAGTCATGGCAGGCAAGAGATCATCGAAATGTTCGTGAATTGATTCGTGAAAGTGCCGCATTAATTTCGCACGCTTGTCCAATACTGTCATCGATGGATATACCTAGTTTCCTATTTGAATTGGGGGATAATTTAGCGATGGAGGACTTTTTGGTACAACGTATCAAACAGGATGGTGCACTGTTGATAAGTAAGAAAGGTATTCAGGCGGTGGTACCGAAAGAAGCAAGTCGATTTGTGTTAGCGGGACTTATATCCTATACGTTGATCGATGATAAAGGTGTGACGACATTTAAGCCAATGCATGTTTTCAATGCACTGAAACTCGGGAAAGCAAAGGAACGCATGTATTACGAATACAGTTGTGTCGGCGCGTTCGACAAATACGCGTATTCGGTGCCTGTTCGCGAAACACTTGATCGAAACTACACGAATCCAAATTACGGCGACGCCGGCGACTGTCAACAGGAAGTAAGTATACCTACTATTTTTTTAATCTTTTGTTTTTCTTTATTTTGTTTGTTTTTTTTTTCATTAATCTACTACACTCTAAAAAAATATATGTAATTTTTTAGAAAGTGGCTATTTATACATACGGTATGTATACGCAATTGGCTATTTATACATACAGTATTTTTATGTAATTGGCTATTTTTTAGGGTAGGTTAGGTTAGTAGGTTGGTTTAGGTTTTTTTTTTTTTTGTATGTATAAATAGCCAATTGCGTATACATACCGTATGTATAAATAACCTCATCCAATTTTTTACCTACTACAATGCCCAGTATTTCTAGATATAATTAGTCAACTGCTATAATTTTACATAATTGTTAAAAATACATAATATCAGAACTATTACAAACATTATGTAATATGATATATTACTGAAGTGATGGAAAAGTATATATGTATGTAATATTACAGTTTTTTTTTTTTTATATACTTATTAGGTTATTATTACTTACTTTATACGATTATTATGAATTATGTAAAAACTACAAAATTTTGAGGTAGAAATACAGTATATTTATGGTAAAATAAAATTACAGATTTTTTTTATAGTAAAATTTTAGTATTATTTTTCTGTGAATTTCGTTATTTTTTTTGTACAGTGTAAAAAATACTTATATGTTTATACAATTTTTATATTTCAAAACTAATAGGTACAGCATTGACATCAAGTTCTGTATTGGATATTACGTACAGTATTTCGAAATAAAAATAAAATATATACAGAACTTAATCCTAAAGCTTTTTTATTTAATTTTAATATAATGAGTTCTAAAAAAAATTTTACTATATATTTTTATTATTGTCATATTAAAATAAACGTGTTATACAAAAATTTATATAAAATACATTAAAATATACTTTATCCAGAGTATGAAACAGGTAAAAAAATCGGTTATCCGATATTTTTGTAAATATTTTACGACTTTTAACCGATATTTTAAAATTCCGACCAAAAATCGAGCAAGCTGACGACGCACTTACATACACCCACGTAAACTAAGTTCGGATTCGTCATCTAGAGCAACGGTGGGCAACCCCCGGCCCGCGGGCCAACTACGGCCCGCGAAAAGTTTCTATCCGGCCCGCGAAAAGTTTCTATCCGGCCCGCGAGATTTTCAGAAGAAATTATAAATAAATATTTTTGATGTAATTCGTCTAGTTTATGCTAACAAAATCTTTGCAGCATCAGTTGTCACATTAAATAAATACTTTTTTCATTTATACATGTATATTTATTGTTTTATGATTAATAAATTACTTTTTTCTAATTCTTTGTAATTTTTCGAAGACGATAAGAGATATAAATGTAGTAATTAACTTCTTTTTTTTCAATTATTTAATATTTGCAGACTAAAAAATTACAGGTCACAAGAAGGTGTCAATTAACTACTACGGCCCGCGGAAAAAACGTAAAATTTATTCTGGCCCGTGTTATAAAAAAGGTTGCCCACTCTTGATCTAGAGGCTATATGAAGGATTTTTATATTATATATTTTTTTTTTTTTTTTGAAAATGTTACAGGCACTGTAACGATCATATACCACACTTTCCTTGCAGTCAAAGTGGTAATAAAATCGTTTATAATAATTTGAATAAAGAATACAATTCATATCCCGTCTATTCTGTAAGAAATATTAAAAGTTAAAACAAAAATTTCAAAATGATTACAATATTTACTGCATTTTTTGTAAGCTATTTATTATTCTAATATACAACACAACATCTCAGAATTTTAGTTTTAACTTTCAATATATATATTTTCTTACAGAATAGGGGGGAAAAAAACAATAAGAGCCCCCATGATAATGTTCCGCCTCTGTGGAGGTAGGGCAGGTGTGGTGGACAGGTGATCACCGTGCGTGAGAGACTCAGCGACTCGTTCGCTCGCTCGCACACTCACAACACACACCAGCTCAGTTCATTTCAGTTCAGTTCGATTCTGATGTGTGTGTGTGTTGTGCGTCTATATTATATCCCAGCAAAACTGTGTGTAGAAAACTTAAAAACTTATGACGTGACGCGATTTCTCCTTTCTTCATCAAAATACTTATCATTCTAACCAATCTGTTGTGTGCCAAAAATTCTAATGTTTTTGTTTTCTTGTTACTGTGTGTTTTGTTTACAACAAATAATACAATAAGTGTGATACTTAAATATTAGTTAGTGGCATTAGACAATATATTAGTTTGCCAACAAGGGATTCTAGATAAATAAGCAAGTAATGAAGAAAATATTTATGTAAGTTCAGTTTAACCAAGAATGTTTTTAAAGTTAATGTAACTTTTCAGTTCTCGAGATAATTATAGATTAGTAAAGCATATTACCTCTCTTGCTCTATTGTGTTTTCAAATATGTAGTTGTATAAATTATATACAGAGTTTACAGCGTGTACAGTAGCCAGAGTTGAATTAATATGGAATTTATTTGCAGCATGGCCGCGCTGATACAATACGTACTGTACATATTTCTTTGAAAATTATTCAGTTAACTTAACTTAATAGTGATGTTATTTCATTTATTCACTAGACACGTAGGTTTCTAGAAAAATCAATCAATATACATGATCATTAGACAGATGTACTTATTTTTTAGTATTTTAATAACGGAAAATATTGTTTTTGTTATAGAGTTTTATTAAAAATTTGCATATTGTATATATTTTATTACATTTTTTACAGATTTTATTCTGCACAAGTATTAAATTTATGCAATTTTATTTCAAAATGTCTATTCCGAAACTAAATTACTTATTAATATATTAGCATAATTATATAAAAATACAATAAAAACTAGCTAGGTTTAAAAGCATAATGTAAAAAGTGGTTAATAAATTTCTATTTAATATTTAGAGATCTCTGTCCAAAGATTGATAAGTTTCGTTAAAAAATAAAATTACAAACGCACAAATATACATACTTAGTTTTTATTGCCAGAGGGAAAAGGCCCTTATGTTCACCCCACATTATAAAAAAAATAATATCAGAACTATTACAAACATTATGTAATATGATATATTATCAACGTGATTGAAAAAGTACCTATGTATGTAATATTACAGGTTTTTTTTATAGTAAAGTCTCTTTTTGTAAATTTACAGACCTTCAGTAAATTTGCTGTCAATAATTTTCCATAAATAGGTAAAATTTGTTTAGTTCTGTAATATTATTATTGGTATAATTACATACATTTCCAAATTTACATAAAGGATGTATTTTGAAATAAATGAATTACCTACACTTAAAATATTTTATTAGTACCTATATATATATTAGTCTCATTATTTTGATGAATTATTAGATATATTAATAAACAATCTGTAATTTTACATAATTTAAGAAGTTATACCAACAATACGTAATTCTGTATTATGTAGTGCAATTTGTAGAAAATAAGCAATTTTACATACTTATTAGGTCATTTTTACATACTTTATGTGATTATTATGAATTATGATGTAAAGATTACAAAATTTTGAGGTAAAATTATAGTAAAATTTTAATATTATATTTCTGTATTTTTGCTAATTTTTTTTACAGTGTATGTCAATATAGAGTTATTATAGCATCATTAAAAAGAGTATAAAATTCTCAATAATTTGATAAAAAAATTGCTCAAATATTCTTCCAAAAACAGTTCGAGTTACTACGCTGTTTCAATTCGCAAATTTGAGAAAGTGAGTTCTGAGAAAACGTACGTTAAGTCTAATTTACATTAGTAGAGTTATTAGTTAAAGTATACTAGCATATCTATTACCCAAATCACTTTACTCTACTAATTTTGACTGAGTGCAGTGACGGATTTAATGTTTAAGGGGCCAGAGGCATATAGTCATTATACTGGGTGTCGCCTTCCCGGGTAGGAAATTTTGAAAAAATAAACATACATATTATAATTTTAAAATCGTTTTTAATGTGAACAAAAATTATATTTAGCTGAAATTCATATAACATATTAGTAAATACAAAAAAATTAAGAGATAGAGACTCTCAATGATACACTGTTCGAAAAAAAAACCCTTATTAATGCTTATATAAGTCCGTTCCCTAAAAAGGGTATATATGAATACCCTAAATAGGTAAATTCAAAAAGAGCACTTTATTATCCCAGAAAAGGGTAAAAAATATATACTCTTTTTAAGGCAATTAAATTAATTTTTTTTGTGTACCACACGCATGTTGGACCATGCGCAGTAACAAGAAAATTTTAAAAATACTCAAAAAAGAGTAAATTTTAATGTTTTACTCAAAAACAAAATGAGTGAGCAGTTATTTACCTTTATTTTTCGTATTTGTTGCCCTTCCATGAAGGTAAAAAGTCAAATATTTTAAAACACGCAAAAGCAGGGCAATTTTTTGCTCTATTAAAGCTACAAATTCAATTACCCTCGAAAATTTTTACTCTTTTACCCTACTATCGTGAACAGTGTAAAGAAAAAGTTAATTAACAAAAATTTTTACAAAAGCTAGCTAATGCAAAAAAAAAATTATTACACAGAATATGAAAATAATTTTAAAATACAATATATTGGAAGAAGAATTCGTGCCCCAAATTTATTACATACGAGTATAAAAATTTATTGTAATTTCAATATAATAAAAATGTAAAAATTATTATAAGTCAGTATTTAAAAATTCCTCTATTTTATAAAAGCTATGTTGTAAAAGAATTTGTTTAATTTCCAATTTAAATTTATTATGTATTACGTACGTTCCGTTTTTAATTTGCTTGAATTTATGCATTGGAACTGCTAATTTTTTCTTTTTCTTGTATCATATGAATGTATATTATTATTTTTGGTAAACAAATCAATGTGAAATTTAGCATACCGAACACAGTTTAAAATGTATAATGAAGCCAGGGTCGGACTGGCTCACCAGGCTTCCCCGGTGGGCCGTCATCATTATGGACCGTGACCGGCATTTGTCAAAAAATTAAAACTGATTTCCGAGTTTTACAAAAATTTAAGAACACATTATTCCAAACACATTGATATGTATTGAATGAAGGTATATATATAATACAATATGATAAAACTTTTGAATTAATGACAAATTTGATTAATAGAAAATTAAACATAAATATAAAAAAAAAAAACTTAAACATTCTAAATGATGAAAATGAATATTTTTATTTATAATGAATCCGACGACAAACAAACTTAAACCGTAGAACATGAAATCAATGTAATAATACACTAATTTATTGATAATACATACACTAATTTATTCATTGCTTATAAATTAGTGCTAAAATTATCTTCTAACTTCCACTCAAGTATCATGCAAACAAATATTTTCAAAATTAAAATATATTTTAAATAGATTGCGAAATTGTTTAAGTCAGGATAATTTCGAGGCTTTCATGCGAGGATATTTTGGAAAAATTAGATAATGAAGATGTCATTAAAAAAATTCCAAAAACACTTAGATTTAAATAAAGAATTATATTTAATTTTATATGTGTCTTTTTAAAATTCATCTCTATTTTTCTGTAATGTCATTTCCATGTTTATTAGAATAATAATAATAATAATAAATATAACGTATTTGAACAATTTTGAGATGTAAGGTGGGCCTATTCTGCAACTTTCCCCGGGCCTACTTTTTATCCAGTTCAACCCTGAATGAAGCCAAAGTTAGAATTCCAAGTTTTTTAATCATCGCCTATATATATATATATATATATATATATATATATATATATATATATATATATATATATATATATATATATATATATTCCTATAAATTATACTTGAAAAATCAATTAATATTATCAATTTCTCATGCTATAGTGATCTGTATCAAACTCAACGACATATGACATCAGTGTACAATCCTGCATTCCCAAAAAATATGTGAAAGCAAAATCATTTTACTAAAACAATACTTTTCGCTACGTAATTATTTCGATAATTAAAAATAATTATCAATCAAAAATATTAAGTAACATTAATACTGCCACTTTCATTTACTTAACTAAAGAATAATATTGTTAATTTTGTTTTGACGTTCAGGCTCTTCTGTAATTAGAAGATTAATTTATTGTACTTTCCAAAATGGAAAGAAACTTTCTTCTTTGTTTTTTGTTTTTATATTTCTAATTTGAAAATTAAACAATAGGTTGTGTGATTATTTGTTTTCGACAAGTCTAGAAAAATATTTTCATTTAGTTATTGTTTCAAAAACAAAATAGTTATGATTGTATTTAGTAAATTCGAAAAAAAAAAACAAAAGTTTATATTAGTCAGTTATTTACTTACACTGTACGTGATATGCCACAAAAAAAGGAACTTTATAAAATAAAACAACTTTAGGTTTAAGTTCTGTATTAATATTTATTAATAATCGACGTTTCGGTGAACTCAACGTTCGTCTTCATCGGGAAACCTGATATAAATGACACTTAAGTAAATAACAGAAAATAAAAACAAGTAACTAGATCATAAAAATTAAACCTACAGCCGTTTTATTTTAATTTAATTTAATGATTTAAACATATTATTCAACAGGAGTAAAAAAACTATATAATTTGAAATGTAATTATTATTTTTCTAAATGACTAAACATTGTAAAATATAAATAATAAATTTACGATAAAGTGTATTGAAATATGAGTAATTAAACAAAAGTAATTTATTATTGTATGAGAAATGAAATTGAATACATTATTTGAATTGAACGTAATAGCATTTACTTCAAGTGAAATGTAAGTTATAAATTAATATAGGTCAATGTTATTTTTAGTAATAAAATTGATACTTGTTTCTAGCGACATAATATTATATGTTTAACGCCCAACAAACAATTTTTGTTTTATTAAAGTACTATAAATATTTTTGAATCATTTATCAAATGCAGTTTTGTTGCATATTTTAACATCCACGACATTCTTACAACAGTATTATATCATCTATATGACTGAAATAGGCGCAGATTATAAAACTAAAAAGTGCTTTATTAGTACTATTTAAATGCTTTTATAAAGCAAAACTGTTTTTAGCATATAGTTTTATAAACATTTTGACAATATTGCAGTTTGACGACAATAAAACACACAAATTAAGATTTTATTTTATAAATGCTTTTTGGACGGCATTATGACAAAATTTTATCTTACAATTGTATTTCTTGCAACTTTATCAACACAAATTTATTCCAACATTGCTATATTATACTTCTCATTTTCTATGTAATGTTGTGTTGTATATGCCAGGTATTTAAAATATATAGGAACATACATCTACCGTTAAAGAATAAATTCGAATTACATTTCAGATTATCTCACTGAGGTAATTCAAAAATCTATTGCCAGAGGAAATTCTCTGTAAAATTTTATGTTGTGCTTAGATTATTTGCATGCGCCTTCAAAATTTGTAAGATTTTAAAGAGAAATTTTAATAAATATGAATAATTAAAAATATTTTTTTTTGTTTTCGTTTTTATTAAACTTGAAAAAAATACATAAAATAGCAGAATAATACTTGAAATTATTACATTTAAACTCATATTTAACATATTATATTAGTTAAATGAAATTTTCTTTTGCTGTTACAAAATGGCTTCATTAATATAAAGTAAATTTTCGATAAATATGGCTGAAAAATTATAAAGTTTTTATAAAACTAGTACAGATACTATAAAATATTTATATTTTATAAATATAGTTGAAAGAACCGTAACAAAACATTTTAGTCCCTATAATGTTATGTAAACGTCCCGGTCCGAGTTAAAACGTTTGCATTTATGTCATATATGTAAATAAGGTTTGTTACTGACAGAATTATAGAAAGGAAAACCTAACCTTAAAAATAAGACGAAAGAAGTGGACACATATTGAAAAAAAATAAGGTAAATATTTTACTAGTTTAAAATTTTAGTGATTTTATAATATATTTTATTTCCAGATGTCATTTAAAATTGTGCAAACCATTGAAAAAAGTAAATTAAATTTAACTATAGTGCCACATAAATGGGAAAATGCCGGTACGTTATTCTGGCCTAAAAATAAAATTGAGAAATATATATATATATATATATATATATGATAAGAACTCAGAGCCACATGATGACTGGACTGGACTGTCATGCGTCCTTAAAAGACAAAATATAAATAATTACGACGAAGCCGAAGAAGAAGTCAAAAATATGTGTGGAAATGATGACACAACTACGTCAGACACGAATAATCGGCCTTTGCCAAGAAGGTCAAAAAAGAGACTGCCTATACCTGTTGCAGATTTTAATAACTTAAATTAAATTTCAAACCATAATGCCAGTATTCACCACCTGATATTTTTATTATGTTTACAGATCTAGCAGTCTGCAATAAAGTCCGCGGATCTTGAGGTAGTATATTTGGTATTCGTTCATTCCAGATTTTAAATAAATCTTTTAAAGCTGCGTGTGATACATTAAATGAATTTGCCCATATTTTTAATTTAAGACGAACATCAACATTTTTCGAATCGTTATTTTCACAATAACTATATTCATTTACATCAGATTCCGATGGCGAATTATTATCATCATTACTCAAATTTCCAGATATATTTTCATTTTCAGTCAAAGTACTTTCGTTATTATCATTATCTTTGTACAATATTTTCATTGAACTGTGTAATTCATTTTGTCTGGTTAGAAATTTCTTGGTCTTGAAATGTTGTAATAAATTTAATTGTGTTTTTCTTATTTCACATATATTTTCTTCTGAAATTACCACTTCTTTTAATTTTTCTGCATTTATCCATTTTGTCACAAAAAATACAGATTAATTTCAAAACATGTATCAATTTTGACAGTCTGTGTAATAGTAATAAATTAACACTTATAAAGCAAAATGTGCTCAATTTGTTTTATAAAATTTTTGTATAGGTCCGCAAAAAGTACTAATATAATACTTGTAAAGCATAAATGTTACAACGTCATATTATTTTATAACGTCATTTTAAGAACATCTATATAATGTCATATAAAATAATTACAAAATAGTTTCTGTATTTAATTGTAAGAATATCTATAAAATAAGTTTACAAAACAAATTTGGTTATATGATATTTCTGTGATCATAACTGCTACTAAGAAATAATTTTGTAAATTAAAAGCAATAACAAAACAGTTATATATCATAAAAGTACCTAAAATAATGTGTTATAAAATATCTGTGCTAGTTGGGCGTGTACATAAAGTCTGTGTTTGTAATCATTTTGCAACTGTTCAAAAATAAATAGATGTTGATGTTTGATGTTAACAAAGAGAATTTCAAATTAACCAAATCACAGACACACACACACACACACACACACACACACACACACACACACACACACACACACACACACACACACACACACACACACACACACACACACACATATATATATATATATATATATATATATATATATTTCTGTTCAGAAATATTCTTCATAAAAGACAAGGAAAATGATATTATTTGTATTAGTTTCTTCGTGATGAAGACGAGCGTTGAAATTCGTCGAAACGTCGATTATAAATAAAAATTTTAATAAAGAACTTGAACCTACAAAGCAGTTTTATTTTATATAATGAGTTCTGAAAGATTTTTTACTATGTTAAAAAATAATCTTTATGTCCCGCAAGCCAGGAAGCCTCATACGACAATAAACAATTGAGGAGCAGACTTTCAAAATGCATTTTGTCCAAAATGTAAAATTTTTAGTTAGTGATGGTATTACGTTCTATGCGCAAACACGCATCTTTTAAGACAAATTCGACATTTAAAACGCATATTGTCCCGTCTGAAATAAATATTGAAAGTTACTTGGTCATTCAAAACGCGTTTTGTCCAATGGGCACGTAATGTACTTAAAATTATGGAATTTGGACAAAACGCATTTTGAAAGTCTGCTCCTCAATTATACTCGTATGTAATAAATTTTATGTTATATCTAATTTTTTTTACACTAACTGAAACGATCAAAAATAATTTGGGGCACAGATTCTTCTTCCAATAATTGTGTTTTTAAATTATTTTATTATATTGAAATATTTGATATATAACGTGTCGTTTAATACAATGCCGAATAAAAGAGCTTTTATTGTATATATATATATATATATATAAGGTTCAGGACAAAATTAATATATAATTATAATACTTTAATATTTCTCATGGCATAAGAAAACAAAGTACAAGTATGCATCTGAATTTTTTACATAATTTTTATATTCTGCAATAAATATACAAATACAGGATACCTACACTATAGGAATTAATAATTTACTTATTAAAATTAAATTATAAAATGTATATTCATTTTATATTAAATAATATAGCTACATAGAGAAGTAATTGTTGGATAATAAGTGTACATACAGTGTTAAGTTTCATCTAGATTCTAGATAATGCATCTAGATAAAAATTGTATTGTTTTTTTATATAATTCAGATAAATTTTCGTTAATTATCTAAACAGATAAAACGTACATATTTAGTATTAAGGATTTATCTAGATGGGATAAGTAAAAAAATCATTTGTGAATTGCTAAAAATATATCTTCAAAATAAATGACAACATTTTATTGGCTAATTTTAAAATTATTCCTAGGATAAATTTATTCCGATATTTGTAAATACTGGTTTTGCGTTCCAATGAGAGCCAGTATTTTCAATTTTATTTATCCTTAAGATAAGTAAAAAAATCAAAAAATAAATTTATTCCGATATTTGTAAATACTAGGCCTAAATTAAATGAACATTCTATACGTATTTCGACTTATTAGGCCATCATCAGGAAGATTTTGATAATTAAGGCTTTGAACCGTTATATTTTTCGTTCCGGTTCAATTAAAATATATATATATATATATATATATATATATATATATATATATATAAATATATCGGTTCGGTTTCGGTTTTTGTTCCGGCAAAATGTTTAATTTGTATAAATGTTTAATTTGTCTATCTTCAAAAAAAATACCAGTTTAAAGTTAAGCTTATTCTGCATCTGTTTCAGTATGCATTATTTATTTTTGTTAAGAATTTGTCCTAATAAAATTTAATTTAAACTTATGACATTTACTTTCAAATATTATATATATATATATATATATATATATATATATATATATATAATATATATATATATATATATATATATATATATATATATATAATGTAGACAGTAATTTATTTACCCAATAAACTTTAGAAAATTCTTAATAAATTTGTCAAGTTAATAAATATATTGTTTGGCTACTAAGTGTGCCAGTTGGAAAATTTATTAGAAGACAGATCTATTAACTCTCCGCTCTATACATATACGATATATATTAGTGGTATGATGAGTGTGAAATTGAAAAAAAAATTGGTGATAGTCAATTAAAATGATTCGGTCATCTAATGAACGTTTGGTTAAAATAATATATACATAAGTGAATGATATTGAAGGTATACGTCTGCTAGTGGACGTCCGATGAGTAGATGGTAGTGGTATGATTGAGAAAGTGGTTTGCGTGAGCGAATGTTTCCAAGTGTAGTAAAAATAAAAAAAGAGCATGAATTTCTAGGTATCATGAATGTGGATGAAGCAAAAGTTACTTAGTAATCTTCAGGATTTTGCGGCCAATATTACTTGAATTTAGTCACCAAGCATTAAGGATGCCATCTATGATGTATGGCGAAACGTCTGCGACGAAAATTCTATAAATTTAAAAGTTACTTGTTTGGATAGAAATGTTTGGCGAAAAATAGTTTTGTCAATTGTTTTGTATTGATTTTCGATTATTTATGTCTAATTTTGACCATTCTTCCAGCAACTGAATGCATCGCAGTTTATAAAATTAAATTTATTTTGAAATTTAAACGATAAAAAAAAGTCAAAAATTAATACCTATACGTACTTGTACATAAACTATCAACGTAAATTTATTTCAGATTTTGTTAGGTACTTATACACATTGTGTAATAATATCACTGCTAAAATATTCGGTCAATAAACAAAGACAATAACATTTTACAAAATCTTCAATTTCTTGCCAAGAAATCTTGATCTTGATTTTATTTTACCTTGCTTTTTTACGTTTCCCTTGATTCTGTCGTGAAATTTATAATTTTTAAAATCTTGCTAAACCAGTATAGGCCAGTTATGTAAAATAGTATAAATTTAATCAATATATACATACACAATCACGCCATGTAGCCAAAATGATGTGGCACAAACTCTTTCCACTATCCCGAAACCAGTTTCTTTCAAACATCCCTACCCAGACAAGCAACTTTAGTTTCATTCACATTCATACTTTCGCTCACGCAAGCCACTCTCTTAATCATACCACTCCAATCTACTCATCGGACGTCCAATTATAAACGTATACCTTTAAAATCATTCATATAAATTCTTTTAACCACACGTTTTTTTTTATGTAAAAATATGTAAATTTTATGATCTAGTTACTTATTTTGTTACCTAGTAATTATGTTCAGCACTGTAAAAAGTGTAATATAAATTTATATAATTTTACAGATCTATCAACAGTAAAATAACAGCATTCAGTAATTTTTACTATGATAATTAACGTACTATTACAATTTTTCTGGAAAAATACATTCATAGAATATGAAGATTTACATCATTCTTTTACAGTGTGTTTATTACCACTTTGACTGCAAGGAAAAGTGGTATAGCGTTTGGTAGGGTGTCTGTAACATTTTCAAAAAAAAAAATTGTGAATAGAAATCCTTTATATAGCCTGTAGATGACGAATCTGAACTTAGTTTATGTGGGTGTATGTGTGTGCGTCGTCAGCTCGCTCGCTCGGTCGTAAGTCAAAATTTTGTGGCCGCAACTCCTCCTAGACGGTTCAACCGATTTTAATGAAATTTTCAGGATAAATTTGTTTAGTACCCAAGATAGTCATGTGGTTTTATTTTTTTCCAGTGATGCCAACTTTCCGAGAAAAAAATTACTAAAGTTTATAAAAATTCATATTGGCTACATTATTTATTCGATTTTGATCAGATTTTCAGAAAAGATTTCCCTAATGCTCCCATTAATTATATAATTTTATTAATATCCAGTGTTGCCAACTTTTCGAGAAAAAAATTACTAAAGTTTTTAAAAATTCATATTGGCTACATTATTTATCCGATTTTGATCAAATTTTCAGTAAGATTTCCCTAATACTCCCATTAATTGTATAATTTTATTAAGTTTCTTCTAGTGCCCACATAAATTATAATTTTATTAAAGATATTGTGTTGCCAACTTTCCGAGAAATGTCAAAGTGGTCTATATATAGGTTTACCCATATACTTCTAATCTTGTTTACTGTAAATATCATTTGTATCAGTTTTCCTGATGAAGACGTACGTTAAATTCGTCGAAACATCGATTATCTATAAATATTAATACAGAACTACAATCTAAAGTCGTTTTATTTTAAAATAATAATAATAATAATTGCGACTAAAGTGCTACTGCCGGAGAACAACTGTTCAGGACCCGCTAAGCTTGATGATAGGTCAGTAACCTCGATGTGATCACTAGCACAATGTAGCCCAGAGACGAAGAGAATTGCGTATATCTCTCCGTCGCTTTGTTTAACGTGTTGGCATGAGAACTGCAAGATACGTACAAATTACGTCTGACGAAATGAAAGTACATTCAATACTTGTTCTTAACTACAATATATACTGAACGTTTCTAATAGTTACACACAATCACACAATACAATGACTCGTAAGAAAAAAATCGATATATTTCAATGAAACAAACCGATATTCGACATAATTTTTTTTAAAGTCACACGATAATCTTGAAAGTTTACTATAAAAATAAATAAATATAACAAAATACTCACTATTAAGGGGTAACCATTTTTTCAAACTTTGTACACAAATTTTAGAAAGTGGCTATTTATACATACGGTATGTATACGCAATTGGCAAAGGATAAAAATATTTGACCTATGAAAAAAAACATATGATCTACCGAATAGTACCTATGAAAATAATAGTTTACCTATGTATTAAATAATTAATCTATGGTTTTAATTTTTGACCTATAGAATTAATTATGGATCTATAGAAATATTTATCGACCTATGAAAATAATTATCGACCTATGGAAATAATCAAATATCTATTGATATAATTATCGATCTATAAAATTTGATCTATAAAATTAAGAAAGTGGCTATTTATACATACGGTATGTATACGCAATTGGCTATTTATATATACAGTATTTTTACGTAATTGGCTATTTAGGGTAGGTTAGGTTAGGTTAGTAGGTTGGTTTAGGTTTTTTTTTTTTAGTATGTACAAATAGCCAATTGCGTATACATACCGTATGTATAAATAGCCTCATCCCAAATTTTAAGTAGTGATTCTTCGGTGATATTACGGATTTTATACGAAATTTCTACACTGTAAAAAAAATAGCGAAATTACAGAAAAATGACTATAATTTCATTTTACTATAAATATTCTGTATTTCTATTCAAAATTCTGTAATTTTTACATAATTCATAATGATCACATAAATTAAGTAAAAATGACCTAATAAGTATGTAAAATTGCTCACTTTTTGCACACATACTTAATGTAGAATTACATATTGATATTATATAATATAATATATATAATATATTATATATAATAAAATATATAATTGATGTTATATAGAATTATATAACTTCTTAAATTATATAAAATTACAGCTTGCATATTAATATCTGTAATAATTCATCAAAATAATGAAACTTAGTACATATTTTGTGTAATAATACTAATAAACTGTAACTATTAAGCAATAGCAGATTTATCTGGATTGTTTATACGTATTGATCTTGTATGTTCTATCAATCTAGTACAAAAATAAAATAAAAATAAAATTTGGCATCCTTTGATTAAAAATTTATAACATTTTACGATCTAGTTACTTATTTTGTTCCCCAGCAACTTGTTTCTATGTTCTGTTTATTTACTCAAAATATCATTTGTATCATTTTTCTCGTTGAAGACGTATTTTGATTGTTAATACCTTAATATTGTTTTTATGTTCTGTTTATTTACTCAAAATATCATTTGTATCATTTTTCTCGTTGAAGACGTATTTTGATTATTAATACCTAAATATTAATACAGAACTACAATCTAAAGCTGTTTTATTTTAAATTAAAATTGGTTTTAACATTTTAGCAAATTTATTATACTAATTTTCGATTATACAGTGTTTTTACCACTTTGACTGCAAGGAAAAAGTGGTATAGCGTTTGGTACGGTGTCTGTAACATTTTCAAAAAAAAAAATTGTGTATAGAAATCCTTCATATAGTCTCTAGATGACGAATCTGAACTTAGTTTATGTGAGTGTATAGATGTGCGTCGTCAGCTCGCTCGGTCGTAAGTCAAAATTTTGTGGCCGCAACTCCTCCTAGACGGTTCAACCGATTTTAATGAAATTTTCAGGATAAATTTGTCTAGTGCCTAAGATGGTCATGTGGTTTTGGTTTTTTCCAGTAATGCCAACTTTCCGAGAAAAAAATTACTAAATTTTAAAAAAATTCATATTGGCTACATTATTTATCCGATTTTAAACAAATTTTCAGAAAAGATATCCCTAATGCTCCCATTAATAATAAAATTTTATTAATATCCAGTGTTGCCAACTTTCCGAGAAAAAAATTACTAAAGTTTTTAAAAATATATTATGGCCATGTTATTTAACCGATTTTACTCAAATTTTCACAAAAGATTATCCTGGTGCCTAAATAAATTATGCAATTTTAACAAAATACAGTGTTGCCAACTTATCGAGAAAAAAAATCACAATTTTTTTTAAAAATACATTGTGGCTACATTATTTATTCAATTTTGGTCAAATTTTCAGAAAAGTTTCTCCTAGTGCCCACATAAATTATAATATTATTAAAATACAGTATTGCCAACTTTCCGAGAAATGTCAAAGTGGTCTATATATGGGTTTACCCATATACTTCTAATCTTGTTATACTAATTTTCGATTATACAGTGTTTTTAGTTTTAATTTTTTTGATTGGGATCAGAGTATATTAAATCCAGCATACTTTTGTCTATAATAAAATATTTGATAAATTTCAGAATAATAAATGCTAGAGTAACATACTTTCATTTGTAACGTATAGGTATAAGCAGCACAGTTAATTAACATTTGTTGGCTGTGCCCATTAAACGATGAAATTAAATTATTTATACATAGAAAGTTAGTGCGTATAACACAGTTTGCTCAATTCATTCAAACAAAAATTTATTATATTTAATTCTATTATTACATATGAGTATATATCAATATATTGATATTTATTGTTCATCAGAACTATTCTTATACGCAAACTATAGGTAATGTGATTGCTATGTAAATTTAACTTTTTTATTATTATTTAACTACATTTGCTGACTTATTAATTAGTTTGGAACCAGATGTTGTAATTCAATTTTGATCCACTTCCATACATATAATATTTACTTGAAACTTTATAATTGTCAAAGAGTAAATTCAGTAATTACTATTAATTGTTTAAATATACGCTGTAAAAAAAATGGAAATTTAATATAAAAATCTGGAGCAAGTGATTTACATCAGTTTAGGATATATATATATACAGAGCGAGTGTAAAGTTTGGAACTATCGCAATAAATCTTTTATTAAACGTTTTTGAAAAAAATCCTCGAACACGTCGATTTTTATTTTAAATAATACAAATTTTACTGTAATCGTCACTTAAAGATCGTCTTTTGTTTTTGAGTTATGACGTAAGAGATAATTTTTTTAAATAGAAACCTATATTTTTTATTATTGATTTTGGTAGTACTTTTTATTCCGTTTCCAACCATATAAAATTTTAAATATGTTACATTTGAAAAAAATTGAGAAAAATAATCTTAAAGTTTAAATATTAAAAACTAATTAAATTGGCAAAATGAATTTAGTTATTAGTGTATAAAACAAAAAACATTAGCTACAACTGTCAGAATTATACAATTTAAAAATGTCAAAATAAAATATGTGTTATTATTTTACTTTTTCTTTGTTTTTCACTCAATTACACAATTTTTATTGGAACTCTTGATTGTTATCAGATTTTTGTTTTAAAACTTTAACGGCAATTATCTAGAAAATTACAAAATACAGTACCATACTTTTTTATCATATTTGGTCTTAGAATTTCATGTTCTTTCCAAATTCACCATAAAAAATTAGGGTTTTCATTTAAAAAAATTATCGCTTACGTCATAACTCAAAAACAAAAGACGATCTTTAAGTGACGATTACAGTAAAATATGTCTCATTTAAAATAAAAATCGACGTGTTCGAGGATTTTTTTCAAAAACGTTTAATAAAAAATTTATTGCCATAGTTCCAAACTTTACACTCGCTCTGTATATATATATATATATATATATATATATATATATATATATATATATATATATATATATATATATATATTCAATATGTCAGTGTTTTTACAAAATGTATGTAATATTATTTATAAATATTTTTTAGGGAAATTTTTACATTATACTTCAGTATTATATTCAGGGTGTAACAGAATAACTATTCCTAATTTTCAGAAATGATAGAGTGCACTTAGAGAAACATTTTTTATTAATAAACTAGTGTCCGGAAATTTTTCGGTACCAAGTTACGCTAGATATCGTTAAAAACAATCTTAATCAAAACATCAAACAGTAGTTAAGTTAAGGAACATTTTATTAGAAATGATAGCGCATTAAACTTTATAAAAATTGTTCGAAGTTACGACACACAAGTAACGATGTACAATTGACTGCCGAAAAAAAAAAAAAAGAAAAAAAAAATTCCGGACACTAGTTTGTTAATAAGAAATGTTTCTTTATGTGCCCTCTATCCTATCTGAAAATTAGGAATAGTTATTCTGTTACACCCTGAATATATAAAAATAAAAGAGCATGTATGAGAGTGAAATTATGAATGTGGATGAAGTGAAAGTTGCTTGTTTGGATAGGAATGTTTGGAAGCGACTGATTTCGGGATGATGAAAAGAGTTTGTGCCACACCCTTTTGGGTACATTTCGTGATTGTGTATGTATGTAATTTAACTACATATTAATTACCATATTTTACTAACGCAATTTTATCCGTGTACTTTATTCCCAAATTGCAATATAGTTCTAAAAATAAATAAACTAACGAATCTCTCTTTCCATTATGATTGCAGATATGCAGTTTAAGAAGTCCGTCGAGCTGCGTGCTTCCGAAGAAGGGTAGTTCATTCTATGACAGTGGTGACACCCCAGTCACAACGGCAGCAATGCGTACCACGTTCACGCCCTCCTCGATACACGGAGGCTCAAGAGCATAATCCACCCTCCTAAAACTAAGTTTATCTCTCATTCTCTCATCTTCATATCCTTTGTGCGTCCAATTCATATACACAGCACCCATTCATATACACTTTTCCGGTTTTTTTTTTGTTTTTTTGTTTCTTCATTCATTTATCAGATTAATTTCTTCGTGTTCCTTCCAAAAACTATTAATACGAACGATTGAATACGCAGCAACCGAGCGACGACGGGATATGAGGGAAGAGGAGCTTGAGGTTGCCCTCAAGGTAAGATTCTAAGATCTATCTAATTATCCAAGTCAGCCATGAAAATCTGTCCTTTCGGAAAATTAAGTCTATGATTTTGTTAGACATACGTAGCGATTATCTTTTTCTTCTCACTACTGTGATATTTTGTATTAATTTGTAGTATGATGTTGATCTTAGCTTAGTTCGGAAAATTTGTATTGCGTATATACAGGCTGGTCCAGAATTAAAAACATGAAAAAATTAAAAACATGATTCTCCAGACTATTCTACGCAAAAAAGGTACACTTATTATTGAGTTTTGGAAAAAAGTGTATATAAAAAGGTACCCTTATTTTTGAACGTACTATCAGCTCTAGCAATTACGGTACATAATTCTGGACCACCTGTATAATTATGTATAATAATTATGACAAAAAGACAAATTTTTATGGCGAGAACTATAAATGTTTTTCTCATATGAAACCGACTTTTGGCCAGACTCTATGATTTCCTATAGAAAATTGTATAGATTTTTTCGTATTGTGTACAGTAAGTACACTGTAAAAAAAACTGATTTAAATTTATGTAATTCTACATTATTTTTAACAGTAAAATAACAGTATTTTGTAATTTTTACAATAATAATCTATGTAATATTATGTTTTTATAAAAAAAATTACAGTCATAAAATATGTAAATTTACATAATTTTTGACAGTATACTTAAGTTGACTTTTATATTTCGGAATTAGAGAACAATAACAAAAATAGTTCCATTTTCAATTTCAATAACGAAGGTCCGTATTCTCACTTCAATTATAAAAGTAATTTTTGCCAAAAGTACTTTTGACGTTTACTTAAAATTATTTATTAAGCACTTTATAATAGTTTATTTAAACTGTATAATACCGACTATAATAAAAAAAATCAAAAATAGAAAAACAGAAGCAAAAAGTTATTTTGAAATTAATGATAAAAGCACTTTTTCACAAAAAAGTTATGTGAGAATACCAAAAAATAAACCAAATGAAAAAAATAAACAACTGATGTGTTAAATAAGACTGTGTTAACGAGCGTATTTCAACATGTATCGAACCGAAATAAACCGATATTTTTTCCGGTTCAGTTTCGGTTTACGTTCCAACAAAAATAACGGTTTTTTTTCGGTGTCCGGTTCAGTTCCGTTTCGAAACCCTGTATTTATCATCGAAAATGTATATTGATCCCACTAATGCCCAAGGATGCCTCAATTTCACGATAAGTCACCTGACGATCTTGCAGTTTCAGTTTTATACAACCTTTACGAAATTTGTCGTTGAGTGAACTACGGTCACGATTTATTTCGGTAAACCATTCGATAAACACGGGTCCTTGCTGGTGCTTCATCGCCAAAAGTCGAAATAAGTTCATCGATGCACTGCTGTTGAGTTAATCCACGTCGAAAGTTGTAAAAAAATTATCGCACGAAAATGGTTTAGTTACTAGTATGTTAAAATGCTCTGAGTACGTATACCGTGAAAAATGCCAAACTTTACGATAGAGACGTCAGTGCCAGATGGCAGCATTAGGATTACCCATTCCCGACATATAAAAGGCAATTCTCGTAAAGCTAGCATTATCAAGAAAATATCAAGGTGTTTATCAAATATAATAAAATAATTGAAAATAAAATTCTGTTTTGTTGCACTTTAATATGTATATCTTAAATATAGATACACGTGGTTGAGAATCTTATAAGATTATTTTTCATTGAAATGCAGCCATATTTTTTTTGTTTTCGCATATTAAACTACGTTGTCGAATCGGTATATCTTTATTAGACTTGCATTATTGCAGGTGCATCTTGTTTTTAAATAAATTGTTCGTAAGCTTGCATCATATTGGTGAATTTCTAAAAAGCGTTGGTGCTATTATCTTCTTTTTTATTTCGTACAGAATTTGAAGCAATATTATAACGGCGCCTTGGCGCATTCACCATAACAATTTGAAGCAGAAATCATTTTGGCATCAATAGAACGAACGTACGTAAGTTCTATATTGTAGGCGATATACGATAATATTTATCTAACTGGTAAAATTTAATGAAAATAAAAATGTTAACCCACGAGTTTATTTGCGGTAAATAAGAAAAATTTTAACATAGTAGTAGTATTACCATGTATTTTGTGCAATTGTGTGCGACGCAAACCATGGTTTGATTGTCTATATGTAACGTTTTGTATGTAACGTCTAGGAACTGTGTACATAATAATTGGTGGGTCTGAACTCTGATTTAGATAAGTTTAGGCAGTGAAAAGAATGTTAAAAATGTTGTATAAACACTATAAAGAAACTCTGAAAGATATTTATTAATTAAGAGTTACTATTGGGTCGAATAGTGTGAAGTAAATCTGTATGATGTCTCTGAATGCAGTATGGAAATTGTCATAAATTTAAGATAAATTATTTGTCGGATCGTGTAATCTGAACTACTTTCTCACTATTTCGAAGATTTGTTGTGAGCTGGCAGTAGCAACTAAAGAGATTTCGAAATATAAAAATAGAAAATATAAAAATCTTAAATAACCATTATTAATTAACAAAAAAAAAAGTATAATATCATTTTATAATATTATATACCTTATATAAAATTTCAGATTTTATGAACGTGTAATTTGAACAAGAGAAAATAAAATACGCCATTTGCTTGATAAATGTCAGGTTTTTCTTGATAAAAGTCAATCGTTCTCTATTTTCTATCGTTCGTAAAAATTCAGAAAAATTTATATTATTCTGTATAATATTTCACATCTCATATATTTTTTCAAAATAATAATAATGATATTTAAAGAAAATAGGGCTAGTTAAAAAATATATTTACTTGTATTTTATGTAAGTTTTATTAATAATGGAATACAGATATTGAATTATTAATTATACATATATTTTTAAATATTACGAATAATCAGTTATATTAGATAAGCTCTACAAAATTAATAAAAAAATATTTATTCAATCGACCTCTGCAATTTTGTGTAATTGCCCATATGAGTGTGACTGTTCACCTTAACTGTAATTCAAACATTAACTTTTTATAATAGATTTATTTAAAGTAATACTAACATTTTTTTATATATTTTTACGATTATTTACTATACATAAAAAAATCATAAATCTAATTAAATTTGTGTGAAAAAAATGCCTAGTAAACATTATATTTTTAATTATTTTATGTCAGCAAGCGATTTATCAACTTTTAATATCTTTAATTTCACGGATATATAAAGAGTAAAAAATAATAATTATTTAAACAGTTATTTTTATATTGCAAGACGATAAAAATACCTAGCATGAGATAAAGATGGTTAATATATTTGTTAATCGCAAACATATGTTTAACTAAATGATGTAAGTAAATGATGTTAAGATGATGGTGCCATGGTGTAGAAAAACGAACGAGAATTCGAATTCTAGGGCGGCAAAACTGAGTTGTACTGTTTTAGCCAAGGTTATAAATTCCGAAAGAAACAGGTAACTTAAATATTTATCGTTTGACATCTGTCGTTTATGCAGGCAGTTACATTTCTTTCTTTCTCTCTTTCTTTCTCTCTCTCCCGCTCTTATATAACCTAGATTTTCTTATAGAGAGATGTATAGCTAAGCCGTAAAACAAAACAAGGTCAAATCTATGCAAATATTATAGATTAATAACTATAGAAAATGATGTACAAATATATAGAAACTGACATGTTTTTAGCTATTATTATTCGTATTGGTGTTAGATTATTTTTTTTGTTGCAATCCATCAGATACCTATAAATAGTTAATGCAAAAGTGAAAATCTGTACATGTATATATATATATATATATATATATATATATATATATATATATATATATACAGTGTATCTCAAAGGTAGTGGAGAAACCTTTTGAGGTGTACTATCGCCCCCTAAAAGGATATATGAGGCGTATAGATGCAAAACTCACTATTCGACAAAAAGTGAAAAATGAGATTTTGCGCGATTTGGACGTAGAATTTTAGTATTTAATATGAGAAACACTCTTTAAAGTTTAGTGTTGGATGCAAAACTCACTACTTGCGTGCAAAAGTAACTGTTTGCTTTCCACCAATAAAAATTTTATTGGTGGAAAGCAAACAGTTACTTTGTATGAATTAATGATGTATAAAACCAATGATTCACGATTTTAAATAAGTATTGCCATCTAATAACAAGATTTTATCATCAAAATACAATTACACCCAGCTATAACAGTTTTTTGCAAATATCTTAGAACATAAAATTTACCAAATAGTGAGTTTTGCATCTATACGACTCATATATACCGTATTAGCCCGAATATAACACGATATTTTTTGATTAATTTTTTCACGTTAAAAAATTGACTAGCGCTACATTCGAGGTCTAGATAATGGACTTAGGTATCTTGTCACTTACTTAATGTTAATTTTTTTTTACATTACTTAATTTTATTGAGTTGAATGTACTCCACGTACTCAAAAGAGTGTAGCGCAAACTCTATCTACTATCTCTAAATTGCATTTTTAAACGAAAAATTATAAAATTTCTAAACTAAAAAAGAAAGTTACATAAAATATTTAATTTTAAAAAATGCACTGCAAAATTAAGAAAAAACAATATGAAAAAAAATCTGCTGTCATCGTATTAAATAAATTTATGGATTAAAAAAATTTCTATAACTCAAACTAACTCTAGTCGTGGTAACTAAAACAAAACTGTCTTGACATAGATATGCCAGTTATTTATAGAATTATATATATCATAAAAATTATTTAAATAAAAATTTATGTAAACCACCAGTTTTACAGTTTTTTTTACTATGGTTTTTATATAAAATGGCAATTTCTTTTAAGCAAACTAACATTTTAATCTAGTAGCGCATGAATGTTTTACACTCGATGTAGACACAAAAGAAACAATTAAACTTTATTTTTTAATAAACATCTACTTTTTGAAACTCAAAATTAAAAATTTACATCAAATAAAAATTAGGTATTTACAAAAAATGCTCGAAATATTTTCCTTCTTTTTCAATACACAAATTGAAACGTCGTCCAAAGGTGGTGTTTGACGTTTGATTACTAGTTTGTCTACCGCTACTTGATATTTGGACAAAAATAATATCGAGTGTAAAACATTCATGCGCTACTAGATTAAAATGTTAATTTGCTTTTTGCTAGGGAAAGAAATGAATTTTTAAGAATAACAAAATACTATCGTAAAAAGAATGTTTTTAGGATCTCTAGGATCTATCCAATTGAAAATCTGATATCACCATCGTATAGAGAATGTCCTGAAACATATTACTGCCAAATATTTTGAAAGTAGTACCCATAGTGTGGCTTAAACAAATAAGGCGCTTACTCTGAAACAGGCTGTATATTGGCCATTTTCATGTAAACTTCTAGCAAAACTAGATGCAAAAATCAGACGGTATAATAAAATCAAAAGCTATGAAAATGTGTGACAATTAGAATTGTTTATTATTCAAATTTTTAATGATTTTGGCAAATAGATATATTTTCATGAAATTTATAATAAATGTCTATTAAATATTTAATACGATATACCATTTATAAAAGAAAATAATAGAGAATTAAATTTATTTTGGACATATTTATATACTATCTGTCACTCATAAACAATAACTTGGCATCACAGTCTTACTTATGCGAGTTGTAAATAATGCTGAGCATTTTCTATAAATTGCATATTTTGTAAATTTGATTACTCTATATTGTATTTACCCTAAATTTGATGTTATTGTTTCAGGTAGTAATTGTGGGAAATGGCGGGGTTGGCAAGTCAAGTATGATTCAGCGATATTGTAAGGGCACATTTACCAAAGATTACAAGAAAACCATTGGAGTTGATTTTCTAGAACGGCAAATCGAGTAAGTTATTCTCTTCTTCTTTTTCTTATCTTTATAAATTTATAATATTTATCTATTTAGTATATCTTTAAGACCAAGTATATGTAATATATACAGCAGACCATTAATATAGAGATAATTCTAATAATATAATTTTACAATCTACCTCTGTTTATTTCAAATAATTTTCTTTTAATTGCGCTAATAAAAATTCATATCATTCCGAGATAAAAGCAAAACTATTATAAAAAATTTTATTTCTTAAATACTGCGTACATATTAATTATTCGGATAAAGAAAATTGTATGAATAACATAATCCATAATATTTTGAGTTATTTTTAATTATGATTTAATATGTTATTATTTATTATATGAAATAATATGTAATCAAATGTAGATTATAAACTATTTGGAAATTCTATAAGCAAATTTTAATTTTATCCACTAATAAATTAAGAAATATTTCTTTGTTTCAATTCTGAATACAAAAAATATTTCTAGATGATTACGTATGTTTTAAAAATTTTAATTAGCAAAATATATAGAAAAACAAAATTATTTACACTTCTTACGTTTCCTCTATTTTGGCTGCCATTTCGTGACGTGAAAAATTTTGACAGATAAAATATTACTTGTACAGAAAAATATTTAATTTTAGAACATATTTAACTAATATTAGAATATTTCAATATTCATATTTTTCCGCATATGTATGTACGCATAGCTGTACCTCAGAGGGGGTACTTGTATTGATGTAATTATGTCTTCAAGCTTTGCCCCCTTCTGAAAAATTTTCTGCGGATGCCCCCTATATGTACTTAAAATATATATTTAAGAATGCCAATGTAGAACAAGCAAAAAACGATAATGTTAGATTAGATTTGATTAAATTTGAATTAAAAAATATATTCCAATTTGTTTTAGATTTGTTTTTCCAAGACAGGCAATGTTAGCTCTAATATTTAGCAATTTTGCAATATTATATACCCTAAATATATACCGCAATAAGATCGCAATTACTTTAATCATTAAAATTTGCGACAAAACAAAGCAAGATCACACACGAATCAAAAACGCTTCCAGAAACGTTTATTTGTATGTGTATAAATTTTTGTTTTAATATTTATTTTTTACTAGATATATCTAAATATTTCATAAGAACACCGTGTGAATGCGCTATTTTGCGGTTTATGTCTAAATCATTCGGATAAATCTGCTATTGCACAACATGCGTTAGAAAATCTTTATATTGTAAAATTTAAAGATACTGTAATAATTAACAATAGATTGATAAGAGAATCAATAGAAATTTATAAAGAAAAAGATAACATCAATCAGTGTGAACAGACTTTAAATAAAATTTGGTTTTCTTTAATCAAAAATTTATAAATTTCATAATCTAAAAAAAATGTTGTAGCAAAAGTTGGTGTTAGTCAGTTAAGATGGTTCGGACATGTTGAGCGAATGTCTAAATGAACGTTTGCTTAAAAAGATTTATTTGAATGATTTTGATGGTATACGTTTGCGTGGACGTCCGATGAGTAGTTGGCGTGGTATGATTGAGAGGGTGGCTTGCGTGAGCGAAAGTTTCCAAGTAGTAGGAATAAAAGAGCATGTATGAGAGGAATTATGAATGTGGATGAAGCAAAAGTTGCCTGTTTGGATAGGAATGTTTGGAGGCGATTGATTTCGGGATGATGAAAAGAGTTTGTGCCACATTCTTTTGGGTACATGGCGTGATTGTGTATGTATGTATGATCTAAGTTACTTATTTGTTACCTAGTAACTTGTTTGCATGTTTTGTTTATTTACTGCAAATTTTATTTCTATCTTTTTTCCTGTTGGAGACGCACGTACAGTTCGTCGAAACGTTGATTTATTCATAAATTATTACAGAACTAGAACCTAAAGCCGTTTTATTCTAATATTATGAGTACTGAAAGATTTTCTCAATGAATAATAATAATAAAAATAGATGCATCAATTTGATTTGAAATGTTAAAATAAATTCGGAAGTAAATATAGAAAATAAACTATGTTTTTTACTATATGTACAACTGAAACAACAAAATAGATAGCTTTAAGTTCAATGACTTTATTACGAATTTGTTTGTATTTTATTTACATAAATTTCTATAAATTGGTTTTGTGCCAAAACATCATGAAATGAATTGCTAGAATCATTCTAAACCCAGTACGTTATACATGTGAGATTACTCGTATATCTATCAATTTGTACATTTTACAATTTGCAAAATAATATTTTATTTTATGAAATTATAAGCATTAGATTCCACTTTATACTATTTTAGACTTATTTATACTACGTTATAATTATTATCAACTTATTGTTACTCTAGATATATTTCACATGTCATATACACAATTTAAAAATTGTGATAAAGATTTATTTATTTATTTATTTATGTTGAGATGATATTATAATCATTTACATAGGTCAAATTATACAAAAAACAGAATAGACAAACGTCCAACAATTACAGATTTCTTACAATATCAGTGAATTCTTCTATGTCAAAAGGAACATTTCTGATAAGATTTTTTTTTTATTTGAGATTTAAATTGATTAATGTTCAAGTTCCTAATTTCTGTAAGTAATTCATTATACAGGGTGTAACAGAATAACTATTCCTAATTTTCAGGAATGATAGAGTGCACTTAGAGAAACATTCTTTATTAATAAACTAGTGTCCGGAAATTTCTCGGTGTCAAGATACACTAGAAATCGTTAAAAACAATCTTAATCAAAACATCAAAGAGTAGTTAAGTTAAGGAACATTTTATTAGAAATAATAGCGCATTAAACTTTATAAAAATTGTTCGAAGTTACGACCACCATTTTCGATACACAAGTTGTAACGATGTACAATCGACTGCTGAAAAAAAAAAAAGAAAAAAAATTTCCGGACACTAGTTTATTAATAAAAAATGTTTCTCTAAGTGCACTCTATCATTTCTGAAAATTAGGAATAGTTATTCTGTTACACCCTGTATAAGTTTATCCCAAAGCAAATTATTGCATCCATATATTGATAATTAATTTTAACTTAGTATAGTATAACCGGCTAGTATATTGTTTTCTTTGTATCATTAAATATTATATATTACTCTGTAATTTTTAACTCATCGCTTTTCCTGATGAAGACAGACGTTGAGTTTGTTAGACCATTAATAAATATTAATACAGAACTTTAACCGAAAGCAGTTTTATTTTAATATAATAAGTTCTAAAAGATTTTCTGCTATATTTTGTATTTTTTGTCTGTAACAAGTGGATGCATATAAAACAGTGTTAATATTGTAGTTTTTTTTCTAACAAAATTATCAGATTAGACAAACAAAATGTATGGTTGTAAAACTTGATATATAGTTTAGTCACGATGAGATCTCTATATTGCGTGATACAACATTATATGCTTGCAGGAATATTAAATAATTCAGTTATTTTTTTGCAAAATTATTAATATTTTTGAAGAATTCGTTTCTTCTTTTTACATTTTTTTCTTGTAAACATAAAAGCCAATATTACATTACATATATTAGGGTGTTATTAAAAAATAAAAAAATTTACGTACTTGATAAAACAGTCCTAAATTTGATAAAACTAAAGAAAACCCACTTCATTTTACGAATAATAGGGGATAAGTGGTGCTGCAAGTGCGATAAAGATCGCAAAATAGCGTTTTTCAGTTATTTTTTCGAGTTTCGCATTTTTTAATTTAAAATAACACGTTTCTGATGCAATAATCAAAATATTTATTTTGTATGGTGGTTTAGAAACTAACAGAGAATGATTAAATAGAAAACATATCTATCTCTGTTTATACACGGAGAATAGGCATGCTTTGGAGTAAAGAAAATCATTTTCATTCAAATAAATGTTTTTTTCAATAGTGGCAAATAAATATCTATTTGATTTAAAGGTATTTACTTATTACAAACAAATAATTATGTTACAATAAAAGGTTGTATATTTACTCTAAATAAATTTATTTAAAATAAAAAAATATATGTTATTGAAATTTATTTATTAATATCAAAAAAACGTTTTTCTCCGTGTAAGCTTTCGATTGCGCAAAATTGTTTTAAATTATTTTGAGCGACTGCGCAATGCTATAGTTAAAAAAATATGAAAAACTGAAAAACTTATTTTTTTCAAATTGCCATAACATTGGCTAAACTCAACGTATCAACGTGAAATTTTGGGAAAAATATAAAATCTCAATATTTTTGAGTATAATAAAAAAATTGTTTTACAAAATGCGTTTTGTATAAAAATAAAGATGTCACACTATTTGAGAGAGAGAGAGAGAGAGAGAGAGAGAGAGAGAGAGAGAGAGAGGAGAGACCAAGATCTACCTACATTTTTGTAGTGTGTGTGTGATCTTTAGTACAGTATTTATAGAATTAAATAAAATCTATATATTCGAGAGATACTTATGAGTCATATATTTGTATTCGTTGTAAAACCGTGGGAGACAGTTACTATTTTTAGTTTCGTTTACATTTTTAACATTGTAATAGTTATTTAAGATAGAAGAACAATAAGTTATTGTGTTTATAATTAAAAGAAAATGTAACTGAAAATGTTCTATACAGTGACATTGAAAATTATTACATATGTAACTAAAACTCTCTCTGTCTCTCTTTGCAAAATAAATCAAATCGCAATATAATTGCATCATATCGAAATTCTTTTAAATTTCACTAAAGTAATTACTAATAATATTTACTAGTTTAAATTTAATTTCAATATTAATTCTTAATCGTAATTGTGTTTAGAATTAGTAATCAATTATAAGATTAAAATTAGAATATTTCTTCTAAGTAATTGATATATAAAGAAAGTGATTTACCTATGTTTATTATTAATAAAAATTTTACGTCTACTACTATTTATATTTGCAAATTATTTTAAAAAGAAATTATTTTAAAGATAAAATAATTATTTAAATACAAAAAATTTAATATATCACGTTTTTAACACGGACTGAAAAGTATAAAATAATTTCTCCTAGCCCTATACATATTTATAACAACCCATATAGAAAAATTTGGGGCGCAACGGCAGCTACTCCCTACACTCCTAACTATTTGGGTGCTTTGGGTAGTTTTGCTAGGAATGTAAATGTTTCCAAAGAAGCCACCCCGTTTGAGTACATACAATACTGTTTTAGTGCCTACATTAATGTATGTTAGTGAATGTTGGGTTTGGCTGCAAAAGCATTAAAAAAAATGACTGCTGTGGAAATGAGATTTTTACGTGTAATTAGGAGGAATCGAGTACGAACTAGATTAGTGTATGATGAGTGTGAAATTGAACAAAGTTAGTTAAGATGGTTCGGTGATTTTGAGCGAATTTATATAAATGATTTTGAAGGTATACGTTTGCAAGTGGACGTCCGATAAGTAGCTAGAGTGATATGATGAACAGTTTACTATGATGCTAGATAAGTTTTGAAGCTCTATAATGACTTCGTTATTTAATTAATTATTGTTTTATATATTGTTTAATATTTATTAATGTATTTCTTCCAATGTGTATATGTATTTCTATATTTGTGTATATTTGTATGTTTGTATGTGTGTATTTGCACATAATCATTTATTTTCTTGTGTGATTGGTAGGGTAGAAGATCATGTTTATGAACCCTGCTTTTTGATCTTTGTATCTAAATTGATCAATAAAGACAATATTATTATTATTATTATTATTATTATTATTATTATGATTGAAAGATTGGCTTGCGTGAGCGAAAGTTTCCAAGTAGAAGAAATAGAAGAACTATAGAAAGGGATGTTTGGAGTAAACTAATTTCGGGATAGTGAAAAGAGTTTGTACCACATTCTTTTGGGTACATGGCGTGATTGTGTATTTAGGTATATATGTATTTATGTATATATATATATATATATATATGTAATTTTAATTTATATATATATATATTTAAATATAGAAATGTGACTGAAATAAAATAATATTTAAAAATAGCAATACACCCACATGTAAAACGTAGAAATATTTTTGTAGAACGTACTCACCAAGTATAGAGTTTCGTAGGTAGATAAATACTTACATATGTCTATTCAGGTTTTTTGTCAATATGGTCATCTAATCATTTATGATATTTTATATTTTGAAAAGAAATTTCTCTAGATACGAGTACAAGAGAATACTCAAATATTATGTGATTTTTATTTTAAATTTTATTATTATATGAATTTTTAGTGATTTAATTGTATAATTAGGTAAAAACGTAAATAAAATTCTGGGAATTTATTAAAAATAAAAATATAACACCGACAAAAACAAAATTAAGTCAATTTTACATTTAATGCTCTGTTTATCTTATTTTTTGTTTTTCAATAATTTTACAAAAGTTAAATAAAATAAGCTAAAAATAAAAAAATGTCTGGCTTGTTTAAAATTACAGTAAACAATAAAAAAATAATAATTTATATTGTAATGTTAATAAAATAATGAAAAATAGAACAGATGTTTGCGCGCAATATTTTTACTAATCTTTTTTTAGCCGATTTTTAAGTCGATTTCTTGTTTGTTCCATATATCATAAAACTTTACACTTTCGAGAAAAATGATGTTTAATGTTTCTGAACTCAATTCTTTATAGTAAATATATGGAACTAATTAGAATTTATATTTTTGGTCCACGATAGAAAACAAACAAATATATTGTCAAAATAGGCAAGTAACTCAATTTGACCAAAAAAATATAGCGAAATTACAGAAAAATAGTATTAAAATTTTACTATAAAAAATCTAGAATTTTATTTTACTATAAATATTCCGCATTTCTATTCTATAATTTTTTAGGTAAAATTACATATATTTTTTTAGAGTGTATAAATCAAACAAAGAAATGTAAATTGACGAAATGTAAAACTTTTTTAAAAACTTATTCATATTTGATAAGCAATGCATATCGATACAAAATCGAATTCTAAACAATTTTTCGTAATAACTTTTGTCAGATATTTAAAGAAAAACTTGATTTTTCGGTACTTTTTTTTTATTAAAAAAAATTTAATATTACGTGAATTATTACAGTAAAATTACAAAATGTTGTTGTTATTTTTACTGTTTAAACCGTTAACATAAATAAATATTATCATATACTGATAGTCACATGACAAACGATTGACCTAATTAGATATTTTTTAAATAATTAATAATAATCTAATGATATTCTAAAGTTGAGACATTTTCTCAAAATTTCACAAGTTACTCAGTCATTGAATCGGCTGTTAAGCTATGCATCAATGACTGGCCAGATTAACCATAGACACGTGTTTCTGTCTTTAAGACCTCGTCAGTATGGTGATTCAAGTAACTTGTGAAATTTTGAGAAAAGTCTCAACTTTAGAATATTATTATATTAATTTCACCAAGTGACATTCATGAACAATTTTGTTCTAAGTTATTTATTTTTAATAATCGAATGAATTGTTTCCAGACTCGATGGAGAAGAGGTGCGATTAATGTTATGGGACACAGCTGGTCAGGAGGAATTTGATGCCATCACCAAAGCGTATTATCGTGGTGCACAAGCCTGTGTATTGGCTTTCTCTACGACAGACAGAGATTCGTTTGAAGCAACGCATTCTTGGAAACTCAAGGTAATGTGTTCTCATATTTATTATTATTATTATTCTTAATACAAATACAAAATAAATTAGAAAAGAAACTAATGATTTTTTATACATGCACATTATATATAGCGATAATAAATAATGCTAATTTTGTGCACTAACAGCCTGATTCATTTCGTAAGAATCTCACAATATATTTTGCATTTTTTTTTATAGTCATATAATTGGCTCGTTATGGTCATGTGCAGTTTTATTATGTATATATATATATATATATATATAGTATAATAAAGTTTACGGCTGGAAGATTTATAGTTTTAAAAAAATTTTTTATTGTGAAGGCGAAGCAGCCAAAACAGTAGAATGATTAAGGAAAAATTATCCACTCATTTGAAATTTTGACGAGCTTTCGACAAAGTTCTTGTCTTTTTCAAGTCGTTTTTTATCGCAGAGTGTTTATATGTCAAATCATAAAACTGTATATTGTCACTCATGTGTGTTTAAAAATTATAGTATAATAATTAAATAAATTGTAATCACAAAAATTCCATCAATAAAAATAAAAATTTATCTTTTTTTATATAAAATTCTAACAAAGAAACGTGTTCCGTCCTATTATTATTTTTATTGTTTGAATTTTTTGTGATTACAATTTATTTAATTATTATACTATAATTTTTAAACACACATGAGTGACAATATACAATTTTATGATTTGACATATAAACACTCTGCGATAAAAAACGACTTGAAAAAGACAAGAACTTTGTCGAAAGCTCGTCAAAATTTCAAATGAGTGTTTAATTTTTCCTTAATCATTCTACTGTTTTGGCTGCTTCGCCCTCACAATAAAATTTTTTTTTAAAACTATATATATATATATATATATATATATATATATATATATATATATATACATATACCGGGTGTTCGTTCGTCAAGTTCGTATGGGCGTTTAACATGCAATTTCGATAATTTGCCGGTATACGTTTTTCTCGAGTTAAATTCGGAGAAATACTTAGAGTACTTTTCGATAGGGCATAAAAAGTTCTATAATTTGGTTTTAGTTTGAATTTGCTAGCATGTGCCGTTTGGGCGCTAGAATTTTTTTTCCGATTTTTTTGTTTTTATTTTTTTCTGAAAAACTATGAGGTCTAGGAAAATAAGCATGATATGGAAAAATACGGAATAATGAGTACGATAATTGAGTAAAGAAACCATTATTCTACGATGCAATGTTTAGTAGAAAAAAAAATAAAAACTGAATTTTTGAATATCTCTCAAGGGGGACTTTTTCGAAATAAGACTTTTTTCAAAATTTGCTAAAAAAAATCTGAAAAAATTCAGTAAAATAGAGAAAAACATTAGCTACAGAATAGCTAAGTAACTTTTTTCTCTAACTCATTCTGGCAAATTATCGAAACTGCATGTTAAACACCCATACTAACTTGACGAACGAATACCCGGTCAGGGCCGGATTAACCTTTTGTGGGGCCCTAGACATTTTTTTTCTCCGGGCAAAAATAATAGGACTTTATTGCGTAAAAATACATAAAAATGAAATTTGACCGACTGCAGGCCGGGCCCTTTGTATGCGGGCCCTAGACATTTGTCTTTTTTGTCTAGGCCATAATCCGGCCCTGTACCCGGTATATATATATATATATATATATATATATATATATATTAAGGTGTATCAACTTTTTTTTGTCGGTGAGGTCAAAAAAATTGAAATTTATGATCAGAAAAGTTCGGTATTAGGACCATTGTTATTCAAGATATATATAAATGACTTACCAGTAAATATACATCCTGACATGTCATGGATATATGCAGATGATACTTCATTTCTAGTAAAATTAAATAATGAACAAGAACTAATTGTAAAAACCAATAGTGTACTACAAGAAGCAGAAGAATGGTTCAGTACAAATAAATTGAAAATAAATATAAATAAGACGCAACATCTAAAATTCCATGGTAAAGAAGAAACTGGAGCTATAAAATTCTTAGGAATAACTTTTGACAAAAATTTAACTTGGAAAACACATATAGATAATTTAAAAGTAAAATTGACAACAGCAATATTTTGCATACGCAGAACTAAACAAATCGCCTCGTACGATTGTGCTAAAACTGCTTATTATGCATTTTTCCACAGCTGTCTAAATTATGGAATTTTGATATGGGGTTCTTCTGCAAGTACAGAAAAATTATTAATTGTACAAAAAAGAGCAATAAGAATATTATGTTCCTTGGATTGGAATGAAAGCTGCAAGGAATATTTCAAGAAAGAGAAAATATTAACTGTCACAAGCTTGTTTATACATGAATGCATCAAATATATTCATTGTAATAAGACACTTTACTCAAAAAATTCAGACAAACACAATTATGGCACGAGAAGAAAATCTGAATTGTCGATACCACTGTGCAAAACAAACAAGTGTCAAAATTCAGTGTTGTATTGGGGACCGAAACTGTACAACGTTCTCCCGAATCACATCAAACTTTTGAACGGTGAAAAATTCAATAGGCGCACTAAGGATATACTGCTGCAAAATACCATTTATACTTTTAATGATTATTTTAATTGTAATATAATTAATTGTAATATATGATTGTAATATATGACCTATCATGTAAATTATTTGATGATGAATAAACATTATTATTATTATTATTATTACGCAAGCCGATTCAAATATTAAACAAAATCTGGAGGGCGCAACGAATGCTCAAAAATGTCATTTTTTGGACTTTTTTCATATAATGAACTAAACATATATCAACATTTTATCTGACCAAGCCATAACTCTGTGTTTTTATGCCTACATAAAAATGCGACATTCTTACCAAAGAGCCGTTCAAATTGAAGTATTTGACGTTTAGTTGTAAGCGTTTGAAAAAGCTGTTTTTCAGGGAATTGCAACAAAAATGCTAATTTTTAACCGATCTTTGTCAATATTCTTGTATTTTTCCCGGATTCGAATCCCGGCAAGATTAATACATTTTTCTTAATTTAAATATTAACTAATGATTTAATTAGTTCATTAATGGCAATTTCAGCATTTACACATTACTCTAGACTAGCTTAAATACGCCTTGTATAATAACAAATAAATAATACTATAACTATTTATTTATAAAGAAATTATTTGTTATAGTTAGAAATAAAATAATTATATATATGATGTACATATATACCTACATATATTTGCTAACTAAATATATAGTAGAAGAAAGGAAACTCTATTGACACATTTCCTGTAATTTTAGCATTCTCTTATTGTAACATAAAAGTCATTTGTTTTGAAATAATAACTGAAACAATTTATAAGTATGTTAGAATTTTTTTTATTAATTAAATATACTAGTAAAACTATAATTATTTAAGTAAGTTTTATGTTGGGTTCTGAACAATTCTCTAGAGTCACAAAATGTTTTGTCTTTCTCAAAAAAATAAAATTGAATTTTTCATTCGATAAAAATAACGAAATATTTTACACAGTTTTCCGTATTACTACATTTTGTGTGTAAAGTCTCATGCAGACTGCCGTCCATTCTAGTTTTAATTTTACGCACAAACATAAAGCTTGATTTACATTATACTAGATTCGGCTAGAAACTTTGACTAGTTTACATACTAGACGCACTTGTCAAAACTTGGATAATGTAAATCAGAAAAAATCCAGCCAAGTTTTCAAACTAGAATCGTCTAGAAGTTGATTTTCAAACTAGCTCCGGACCAATTTTAAAACCAAGTTTCTATACTAGACCTGCGCACTAGCGGTCATTTCAGTGCTACCAACTCTGTGCAAAGTGTAAATACGTAACTAAGTAACTCAGAAAGCTTCAAAATCTTAGAAATTTTAACTAGTTTTTCTTGTTTACCTCTATGAAAATTAATTTTGTACTTAGCCTCTTACTTTCACACAATAACAAACTGGTATATAAACACTACGTACAATTTGGATGTTGGCAAACCTACTCACATCCAATTCCGTGCCTGCGTACAACTAAAAAGTATGAACATGCGCCTTAAATAAAAATTTTTAACTACTTTTTTGACGATTCTAGTTTCCAATCTAGTATGTAAACTAGTCAAAGTTTCTAGCCGAATCTAGTATAATGTAAATCGAGCTTAAGAATTTGACCAATGCGAACATTTGGTGTAAAAACTAAAAATATGTAAAAAAAACATTCAGAACTCATTATATTAAAATAAATCGGCTATAGATTTAAGTTCTGTATTAATATTTATTAATAATCGACGTACGTTGATTATTAATAAATATTAATACATAACTTAAACCTAAAGCCGTTTTATTTTGTTTACATTAGTAGCAAAATTAGCTAAAGCACCCAAAGCACAGTTAATCGCGATCAATTAAATTAAAATTGCCAAAAAGTAAAGAAAAACTACTGCTGATGTATATATCAACTCGACCACAAATCAGCTGTTTGCTATTAAATCGCTAAGTTATTTTGTACTGCTATAAGTGTAAAATTAATGTACAAATCGCTAAATATATACTTTGTGACTCATTTCTAAACATGTAGAAAACTCGAAGTAAATTTCTTTGTTTTATTGAAAAGGTGACAAAAAATTTACAAAATAAGATGTTTATTTATTACAAAGCAGCCATTCTGACTGAGATTCTATAACTCTGAGCTAGCAGGAGTAAATAGCGTTAATTTGGTAATGCCCGACGGGGATTCGAACCCGAACCTTTTGATTGCTACTCATTTGTGTCAGTCAATAGCTTTAACTATTATTTCCGGTAATTGTATTCAGCTTTATGTTACACAAGTAAATATAATAAAAAATATAAAAAAAAAGTTTTAGCAAAAGTTGGTGTTAGTTAGTTAAGATGGTTCGAACATCTTGATCGAATGCCTAATGAACGTTTGGTTACAAAAATTTAGCTGAATAATTGAGAGTGTTTTGCGTAAGCAGAAGTTTTCAAATAATAAGAATAGAAAAACTTGTATGAGAGGAATTATGAATGTAGATGATGCTAAAGTTACTTGTTTGAATAGAGATATTTGGAGGAAACTAATTTCGGTATAATGGAAAGAGTTTGTGCCACACTCTTTTAGGTACATGGCGTGATTGTGTATGTAATAAAAATAATTTTTGCGAGACAAACCAATCTAGTTATTTCTTTAAGACAGTTTTGCAAAAAAAATAAAATGATCTATTAATATATTACTTTAGCAGACACACCGAATTTTTTTCTCGAATTTTTAAATGGGGACAAAGTTCCATGACCAAATATTTATAGATAGATAATCTTATAGGTAATTACATTGCATATAGTTTACTTGTAAAAATACAAATCGCATTTTTGCAAAAACTATTTTTACAACTGATTTTATACGTCATATTTTGTAATTAGGAAAGATATAATTAGCTAGTATAATGTTACTAATCTAGAATATTATAAAAATAAAGTTATGTCTCTCGCTTGATCTATTTGGAAAACTAAAACCTAGATTACATGGCTTCGAACCGTTATATTTTTCATTCCGGTTCAATATATATATATATATATATATATATATATATATATTGTGACATTTAGATGAAGCAAAATATTAGATGTTAAATTTTAAATTTTATCAAAGTGTTCAAAATTTGAAATATTTTATTCATCTCATTTTTATCCTACCTGTCACCCATAATGGGCACGGCGTCAGTTGTGTGGAGGAGAGCTAGGTCGTAGGTGGGGTTGGTAGGAACTTTATTTTGTGATGTTGGTAAATTAGGTGGGCGCCAGTCAAAGCGGAATGTTGACGCAAAATTGAGAAGCTTTGACAAATCTCAAAAAGGAACTTAACGGGATAGGGATTTATTTCATTTTTCGAGAATTTGTTTCGGAAATGCAATAAATAATTAACTAAAAAATTACTTACAATTTTGTAATACCATGTAGTTATATTGTATGATATTTAGTACAGCATAATATACGTCATTTGTTTGATGTCTGCTGGTTAGCGGGTGGTCTAGCTAAAGAAGATCTTCTTCTGCGTTTTCGTCAGCGCCGAGGAGATGTCAGAATGCACAGCGCAACAAAGCGGCGTGATCATGGAAGGAGACATCATGAAAATGATCGCCCTCGAAATCGGAATACGCCCCGCGGGCTTTAGTACGTCATAAACATCATCATCCAGTCAATAATTCCTGCTCGATTTAGAGTATGGTCGATATCTTTCATTTGTTGATCCAAATTCGGTTTCCACAATTAACTGGTGCTACTATACATCTGAATCTCGCTCGGACACCGTTGAAAACGACAGCCTGTTCATCTAAACATGAGGGGGCACAGCAGATTTATCCAGAATAATAAACATGATAAAATCAAACAAATCGAACTTGAAATAAAAGTCGATACGATCGAAATCACAAGATAGGCAATAGTTTCATACAATATCATCAGTATAACAAATAAATGCAAAATCAAAATAATTTACCAGCTACAATTTAAATTACACAAATCATAAATCAACTCAAGCAATGTTAATAAATTTAGCAATCAAAAGAAATATCATAGTACAAAATTAAAGCAATAATAACATGATTCAATTAGCAAATAAAATAGATATCATAGTACAGAATTTAAGCGATAATTACATAGTTCACTTAGCAAACAAAATAGATAACAACAGGATAATCGCACGATACAAAAGCTAAGTGAAAATAGTATAGTTCAAAAAATGATACAAGCAAAATTAAAATATTCAACTAGAACTGAAAATCACATAACTCAAAGAAAATAGAATTCAACGGTACTACAATAAAATTACTTAACAACATTCTCTAGTTAAATAAGTCAAAATTACTTGCTCACGACAAAATCTTCAATACAAAAATAATACAAAAAAATGATGATTTGCTACTTACGATTTTCTACACGTCATTCATACAACAAAGAAAAGGGATCGCGAAGAGGGAACATAGAACATGGAACAGAGGGGGGGGGTCGCGTGCGCAAGAGAGACAAAACACGAAAGTACTTTAGCCGATCTAGACCGAATGTCTTTCCCGTAATTTGTAAATCTGGAAGCCAATGAACGCATTCTGATCTTATAGGCGTGGCCCACGAAAACATAGGGTATTTCACCGAGAATTATGACGTGGCCACCAAAAAATATACTCAAACAAAATATCATCACAGCCGATATAGCTTCTTCAGCCTAAAATTTAAGCGCTGTGATAATAGCAAAATAATACGATACGATAAACCAAAAAATCATCGCAATACGAACAATGGCGCGTGGCCTCAAAATAACTCGTATTGCAACAATCCCGAACTCTACAAAAGTTCGAACAATAAAACGCCGATCGTTTTAAACGCGAATAAAATTATCAACCGCAGTGTCGCACACTGCACAAAAAATCTGAAGATCATAACGCGCTCTAGCGAGGGCTCGAAATTTACAAATACAGACAATGATACGCACTAAAGACTTTCACAAACGGAAAACGGGCAGGAAAATCTACCAGTATTTACAAAGAAAGAAATGAGGATTGGAACGGGGATCTGTGCTGCTTCAAGGTTAATTTGTCAAATTAAAATTACTAATCATCAAATAAACTATAACGATACAGACTCTAATAAATTGAACTCTAGAAATTATCATTCAAAACAAAATAACTTACAAAATTATTCAAGAAAGAAATTGGCTTTACAAAAAAAATACAAAACGAAATCAAATGTAAGTTGACCATCATTGTATTCACGAGAGCGAAAATTTACGATACTAAAATAATCCAAACATCAAAAAATCTCATGAATAACAATTCAAACATAATACAAAATAAATAAATTGTCAACTTACATCGTTTCAAATCCACACAAACAATTTCTGCCTTGAATATATTACTTTTCAATACCGCATGGTAATTAACCTTCAACTCATCACAGATATAACGAAGACCTACAAGTAGATTATGGTTCGGGACTGCTTGCTCACGGACGAGAGAGATATTTCACCGGTACAAGCGGTATTTATGTGCCTGCTAATTTCACACATTTTTACTCAGTATTGCCATTGCACTAAAAAATAAATACTCTATAAAAATATCATTTTTTATACAAAATTTGACTCGTGACAAAAAGTGTTTTTGTCACACAGCCCTTCCACCAAAAAAAAATTTTTTTTCATTTACAAAAAAAATTTTTAACTTTCCAACAAAGAAATATTCGTAACTCAATAAAATACTCAAATCAAAGAAAAACTAATCAATCAAAAAACTGTGAAATCTCATCTCACTCAGTGCACTAAACAAAATATAAATCGTGACTCAATCAGATACAAAATAATATAGCACAACAAAATAAATCAATTGAGTAAGTAGCAAATATAACATAATACAAATCATAAATAATCATCATAACTAAACATGAAATGTAAGTAGCAATTACAAAAAATAATCAGAACTAAATAAATTTTCGAACTCAAATTCTCGGAAAAGTGAAAGGAAGGAATGGACTAATTCGAAGACAAAAAATCAATCAAAGCCCCACGTTGGCGAGCCATAATTATGTGTGACATTTAGATGAAGCAAAATATTAGATGTTAAATTTTAAATTTTATCAAAGTGTTCAAAATTTGAAATATTTTATTCATCTCATTTTTATCCTACCTGTCACCCATAATGGGCACGGCGTCAGTTGTGTGGAGGAGAGCTAGGTCGTAGGTGGGGTTGGTAGGAACTTTATTTTGTGATGTTGGTAAATTAGGTGGGCGCCAGTCAAAGCGGAATGTTGACGCAAAATTGAGAAGCTTTGACAAATCTCAAAAAGGAACTTAACGGGATAGGGATTTATTTCATTTTTCGAGAATTTGTTTCGGAAATGCAATAAATAATTAACTAAAAAATTACTTACAATTTTGTAATACCATGTAGTTATATTGTATGATATTTAGTACAGCATAATATACGTCATTTGTTTGATGTCTGCTGGTTAGCGGGTGGTCTAGCTAAAGAAGATCTTCTTCTGCGTTTTCGTCAGCGCCGAGGAGATGTCAGAATGCACAGCGCAACAAAGCGGCGTGATCATGGAAGGAGACATCATGAAAATGATCGCCCTCGAAATCGGAATACGCCCCGCGGGCTTTAGTACGTCATAAACATCATCATCCAGTCAATAATTCCTGCTCGATTTAGAGTATGGTCGATATCTTTCATTTGTTGATCCAAATTCGGTTTCCACAATTAACTGGTGCTACTATACATCTGAATCTCGCTCGGACACCGTTGAAAACGACAGCCTGTTCATCTAAACATGAGGGGGCACAGCAGATTTATCCAGAATAATAAACATGATAAAATCAAACAAATCGAACTTGAAATAAAAGTCGATACGATCGAAATCACAAGATAGGCAATAGTTTCATACAATATCATCAGTATAACAAATAAATGCAAAATCAAAATAATTTACCAGCTACAATTTAAATTACACAAATCATAAATCAACTCAAGCAATGTTAATAAATTTAGCAATCAAAAGAAATATCATAGTACAAAATTAAAGCAATAATAACATGATTCAATTAGCAAATAAAATAGATATCATAGTACAGAATTTAAGCGATAATTACATAGTTCACTTAGCAAACAAAATAGATAACAACAGGATAATCGCACGATACAAAAGCTAAGTGAAAATAGTATAGTTCAAAAAATGATACAAGCAAAATTAAAATATTCAACTAGAACTGAAAATCACATAACTCAAAGAAAATAGAATTCAACGGTACTACAATAAAATTACTTAACAACATTCTCTAGTTAAATAAGTCAAAATTACTTGCTCACGACAAAATCTTCAATACAAAAATAATACAAAAAAATGATGATTTGCTACTTACGATTTTCTACACGTCATTCATACAACAAAGAAAAGGGATCGCGAAGAGGGAACATAGAACATGGAACAGAGGGGGGGGGTCGCGTGCGCAAGAGAGACAAAACACGAAAGTACTTTAGCCGATCTAGACCGAATGTCTTTCCCGTAATTTGTAAATCTGGAAGCCAATGAACGCATTCTGATCTTATAGGCGTGGCCCACGAAAACATAGGGTATTTCACCGAGAATTATGACGTGGCCACCAAAAAATATACTCAAACAAAATATCATCACAGCCGATATAGCTTCTTCAGCCTAAAATTTAAGCGCTGTGATAATAGCAAAATAATACGATACGATAAACCAAAAAATCATCGCAATACGAACAATGGCGCGTGGCCTCAAAATAACTCGTATTGCAACAATCCCGAACTCTACAAAAGTTCGAACAATAAAACGCCGATCGTTTTAAACGCGAATAAAATTATCAACCGCAGTGTCGCACACTGCACAAAAAATCTGAAGATCATAACGCGCTCTAGCGAGGGCTCGAAATTTACAAATACAGACAATGATACGCACTAAAGACTTTCACAAACGGAAAACGGGCAGGAAAATCTACCAGTATTTACAAAGAAAGAAATGAGGATTGGAACGGGGATCTGTGCTGCTTCAAGGTTAATTTGTCAAATTAAAATTACTAATCATCAAATAAACTATAACGATACAGACTCTAATAAATTGAACTCTAGAAATTATCATTCAAAACAAAATAACTTACAAAATTATTCAAGAAAGAAATTGGCTTTACAAAAAAAATACAAAACGAAATCAAATGTAAGTTGACCATCATTGTATTCACGAGAGCGAAAATTTACGATACTAAAATAATCCAAACATCAAAAAATCTCATGAATAACAATTCAAACATAATACAAAATAAATAAATTGTCAACTTACATCGTTTCAAATCCACACAAACAATTTCTGCCTTGAATATATTACTTTTCAATACCGCATGGTAATTAACCTTCAACTCATCACAGATATAACGAAGACCTACAAGTAGATTATGGTTCGGGACTGCTTGCTCACGGACGAGAGAGATATTTCACCGGTACAAGCGGTATTTATGTGCCTGCTAATTTCACACATTTTTACTCAGTATTGCCATTGCACTAAAAAATAAATACTCTATAAAAATATCATTTTTTATACAAAATTTGACTCGTGACAAAAAGTGTTTTTGTCACACAATATATATATATATATATATATATATATATATATATATATATATATATATTTATATATATTTTAAATTGAATAAATATCAAAGATTATTTGAAAATTAAATCAAAAATTTGTCAACTTATATCGTCTGGGAATCGAACCCAGGACCTTCTTGTATCCGGCAAGGCGCTCTTACCATCTGAGCTGATAATCGTCTGTATCGTTAGCACAGAACAAGAAGGTCCTTGGTTGCGGCCACAAAATTTTGACTTACGACCGAGCGAGCGAGCGAGCTGACGACGCCGCACACACATACACTCACATAAACTAAGTTCAAATTCGTCATCTAGGGACTATATGAAGAATTTCTATACACAATTTTTTTTTTTAATGTTACAGACACCGTACCAAACGCTATACCACTTTTCCTTGCAGTCAAAGTGGTAAAAAATACACTTGCCTCAAAGTGATCCCTAGTTTCATTTTCAAAAAAACAAACAAACCAAATACTCTTTCGCGTAAGACGAAACGCCTATTATAAGATCGTTTGGTAAACGTCAGTTTTTCACAGCGTCTAATGTAAGCTAATGTAGATTAAAAAAAATATTTATATTTAAATTCGAGACTAAATCAAATGAATGATGTGAGAAAACCAGATAAATTAGTTAAGTTTACAAGTTTCGATAGAAACATATTGAGAAACAAAAAAAATTACGTTTTAGCCGCATGAATAATAAATTAGTATATACAGGAAATAGAAAAAAAATCATTCATGCTTTTAGATAAAATCAGCACGCTGATGTGTCGTTGCGTTTGCCAACTTGGACGAATTTCTCTGTAGTAATAAATTTAACTTAAATAAACTAATATTACTACTGGTCTGGCATCTTTGCTTTTGCCTGTGGCCGTTGAACTTTCTTATATATTCATAGGAAAAAACACTCATATCTCTCGTTTTCCTATATAATAACAAAAAAATACAAATGTTTAAATTTCTAGTTATGCACTTTCACTACTCTGTACCATATATTAATTTACAGTAATTTTCATATTTAGCAAATATATACATTTATTGAAATTCAAACTTACTTTCACAATATTTATAAATTTATTTATCATAAACAAATTTACTCGTGTTTTATTCAAAATAATTTAAATAAAAAAAAATTTAATATACTATGTTTTTAACACAGAGTAGAAAATATAAAATAATTTTTCCTAGCCCCCCATACAGATTTATAACCCCATAGAGAAAAACACGTGGGGGCAACAACAGCTACTCCCTACACTATTATTTCTATAAATGCAAATAATATAAAATATTTTAGTATTTTTACAGATTATTTATATACACTGTAAAAAAATCGGTAATTTTACAAAAGAACCTGGGCCAACTAATTTACACCAATTTAATATGTCACAGGAAAATTTTTACATTATATAAATATAAAATACGTATATTTAATGTAAGTTTATTTCCTTTTTGTTTAAAAAGAACATATAATATGGTAAATTAATTGTTTTACTTAAAATTATAAAATTATATAATTTTTAGAAAAAATTTATATAAACCATCAGTTTTGCTGAAATTATATGCATATTTTTTTACTATGGTGTTTATGTAAAAATGACAACCTTTTTTAAATCCGGATAATCGAGAGTGGACTATATATTAATTTGATTTTTAAATATTTTGTTTATGAAAAAGTGCTTTAAAATAAATTTTTACTTCTACCTCTTATCAAATATGAATAATATTTCTATTTTGGATATATTTTTGCAGATCTAATATTACAAAATTCAAATAAACTAATTCAAATTGCTCAATAAGTTAACTTTAAGTAAACGTAATTTTGACAAAAATTGCTTTTAAAAATGAGGTAGGAATGCGGGCCATTGTTCTTACACTTCATAAATTTATTTTTATATAAAAATCAAATACGTAAATGCGTAATATACCTAAATATTACTGGGAAATTCGTTAAAACTCTTGCCAAGAATACGAAATGTGTCTTGTAAAATGTTTCACAACTATACATGTATACTTTGTTCAATATTAACATCTTTCAGAATTTTTGCCACATATACTCGTGTATGTTGGTATTTAGAGTAATGCTGAAATTCTGGTAATACTCAGAACATTCCGAGATATTTTGTCTGTTTATTAGTATGAAATTCTTCTTTTGATAAAAAAAATCCTATAGAGAAACTATTTCCATTTGTAAAACAGTTACAAAACTAAATACATAATTTTTACAAAATTTTCTAAATTTAGTTTTTACCTATTATTTTATTTCAAGAAAAAGATTATATATGTCTACATAGACATCCGATGAGTAGATGGAGTGTTTTGCGTGAGCAAATGTAATTAGAATAAAAGAGCATGTATGAGAGGTATTATTAATAATAATACCTCTTATACATGCTCTAATAATTTACTATTAATACTAATTTCTGCATACAAAAATTTGTTACGTTAACATATGATATCTTATTTTTATATAATTAAAACGTAAATACAAATTATTATATAAGTTTCGAATAACAAATTATATTATTATCATATATATTAGGTATATACATACATACATACACAATCACGCCATGTACCCAAAAGGGTGTGGCACAAACTCTTTTCATCATCCCGAAATCAGTCGCCTCCAAACATTCCTATCCAAGCAAGCAACTTTCTAATTATTATGCAATTAAATAATTATTATTACTATACATATTATATTTTGTATCAATTTATGTATTATGCTTATTATAAAAGTAGGAATAAAATGTTCTAAATTATGATAGAAAACAAATAAAAACATTGACAAAATTAAAAAATTAATAACTCAAAACTGAACCGCAAATCGAAAAAAAAACGATATTTTTGCCGGAACGAAAACCGAAACCGAACCGATATATATTATTTTAATTGAACCGAAAAATATAACGGTGTAAAGCCCTACTCACCCTTATAGTTACATGGTTTGATGTGTACATTATCAGAAATTTGTTGTAAATTTACATTAACAATCCTAGTAATTAGTTATAATTTTATAAATTTACTAATAATAAAATGGTAAATTTGAAATAATACAATAAATTTCTAGTAAAATAATTATGATTAAATATAAATATTTATATTGATTTTTTTTTATCCTGTATGTATTAATTATATAAAAATACGTATTTTTATTATTTTTGAAATTAAAAATTCGATTCTACAAAGTTAAAAATAATATATTGTTTTTTTTGTAGACTGTTTGTTTTTTTAATACTCGTATTTTAGCGAGCTAGAAATAAATAAAAATTATGCGTATTATATTTGTAATTTTCCGGTAAATGAACTGCGTGGAAATAAAATTTCGTCATTGTGTTGAAAATAATTTGGTTAAGTTCTCTTCTTTTGTTTATGTTTCCCGACAATTAAGTTAATGATTCAAAGAATATATACGTACGTAGAGGTTATGTAGGCAAATGTGTTAAATGTCTAATAAATAATTTTACGTTTATAACGTTTTAATTTGCTTTCAAGTTAAAAATAGTTTTTATTTGTCACTAAATTATAGTGAGACCATTAAATTCAAACACTAAATATTATAATAAATAATAAGAAGTACACGGAATTCAGTCAGTTAAATATTTTTATCCTTTTCTATGCCAACGTTTCGGCAGTCATTATTGCCTTCTTCAGGGCCAGCAGAATATATATTTAGTTGATGTTACGTGGAAACATAATTATGTAACGCAATATATACATTACTTGATCAGAAAATTAAAAAATTAAAATTATCGAATCTGGAAAAAATGTAGCATTTTTATGTGGGCATAAAAACACACAGTTCTGGCTCGGTCAGATAAAATGTTGATATATATTTAGGCCATTATATAAAAAAAATCCAAAAAATGACATTTTTGAGTGCTCGGTGCGCCCTCTAGATTTTGTTTAAGGATGCTAATTTTACCTATGATATTTTATATTTTTACCTATAGAAAAATCAATCATTTACCTATTAATAATTAAAAAATGATCTATAGTAAATAAAAAAAAACCTAAACCAACCTACTAACCTAACCTACCCTAAATAGCCAATTACGTAAAAATACTGTATGTATAAATAGCCAATTGCGTATACATACCGTATGTATAAATAGCCACTTTCTTAATTTTATAGATCAGATTTTATAGATCGATAATTATATCAGTAGGTATTTGATTATTTCCATAGGTCGATAATTATTTTCATAGGTCGATAAATATTTCTATAGATCAATAATTAATTCTATAGGTCAAAAATTAAAACCATAGATTACTTATTTAATACATAGGTAAACTATTATTTTCATAGGTACTATTCGGTAGATCATATGTTTTTTTTTCATAGGTCAAATATTTTTATCCTTTGTTTAATATTCGTATCGGATTGGGAAGGAACTTTTCTGATCAGAAACTGCAATTTTTTTTACCATAGCCGACGAAATATACATATATATATATATATATATACTTCTTATGAATATTTTTGATTTTGCAGGTGGAAAATGAATGCGGTGAAATACCTACAGTCATTGTTCAGAATAAGATAGATTTAATGGAACAAAGTGTTGTTAATCCGTAAGTATTACTAATCTATTTTTCTTTCTAAATTATTTTATAAATTTAACTCGAAATAGATTTCAAACGAAACAATATTTGTTATTATAATATTACTGTCAATATGATACAAATGGTATTTATAATAAATAAACAAAACATAGAAACAAGTTACTAAGTAACAAAATAAGTAACTAGATCTTAAAATTTATAAATCTTTTATGAAAAGAAGCCAAATTTTATTTAAATCACAGTGATTGATGTTATCTTTTTCTTTATAAATTTCTATTGCTTCTCTTATCAATCTGCCGTTAATATTGTTACCTAGTAACTTGTTTCTATGTTTTGTTATTTACTGTAATGTCATTTGTATCTGTTTTTTTTTCCTGATGAAGACGTGCGTTGAGTTTCATCGAAACGCCGATTATAAATCAATTTTAATACAGAACTTGAACCTAAAGCAGTTTTATTTTGGAAATGTTTTCTTCAAAAATTAAACAAAGAATATCTCAATGACATACAGACATACATGTAACAAAGAAAGTTTCGTTTTTTTAAAAAAAATCTACAAATGTTTCTCCCAAAATTTGTACTATTTGCGCTTGTCACTTTTCCAATAAAGGTACTATATTTTCAGATATGATTCACTATTCTTTCTTTGTTTTCGTGCACCCTAATTACAAAGTGAAATATGTATATAATTTTACCACGAATTGAACACCCACACATATTTTTTTTTATTTTCGGAATAATCGATTGAACAAAAATATGTAATTAGTTTAATATTTGAAATGCTAAAATCGCCATTAAGAAACTAATTAAATCATTAGTTACATACATATACAATCACGCCATATACCCAAAAGGGTGTGGCACAAACTCTTTCCATTATCCCGAAATCAGCCTCCTCCAAACATTCCTATCCAAACAAGCAACTTTAGCAACTTTAATTAGTTCATTAATGGGAATTTCAACATTTAAAATAGTAAAATAATCTACGTTTTGTCGTTAATATGGCAAAGCATTCTAATAATTATTCCATACCAGTGGCGTAGCCAGGAGGTGTTGGGGGGGGGGGGTTGGAAAAACCCCCAGAACCTGAACGACCAAAAACATACGTATGTGAAATATGAAATATGTTATTTCACTTTCATTTTTATAAAAATAATTTTTATTGCTCTTTATTTTTATACAAATAATAGTATTATCTTTATTGATTAATATTAGTAACCCCCCCCCCCATGACAAGTTTCTGGCTACGCCACTGTTCTATACGCTATTTGTCTAACTTTTATCAAACAATTAATATTACGTGTATTGAAATATTCATAAAGTCATTAATAACTACATAATTTTTTTTTGATAAATTGGTCAAATTCTTGTGTGTTTATGCGTAAAACTAAAACTGTAGTCAGAATGTGACTTTCTATTGAATTTTGTTTATTTAATATTATTAACGTAGTAAAAAATCTTTCAGAATTCATTATATTAAAATAAATTGGCTCTAGGTTATAGTTCTGTATTAATATTTATTAATAATCAGTAAATAAACAGAACATAGTTACTAGGTAACAAAATAAGTAACTAGATCATAAAATTTATAAATTTTTAATTAAAGGAAGCCAAATTTGATTTAAATAACAGTAATTTTGCTTATATTTTTCTTTATACATTACTACTGCTTCTCTTATCAATCTGCTGTTAATATTAATGGTTCTTAACTATGTTATTGTTTATGTGCATTATATTATATTACAATAAAAAAAAATTCCAATAATTTTAAACTATAAAAACATTTTTAACGTAGACTTTATAACGTATTTAATAACTATACATACAAGTTTTTCTTTTATTTTGTTTTAAAAATATTTTTCGATAATTATATAAAACTATTTTCACTGTGACAACAAATGTTTTATGTTTTGAAAAAGTAAAGCTTAAAATAAATAATGAATGATGATATATAAGTTGATAGGACACATACGAAGCGTGACAGTAGATTCTGCTTGTGTCAAATGATTTCTTTGTTGAAATTGACAGCTGGCCAAATTTTAAAAATGCTCTTAAACAAATTGAAATATCACATGAACATGCTATAATACAATTACTGTTAAACAAATACTTGTTATTTTCAATATAGTTTAAATAAATAATTAAAAATAAATCAATAAACAAGGATAGATAAATATACTAGAAAAAGATCTAATTACATTATACTGTAAATTAAAAAAATAGCAAAATTACAGAAAAATAGTGGTAAAATTTTACTATAAAAAAATCTGTATTTCTAACTCAAAATTCTGTAATTTTTACATAAAACATTTTAGAATTTTCAATAATTTTTTTTTGCCAAACCAGCATAAGTTAGAGAAAAAAGTTACTTAGCTAATGTAGTTAATTTGTTTCTCTATTTCACTGAATTTTTTCAGATTTTTTTGAGCAAATTTTGAAAAAACTCTTATTTTGAAAAAAAATTCCATGGGAAATTGAGAAATTTTCAAAAATTTAGTTTTTAATTTTTTCTACTAACCGGTGCATTCTAGAATAATGGTTTCTTCACTCAATTATAGTACTCATTATTAATATTTCACTCATTATTAATAATTCATTCTTTCTGAAGATATATTTTTTAGCCAATTACATATTAATATTAAACGCCGATTATTAATAAATATTAATAAAGAACAAAAACCTAAAGCCGTTTTATTTGTAAAATAATGAGTTCTAAAACATTTTTTTTTACTATGTTAATAATATCATATTATTAATAAGTAGAGGCATTGATTAAAGAAGTATATACTTCTTTAATCAATGGTAGAAGTAATAAAAAAATAAAATGAATCAGTATAATTGATATGCATAGTGTACTTTGATATTGTTGTAAAAATAAACGATACAATATTAGCATATGTAATTTCGATGAGAGCGTTTTTTTTCCGATAGTTCACTTACGAAATCAAAGTTTGCTTGTGGTGGGCTTAGGCATCATCAAATGTCAGGCACTAAGGTAAAAACTATTTTTGAAATTTAAAGAGCAGAATAACCATTGCCAAAAAATCTACAACGCAAACTATTTACAATTAACAATCTACTTTAATGTGTTCCACACGATGTAATGGATTTTCAGTTTTTAAAGTTTATGTTTTACAATATATATATATATATATATATATATATATATATATATATATATATATATATATATATATATATATATTTCGTATATTTTACTAATTATTTTTTTTACAAAATTTGAGTAAAAGTTACTTGTTGGTAAGGCTGCGATGATTTAAATCAAGTGATTTAAATCATTGATTTAAATCGCGATTTAAATCAAATGATTTTTTTTTAAAAATCAATGATTTAAATCAACCAAAAAAAATATTTCAGCAAATCATTCGCTCTGATTTAATCAAGTGGTTTAATAGACACATTTTTTATATGTATTAAAACAAATAAATAGCTGAGGAGTAAGGTTTTAATAAAGTAAATGTTATTGTGAGGAAACAAATATTTTATTCTTTACACAGTGAAATAAAATAGTATAATCTGATTTTGATAAAATATAATAACGCAATCTAACAAAATAAAATATCATTCTCATTTAACAATCAGTACAGCGATGCTGGCGCGAACGTCTCACCGAGAAATTCAAAACTATTAATTAAGGCGATACAGGGTATTGAGATGGGATTGTTTTATGAATTTTTAGTTCTACTTGTAATACAAGTAAGAATCAATTTAAATCAAAAAAATCCGATTAATTATTTAATGAACAGTGCACATAAAATTGAAAAAATCAAAAAAATCTGATTTAAATAAAAAAAATCCGATTTAAATCAAAAAAATCCGATTATTTAATGAACAGTGCACATAAAATTGAAAAAATCAAAAAAAATCTGATTTAAATCAAAAAAATCCGATTTAAATCAAAAAAATCCGATTTTTCTGATTTTTTTAAAAAAAATCATGATTTTTTTCAGCCCTACTTGTTGGGATAGAGATCATGTTTGGTGGAAATTAACATGGAGCGATTGTCTACACTATAAAAAAAAATTACGAATTTACAGAATTTAATAATTTTAATTTACCATAAATATTCTATATTTCACCTGCAAATTCTGTAATTTTTGCATAATTTCTGTAATTTTTGCAAATTACATCACATACTATATGTAGAATTACATATTGTTGGTATAACTTCTTAAATTATATGTAAAATTACAGCCTGCAAATTAATATGTGTAATAATTCATCAAAATAATGAGACTTAGTCAGTGGCGTAGCCAGAAACTTGTCATGGGGGGGGGGGGGTTACTAATATTAATCAATAAAGATAATACTATAATTTGTATATAAAATAAAGAGCAATAAAAATTATTTTTATAAAAATGAAAGTAAAATAACATATTTTATATTTCACATACGTATGTTTTTGGGTCGTTCAGGTTTTGGGGGGGGGAGGCGGCTTTCAAACCCTCCCCCCAACACCCCTCTGGCTACGCCACTGGACTTAGTACATATTTCGTGTAATATTACTAATAAAATATTTTAAATGTAATTCATTCAATAATATTACAGAACTAAACAAATTTTATCTATTTATGGAAAATTCCTGACAGCAAATTTACTGAAGCTCTGTAAATTTACTAAAAGAGATTTTACTAAAAAACTGTACTTTTCCATCCCGTTGATAATATCCTATTACATAATGTTTGTAATAGTTCTGATATTATGTATTTTGAAACAATTATGAATAAAATTACAACAGTTGAGTAATTATACCTAGAAATAATAAGCATCATAGTGTAAACTAATATTATTATTATTGCAAAAAAATGTCAAAAAAAATCGTGTTTTCTCAAAATAAATTGGTACTTTTAATAGTTACGAAAATAAACAAAGAAAAAATTGAACCAGACTATTTTGAAAAGTGTGTGTATTTTGTGTTTTTGCAGTGAGGAAGCCGATTTATTGGCACGTGCACTCGGTTGCCGTCTCCTTCGTACGTCTGTCAAAGAAGACATAAATGTCGCTGGCGTATTTCGTCACCTGGCAGCCAGATGTTTAGCCGAATTGCGTGAGCCACTGCCGCGCGATGATCCCTATCTAAATCATCATCATAGTCTATCGCCCGTTACAATCAGTAGGTGGCTTTTTTTTTATTCGCTGCCTTAGCACTACATTATTTTTTCACGTTTTACTAGAATATTTAAATAAAAACATAGCTCAGAACTGGATATAACAATGCAAGCACTAATTCTTTCCACTATCCCGCTATCTCCAAACATTCCTATCCAGACAAACAACTCATATAGAAACTACAGAAAATACAGAACACACAGCAAATAATTATTTAAATAAAAAACAAATTTTTAATATACCACCTCGTATACCACGTTTTCAAAATGGACTAAAAAATATAAAATAATTTCTCCGAGCCACCATACAGATTTATGATCCCACATACAGATTGTCCTGAAAATTTGTAATTGTGAATTTTTAATAGCTATGACAAAACTTGTAAGATTTAAAACCGAAAAACGTGGAGTGCATACAATAGATAATAGTAAGGAGTGTAGGGAGTAGGTGTCGTTGCACCCCACGTTTTTCGTTTTAAATCTTACAAATATTGTCATAGCTATTAAAAATTCAGAATCACAAATTTTCAGGACAATCTGTATGAGGAGGTTATAGATCTGTATGGAGCTAGAAGAAATTATTGTATACTTTTCTTATTTAAATAATTATTTTCTGTAAAAATAAAAATTCCTGAAAGAAGTTCAAAGTTTAATTTTTCAACCTCAGAAAACCGCGGTTTGATAGCTTTTATAGTTTCGCAAAAAAAAAAATCATATAGTTGAGAAGAAGAAATTATTTTATACTTTTCTTATTTAAATAATTATTTTCTGTAAAAATAAAAATTCCTGAAAGAAGTTCATAGTTTAATTTTTCAACTTCAGAAAACCGCGGTTTGATAGCTTTTATAGTTTCGTAGAAAAAAATTCATAAAGTAGAGAAAAGTATATACCCCTTAAGTAGTATCCAGCTCTGAAAGTCAGTAATAAATTTGTGAAACTAATGAATGAAAATTTATCCAAAACAGGTGCCTTCAATCCTAGTCATTCAGCAAAGAATCAGAATGGAACGATTGTATTACGACCAAGTAAACATAAGAAAAAGAAGAACGTATTGAAGAATGCATGCCGAATTTTATGATGACGAAATTTCATCTCTCTCTCTCTTATCTCTCTCAAGCAAAACTACTTCATATTTCTCATCGCTCCCAAAAAGTACATTTTCAATAATAACATACAAAAATGATATGTAATTATAAATAATATTATACATAATTAGCATTAAGCACCCTGAACTGATCTTTTCATTGCTGCCGAATGTTAATACCACGACCAAAACCTATAATACATCGAATTTAACCTAACCTAAAAAAAAAAACAAAACAATTGTCTGTGACAAGTATTTTCAGTTTTTTTTTTCTTTTCTTTCTTTTGTGTTATTCTAAATATGATTATATTTTTGTGTGTAAATAGTACGGTATATAAAGGCCACGGTGAAGTGCTAATAACTATATAAGAGTAACAAATTATTATTTAATCATTATTTTTCTCTGTGAAAAATTGATTTTAATGAAAAATACTCTCTCACTTTATTTCACTGTAAAATTAAAAACAAATATACATTTATTTCTTAAATACAATTCAATATTTATAACGAAATAAATTTATTTATTTCAAAACTGAGTTTTTTTTCAATCATTTCAAATCCTTTGTTATATTTCTCTCTTTCCTTTTTTTTCGATAGTTATAATTATTCTTTTACTACTAATTTTAGAACGTACCAATAATTTGCTTGTTTTTTTATCATAAAAATTAATTATATAGAAGAAAAATGTACATTTTTATTATTTTTCTACTTTTTAAAATATTCTGGAACTGTAATCTTTGAATCACGTTGCTTATAATCTGTTTATTTAAGGGAAGGTTGCTGTACTGATCAACAAAAAAATATTTTTTTGCATAAATTTAATTACTATAGTGTCTAAGTATGTCAGAAGTTACAGCCGGTTAAGTGAAAGAATGCAACGGCCAGAAATGTAATTATATATGCAAATATTCTTAAAAGAAAAACTTTGAACGCGTTTTTTCAGAACAGAGCACAAAAGTGGTTTTTTTTTCAAATGGCATTTTGTTAGCAGGGTTTTTTTTTTTTAAAAGGAAAACGATTAAACCAAAGAATAAAATTAGTTAAACCCCATTCTAAAAAAGCACTTCTTCTATGAGAAAAACTTACTTAAAATTAATTAAATTTTTATTGCTTCTCTTATCAATCTGGTGTTAATATTAGATGGGTCTTGCTATTATTATAGTATCTTCAAATTTTACATTATAAAGATATTTTAACGTATGTTGGCCAATAGCAGATTTATCTGGATTGTTTAATCAACCACGATTTATAGAAATATGTTAAACTTTTGAAAATTCCATATTTCAAAAGTGTATTTATGCCCAAAAGTGTTCATCATAATTAATCCAGTATTGTTAATTTAGATAGCAAAGCTAATTTAGGTACACATTGGATTGCATATATAAAAAAGTGAAAATAAAGTAACTTACTTTGATAGTTTTGGAAACCTGCGGCCACCAGGAGAATTGACAGCATATTTCAATCGCGATCCTATAGTAAAAAATAATTTCATTAAAAATTTGTAAACATCTGTTATTGTGTGTTGAATTTATACACCTTCTTTCAATTTCAAACAGTGTATTACTTAGCTATTAAAATATACCTACAATTAATATTGCTTTTACTGCTTTAAATTTAGTTGCAGATATTGAAAGCATGTATAGTTTATGATTTAAATGATTAGTATAAATATTTATAATTTGAAAAAAAAAATATAACAAAATATAGATCTATACGATTAACTATATATTTCTATAAAAGCATATAAATTATGATGTACATCTATTAACATATTTACTGATATTTGAATCATATTTCAATTATAAGTTAATATTTATTGCATCCGAAAATGATGTCTATTTTAGTTGACTTTAGTGCATATTGGTTATGTTTTTTATGATTATATACAATTTACTAATTTAAGTTAGAAACAATTATTGTATTACGATTAAAAAAAAGTAACGGATAAAAAATATATGTATGTGTTTTATTTCTATTAATTACCTTTATCCAACAGCAACAGGTTTGTTTATTTTTCTTATAATAAATTAAAAACGCTGGGATAAACACTTTACTTTACGATTATTTAATCGATTTGCTTCAAACTTTACATATCCTGTAAATTTTGCACATTTTATGAATACAAATCTCAAAATTCTAGTGCAGAAATGATATTTACAAATGTTAAAACTTATTTTGAAAACTCGTTTTTAACATATAGGTTATACGTAAAATGAATTACTTGACATATATGGTGGCACTCATAGCAGGATAGGTAATGCAAGGTAATGATAGGTAAGGGTAGGGTTATCACCTCTCCGGTTTTCACCCGGAGTCTCCGGGTTTTTCAACTGAATTTCCGGTCTCCGGATTATTTGTTGTTATCTCCAGATTAAACAGAATTTAGATGTAGTCACATAGTTTTAAGTTAAAAAAAATAAATAAGTAAGTCATTACTATATGATCTATGATAAATTTATAGTTAAATCAAAATATTCTCTAGTTTAATGTATAAGCGGTTGAAACGAATTTCAAAATAATTTTATGATTGTATTCCAATTAAAATATGTTTTTATATTTAAAAATAGTTGTTTTAATGTATTGAATTTTCTAAACCCCTGTCGGTAAGGTAACCAATTTTTTTATAATGAAAAGGACGAAAAAATTTAAGAAAAAGTACAACATAAATAAATGAAACATTTTATTAATTCAAACAAAAATACACTAATTATGCTTACATCCCTTTTAATTATTTAATGAAACGAATGAATATTTTTTGTCAATATATCATTTTCTAACAGTATATTGGAAATTTCGGAGCAAGAAATATCCTTCATATTGAATTTTACGGTAAGTAGCATCTCTAAATTCAGATATTAACAGATTAGTTTTAAAATATCGAAAAGAAGGATATTTTTCGAGGAAGGATAGAACCTACAAAAGAAGGACTGTCCTCCCTAAAGGAGGACGATTGGTCACCTTACCTCCCGGTCAGTTGAAATAAAAAGGTGGTCACCCTATAAGGTAAAGAGATTAATTTGTTAATGTTTAGTAAAATTAAAGCAACGTGAAGAATTTTTAGTTGTTTTTAATGTAAAAAATTAAAAATAAAAATATCTGCTAGTAGTTTGTGAACATGGACAAAATATGGCAGCAGTTTTTCAACATTCTAATTTTCAAAATCAATTTTAAGCATTGTATAAATATTATTTCCGCACTAAAATTTTGTTATTTACTTTCATAAAAATGTGCAAACTTAATGATAAGTTAAGTTGGAAGAAAATCTATTACATAATCGTAAAGTAAAGTTTTAACAAACGCAGTATTTATAAATATATATTTATTGATTTTAATGGTTACATTGATATTGACAACTGGCTTTAATGATAATAATATTGACACGTAACTGGTATCATTGATGGCGGAACTGACACTGAAAACTGAGACCTCGGATTAACGGTGACGCAACTGACACTTGAGACCGAATGAAACTGACATTTTATTAAATAAACGCTCGATTCGCAATTCTACATATACCGAAAACTTACTTGTACAACTTTAATTATAAATATATTAAACATAAATTTGGTAATAACACAAAAATTTTATATGTACTGTGTGTCCCCGGATGGACCTAACTATACTTGCAAACTTTCTTATTTCGCATTTTAGGAAGAAAAGTCATACTTCATAAAAAGTTTTGCTTCTTCTAGCAAGTTCCAATCCACTATCAAAATTTCGAAATAACATACAGGGTCGTTAGAAAACGATAAAACGTAAAATTTGGTTAAGAGTAAAGTACCTTTTATTTGAAAGGAAAGTCAAAGAACTGCTGGAAAAAGATATATGAAACGTCAATACAAGCTCAAATATCTAATCTGAACATTGTATCTTAAAATTGATTTTTTTGCCTTTATTATGATTATCAAGTAATAGGTACTTATTAATTTTGCCAATGTGATTGTCATAGTTATCTAATAAAAACAAATGCAACTGTGACAAATGACTAATTAAAATAATAATGATTACACAAATTTAGCGAAACTTCAATTTATTACACAATTAGAACAAAACACAAAAACAAAGAAAAATTATTGTACATGTTGCCCTCCTAGTTCTATACATTTTTCAACAACTGCTCTAAATTTTTTCAACACTAGACGAATGGATTCTCTATTTATCTCCGCTATAGCTTCTGTAATTTTTTGTTTTAAAATATTTTCATCATCCTGGAAATCAGTCGCATAAACTTTTTGCTTAAGATATCCCCATAAGAAAGTCTAATGGAGTAATGTCTGGAGATCGAGGAGGCCATCTAATAGGACCAAACTGTCCAATCCATTTATTAGGAAAATGACTATTTAACCACTCTCTAACACGAATTGCTTTATGAGCTGGACAACCGTCCTGTTGAAAATGAAGCGCCTGTCTCTTCTGCAAGTTCACCTCGTCTAGAGCAGGAAGAAAGAAGTTTTCCAACATTTCTATGTATGTGTTCTGGTTTACAATTCCGTCGAAAAAATAGGGACCAATAATTTTATCGTACATTATCGCACACCAAACATTAACTTTTTTGTATCGCTGACTATTTGTTATAATTCGAAAATTTGGATTTGCTTTCGACCAATACCTACAATTTTGGCTGCTAACGACTCCATTTGTTGTGAATGTTGCTTCGTCAGAAAAAATAATGTGTCTATAAAACAATCTGTCCATCATAATCCGTTCTCCCATCAATAAACAAAATTCTAAACGAAGCTCATCATCGCCTCGTTCAAGTTTATGTAGTCTCACCGGTTTGTAAGGATGAATTTTATTTCGTGATAGAATTCTCTGTAAGTGGCTTTTACTGATAGGTAGATCAAGTGCCCTTTTTCGTAACGACTTCTTCGGGAAAGTTCTTACAGAATCAATAGCGATCAATGTTGCGGCATCATTTTCGTCAAGAATGTGCTTTTCCTTCTTCAAATCTGTTACAGTGCCTGTTCGATCAAACTTTCTTACTAACTCCCGAACACAATTTACAGAACCGTATACTCCCGGATATTTCCTATTAAAAAGTTCAATTGCATAGAAACAGACAGTTTAATTTACAGTTTTAATAATGTTAATATATATATATAAAATTTATGATAACAATACAATATCCGAATCTAGGGTTACCAACTCGGCCCAGGCCGAAAAGAGTACATTTCTTAAACAAAAATCGTACACATACACACATATATGTATATATATATATATATATATATACCGGGTGTCTACTTTTTTTTTGTTACATAGGGAATAAAATGCTAAAATTTTCATTTGGTGATAAATTTTCCCCTAATTATTATAGAACAAAAGTACAAATACAAAAGTTGTTTAGAATTCAAAAATGCATCAAATGATGCCAAATTTATCAATATAGGATGTTCTGATCAAGAATTAGAAGCAAATTAAAATTTCCATTTTTGCGCTCTTTACATCAAAGTGCCACGGAAATTAAACAAATAATTTCATTTCTTCTGGAGTTTGAGTTTGACAGATCGTATTTATTTTATTGTTACGTTCTGTATTATTATTATTATTATTATTATTGAAAATAATGAATAAACTTAATGTAAATGAAAAGCTATTAAGTATAAAAAGTATTAAGTATTTATTATTTATTACAATGAAAGGGTATTTTACTCGGCTGTACACTACGTACTAGCTGTGGTTTTAAATTGTGAATGTCTCCATTATAATTTTAAGTAATTGTTTAATTTATTTATTAACTTCAAGTTATAAAAACAATACATTTGAATTAGATGACTGGCATTATGCCTAATATATTTATTATAATAATTTAAACTTATCCCTGAGGATGCTGTAAGTTGTGCAGTGAAACGTCGGATAAGAGTTTAATAAATAGTAAATAGCTGAACTCCGTAAAACTTTCTTTATTTATTACAATATTCAATATACCTATAAAACAGAAAAATTCATGAATACAAGATATAGGAGAACAAAAACGAAACTAACAATTTAAATTAAATGTTCAAATAAATCGCCATTAACTGCCAAACAATAACCTAATCTGTTATAAAATTCGTGACGTACAGAGCTTAATTGTGTTTGTGTTATATTATTGCACTCTTCAACAATGGCATTTTTCAAATCAACAAGATTTTTGATATGTCGTTTATAAATTTTCTCCTTCAAATATGGCCATAAAAAGAAATCGCACGGTGCTAAATCGGGCGATCTAGCTGGCCAATTAATTGGACCACCTCTACCAATCCATGAATTTGGAAAACATTGATCCAAATATAATTTAATGTTGCAGCTGTAATGTGCCGGACATCCGTCTTGTTGATACCAGACAACATTATCTTGAGTTGCACACTCTTCTAACTGCGGACCAATATGATTTTGCAACATATCCAAATATTTTTCGTTGTTTAAATTATTTTCAATAAAAAATGGCCCAATTATACACCTGCCAAAAATTCCAGCCCATACATTAACTTTTTCTGGATATTGGGTACGTGTTGCTACCATTAAATGAGGATTTGTTTGGCTCCATATTCTAAAGTTTTGTGTATTAGGTTCGCCGTGTAAAGTAAACGTAGACTCGTCAGTAAAACAAATAGATTTCAAGAAGTTTCTGTCTAAATTGGATTTTTCCATAATAATGTTACTAAATTCGCTTCTAGCCATTTTATCCGCTTCAAATATCTCTTGGTGCGTGGAATATTTATAAGAATGATATTTTTCATTTTTTAGTACCTTATGTATTGTTGAAGGATGCAAATTTAATTCAGCACCAAGTTGACGCACACTAACATTTGGGTTTTCCGTTACACACAAAAGTATATTCAATGTATTTTCTTTAATCATTGTTTTATAAATTTATAAACATCATTCAACTAGCACAAACTGTACAAATACTATTCGGTAATTGGATCCTGCATCTACCTAAAAAAAAATGCAAAAGATTCAAAAATAATAATTTATATTACAATCAAAACAAACCTGAACTAGAGTGTACCACACATTTTTATTACTTATACATAATTAACGATGTTGCATAAAACTAATTATGATTCAATAGTTTTATGCAACATTGTAAGTTATGTACAATTAAAAATAAATTTTCTATCACAGGCAAGTAGACAGGCATCAGGCAAGCAGACAAGGTCATTGATCACAAAGATGACGGAGATGACGTCATGTTAACTTTACAACAGTGTTGCCAATATTTCATTTCAAATATACACATGCACCTTGTAAATATTTGTTTTGTGCACTTAAAAATATATTTATAATACGAAAAATATTAATATTTATATGTACATATTGTTTATATTTTTTTATTAAAAGCATTGAAATATTAAAATTATCTTATTATTCTGGGGGATTTTGTAAGTAAGTAAGTACAATGTGGTATCAATGACAAGTGACAGATGTTTTCTAACCAAAAATTGCGGCAAGAAATCTTTTATCAACATGTTTCGCGCTTATAAAATGTTGAATATAAACTTTTAGTTGTAATAACATATGTTATAGTTGTTTATAATAAGTCCTATAGTTGTTATAAAACAACGTGATTAACTGTCAGTGAACAACAAGCATTATTATTAATCAGTAAACTGGATTTCATTTCTATTCTTGAGGAATGTTGTCTGATCCAATCAATTATCTTTGAATTCATACAATATTTGTTACAAATCTATTTCCGTATACATCTTATTGTATTTAGTTTGATATTTCTAATAGTTATTATAAAATGTGTGACGAATTAGATTCCTGTTGCATTGCGTTAGATTCAAATAAAATTACTGATCGCAAGAAAGCTGCAGATACGTTACGTGATATTATTAATAGTTCTGATATTATTAATAATCTTAATTCTAATGATCCACGAAGAAATTGGGATTATGTATATACTTCTGTTCAAAGATATATACGAAAGGTAAGGTACATAATAGGATTTGATTTGCACACTTGCGTCTAATTTTAACTGCTGCAATTAAAGTTTGTTTGTTTTATTCACATTGAGTTACGGAGAAATCGTTAGATGTTTTATTTTTTTTTTAATTACGACAAATTTACGCAGTAATGATGCAGTAGCAAATTATCTACAGGAGTTTCTATTTCACAGATGATGAGAATGTTTTATAGTTACATGCAAGAGCGCAAATCGAACAAGACTATTGTATAAAAAATATAATATTTAGTAAATTTTATTTTACGTATATGTCTCCTTGGCTATTTACTTAATTTATATATGGATGTTCTTCTTCGGAAAGCTTCCTGTGATGAAAATGGTATACGTGATTGTTTTGGGCTGAATCTGAAGACCAACTGAGAAGGATGACATTGATATAGATGTATTGTTGTTGGTAAAGATATGAATCTTGTATTGAATGTTTTTTCAAGGAGGAGGTGATTTGTTTGATCGTGAAATTTAAAGAAGAGTTAATGTTGGTTGTAATATTTTTTTAATAATGAAATATTATTTATATTTTAGGAAGGAGAGAAATTATATCAAGATGAAATTAGACAAATAGGAGCTGCGACTGCAGCACGTAAAAAAAGTACATCACACACTTTATTACTACAAGTAATTGCGAAGGCAAATTCTGGAGGTACATTTATAATCACTATAAAAAAAAATATGTAATTTTTATTAACTACGAGATATTATTTTATACTTTTTAGTCCGTTTTAAAAACGTATATTAATTTTTTTTTTAATTTAAATAATTATATGTGTTTAGTTGAAGTGTTTATTATGGAACTGGCAGTTAATCCTATTTGTAATAGTAAATCATTTTTGTAATGTTTTTAGATGTGAGATTATCTGTTTCGAAACTAATTGATAGTGTTTTCCAATGTTACGAATCAAGTTATTTAAAAAAATATTTCGGAGAAGTTTACCTACAAATTTTGGTAAAACATATTCTCTCTGTACGAAAATATTGGAAACAAATAGATGATGATAAATGGCAAGGTACAAAAAATTAAATACTATATCTCTCGTATTTTGAAACATTTTTGTTAAAAATAATGGTTTCGTTAAAATGAAAATTCTTGGATTTCGTAAGAAATCTTTCTATGTATCAGGGCTTTGATCCGTTATATTTTTCATTCCGGTTTTCGTTCCGTTTTAATTAAAAAAAATATATCGGTTTAGTTCCGAAAAAATAACGTTTGAAGTCCTACTATGTATATTGCAACAAAATTTCTTACAGAATTCAAGTAATTTTCATTTTAACAAAGCGTTATTTCATTTAAGTTACAAATAAGACATAAGTATTATTTTCAGACATATATTCATTATTGAAAGCAATATACAAAAGTTGTCCAGAGACAAAAAGTGATAAACAAAACATAATTCAAGGCTTGTATTTGACAATAAAATATGGTTGCAAGTACAGTTCTTTAAGTATATATTTACGCCAGGAGTTTTCTTTTATTAAAGAGATTTGTACCAATTTAAAAAACAATGATTTTGCGCTATATAAACATTTAATTCAACTACTTATTTGTTTTTGTGCACAAGTAATTATATGAACAATTATTATGTAGCTTATTTAGCCAAAATCTAATGTACAACAAATTAAATAAAATAATTTTCAGCTGGCGAAAGATTGTCGTATGGCATCTTGCAAACTTGGCGAAGAATTAATGCCATTTATATTTGAGTTGTACAATCCACGCGATGATCATTTTAGTGGTATTAAACGTTTCATATTTGATTTTTTTTTACTACAATTACGGCTACATCATCCGAACGGCGTAACTCAAGATAATGATTCCGCCTACGCTTACGATTGGTCGAAATGGAAGTATTTTCTAAAACAATTGTATTCGACTTTATATACAGAAGTCGAACTTATTCGTTATCGTTCGATTACGACATTAGAGTCAAATTTTTTAGCTCTCTTTGTCGATGTTGCTAGACAGGTGAATATTTTCTTATGATTATTGGTTTTCTTGACTTCTGTGGTGAAGATTAAAGCTTGATTTACATTATACTAGATTCGGCTAGAAATTTTGACTAGATTACATACTAGACGCACTTGTCAAAACTTGGATAATGTAAATCAGAAAAAATCCAGCCAAGTTTTCAAACTAGAATCGTCTAGAAGTTGATTTTCAAACTAGCTCCGGACCAATTTTTCATCCAAGTTTCTATACTAGACCTGCGCACTAGCGGTCATTTCAGTGCTACCAACTCTGGGTAAAGTGTAAATGCGTAACTAAGTAACTCAGAAAGCTTCAAAATCTTAGAAATTTTAACTAATTTTTCTTGTTTACGTCTATGAAAATTCATTTTGTACTTAACCTCTTACTTTCACACAATAACAAACTTGTATATAAACACTACGTATATTTTGGATGTTGGCAAACCTAACTCACATCCAATTCCGCGCCTGCGTACAACTAAAAAATATGAACATGCACTTTAAATAAAAAGTTTTAACTACTTTAAAGACGATTCCAGTTTCAAATTTAGTATGTAAACTAGTCAAAGTTTCTAGCCGAATCTAGTATAATGTAAATCGAGCTTTAAAAAAGATTGAAAATTGTTTGAGTTATCGCCAAGACGAAAAAATACGTTTCAAGGAAGCGAGCTTTAAACGCTTAATTTTGGCTATAACTTCGTAATTTTTTCGATTTTGTGTAAACCGTTTCGGCCACACATTCTACACACTTATAGCATTAATTTTATGCAAAAAAAAAACAATTTTATAGATTCAGAGAATTGGGCTACCCCTTTAATGCATGCAAGAATATTTTTCCTGAACTGAATGTGTTGACCTTGAATACATTATTGTAAAATATTTTGAAGGTTTACGACGCGGGAATTACGGATATTACTCAAGTATCAGTTTTAGAAAATGTATCTGACATTTTACCTACAGCAAAGAGACCAAGATTAAATGTAGGATTCGATGCTATTATTTCCGAATTACGATCAAAAGAAATTAATTGGCCATGGTAAGCGTTTTTTATTAATATTTTTAAATATAACTAGATATAACTAAATATTTTAATTAAATAATTATTAGAAACCAAATTTAGTGAAAAAATAATTAATTCAAATTTTGATTTAAATCATTGATTAATATTAAAGAAATTAAACAATTAAAATTCAACCATCCTGGTATCGCCATCAGTGTCATTGATGGACGTAATTTACCCTAAAAAATTTGATGATTCATTCAAACTTGTTCAAGTCTCAAGCCAAATAAAAAATACTTTATTATAAACAACCCCCGTAACTAGACTGGGCTGTAACTTTTGCATTTATTTGTAGGTTATGTATTTTGGATGAATTATTAAATAATTATCCGGATATTATTCAACCGTCAAATTTTCTAACATTATTGGAAATATTAGCGAGTTTACAATTGGAATGTAAGGATTTTGTAACGCGAGATTATTTATACAAATTATTAAGTTGCATGGTACAAGCTCAGGATTTATTAGCTGAAGAACATTTCGATTTGGAACGACTTGATTTATTATGGACCAAAGTTTGGGAAACCACTTTAAGGTTTGTAAGAATACGAGACACTGTGGCGAAATTTAAATAAAAATAAGATTATAAAAAATCCCAGAACCACACACTTAAATTAAAATAAAGCTAAATACGTATTTCGGAAGCTAAGCTTCCATCTTCAGTAGCTACGAAAAAATCTTACCTGTGATCCGAAGTACATAAACACTTCAGCACTTGTCAAAGATCACTAAAGATGGAAGCTTAGCTTCCGAAATACGTATTTAGCTTTATTTTAATTTAAGTGTGGTTTTGGGATTTTTTATAATCTTATTTTTATTTAGTATTCCGTTATTCGTTTTCGTATTATTCAAGAATATTGATTGAAGTAAACATATTTTTTCTAGGTCCGTAGGATTAAATCAAAACGAAGCGGCCACGCATAAATTATTACAAACAATGCTACATCACAAAAAAATTCTCCAACCTTTATCTTTGTTGCCAATTTATACTTCGGGCGTTTTGAATATTACCAAATACAGTATTCAAACGCTGCATATTTTATGCAAAACAACTATTATTCCCGCATTTGGTCAAAGTGGAATCGATATGAAAAGCCGAAAATATTTAATAAATTTCGTACTCGGTTTAAATAGTGATAAAATATTAGATAGTACAGTATATTGTGATAAAATTTCTGCTGAAATTCTCGTGGGACTTGTGATGAAAACTTGGCCTTATGAAACTACTTATAATATTAAAGAACCACTTAATAGGAAATATAATGATATTGAATATTCATATACGTTATCTGCATTTGAAAACGGACTTCTAGTTAATAAATCAGAAAAACTTGTCGAAAACTCTACAACAAATAATTATTTAGTAAATGCAAATTTGATGACAGAATTAACGAATTTATTAAATGACTTTTCTTTGCATTTGTGTAAATCGGAATATGGCATTATTTCAGATGCTATTAATTTAGTGAATGGAATAATATTAATATTAAATTTATTGTCCGAATTAATATCATTAAATATTTGTGATATAGAAAATCTATCACAAGTTGTCGATACGCAAAATTTATTCGATCAGTTAAATAATTTTGCTCACGTTTTAAAAACCATTGAAATAATTGAGTTTTTAAAGCAAGTGGAATTTATGTTTTCTTTAAATGTTTGCGAAGAGATTTCTGCGTTGATTCGGCAACAAATGTCTGTTGATTTTTTGAAAATTATCTTCGATTTGCTTAATATGGACGAACCTGATGCTGCAGGTAAATGAAAATTACTAAAATTTTATTAAGATAATAAATCTTTTTTTCATAGGCAACCAATAAAATAATATATACAGTGGAATCGCTTCAGTTATAAAATTCAATAATATTAATTTGTAAATAGACATATTTATTCAAAATTTATATAAAACTTCATTAAAAAAAGTAATTAATATATAAAAATTTAAATAATAATAGTCATATATTTGTTACTCAAATTTTATAGGAGTATAAAATTAAGCGAAATAAATATTCAAAAAATATTTATTGAATAAACAAAATGACAGCTGCGTGGTGCACAACATTGTCGAAATTGATATGTAATTCTTTTTCTTATTTATTCCAAGCAGTCATAAAAATAATTTTTAACAAGCGACATTTTAAAGTTATTATTATTAAGTTACTATTATTATTATTATTATTTATATTGACATAAATTTTTCATTCCAAATATCTACTATATTTTTGTAATTTTTTTTTGTTTGTTTTTTGCAAATACATTAATTATTTTAATTTTGTTAAAGATGATATGGACAGCGAACTAATGGTATCATTATCCGTTCCGGATTTAATAAATAGTTCGATGGAATTATTAAACGAAAATTCTTTAAACAATGCGGAAAGAATGCAATTAATGGCGATGAAGATTTTATCAGCATTCTGTTGTGTTCCGACAGCAAATGAAATGAATCAAAAACAAAAACATGCACTGGATATTTTAGCAGAACCTGAATTTGATCCCGAAAAGAACGTCGAATTTCAAATGGTATTTAAGAAAAATATTAAGTTTGTATCCTAATATACTATTACGATTATAAATTGCATTTTTCTTTTTTTCAGACTGTGCATTTGTTGAAAGCATTACTATCATGTAAACCAGGTAGTTTATCAGATACTGTAATAGAATTTATTTTAAATTCTTTACAAACTTTAATGGAGAAAAGATATGAAGAATATCAAGCTGCTTCATTACTTTTAGATATTTTGAAAGGTACTTATTTCATATAAAATTTAATGATGTGAAATTATTTTATATTGATCCTCGATAATATTTTCATTTGAAAGGTTTAAAGGCAATATTGGATCATATAATAAATATTGGACATTGTATCATGGCCAATCATCAGCTATGTAATATACAAGAAAAGAAGGAAAAATACAAAATAATACAAATAGCTGTGTTTTTTTTTACCGAAAAACTCAGCTCAGATCAGCAAATATCAGTAACCTTGAAATAATAGCTGTTTCATTTGTCGTCTCGTAACTGAGTTCGAAGTGAGTGAATTGCTTCCCCCCTTACCGATACTGAGTTTGATATTTAGCTAGTGCTTAGCTGAGATTAAAATTCAAATTTTCTTAGTTTAAGATTTGATAACGTGTTTGATACGTTGACATTTATATTTGAATATTTTCTTTTGAAATCAAACAATAGATATCCGGCGAGTTGCAATAAATTATCAACGCAAATAATCCAAATACTTTTAATATTTTCGGTTATATCATACACGTGGAGCTTAGATTTTAAACGTCACTTTTAAATAAACTGTTTTATTTATCAATACAACTCACTCAGCAAAACTCAGCTCAGCTCAGCTCATTTACAAGATTTACTGATCTGAGTGGAATGTAAAAAAAAAACAGAGCTAATGTTGCGAAGATATCATATTAACTGTAAATTACATTATTTAGATTAGATTAAATTGTTAAAACTTAACAGTGACAAAGTAATGTAAAAAATAAAATTTGTAAATTAATAATAATTTCAGATACATTCTGCCACATTAATCTCATGGAAAACAACAGGGAGAAACAAAGTAATTCTTTGGCATTGTTAAAACCTTTCTATGATAGAAGAAAATCGTATGATATATCAGTTAGTGTAACAATTATTAATTGTATTGGCGAACTTCTAAAGGTATTTACATACATACATTTTAAATAATTATTTTTATAGTGAAAATAAACCAGGGCTTCTTCGAACCGAAACTGAACCGAAAACCGAAAAAAAAAACGTTATTTTCGCTGGAACAAAAACCGGAACGGAAACGGAAAAAAATCGGTTTATTTCAATTCGATACATGTTGAAACACGCGCGCGTGTTTACTTTCTAAGTCAGTTGTCATTCTTTGTTTTTCATTTTCGGGATCTCGTACGCGATAGAGTATTTGGTTTGTTTGTTTTTTGTGGATGTTTACTCAGTTATTGAAATTGAAAATGAAACTGGGGTTCACTTTCATTTCAGGCAGGTGTATTTTTTGATAATAATTTTGCTTTTAATAATCTTTAAATAGTTTAAATGAAAATACATTGGAAAATATTTTAATAATCAGAGGTAATTCTCATATTTTTTCTAAATATATAAATAAATAAAAATCTTGTATACAAGAATTTGTTACGTTATCATTATGTATTATTATATTATTACCATATATTATATATTATAATTTTGTTTTGTTCGTCATTAATAGTTACATATTTTTATTTTTTAGATTAATCCTGAAGGCACATGGGCAGACAGTTCCGAATTTGTAGCAAATTTATTAAATTTTTTAAAATGTGTTAATCATGAAGTGCGCTTGATTGCTATTAAAAATATGCTAAATATCTTCGCTAATACGAATACAACACCAGAAATATTGAAACGTCAAAAACTATTATTTCAAACTACATGTAAAATGGTAATCATCAATTAAAAACAATAAAAATATCAATAAAATAAAATGGTTTTAAGTTTGAGTCCTATATAAATATTTATTAATAATAATCGAAGACTGACGTTGAATACGTTGACTAAGTCGATTATTAATAAATATTAATACAGAACTCAAACCTAAAGCCGTTTTATTTTAATACAATGAGTTCTAAATAAAAATAAGATTATAAAAAATCCACGCTTAAATTAAAATAAAGCTAAATACGTATTTCGGAAGCTAAGTTTCCATCTTCAGTAGCTAAATAAAGCTTACGAAAAAATCTTACCTGTGATCCGAAGTACATAAACACGTAAGCACTTGTCAAAGATCACTGAAAATAGAAGATCACTCGAGTGATCTTTGACAAGTGCTTAAGTGTTTATGTATTTCGGATTACAGGTAAGATTTTTTTGTAAGCTTTATTTACCTACTGAAGATGGAAGCTTAGCTTCCGAAATACGTATTTAGCTTTATTTTAATTTAAGTGTGGTTTTGGGATTTTTTATAATCTTATTTTTATTTAAATTTTGCCACAGTAGATCATTTTCTAATCTTACCATGAGTTCTGTTTACTATGTTATATTACTCAACTATTTGTTGTCATAGATTTTAGAATCATTTTCGATTAACAACAATTTAAATGCCGAGCAAGCAATTGACGAATCGGCAAATCGAACTGCAAGTGCATTACATACATTTGCCGCTCTTATTGTTGTGAATCCGATTTGGCGGAAGGAAGCACTTTTTGAGATGTTGAAATTGGTTGACGAGAAGAAATTCAATACCGATTTAATTCAGAAAGTTTTTTTATTAGTTGGAAAATATTTAGATATGGACGATGCTAATTACTTGTTGGAACTCAATGCGAATTATTTAATTTTCCGATGGAATAAAAGCGGAAAGAAACTTAACGAATTTCCTTTCACCCTATTCAAATGTGAAAATGACGTAGCGTTTTTTACAAGTTACGTAAATATTGTCGTTCCTATTTTTCTTCATCAAGACGATACTGAATTACTAAGAACTTTATGTGTTCAACTATCAAAATCTTTAACTCAAGTTATCAAAGTAAATATAATTATTTAATTTTCATACAATGACATTTTGTACAATCTGGAAATTTCTAGGATTCGTATCCAAATATTATCGCTCAATATTTGCCAATTTATTCATTTGGTAAAGTATCAAATGAATTTGATATAACAAATAATGATATCTTAGTCGGCAAACGCTTATTTAGACAGCTGGAGACAATGCTTGGTGAGAATCATTTCTCAACGCTATTCATCGAAATGTTGGACGAAATATACATTAATTTATTGAAGCGATTGTATGACAGCAAACATTTAATTTCACAATTTGATTTTAAACAAATTTTACCGGAACCTGATCCACCATTTTATCAACTAGATTTATTTAATGAAACAATCAAATATATAGAAGTAAGTTATAAGTGATTCCTTCATTTACAGATTTACGCGTTTTTATTTAACGCAAATGACTTTTAATGCGCTTGTTTTTAAAATTCTAAAAGGGGCTATGACTTTTATTTACGCCTTAGATTTACGAAACCAATTAATCGTGTAAATTGAGGGATTATTTTATATATATTTTGTTTTTTAGGTTAAATCATTATCAGATAACTCAATTATCGCATACTGTATCAAAAACTGTCCACAAAAATTAGAACACATTTTACTGGAAGCAACAATTGACTTACATAATAGTCCAACAATAGAAGATAAATTAATTGCATTATTGCGTTACACAGTTTTAATTGATTATATAATTCCCGAATTACAAACCGATAATAAAATGAGATTATTTTTAATGAGAACGATTATTTATAATCTCATGAATTTGATGAAATTATTTAAAGAAAAATATCCGATTTTGGCTATTTCAGTATGTCGATATTTTAAAACATTTTGCTCGAAGACTCTAATGCATTGTCCGAAAATATTCGAAAAGTTTCTGGTTCTGATTATAACTACGTTAGTTCCAATAGCAAAATTGGATACGAAATTAAGCTGCGAATGTATTGTAGTACTTGATTTTTTACTAGTAGAAAATTCGAAATATCTTTATAGTAGCATTGGCAAACTAGATCCGTTTCCAATCAACGAAAAATTCGCAAATATTCAACGTATTTACGAGAAAATTAAGTACGGAAATGATAGCTTTAGTTTAGAACAAGAAATTATACATTTTCTGAATGCGGGCAGTTCGATTGAAATCGGCGATCGTAGTGAAGGACTTCAGCATTTACGATCGCAATTAGCTGAAAAGAAAGATGAACTGAACGAATTGTACGCGAAATTGGAAAAATTACGTGGATTCTGTGATGATTGTGAACAAAGTATATTACATCAATTAATTTGTATGTTGGTTAAGTTGACTACCTCATTTAATCCAACAGTAAGTTATTTCCTTAATTATTTAAAAAGTCCCTCGTTGAAGTTAGGTTTATACCGCTATTCTCGTCATTACATTTAAATTTAAAGATCTTTAGCTTAAATGAGATTTTAACTTAAAGCAATTTTGAACATTTAACCATTTAAAGAATTTTCAAAAAAAATCATCGAAATCTCAAAAATTGCAAACATTTTTATATTATTCATGCAAATATTTTCCACACTAATTCTGTTAACATAACGAGTCTTACCTCATATTTAGCAGTTAAAGCATGTCCAATGGCCATTTCTTTTTTTTTTTGCTAAGTACGATGCATTTTAATCTTACCAGTTATCGATCAGTCCTTAAGAACTGCAAAAATCATGTAATTGTATCACTGACTCTACAGAAGTTGGCACTGAGTCTATTGTTAATAATATTAATAAAAATAATGATTGTAGGTGCGATTAGAAGCAGCCAGGTGTTTAGGAGAATTGGGTTCGACAGATTTAACAACTTTAGTTTTGCAACCTGAAAAAATACTATCAGACATTGATGAAAATCCTTTAGAATTTGTAATAAAACATGTTGTTCATTTATTATCACAATATTTAGTCAGTCAAAATGTTCGTGTTGCTAAAACTGTGAGCGAAGCACTTTATTCTGTTCTGGCTTGCTGTGATCAAAAAATATTTAAAGGTTTGTAATAACATTTTTTTATAAAAAAAAAAGTTCTATTTTATTTTTTATAATTATTTTAGAATCGGATCATAAAATAGAAATAAAATGTCTTACACCATTTTTGCACAAAACTAAGAAATCGAATATAGCAATAAATTTCAAAATAAATGAAGATGATTTTCGTTTAAAATTGAATTATTTTGATTTATGGTGTCCGACTGCACAATGTTTACATTCGGAATGGATAATAACATTAGTATCAGAATTACTGAAAATTTTCCCGGAAAACTGTTTTCTTCGACATCTGGTTCCTGTTTGTCAAATACAGGTATTTATTATAGTTTTGCATATATCGAGATTTTTCTCAACCTCCTAGTATGTATTTATGGAAATGTTTTTAAATTTTTAGGTGGAATTTGCTGAAGAATTACTACCAATGCTAATTTATCTAATTTTATGTCAACGAAACAATGTTTGTAGTGAGATTATAAGTAAACAAATTCAACAATATTTCGCGAATCATTGGCAAGGCACTTTACCAAATCGTACATCATTATCGCAAGCTTCTACAGATAGTGTTGTTGTATTTAATCGGGCTTCGGTACAATGCATGTTGAACGTTATACATTTTATACGTTTACGACAAAATATACCGGAAACAAAGTATGTAAATATAATCATCTATTTTTGTATTTATTTAACATTTATTTTCTATATAAAATACTACACTGTTGGTAGAAATATTTTCTTATTTATGCGAAAATTGATTTTAGGAAAGCATTAAACGAATTACATCTAAATTATTTACATGTTGCTCAAGCTGCTCAATTTTGTTCAGCATATTTCACATCTATTTTATACGCTGAGTTATGGTGTTATGATACATTAGATAAAAAACCCTACGATTCACAGAATACATTATCAACTCTGACTCGAACTTTTGAAAATGAATCTTCCGATTTAAATCAAGCATTTGAAAATATGATAAGAGAAGTAAGTTGGGCCCGTATTCTCACCTCATTTATAAAAGTGATTTTTGCCAAAAGTACTTTTGACGTTCACTTAAAATCATTTATAAGCATTTTAAAATAGTTTATTTAAATTTTATAATACCTAATATAATAAAAATGATCAAAAATTGAAAAATTATTTATATTTGATGACAAACAGAAGCAAAAAGTTATTTTGAAATTAATGATAAAAGCACTTTTTCACGAAAAAGTAAGGTGAGAATACGGGCCTTGGTTTTTTTTGTGTTATTATTATTATTTTACTGTTCTTTTTTCTGTAAAAATAGGGTTATAAAAAAATCGGAGACATTGATGCAATGCATGGTTGTGGAATTTCTTATATTTTAAATCCCAAATCAAGAATTGATTATTATAAAAACTTGGGTCAATGGGATCAAGTTATTTTACATTACGATTCGAACCTAGGCTACAATTCTGAAGCACCATCTTCAGACCTAACAACAGCGTTACGCAACAATAGTTTACATTTTCTTGCTACGAATTTTAAAACGGACGACTTAAGCGTGCAATATGAATGCGCATGGCGTTTAAACAGTTGGAATTTAGATGAAACAAATCAAGAAAACGAGAAAATCTGCATCGATTACGAGAAATATCATTACTTTGCGCTGAAATCGTTACATGATATGGACCAGATTAGTACGAATTCAGCTATAATACAAGCTAGAAATTGTGTTATTAAGAATTTAGCGCATGCCAGTTTAGAGAGCAGTAAAAATTTATATTCGCCATTAACTCAACTACAAATGTTGCAAGAAATTGAGAATTTTGCTGAAGCGAAAACCGCAATGACATTGAACGATTTACTTGCGAAATGGAAGTCGCAAAAAATGAATAAAAATGAATTTGATTATATTGAACCAATATGCGCCCAACGAATTACAATGGCTAATGATATTTTTCTAAATGAAGATGTTGATCTTGTAAAATCATTTTTAGCGGATATGTATTTACAATTAGCAGGTATTTTACTAGAAACATTAGAATATAGTATATTTTAGTATTAAAATTGTATTAATATTCTAGGATTGGCAAGAACGGAAGGTTTTTATCACGTAGCGCAACGTTCCTTAAATAATCTCTCAAATATGTCCAACTTAACATCGGTAACAAAGGGTCAAATTTTATTCGAACAAGCTCAACTAGCTTGGTTAAATGATAAAGCGTCTGGCCGATACCTATTACGCCATCTTCTCGATAGTAACGATTCTATAAATCAAAAACTATACGGCGAAGCATTGAGACTTTACGGAAATTGGATGGTCGAAACACGTTCGGAAAATCCAACAACAATTATCGAAAATTATTTCCAAAAATCTCTAAACGTTCTTAATGAATTTCAACAAACACAAAAAGACATTGAAAACCAATGTGAGACATTGGATTCTTTGGCTAGATTTGCCGATTCGCAATATCAACAAGTATGTTTCGTAATATTTTCAATAATAAATATTTAGTAATTAATTGACGGAATTCAGTGTTTTAGATATATTTTATTAACTAGTAAGCCAATGCTTCGGCAATCACTATTGTCTTTTTATTAATTTTCTGATCAAATAACACAGGGTTTCTCAACCGGTAGTTCATAAATTATTTCATATCGTGACCTAGAACCTAATTTTTATTCATTTTCTCTTATTTTTGTCGAATTTTCTTGTGTTAGTTTTTGTAAATTTTAAATATGTAGAATCTATATCTATAATAAATTTGCTTAATAGTACATTTATTATATTTTATTACACAAAATATATCTACAATATTATAATTGGTGGTCCGCGATAGAAAATTTTATATGTTGCTGGTCCGCGATACGTTATCAATTGAGAAACACTGAAATAACGTATATTTACGTCAAATGTAATATCAACAAAAAATATTCTGCTGTAAGTGTTTTTTGTTTTGTTATATTTATTATTACATGTATCAGAAGGCAATAATAATTGCCGGAACGAATATTAAGAAATTATTTTAGTTGTTTTAAAAGACTGAATTCCGTTTATAAGTAATTATTTATTAAATATATTAACAGTCGACTATTTTTCCAATTTAATAATATTTATTGAATACTAAGATGAATTTTGATGTAAATAGGTATCAAGCTATATAAAGTCATCTAGCTTTGTCAGTAAAGTGCAAACTATAGCTAAATTTCGGAGAATGTACGAACAAATATTTCTACAATCGCAACCGAAAACTACCGATCAGAAAAAGGCACTTGCTCTATACGACAAACAAAGTAGAATTGATGAAAATGAAGTTAACAATGCTTACAAGGAAGAGGAATTATATCTAACTCTCGCTGTCAAGTAACTATTTCAATATTTTATTTTATATATCAATTTCATAATAAAATCTAGAAAATAATTGTTATTCTCTAATTGTGACTGGTAAAACTTTACTTTACTGTTATGTAATCGATTTACTGTTAATTTTTTCAGATGCTACTTACGGATTTTAGAAAACTGTGACCTATACAATTTAAAAGTATTTCGAATCTTATCATTAATTCTTGAAAATAAAACTAACAAAAGTCTTCTTACGATATTAAAAATGTCGTTGCCAAAGATTGCATCTTATAAATACGTTCCATTATTGCCGCAACTTGTACCACATATTGGCAACACGATTCCAAATGATCTATTTGAGAAAATTGTTCAAGATCTTTTAGGTATTATACATACACATTTAGAGTGTGCTCTTTTTTTTTTAATTTAAATTTAATTGCCGTAAAAGTGATCAGGTTAAAATTTAGATTTACCAAATGGTACATTTCCGAAACAAAAAAACAAATTAGATATAATTTTATAATTTAGTTATTTGAATATGATTTGAATTGTTACAGAACAATGTTCCATCGATCATCCACATCATACGCTACCAATAATATTAGGCCTTTCCGATTCGTATAAGGATCGCAACTATGAAGTAGATAATAATAGTGAAACAGTTGAGGCTCGTGTTAATACCGCTAAAGAGATTTTAATTCGATTAAAGAAGAAGAAACATTTAACGAGAATAATAAAAAATATGGAATTACTTTCGTCAGCGTTGATTAGTTTAGCATATTTGGATGCTAGTAGTTGTCAGCAACGTAAACAGCATTGTATTATACCGAGAAGTGAATCAATTAAATCGATACGTAATTTCGATAATATTTTAATTCCTACGATTAATCTAGACGTGAGAAAAAGTCGAAATTATGAAAATGTGGTTGGTAAGTTGTGGGGTATATTCTGATTTTTTAACTAGCAGCTGTCAATACTGCCATTAGGTTAGGTTTCGGGTTTCATATTGGTCATGTTTTCTTTCGTGTTTCGTGTGCTTTAAATTCTTTTTATGATATTTTATAAGTAAATAAACCAAATGTGGAGATCACAGACTTTGCAAATTAAACTAGCTGTCAAAATTTTTTAGTGAATTTTCTGATGTTTTCTTATAATGTAAGACTTACCTTTACATTTAATCCACGTTAAAAAACTGTTTTTCAGGAATTTTGTCTTGCTTCTCCATAAAGTAACAGCATATCCTCTAACTCATTATCACTGTATGCATTCGTTTTCATAAACACCGCACAACACTGTACACTCGAAACTAACAATGCTAACAATGAAATAAGACTAACAATAATCTTCACTAAAGTATTATGTGTTACATCGAACTAAGTAAATTAAATTAAATTATTAATGAGTAATTACACAATATCAGACGTGTTTATTAGGCGTTGTGTAAACAATTATTTGTAGTGTAGTAGAGTTAAATTGACTATCAACTTTAAATACGATGCGAATTTTCAAAAAAATATTTTTGTTCCATGATCAGTATGTCCTATAACCTTTTAATTCTTTGCTCGAAGTATGAAGACATCCTTTATATAAAATATCTAAATAATATCAATGAAATAAATATTTTAATTGAAAATAATATTTAAAGCATTTATATAATAAATCGATTTCTAATTTTATGTATTAAACGAAAATATGTTTTCTAGGGATTGCCGATTTTGAAGGTAATTTCTCAATGGTGGGTGGTATAAATGCACCGAAGAAAATTATATGTTTAGGAACAGATGGCATAAAACGAACACAATTAGTTAAAGGCAAGGATGATCTAAGACAGGATGCAGTCATGCAACAGGTCTTTAGTATCATGAATACTTTACTAGCGAAAAATAAACAAACTAGTAAACTATTAATTCGTACCTACAAGGTAGTATTACAAAAATTCATTTCGAAAAAGAAAACAAAAATATTTTAACAATTTTAGGTGGTTCCATTATCGCAAAGAAGCGGTGTAATTGAATGGTGCGAAAACACCGAACCTCTTGGAATTTATTTAAACGAGGCACATAAAAAATATCATCCGACCGATTGGAGTCCGACGGAGTGTCGAAATCAATTAAAAGTATATAATTATTATTTTTATTAAAAATATTATATATTTTATATTCTTAATTACATATGGCGTATTATACAGGGTGATTTATGACGTCGGGGAAATACTACACCGGATGATTCCTATGAGTAATCTAAATAAAAAAACTTCAAATAAACATATGTCCGAAAATGCTTTCCAATGGAACTGTAGCTGTTAGAAGTTTATTACATGTAACACCAATCGCGTTAGCCTTATTTATTTTATCTATCTGTCACAATAATTTTCTCTGACATCAACATTAAATTAATTATGGATGAGTTCACAGTACATGAGTATGCTGATATAATTTTTATTTATGGATTTCATGATGGAAATGCATTACAAGCATCAAGAGAATACCAGCGTCGATTTCCAGGCAGACGGCCACCGAATCACTTACTTTGGAGTTTAATCCCAGACGTTCATGTTTTAAATTAGTACCTTAATTATTGTTTTTTTTTCCTTATTTAATAAATAAGGCTAACTCGATTGATATTACATGTAATAAATTTCTAACGGCTACAGTTCCGTTAGAAAGCATTTTCGGACACGAAGTTTTTTATTTAGATTACTCATAGGAATCATCCGGTGTAGTTTTTCCCCGACGTTATAAATCACCCTGTATAACTTACATAGTAACTTTGTATTATTTTTCAGGCAGTACATTCTAGTGACCACGATAGTAAATATAGAGTGTATAAAGAAATCTGTTCAAAATTTCGTCCAGTATTTCACATGTTCTTTATTTCGTCGTATCCTCAGCCAACTGTCTGGTTCGAACGTCGAAGAGCTTATACGCGTAGTGTTGCAACATCCAGTATGATTGGTTATATTTTAGGACTAGGTGATCGCCATGTGCAAAATATTCTTCTCGATAAAAATACTGGAGAAGTTATTCATATTGATTTCGGTATTTTCATAATTTTATATATATTTGTGTAGTTTATTATCTAAAAATCGTGAATTTGAAGAGAATCAGAAGAGCAACTGAGAAAGATGATTGATATAGATGTAATGTTGGTAAAGATATGAATCTTGTGTTGAATGGTTGATAAATGCAGAAGGGTGACTTATTAACTGAATGTAATGAATCTGTTGATACAGTGTACGTTTAAAGCAGATTGATGAGTAAATGTGTCTTTGGGTAGTTTATTGTCTGAGGATGGTCGTTTTGATCGTGAAATTGATAGGAGAGTTAATGCTGGTTGTAAGGGTTTTGGATCTTTTGTGTACTATTGCTAGGAATGTATATACAATGCTGTTTTGGAGTGCCTAAATTGATATATGGGTAGTGAATATTGAATTTGGCTGCAAAAGTATAAAACGGAAAATGACTGCGGTGGAAATGAGATTTGTTTTCGTGGGGTATGTGGTGTAATTAGGAGGACTCCAGGGTACGAAATAAATTAGGTGTATGATCTGTGTGAAATTGAAAAAAAAAATGTTGTTGCAAAAGTTGCCATGTTAGTTAGTTAAGATATGGTTCGATCATCTTGAGCGAATGTCTAATGAACGTTTGATTAAAAAAAAATTGCGTGGACGTCCGATGAGTAGATTGAAGTGGTGTGATTGAAAGAGTGGCTTGCGTGAGCGAAAGTTTCCAAGTAATAGGAATAGAAGAGCATGTATGGAAGGAATTATGAATGTAGATTTTGGAATAGTGTATGTATGTTTTTTATTTCTGGATCTGAAATTGAATTAGTTTTTTTCTTCTTCCTATATAATTGATGTTTTATTTTTAGGAATTGCTTTTGAACAAGGTAAAACTCTTCCAACTCCAGAAACAGTACCATTCCGTTTAACAAGAGATATTGAATCTGGAATGGGTATCTGTGGAATTGAAGGTGTTTTTAGAAGGTATAGTTATTTATTTATTTTAAAAACAAAACAAAAAATACTGCTCAAAACTTCAATAAATACACTTTTCAACAAATTAATTTTTTCTTCTTCATATTTACTCATAATTTTAATTGTTCAAAACAGTTTTGCTAAATTTATTAAAAAAAAAATATTATTAAAATTCCAAAGAACGACAAACCTTAAGTAAATAGTTTTATCTAAGACTCAGAAAATGTTTAATTCGATTCTGATTGAAAGTGACATGAAAAATGTATTAATATAATAATTATTTGAATAGATCTTGTGAGAAAACAATGCAAGTACTTCGTCAAAATGCTGAAACAGTATTGACAATATTAGAAGTACTATTGTACGATCCTTTATACGTATGGACTATAACGCCGGCTGAAGCTTATAGCAGACAATGCGATGAAGACTCTCGAAGCTATAATTTAAATAACGATGGTAAGCGTAATAAAATCATAAAATATTTGTTTCTATATCGAACAAAGTTATATAGTTTGACACCAGTATTGTGCAGTATATGTCTGTTTCATTCTTTTTTAAAAAGAGGTAAGATTACATAAGATTGCCTACATCTTATGGAACGTTATTATAGACAGTAATTGTTTAACGAAATTACATTTTTTTATTTTGTATAATTTCTGAAATTTAAATGAAACTGTTTAGAATAAATGTTAAATGTCTAATAGAATTATGCTGACTCTAAAAACGTTTAGCGTCAAACGTTTCTCACCCTTTGCGCAATTAGGCCTGATTGCACAAAGCATTGTTAACTTAATCAATTAATCAACTAGATTGTTAATTGTTTTCGAACCACCATATTGATCGGTCAGTTTGTGTAAATTAACGAATTTGTTAATTTACAATGCGCGTTTAACCAATGTTTTGTGCAAACTCGTTATAAGACAATAAAATATGTAATTTCTTCTTTATTCCCGTAGATGTAACATCTGTAAATGTAACAGCTGAAAGAGCTCTAACAAGATTAAAACAAAAATTACAAGGAACAGAAAATGGTGGAGTTTGCAGTGTTGAGGGCCAAGTTGAATTATTGCTTCAACAAGCAAGAGATCCCGTCAATCTTAGTAGATTATATGTAGGTTGGCAAGCCTATTTGTAGTATTATTTTACCAGTTACCATGTATTTTGTCCTATTTTTGCTGAGATACTATATGTTAATACTCTTATAATATAAGAATTTTATTTTACTTAACATGTTAAAAGTATATTTTTGTATCCTATAATTTCTCAATAAAGTTGTAAAAAAACAATTTGTTTTTAACTGTTATTTAACCCTTGTTAAAGTCTATAGTTTGCAAAATAATTAAAGTTGTTTGCAAAAATTTCGACAACTTGTGGCGCTAGGAGGGATGAATACGCTTGTTTTTCGGCCACAATTTCGTTAAAAAGTTTAGCTTATACATTCCCGCAATGCATCGATGTTAAACTGGTTGCCCTAGGCTTTCCCAGCAAGGTTACTGCATTTTTGTGCTTCATTTAGGAAGAAAATTAACCTTATAAATGATATATTTAATAACAAAAACTAAAATAGCGAGTATTTCGCAAACGGCTGCAAATTTCTCAAAAATAACGAAACCTTTTCGAAACACTTAGGCCCGTATTTCCACCTCACTTTTTTATGAAAAAGTACTTTTATCATTAATTTCAAAATATTTTTTCGCTTCTGTTTTTCATCAAATATATATAGTTTTTCTATTTTTGATCATTTTTATTATATTTGGTTTTATAAAATTTAAATAAACTATTATAAAGTGCTTAATAAATAATTTTAAGTAAACCTAAAAAGTAGTTTTGGCAAAAATCACTTTTATAAATGAGGTGAGAATACGGGCCTTAACATATTTCAATTCCAACCCCGTGCGACCACCCCTCGCTATAAATTATTAATATTTGCAAAAAAAATCTTTAATCGCAAATATCTCGGAAATTTTGCAAAAATAAGAAAATTTTGACCCTCCCCCTGAATATACACTCCTAATAAACCAGGTACGTACTACAACATATCCAAAAATCAACCCCCTAGGACACCTCTTTGGTCTAACTTATCGAGATAAAAAGGTTAATTCTAATTATTTTATATTATAAATAAATAAAATTAACCATTTTACTCTAATCTATCTAGTAATAATTATCATAGTAATCGGTTATTATCTATAGTAACCAATTTATCATATTAACTAAGAAAATTAATTGAAAAATGTTTTAAGACGATTCTGATTGAGAAGTAGGTAAAAATCTATAAACAAGACTATTAGCAGTTATTTATTTGCTTTAAAAATATTCAAAAGAGAGGAAATTTACAGTTATTTGTACTCGCGATGTAACTGTGGAATGCATACATTTCTTTGCTTTAACTTCTACTCAAATTCTGTTGATCAGTTGCAAAAGATAGATTCACACACATATTTTCAAAACAAAAATTTATCTTATCTTCAAATTTCGTTTTATAATGCAGTCCAAAGTTATTTATTTATTTAGTGTGATATTTGTGTATATTACGGTCACACATACTAAAGGTAAGTCATTGTTTTTAATATTACATACGTATTTAAAGTCATACTAAGAAATAATTTAATCTACGAATTTATTTACAGAAATAAATATCCCATACTATTTAATTCTGAAATAAAACAGCTTTAGGTTGTAGTTCTGTATTAATATTTATTTACGTATTCAACGTACATTTTCATCAGGAAAAACTGATATAAATAATATTTATAGTAAATAATAGAACATGGAACATAAATTTAATTTAAATTGAATATAAATAAGAATTAAATAATATAGTAAAAATTCTTTCAGAACTCATTATATGTGTATTAAATAAAATTGCTTTAGGATGTAGTTAGTTCTGTATGAATATTTATTAATAATGGACTATTTTTAGTAAATTTACATTAACTTCTATTTTACTTTACTTCAGTCAGACTGTCAGTTTGACTGATAAGTGTAGGTGGCTTCGTGATTGAAGCCTAATTTTTTTCATTCAGTGTGTCATTTCTGATTGACAGTGAAATAGGAATTTCCAATTCATTATGGCTATTATGTCACTGTATTTAATAGTATATAGGTTCTATGAGTTTTGGTTCTCAGTTTTAGCACCTGAAGATTTGCGTGACCACATTCTAGACGAAGTTCGTATTCCAGGAGGTTCGAAACGACCATGTCCATTATGCGATTCATCTGTTTATAGTTATTGCAGCGAGAAATTATTTCATGACTCCTGTTGTTGCAGCAATCGTTTTGGTAAATTATCATATTTACTTACCTTATTTTATAAACACAGACTAGGTACCTATCAATTCGGTTTTAATCTACATACATACATACATACATATATACACAATCACGCCATGTACCCAAAAGGGTGTGGCACAAACTCTTTTCATCATTCCGAAATCAGTCGCCTGCAAACATTCCTATCCAAACAAGCAACTTTTGCTTCATCCACATTCATAATTCCTCTCATAGCATGCTCTTTTATTGGAAACTCTACTTGGAAACTTTCGCTCACGCAAAACACTCTCAATTATACCACTCCAACTACTCATCGGACGTCCACGCAAACGTATACCATCAAAATCATTCAAATAAATCTTTTTAACCAAACGTTCATTAATCTAATACTAGATATAAGAATGATATAAGGCAATTCAATTATATTTGAGATCAGAACTAAACAAATGAAATAGAACATCCAAAACATCAGTCTATTGTTTCAAGAAAATAATAAAACTTATACCAAAAAACTTTTAAGCTTCTTTAGAGCAAAACATTGATTAATAAAGAGAAAAAATTTTACATTTATGTAACCAGTAATGTTAGTAAAAAATAGAGAAAGTGTACAATACACCAATCAACTATCAGAACTTTACAACGTTAAATTGAATTTTTGACCTATGAATTATATTTGTTTTTTTTAGATCATCTTCCATATCAGTGTCAATATGCAGACTGCAGTTTTCTACATGCTAACTCATGCTATGAACATAGATTAATTACGCAATGTTGTTGCACAAGCTTTTTATTTTACAAAAAATAACGATATGATAAAAATTCTATTTACAATTTATTTATTTAACTTTTATTTATACTCGCTTTCCGAGACAATTATATGATTATTTATTATTTTTTTAAATTAAAGCAATAAATATCTGTATAAGAATTTATAAAGATGTTGTAAAATAATGTAAAGTTAATGACAAATTAAAGTATCCAATAACAAAGCTATTTTATTATTTAACTACCGTAGATCGGTATTTTATGAAATAACTTGTTATTTCATGGAATATCGGAAAAAAATTGAAGTCTCCTCTTTAAGGCCGTGCAAAATAATGCAACCGCTTCCCGCAAACTCCAAAAAAAAAAATGTTTTTGACTTAAAAAAATTGTCAAACTTTGACAACATGTATGGTATACAAAATAAAAAAATTTCGACTCAATTTACCAAAAGCGCGTAAAAATTCATACAATTCGACTTAAATTTCACTTAATTTCAAGGACTCACAATGCTTTGGCGCAAAGTTATATATTTTTTGAAATTTACCCTGCATTTTGAGAATTTTTTTATTGTAGGTTGTGTCTGCAAAATGCTTCATTATTTCGAACGTTTTATCATTGAACCCATTTGGTTGGTCGTTAAAATGGTCTAAATGTCAGAAACTCGTAAAATGCAGGATAAATTTCAAAAAATCGTAACAGCGTAAGTAGTAATCTATTTGTGTAAAATTAATACCGATATTGAAAAATTAAAAGGAATTATCAGTTGACAAATAAATACCGAATAAAATGTTTTGTTTTTTAATTTATTAAAAAGATTTTTTTATATTAATTTCAATCTAAGAATTATTATTGAAAATAAACATCTGTATGATGCGTTAAAGTTTGACTATTAAATTTAAGCAATATTTGATTGTTGAACCTATAAAAAGTACTTCTAGTTAAAAGTGTTACAATATAATAAAAGACAGTACCTAATTGAATTTATAAAAATAGTGTGCGGTAGAAATTCAATTTGAAATAATGATCGCTTGCTTCTCTGAATAGGAGAGGGGTTGGACCCCACTATACAATTTGTTGTTTGTTATTATTATGTAGCAATTCAATAGGACTTAATTTAATAGCAACATCATACGAGGGTGGATCTTGAGTTACATATTCGTAAGTTGGTGGCTTGCTATTTGTTTCTGTGGAATCATCAATATTAATTATATGAACATCAGTTGAGTTAACATTAATCTAAAAAAGAAATAATATATTTTTATAATTTCTCATATTCGGCCTATATCTATTTTAATATATATACAATGTGACCAATAAATGTGCAATCATATGGATTTTCTTTTATTAATAAACCCCTTAAGGGAACCTTAACCTAACTAAAATATATCACGCGTTTATCATTAAAAATAAACTGATTCATTTTTAAACTATTAATGTATATTAGAAATTACTATTATAATTCAAAAACAAAATTGGAATTATTTATCCTAATCAAATTGTAAATATACAGTGTGTAAAGTGATGAGGTTTCCTATAGGGAAAAAAAATTTAATATGAGTTTTAGGAGAAAAACTTATTCTTTATAACAAATTTTGCTTCTATCAAAACCCCTTATAGTCAAAGAAAAATCCAGTAATCACTTAAGATAAGATCAAAAACTTAATATTACGTCGAGTTGTTGATTTTAAATATGACTAAGTCCGAATGTTACATCAGTATCGTGTGAAAAATGTTAAAAATATTTGTCATACAAGAGACTTACTTTCTAATTATTATTATTATTATTAATTTGCCAAAATATAATATAAACAAGTAATTCATGGGTAACACGATACTGATACTTAGTCATATTTAAAATCAACAACTCGACATAATATTGAGTTTTTGATCTTATCTTAAGTGATTACTGGATTTTTCTTTGACTATAAGGAGTTTTGATAAAAGCAAAATTTTTTATAAAGAATAAGTTTTTCTCCTAAAACTCATATTAAAATTTTTTCCCTATAGGAAACCTCATCACTTTACACACTGTATATATATTTTGTGAAACACATAACAATAACTATGCCATAAGCAAATTGTCAAGTTATATTTGTTCTAGAACAAAATATATATATATGACTATTTAATACACAACTTACAGGAGGAGGTTGTGGAATATTTGCATTAATCCATGAGCAAATTGCAATGATGACAAACATCGAACCAAGTACGATACAAAATAGGCCAACATAACGCACTGGTTCGAAATGATTTTCAGCTAAACCAAACCAATTGACCAGTGCACCGAAACACAGCAAGACAATGCCATATTTATAGGGTGTCTGCATTGGAAGACGTTTTGGTTCATTCTCTACGATTGCCATTTTCACTCACAGAGACAATATTCATATGAAATCCACTTTATTATACTACAACTGTCATACTGTAACAAAATTATATAGGTAACTATAGACACATTGAATAAGTATACAGTTTTAGTTTATATATTTTTTTAGACACATTGTATAATATAAAATTCTTTAGATGCATTAGCAAATACAATTTTTTTAAAAAAAAAACCAAATTGTTTACAATAGTTTATTAAAACATATTGTAATGTATCTATTGATGAATAGATGTGTATTTGGGTAGTTTATTATCTAAGGATGACCGTTTTTATCGTGAAATTGAAAGGAGAGCAAATGTAAATGTAATTGTAAGGTTTTGGGTGCTTTGAGACCTTTTGCTAAGAATGCAAACGTTTCTAAAGAAGCCCGTTCGAGGTTATACAATGCTGTTTTGGTGCCTACGTTGATGTATGGGTAGTGAATCTTGGGTTTGGGCTGCAAAGGCATAAAACGGAAAATAATAGCTGTGGAAATAAGATTTTTACGTAGGGGGCATGTGGTGTAACTAGAGGGAATTGGGGGTATAAAATAGATTATGATGAGTATGTAATTGAAAAAAATGTTGTAGCACAAGTTAAGATGATTCGGTCAACTAGAGCGAATGTCCAATGAACGTTTGGTTAAAAAAAAATGTATTTTGAAGCAGAGCTGGGTAGTACTTAAAGTAAAAGTACTCTAAGTACGTACTTTAAGTATTTAGTACTTAGAGTACTTTACTTTAAGTACTTTTCAAATGTGATACTTAATACTTGTACTTAAAGCTTTTTCGTAAGTACTTAATACTTAAGTACATTTGTGGTACTTAAAGTACATAAAAGTACTTACAGTACATAAAAATACTTGAAGTACGTGCAAATACTTAAAGTACATACAAATACTTAAAGTACATGTAAGTACTTAGAGTATTTAAAAAATACTGATTCTGAATATTCATTTCAAATATTTGAAATATATTAACGGTTTTGCAAACGTGTTACAGTTTGTGTAATATTTCGGAACTTATATTTATTGACAGATAAATTCTGCATTATTTTAATAATTATTATTTTAAATTTTTGGATGACTAAAGAACAGATCAATATTTTAGAAGAATATCCAAATATTTTGAAATTATTTATAAAATTTAATACGCCTCTCCCATTTTCCGGTCCAGTTGAACTGAACTTCTTTTCTCTTTTGCTGGAATAGTAACTTTTGACGATGAGGGGCATTCCTCATCGTCAAAAGTTGAGTGACTTAAATTTTGAAAAATTAGTTTTTTTAAAAGCAAACAGCAAAATATAATTTTAAATATTTTCAAGCCGCTTAATTAAAAAAAAATATTTGGAAAAAATAATTTGAAAATTACATTGTATTTAGGTTAAAATTTACTTAAAACTTAACGAAAAATTTAACTTTAAAACTATGTATTTTTTTTATAACTTTGTTGTATATGTATTATATTATGGCAATATTAATCTATAAAAGTTTACAATTTATTATAATTATAAATTTTGTTGATTTATCCCATACCACAGATATGAAAAATTTATGGTTTGTTGCAAAAACATTGTCATTTTAACATTATTTGTTAAAAAATGAAAAAAATTTATTAGTAAAAGTTGTTTTGAATAGAATTTTGTTGCTATATATCAATTTTTGTCACTAAATTTAAACCTTTTTTTTTTGTTCGCAAGAAAGTACTCTAAGTACTTTTTATAAAGTACTTAGAGTACTTAAAGTAGTACTGGTACTTAATACTTTAAGTACATTTTATAAAAGTACTGGTACTTAATACTTAAGTACTTTTTAGAAGTACTTAACCCAGCTCTGTTTTGAAGCTATACGTTTGCCAGTGGACGTTGGGAGAGATATGATTGAGAGAGTGACTTGCGTGAGCGAAAGTTTCCAAGTAGTAGGAATAAAAGAGCATGTATGAGAGGAATTATGAATGTGGATAAAGCTAAAGTTGCTTGTCTGAATAGGGATGTTTGTAAGAGACTGATTTCTGGATAATGGAAAGAGTTCGTGCCACACCCTTTTGAGTACACGGCGTGATTGTGTATGTATGTATACTGTAAAAAAATGTAATACATATTTATGTAATTGTAATATTAGATGTACGAAAATTTCAGATATATTACTTTTATACTGTGTTTGTATAGCAATGAGCTAAATAAAGTTTATATTATTATTATTATTATTAACAGTAAAATAGCAGAATTTTGTAATATTTACTGCGATAATTGAATGTGATACTTACTAATTTAGGTCATCCGAAATTATATTAATTTCTTGTTTGTATTCGAAGTAATTTCGAACGTGATGTTCCGATTTCCAACCAATTAATTTTCTCATCGAAGTTATTCGGTGGCGGGCCCGGTTCGTTCAATTAAATGTAAATTAAAAATTGCGAACAAAAAAATTATTACAACTGCGTCTTGATAGCAACAGTTTCATATCTTTTATAACATCGCTACAACTTGATAAGAATAACCAACAATCATTTTATTATATAGAATAATGGATTACTTTTGCATACGTCACACAGTTTTATCTTATTTAAATATTTTTCAAAACAAATTTAATATACAACTTTTTCGTTTCAAACGAAATTATGTTTTGTTTTTCTCGTTTTTTTTTAGTCGCATTTTCTGTTTATTCTTATTTTATTGTAATAATTACAAAGCATGTTGAAGAGTATAAAAGATATGATTCCTCTTCAAACTTCGGGTATATATAGTATTAATTGTTTCATGTAAAAACTTCATTCATTAATTTAATTAGTTCATCAAAATAAATTATTGGCGATTTAAGCAAAAACAAAATACTACTAACTAATATAATAATACGCCATGTGTAATTAAGAATATAAAATATATACTAACATTGCTAGATTTATATAGACACATCATGTGATGTATTTGACTGGATTAAATTCATGAGTTTATCATGACCAGATAAAATATAGAAAAATACATTACCTTCTCGTTGTGATCTTGTTCCTGCGAAAGCAGAAGGTTCCGGGTTCAAACTTCGGCAAGATCAATGCATTTTCTTCATTTAAAAATGAACTAATGATCTAATTAGTTCATTAAAATAAATTAATAGCGATTTAAGCAAAAAAACAAAATACTATAACCTAATTATTTTTATCTCGCTTATGAGACGACTTTTACTAAACAAAGGTTTATCTACTCCTTTTCAGATGTACTAACGCCCCCTAAAAGCATATAAAGAAGACCTGTATTTTGTGAAAAAAAAATTGAAAAACTGTTGAAAAAAAAATCACAATGAACCCTTTCGGAACGGAATAGATTTTTTGAATAATAATAACCACTGTAAAAATGTAACTTAAATTTATATTATATAGCTTTTAACAGTAAAATAACAACATTTTTGTAATTTTACTGTGTGATAATTTACGTAATATAATTTTTTTATGAAAAAAAAAATTACATTCATAGAAAATATAAAAAATCTTTTATTTGTGGTTCCATAGAAATACTTCTAGGCCTGAAAGGGTTAAGAAAAACTAATTTAATGTGTTTACTTTTTCGGCGTTTCGTATCCCAGAACTACACTACACTACACTACAAAATTATAATAGAAAAGAAAGAAACTTTCTAAATGAATAAGGATAAAAATTAATTAGGAAACATTTTATTTTAATAAACATATTTTTCAACAAGCTTACATCATAAGCAACAGACATGAACACATGAAATTAATTTTTTTCCAGCAAATTTTACATTATGACATTTACAATGAAATGGTTTTTTCAATTTTTTTTATTTTACAGTTTAATAGATAGATATATAAACGATCAATTTTTTTGTTTCTTTTCCTATACATATATATATATATATATATATATATATATATATATATATATATATATATATATATATATATGTATTACTCATTCTGTTTATTATACTTTTAAATTTGTCAATTATGTGGAACATAAAAATTTCGTAAATTTCATAAATTCAAAATGTCGAGATATAATAGATAAAAAATAAAGAAAAGATGTTGAAAGAAAAATATTTAATATGGCTCATCCATTATATCATCAATCAAAAATTATTTAAATCACCTAACATAAAGATATCTACGTTTAAATTGTTTAATCATTCAATGACTTTTTTTTGTAAAAACTAGTTATTTATAATAAAAAATAAAAATAATATGCAGAAACTGTCACTGATTCAAAAATACATATATTATAAATATGCTATAATAAATGAGCCCCTGTAAATAAAAAAATTGATCGTAAGAAAAAATATAATGAAGTACACGAGCAAATACAAAGCCCCTATAGATATATTTTATTTTTTTCATTATTTTTTTGTTATGCTTCGCAATAATTACTAAAACATATTTAACAAAAAAGTGTAGAAAATTAGTGCAAATACTATATATATGAAGCAGTTATTTAAGTAACTAGATTTTTTTAATATATATAGATAAAGAAAGAGAAATAAATATATTTAGAACACAAATCAACAAAGAGATTGGTAAAAAAATCTTTCAGAACTAATTATATATTAAAATAAAACAACATTCGGTTCTAGTTCTGTATTAATATTATAATAATCCGACGTACGTCTTGCATCAGCAAGAAATAGTAAAGACGTACGTTGAGTACGTAAATTATTAATAAATATTAATACAGAACTTAAACCCGAAAGTTGTTTTATTTTAAAGAGATGGCTGATTTATGAGTAAATTTTTATAGTCTACATACGCGTGTATAAAATATGTATCAATTTTTCAAATTTCTAATGACATAGTTATATTATTGTTAGTCAGTAAAACTTATCCTTATCCAAAATGGTTTTTAAACTTTAGTCTATTTTTTAACTAGGAAGACTAAATGTAAAAGTAGTTTCATACTAAAAAAGAACACCAGAAAAGTCACTAGAATTTTTTTTACAGCAAGTTTAATTTGAAAAATCTGTAATCACCACATTTGGTTTATTTACTTATATAAAATATTAGAAAAAGAATTTAAAACACACGAAATTAGAGAAAACGTCACAATACGAAACTCGACAATAAGATATTGACACCTTATTGACAGTTGATGACAAGAAAAACAAATCAAAAGTGTATAATTTAGCGCAAAAGTTTCTCTAGTTAAAAAACAGACTATAGTATTATAAACAATGTTTCTGTTTTGATTTAATCTGTAATGACATTTTTAATGTATCTACAAGTCAATTTTTATGGTAAGAATGTAGACTTTTATCTAATTTATACATAGATAATGATGTATAATATAACTTACAAGCCCATCTCTGATAAAAAAGTTAAGATTTAGTTTATTAATTTTTAAAATTAACAACACTGTAATTTAAATATATATATATATATATAGAAAATTCAACAATTAAAACAAATTTGATAATATTATTGCCTCGTATATTGTATATTTCTTGTTAATATCTAGAAAACTTAAATTCTCTATTCGAATTGTGTCTCTGCATTTTGTCGTGAATTCTAATATAATACCACTGTAAAATATACATCTATAGATATCAGATCAACCATAATATATTGGGTGGTATATATAAATGAACATTTAAATAGGTCAATGAACGCCAGATAATTTAGGCTATTTGCACAATTAAATATTTGATTAATTTTTTTATAAGTTAATTCTGTCTGAATATAAAAATTGTTATTAAATTATTAATTGTACATAAATTAGCTAATTTTGCTAATAATTAGTTACCATAAATATGTAGTATTAAACAATTAAACGAATAAATCGAATGTAAAATTATTCATTTTTGTATTTCCACCACCTGTCTGAATATAGCTTTATGTTTGCCTTGAAATGGCCTTAATGTGTATATCAAATAAAGGGTTGTTAAATTATATTAATGATTGTTATTTAGGCGTTAATTTACCTATTTTTCAGAGTGCATAAAAATCCCACCCTAATATATCCCTTCCCTTCTATGATCGAGCGATAGTTTTAATAATCTATGAAATGTTTAAATATTTATTGATATAGATATTCAGGCCTATTCACTAAAACAAAAATTGTTAACTTAACAATAATTATTAGTTTTTTATCGATCGATTACATAACCGATTACCAAGGAATCTAATATGTTACACAAATCTTTATTTACACGGAAATATTTTTGTTTTGTGCAGTCTTCATAAACAATACTATATTTATATATAATACTTTTCTATTTCCTTCTTCAATATTTGAAATTATTTCACGATGTAATAAAATACTATTTAAAAAAGCCATTTTGCAATCACCGAAAACGTTCTTGCTAGTAAACAAACAAAATTGACACGAATTGTTGAATTTTAACGAGTGAGGGAAGTTAGTGAATAAGAAACATGTCTTAGTATTTAGCAATATTGCTAAATTAAAAATTTCGCTTAGTGAATAGGCCTGATTGGTTTTTTTTTTCGTTTTTTTTTCTTTGTAAATTGAGAAAATGGTAATAAAATTATTGTTACGTTTAACAATATATATTCACATCATTCGTTTCATATTGAGAACAAAGTTCCACCTTGATGAATTTTTTTTTTTAATCCACAACCATATTTTGATTTTCATTACAAAATAGAATAAATCAAATAATAACGGTAATAAAAAACTATAGATGATTATTACATTAATATTCTTTCCCTTATTTAGGAAATTTATTGCTTTGTAGAATTAGAAAGCAAAACGTGTAACACCAAGGCGTCTTTGATCCTAATTATTAACATTAAAAATATAATTATTATTATACTATTTATTTATTTTAACTTGTTTAACAATTTTTTTGGAATTTAAATTACATTTTTCTTTCCTTATTAATGTGTCGTTACGTTGTTTAGAGAGAGAGAGAGAATTTATTCTAATTTAAAATAAAAAAAATCACTTAACGAGCTTAGTTTCATCATATTACTTGGCAAAATAATTATAAAAAAATAAATAAAAATATAACATATATTATTACTTATATATATATAATAATTATTCTCCCTGAATATGCTGCAGCTTGTAATGGTGCTACAATGTCGAACTTGGACTTTGCATGTTTCGTTTCAGATCGTCCAATTGTATGAGCTGTGAAAAAAAATATGGAAACACATGGAAAATATGATGAAACATAATAACAACAACACAAACAGAAGATAGCGTTGATTGCATCGGACAAGTGAAAAGAATAACGGAATCTTGAATAACACGTGATTCAAAATGGCAAGATCTCAATTATATATAACTATATATCAGAATGTATCAAAATGTATCAGAATGTATCATATTACGCCTGCCGTTATTATTTTGCCAATATTCTGCTGCGAACAGAAGATATTGCAAATAAAAACTACATATCCATACATGCAAACACAGAAAGTAATTCAAAGAGACCTCTCTATATAACTATATATATTGGAAAAAGTTGACTATTATAACCTAATTATTTAACTCTTTCTTTAGATTTTTAGCGTCAAGTAGATAGAAATTGAAATAACAAGAGTAAAACAAGTGTAATTCATAAAAATGAATAAGGTACACTTACTTTTTCAATAGGAATGCACGATAACTCTCCGCCACCGCATTGAGGTGGTGGTAATGGTGCCGTAGGCGTAACAGCCGGCTTAGCCGCGGCTGCCTGTGCTTCGCGTGCACGACGCTCCTTCAGTTTTAACGAGAAGATCGCAACGGAACGGGCACGCTTCATTAAACTCTGCTTCACACGCGTTTTCTTTGCTGCCAGTTCTTCGGCTGCTACATAAATACATCCCATCTATATTACAAATAGATTTATATATATCACAGCTTGGCCAAAACCAAACCAAAACCAGTTTCCCTGACTTTTCCTAGTTTTCCAGAATTAAACAAATGTAAAATCCCAAGTAATGTGAATCATAAAATAAAGATTTCTAAGTTAGATAAGAATTATTTTATAGGCTTTAAATAAATGATGATGGAAATCTTTTGATTAGTTTTATTAAGACTACATGAAACTTGAATCATTTGAAAATGCATCAAAGCAAACGAAAAAATATAGGATGACTCTCCCTCTATTGAAACATATATTACATACATACACAATCACGCCATGTACCCAAAAGGGTGTGGCACAAACTCTTTTCATCATTCCGAAATCAGTCTCCTCCAACCTATCCAAACAAGCAACTTTCGCTTCATCCACATTCATAATTCCTCTCCTACATGCTCTTTTATTCCTACTACTTGGAAACTTTTGCTCACGCAAGCCATTCTCTCAATCATATCTCTCCCAACGTCCACTGGCAAACGTATAGCTTCAAAATACATTTTTTTTAACCAAACGTTTATTAGACATTCGCTCAAGTTGACCGAATCATCTTAACTTTTGCTACAACATTTTTTCCAATTACATACTCATCATACACCTAATATATTTCGCTCACGAAAGCCACCCTCTCAATCATACCACTCCAACTACTTATCGGACGTCCACGCAAACGTCAAAATCATTCAAATAAATCTTTTTAACCGAACGTTCATTAGACATTAAACATATATTTATTCATATAAATATGAAAAACTCTAATGACCTTTGGCTGCAGCTTCCTCTTCCTGACTGGATAACGTACGACTGCTATCGCTTAGATTTGTTGTTGTTGTTGTTGATGATGATGATGGTGGTGGTTGTGGTTGCGGAACAGCAGCAGCAGCAGCAGCAGCAGCAGCAGCAATTGGTTCAATGAGTGGTTTTGATTTTATAACACCACTACCACCAGATGCACCCGATGCAGAATTACGGGGAAGTGGTGGCCATACAGGACTGCTACGTAATAAATCCGAATCGGAACTAGATGCTTCAGCAGGCGAATCGTATGTCTTGCTTAATATATCAGGCATCTTGCATAACAACAATAAACAATAATTATATACTTAATCAATGTCAAATATAGTTTATTTACCTTTTGTGTTATACATTCTGTACTATGATGAATTTCCGTACTTTCTTTCAATTTCTTAGCCCATTCAACACCGCCACTTGGACCAATTGTTAAATGATGACTAGTTTCCGTCTAAAAATAAATTAAAATTAATGTAACCCCGACGACATTTCCAGTTCATTTAATTTTAAGGCCATTTCAAGGCAAACAAAAGGCTATATTGAGACAGGCGGTGAGAACCCAAAAATGAATAATTTTACATTCGATTCATTCGTTTAATACTACATATTTATGGCAACTAATTATTAGAAAAATTAGTTAATTTATGTACAATTAATAATTTAATAACAATGTTTATATATTTACCGAATTAACATATAAAAAAATTAATCAAATATTTAATTGTCAATATTTTCATTGTTTATTATTATTTTAATTTCCAAAAAATATATATGTTGTTAATTGGTATTATAGTACTTATGTATTAATTTCAGAATTTATTTATGTGTAGTTTATTTGTAAAAAAATCATTTTCATCATTTTCCGTGAAAAATGCGATTTTCTTTAATTTCACAAATGTTTTTTATTTGAAAAAAAATATGATTAATCTTTATTACAATTAACAACACATATATTTCAAAATAATAATAATAAACAAAGAAAATATTGACAATTAAATATTTGATTAATTTTTTTATAAGTTAATTCTGTAAATATATAAAAATTGTTATTAAATTATTAATTGTACATAAATTAGCTAATTTTTCTAATAATTGGTTACCATAAACATGTAGTATTAAACGAATAAATCGAATGTAAAATTATTCATTTTTGGATTCCCACCACCTTTCTGAATATAGCCTTTTGTTTGCTTTGAAATTGCCTTAACTACACGCAGTCAATTTTAATATTATTTAAATCAATGTTGTACTCTATATCCTAACCTCATGTGGCGGTAGCCATTCTTTCGATTTCCTCGGTCGAAACGGTGGTATCTTTTGAATGCTATCAGCTGATATAGTAATAGCGCCTGATGCTGCCGTCGCTAATGGACCGGGCGATGTTGGCGCTGTGTTCGATGTCCGGCTGCTGCTGCATTCAGCTACCGAACTATCCGAACCGGATTCTTTTAATTTTTCGGGGGTTTTACTTTCGGAGGCATTGACTTGACGACTAGGCGATACTGAAAATCTGAAAACATTTTGTGTTTCGATATTACCTAGATATTGTAATGCCTGAGTGTAATGTCATTGGAATGTGTTTACATTCTTGTGAGATAATAGACGTAATATCTGTGAGCATACTCCCTCCGTAAACAAGGTGTGACGTAAGCATATATATTGTTCCAGAGTGTTCCCGAAAGCACTCATGTCTCTCTCTCTCTCTCTCTCTCTCTCTGGTTGCAGTATATAAGGACTGCGTTATCATAAGCACAACAGTCGCAATCGGAGTGTAAAAACGCGGAGGTGGATTATCTTCTGATGTACTGTGGCTCAGATGTAAATAAATAGCTGTATTCTTTTTATAAAAAAAATTTACTCAGCTCAGTTGGCAAGTGAAGTGAGGTGAAACGAAGTGAAGTGAGTTGAGTTGCTTTAGAAAAGAACAAGATATTCAAACTCTAGCAAGAGAACACGAATAACTGATAAAAATCATAAATACTTTGACACCTTTTTTCACGTTTGTTATTCTAATCAATCATAAATTTGCAAATCAAGAAATACATCTTTGATAAATTTTACATTAATTTTTAAATTTAAAGGTCCATTATTATTCAATCATCCAGTTTCGTATGACTTTTTTCGTCGTTAACCTTAAAAACAGCAAGACTGACACAAACTTAATCTCTACTACTTAACTGAGTATCTCACTTCATTTTGTGATTATTTTGCGGGTGCAGCAGAATTGGTAATGGGGGAAGGTATCCAACTCAGTCTGTCGTAGCTCAGTTAAGATAAAAAGAATAAGAATTATCTGAGTTTATCTGAAGTGAGGTGAGATCTCAGTAAATTTTAGGTAAAAAGAGCACAGCTATTGTGATAAAGAAATAGTTTGTAAGTAATTGTTAATGTCATTAATTTTAAATATTGTAATTATGTGAACAGTGTAAATACGGTTTTGGTTCCGACTCGGCCACTAGTTGTTATCTAATGTATTGCTGCGTACAGAAATTGTTATTTAGTATGTAAATATTGTTAAATAAATATAGTAGTATATGTATAGTGTTGTTTTAATATTGCCCAAAATCCTAAGATGTTACAATAGAATTTATAAATAATAGAAATATATTTGAGGCCATTATGCATGCATATACCTTCCAATGCATTTAGCAGATATATCATCTGGTGTGGGTGTTGCAGTTGCTGTTGTAACTTTACTCGCTTCCCTTCTAGCCCATTCGATTTTCGCCATTTCGGTTGCTAACCAACTTGGCAGGTCCGGTATCATACAGGTTATTAAAAAACGTATGCAAAGCATTATGTGCTAGAAACAAAATTGCAAAATATTAGGAATAATGTGCAAAAAATTTCTCTTTAATAAAAAGAATACTTCAATGGTGTACCTTTGGTAATATATTATTGGATGGGCTTTTGAGAAACTTATTAATAAGATACAATCTTAATTATTTAAAAAATATATTGGACGTTTCGACTTTTAAATTTGATACAAGTCATCATCAGCAAATAAATCAAGTTTGGAGGATTTTAATACATTATAAAATTATCAGTTTGCTTTGTTAAACATTGTTAGAAATAAATTTTTTTAAATTTGGATTCTATTTATTTCAAACAATGTTTAACATAGCAAACTGATAATTTTATAATGTATTAAAATTCTCCAAACTTGATTTATTTGCTGATGATGACTTGTATCAAATTTAAAAGATGAAACGTCCAATATATTTTTTAAATAATTAAGATTGTATCTTATTAATAAGTTCCTCAAAAGCCCATCCAATAAAATAAAAAGAATAAGAATCTATAAAAGGAATAAGATAAAAAGTATATATAATAATTAGAATTACCTCTAGTGCAACAATTAACAATATTGTTTGCGTTGCTGTCATATCGGGAAACATTCGATGTACCTGGCCGGATAAACCAATCAAAGCACAGTTTACTAATACCGCCATATAACCCATATATTCGATACAATGCTAGAATCGGAAACAAAACAAAAATTAGATTTTCTTTTCCATTTCTTCATAAAAATGAATAAACATTCTACATCTACACTATAATTTTATTTCTATTTGCGTTTTCAACTACCATATAACAATCTTCTCAAAATCAAATCGGTCATTTTATAACTAGAACCTTGAGTATTTTTTTCAAAAGATTAAAAATATACTTTTTTATTATATTATATATTATTCCATTAAAAAAAACAACATAGTTTTATTATGTAACTATATGTAAACTATAAAATGATATAACGAAATAATAGTAATTTAAAAATCTAAACATACCAGCCATGTACCAATATTGGGAACTCGTTGTCCAAAAGGCCTCTGACAAACGTAAACCAATTTAAATGCATCGCTTCGTATCTCGATAAGATTGTTAAGCATTGCGCATACGGCCGCAGGCGGGAAAGCGGATGAAAATAATACAACATAGCCCAATTGTATCATCATTTCCAGGTGATCAGCAAATGTTCCATCGTACTGAAAATGACACATGTAACAATATCAATGCAACTTTACTTGACTTTATTTAAATAAAAAATAAAAATAGCACTGTTTTTATTACACAAAATAAAACTATAACCAAACAAAATATAATTACTAGAAATACCAAATAAATAAATACATTCAAATTACAACGGGTAAAATCATTGAAAATCAACAATAGCTGTGCTTTTTTACCGAAAAACTCAGCTCAGATCAGCAAATATCAGTAACCTTGAAATAATAGCTGTTTTATTTGTCGTCTCGTAACTGAGTTCGAAGTGAGTGAATTGCTTCCCCCCTTACCGATACTGAGTTTGATATTTAGCTAGTGCTTAACTGAGATTCAAATTCAAATTTTCCTAGTTTAAGATTTGATAACGGTGTTTGATACGTTGACATTTCTATTTGAATATTTTATTTTGAAATCAAACAATAGATATCCGGGGCGAGTTGCAATCAATTATCAACGCAAACAATCCAAATACATCTAATATTTTAGGTTATATCATATGTGGAACTTAGATTTTAAATGTCACTTTCAAATAAACTGTTTTATTTATCAATACAACTCACTCAGCAAAACTCAGCTCAGCTCAGCTCATTTAAAAGATTTACTGATCTGAGTAGAATGTAAAAAAACACAGCTAATATACGAATGGCTAACTAAAAATCTAATTAAAAAAAACTGAACATTATCTAAACAATTAAAGCAAACAATTAAACAAAAGGCGTGTATAAGCCTATAGGTGTGCAAAAAGATATTACCTTAGATTTTCCCTGGTTAGCAATATTAAAATAAAAAATTTAATATTTTTAAATATTTTTAATACATGCGCACTTTTTATATACATGCATATTTATTGCAGGCAAATCTTTTTCAAATAATTTTATTAAAGTTCAGAAACTTGTTTTATGTTATTGGGAAAATGACAGAAAATTAATACGCGCAACTCGAAAAATCAGAAAAATTACCGATTCTTCAAATCGGTATAACTCGGCCGATTTTGAACGAAATCGAATGAAATTTTCTGTCTGAAAGAAATTCAACTCTCATCTTTAAGATCATGCAAGATGATGGACCATTTGAACCATTTCGCTCCCATCACACCCCACAGAAAAAAAAACATGTTTTAACTTAAAAAATTGTCAAACTTTGACATGTATGGTACAAAAAAAAAAAAAAAAAATGTTCAACTGAATTTACCAAGAGGGTGTAAAAATTCAAACAATTCAACATAAATTTCGCTTAATTTCAAGGACTTACGATTTTTTGAAATTTACCTTGCATTTTGCACAATAGTTTGTGTTATGTTACATGGCGTGATTGTATAGGTATGTTTTTAAAAGATTAGAAAATGATCTGTGGCGAAATTTAAATAAAAATAATATTATAAAAAAATCCCAAAACCACACTTAAATTAAAATAAAGTTAAATACGTATTTCGGAAGCTAAGCTTCCATCTTCAGTAGCTACGAAAAAATCTTACCTGTGATCCAAAGTGCTTAAGTGTTTTATGTACTTTGAATCACAGGTAAGATTTTTGTAGATTTTATTTAGCTACTGAAGATGGAAGCTTAGCTTCCGAAATACGTATTTAGCTTTATTTTAATTTAAGTGTGGTTTTGGGATTTTTTATAATATTATTTATATTTAGGTATGTTTTAATCAAATTTCATCAGAATTTCTAGATGAACCATGCAAATCAGGTTCAAAAGCACACCGAGAAAGAAAAAATTGCTTGAATAATAAAGAAAGAAAGAAAAAGGATGATATAGATCTTACCTTGTACAGTGAGCTTTCCAATTCGGCTTGACTAATACTTCGTTTAACATTCGCCTGTTCCTGATTCGATCCTGAAGGAGGAGGATCATGTACGTTTTGTGCATCAGTAGTAGATTGAATTGGTGTTTGTTCTTCGGTACCTGGCGGGCTGCGTGAAACAGTCGGACTCAGCGCACCCCATAGATCGAAACTTAACTTTGCCAAACGCATCTGTTCCAAAAGATATGGTAAAGCTGATTCTTTCAAATTTCCTATCACTTGTCGTGCTATTAATAATGCAGCCAATTGCTGAAAAACAAACAAAATCGATTTTTTAACATGTTTTATTTTTTTATTTGTTTTTATATTCGGTACAAATTTTGCAATCGATTTTAAACTAAACTTCCCCGATGAGCTGAAACTTTAAACATAGCTCAGCTAATTGGATATGACAATGCAATTAACTAATTAACACACCCAAATGGGTACATAACGTGATTGTGTATATATGTATTTATGTATGTATATAATTAATTAAATTAAAGTTAAACAAGACCAAAAAAACAGAAAACGATTATTTAAATATAAAAAATTTAATATATCACGTTTTTAAATCGGACTAAAAAGTATAAAATAATATAGAAAAATGTTAAAAACGTGATCAGACTGACTGATAAGGGTAAGGGGTTTCGTGATTGAAGTCGGGAATGACAGTCCGATTTTTCCAGTCGGATTATCATTCCTGATTGATCCTGTAAGGCTCCCGCTTTAAAATTAAAACCTAAAGCACTTATTTATTTTAATATAATAAAGTTTTCTGAACAATTTTTTTCCTATATGCTAGAAAGATGTAATTCGTAATATCGAGTATTTAATCTGTTTCTATTTTTATTTTTATCAGAAATTATTAATTTTTTTATTGAACAATAATAATATTATTTTTTTCTCATATAGAAACATTTAATCTACATAGCCATATATTATATCCTATTCCATAACATATATAAATAAATTAAAATTTTATATCCCATTAAATTTTAACTATTTATATACTTTACGACCTGTAAACTAAACTATATACCTACAACTTAAGATCAAATTTGCTAAACTAACTAATTATTAATTAATTTTCTTCATATTTTATCGTAGTGATCAAAGAAGATTTCAAAAATGAAAATTATCGTAAGAATATTATATAAAAGTCGTATACCTTCTTTACAATAAAACAGCTTTAGGTTTATTCATATTTATTGATAATTAATACAGAACTAGAACCTAAAGCTGTTTCATTTCAATATAATGAGTTTTAAACGATTTTTTTTACTATATTATCGAATACTTTACTACTTGTGTTACTAGTGCACTTAACCTAACTTTTTTTTAGAAATTCTCTCTATATTTGTCGGCGTTTTGTGTGAGTTGTATGCTAAGTATCAATGTTGAATTGCAATGTCGAAGCAATGGATTTCAATGTATTAATGAAACGACATTTGTCGTCTGCATAGATATTGGACAAAATATTTTAGTACCAACACCGAATTTTGTAGCATGTCCCGAAAATTTTCTGTGCAATGAAACACTAAATGTACCGTAAGTAGATTTCTGATAAGGCTTAAACTTGATTTACATTATACTGGATTCGGCTAGAAACTTTGACTAGTTTACATACTAGATGCACTTGTCAAAACTTGGATAATGTAAATCAGAAAAAATCCAGCCAAGTTTTCAAACTAGAATCGTCTAGAAGTTGATTTTCAAACTAGGTTCGGATCAATTTTTCATCCAAGTTTCTATACTAGACCTGCGCACTAGCGGTCATTTCAGTGCTACCAACTCTGTGCAAAGTGTAAATGCGTAACTAAGTAACTCAGAAAGTTTCAAAATCTTAGAAATTTTAACTAGTTTTTCTTGTTTACGTCTATGAAAATTCATTTTGTACTTAACCTCTTACTTTCACACAATAACAAACTGGTATATATAAACACTACGTACATTTTGGATGTTGGCAAACCTACTCACATCCAATTCCGCGCCTGCGTACAACTAAAAAGTATGAATATGCGCCTTAAATAAAAAGTTTTAACTACTTTAAAGACGATTCTAGTTTCAAATCTAGTATGTAAACTAGTCAAAGTTTCTAGCCGAATCGAGCTTAAGTTTGAAAATAATCCTGATCAAAGATGAAAAATAATTATTTAAATACAATTAAAAAGAAAATTAATATAGCACGTTTTTAACACGGAGCTAGAAGAAATTATTTTATACATTTTAGTTCGTGTTAAAAAAAACGTAGTATAACTGATTCAATTAATTTACAGATGCATTAGTAATGCAGTAAATACTACCACCGGTAAGTAAATAAATACTCCTAGTATTTAACGATAAACGTTTTCGAATTCAATTTCCAAATTTTCAGAGAAACTAAACCAATTCAAATGTACAAAATCCGGTAAATTTCCAGCCTCAAATTGTCGAAAATATTATCAATGTACTGATCTCATATTTTGGTATCAAATGAAGCTGCATACATGTCCAATGAATCTATGGTTTCATTCGAAAAAAGAGAAATGTGTTTTACCTATTTTAAGTGATTGTACCGAATAAAAATTAACTAAAAATATATTTATAGAAATATTTATTTTCAAATAAGCAATCCTCTAGAACTACCTCTACAAAATCAACATAATTCCTATCATAAAAAAATATTCTTTAAATAATATTTTGCGTTTTTAATATTATTTGAAATATGAAAGAAATGACCCGAAAGAAAAAAAACCGTTATTTTTGCCAAAACGTAAACCGGAACCAAATTACATAAATTAGCTAATTTTTCTAATAATTAGTTACCATAAATATGTAGTATTAAACGAATAAATCAAATGTAAAATTATCCTTTTTTGTATTCCTACCACCTGTCTGAATATAGCCTTTTGTTTGCCTTGAAATGCCCTTAATTTCGTAAACTTACCTCCTTCAGTCTTTCTTGATCTTGAAGATAAAATGCAATGTAAAATAACGACAAAAAGGAGTTGATGAACTGGAACTGTAAACAAAATTAAATTATTAACTTTTAGAATAAATCATATTTACTACAAATGGATTTTAATAAGTAATAAAAATATCTAACGTATGTATAGTTACGCCCCCCTTAATAACTAATATGCAAGCATCTTTTCAGTAAACTGAACTCTTTCCAAACTCTTATTTCAATTAAATTTTCAGTAAACAAAAATCATATCTATATGTATCTACATGTAAACAAGACTTGTGCAATAAGAAGAAAAAAACACGTGCAAAATTATTAAATAAATATGACTGTGCGATTTAACATAGTAAAACATCTTTCAGAACTCATATTACAATAAAACTGCTTTAGATTCTAGTTCTGTATTAACGTTCATCCAGAAAAACTGATACAAATAACATTTATAGTAAATAAACCGAACATGGAAACAAGTTACTAGGTAACAAAATACAAGTAACTATATATTTATAAATTTTTTAATTAATGGAAGACAAATTTTATTTGTCAGTGCATTAGAATATCTTCATGATGTAAAATTCGAAGATAAGAGAAGCAATAGAAATTTATAAAAAAACAGATAACATTAATCAGTGTGATTTAAATAAAATTTGGCTTTCTTTAATTAAAAATCTATAAAAATTTCATAATCTAGTTACTTGTATTTTGTTACGTCTAGTAACTTGTTTCTATGTTCTGTTTATTTACTGTAAATGTCATTTGTATCAGTTTTCCTACGTACGATGATTATAAATAAATATTAATACAGAACAATAATTAATCTAAAGTAGTTTTATTCTGATGATTGTGCGATTTCAATGGCTACAAAAAGATAGAGGGGGAAAGTTTTTCGTTTTTGTTTACAAACCAAAGCCACTTTGCCGATGAGGTGGTTTTCATATTTCGTTTCAAGACGGTAGTTCTCTGGGTAGCAGCGTGCAAATATTTTCAAAGAAAGAAAAACAACTTAGTTCACACATTCTACAAGAAATTCAAGGAAAGAAAATCTGTTTGTTTTTTTCCAATTTAATTTATACAATAATATACATTTAAATGCTATAGATACGATTAGTACTGTGCAACAAATTTTTGATTTCAAAATAGATTAGTTGTATGAGTGTGAAATTGAATATACAGTGTGTAAAGTGATGAGGTTTCCTATAGGGAAAAAAATTTAATATGAGTTTTATGAGAAAAACTTATTCTTTATAAAAAATTTTGCTTCTATCAAAACCCCTTATAGTCAAAGAAAAATCCAGTAATCACTTAAGATAAGATCAAAAACTTGATATTATGTCGAGTTGTTGATTTTAAATATGACTAAGTCCGAATGTTACATCAATATCGTGTTACCCATGGATTACTTGTTAATAATAATAATAATTATATTTTAGCAAATTAATAATAATAATAATAATAATTAAAAAGTAAGTCTCTTTTACGACAAATATTTTTAACATTTTTCACACGATACTGATGTAACATTCGGACTTATCTTAAGTGATTACTGGATTTTTCTTTGACTATAAGTGGTTTTGATAGAAGCAAATTTTTTTATAAAGAATAAGTTTTTCTCCTAAAACTCATATTAAATTTTTTTTCCCTATAGGAAACCTCATCACTTTACACACTGTATATATTAGGATGTACCGAAAAATTTTTTTTCGTCGGTGACGGCAAAAAATTTAAGTTTCTGATCAGAAAAGTTCTCACGCAAATTGATTCGAATATTAAACAAAATCTAGATGACGCACCGAGTGTCATTTTTTTGAACTTTTTTCGTATAATGGCCTAAACATATATCAACATTTTATCTGACAGAGCCATAACTCTGTGTTTTTATGCCCACATAAAAGTGCGACATTTTTTTTCAAGCACTATAAAATACAAGGAAACTGTCAAGGATCGGTTAGTATTTTTGTTGCAATGCCCTGAAAAACAGCTTTCTCAAATAACTAAACGTCAAATACGTCAAATTTTTATGTAAATCACGGTTTTTTGTTTGTTTTCATCTTAAAATTTTATAAATATTGCACAGTACTACTTTATAAATATATTCTCTAATTCTATTATAGATTTTAATTCTATATATATACATACAGATAATAATAATAAAAACTTTTAACAAATATTGATATAAGAATGAGAGATAAGGGTGTGTTAAATGTATGCGAATTTTACTTATAAATTTAGTAATAGAACTATAGAAAATTTTGCTACACATTTCTACACAAATATAAGTTATTTTTACATAAATATTATATACAATATGACTTTTTCAACTTACCTTTATCGTTGAGCCATACAGCAATTTTAAAATATGCTTCATCCATCAGACTTATTACAACAGCTAACATAATTTTCGGCATATAACCTAACCATAGAGGGAAACCACGTACTTCTAATTGCGAATCCCACCAGTCCTAAAATAATATTCAAATTCAAAAAAAAAATTCCTGTAGGCATAATTTAATCCAGGTCAAGTTATATTTTACCGAAAAACTCAGCTCAGATCAGCAAATATCAGTGACCTTGAAATAATAGCTGTTTTATTTGTCGTCTCGTAACTGAGTTCGAAGTGAGTTTGATATTTGATTAGTGCTTAGCTGAGATTCAAATTCAAATTTTCCTAGCTTAAGATTTGATACCGTGTTTGATACGTTGACATTTATATTTGAATAATTTATTGTGAAGTCAAACAATAGATATCCGGCGAGTTGCAATAAATATTATCAACGCAAACAATCCAAATACATCTAATATTTTAGGTTATATCATATGTGGAACTTAGATTTTTAAATGTCACGTTCAAATAAACTATAAACTATAAACAGCAAAACTCAGCACAGCTCAGCTCATTTACAAGATTTACTGATCTGAGTGGAATGTAAAAAAAAACACAGCTGATATAGTTATACTCGAGAATCTAAAAAACACTTTAGGTAAAATCTACATGGTTTTTTATCCTTTATCTGAATCTGCAATTGAAAATGGGGAGTTTGTATTTAAAATTTCAAAGTTGCTCCCATTTTCTGCCCCTCCCCACTGGGGGGTCTGGGGAGCATAAATTTCATAGGATATCTCCGTCTTAATCATTAAAGTTTTGATTCGGGAAACATTTTTTGATCCGTTGCTTATTTCTCGAGATATTTCAGGATATAATTCCCAAATTATTTTACAAAAAAACCTTATGATAAATGTTTTAGGGCATACTTTTCTGCATGTAAATCAACTGCTAAAATTTTTTTTGGAACCTTCCTAACGTTAAGAATTAGGTCTAAAGTTGTTAAGAAATTGACTGGAAAATGGCAGATGGCAGTAGCCGTGAAATAGCATATAGCATTTAGCATTTGTTTTATTTTTGTTCCAATTTCACGGCTAATGTCATTTTCTTGACAACTTTAGGGCTAATTCCTGACGTTGGGATGGTTCCAAAAAAAATTTTGTTGATTTTTTGTTTCCTAAAACATTTATCCCAAAGTTTTTTTTTGTAAAATAATTATATATATATAAATGTATGTGTGTGTAATGTAATAATATATAATACGTACTTGTATTTGAAGCGAAATAATCATAACGAGAAAAACAGCCACAAGACAAACAGCAATAACGGGAACAGTAACAGAATAACGAAACACGTAACGCTTCCATGCTGGATACCATGGTTCCAAGCGGCCAGTTACCGAACTCATTTCCAAAGGACCCTTGGTTTAGTTAAGCGAAAAGAAAAAAACAAAAACAGATTGTTGTTTTATTAATCATTTGTCGGCCATTATAACCATTGTACAAAAAAAACTAATAAGCTCGATTTACATTATACTAGATTTGGCTAGAAACTTTGACTAGTTTACATACTAGATTTGAAATTAGAATCGTCTTTAAAGTAGTTAACACTTTTTATTTAAGGTGCATGTTTATACTTCTTAGTTGTACGCAGGCGCGGAATTGGATGTGAGTTAGGTTTGCCAACATCCAAAATGTACGTAGTGTTTATATACCAGTTTGTTATTGTGTGAAAGTAAGAGGTTAAGTACAAAATCAATTTTCATAGACGTAAACAAAAAAAACTAGTTAAAATTTCTAAGATTTTGAAGCTTTCTGAGTTACTTAGTTACGCATTTACATTTTGCACAGAGTTGGTAGCACTGAAATGACCGCTAGTGCGCAGGTCTAGTATAGAAACTTGGATGAAAAATTGGTCCGGAGCTAGTTTGAAAATCAACTTCTAGACGATTCTAGTTTAAAAACTTGGCTGGATTTTTTTGATCTACATTATCCAAGTTTTGACAAGTGCGTCTAGTATGTAAACTAGTCAAAGTTTCTAGCCGAATGTAAATCAAGCTATAAACTACCTACATTGAACAATGGTCGTGGTTCTGCCAATAAATCATCGCGTTGATCTAGTGTGCCCCAACGAAATGCCATTTCGGCCGCGTATCGTTTCCATGCCTGCACGTAAACCGTTGCCCAAACTACATTAAATACCGAAAATAATACATAACCAAAATCTTCTAGGCCGTGATTTTTACCGCTGCAGCATAACTGAAATTATACCAAAGCAAACGCAATATTTATTAAATTAATACGGAGGGGATGAAACTATCGAGGATGGGCCTCAGCTCCAATATTGATGAAACTTTGCCAAAAAATTTGAGAGTTTGTTAGTTACATTATTAAAAAAAACTAACAAAACTAACAAATAGAAAACCGTTTCGTTAGTTAAATCAACCAAGTCTGACCGCCACAAAGTTTTATCCATTTTGGAGCTGAGATCCATCATCAACAGTTTCACCTAATCAGAGTATTATTATCATCATCATCATAGCATTAGTTTAATTGTTATTTACCCAAAACAGAAATCCAACTATAGCTGGTATACCTAAAGCCGTTGTATAATGTCCCAACCAAGCAAAGTACATTCCTATCTTCACACCAAAATAGTTACAAATATCATCTACAATAAAACATATTTTATCCATTTTAATACCATTTATACCTTGTTAATTTATATAAAAACATCAGAACAATAATTAATTACCCAATGGCTGTTTAGCTAAGATATCTCGCACCCAACTGCTCTGTAACTTTTCTAAAATTGGCGCTTCGTGTAGAGGAAATATTTGAGATATAATACCAGCTGATACACATTTCGGCACTAAAATTGAAATACCTATTGTTAACATAAAATAATTCATAAAGTATTATTCAATTACATTTCGCAAGTCTTTTCTTTTTTAAATCAAATGAGACTTAAAAATTGTAAGAGCGGCTTATAATGCCCGTTTTACACGACGCAACTTTCTGTGGGATTTTCTTGCGCAACAAAATTGCACAAGAAAATTGCTCGTGTAATACAGAAATTGTTCACGCAATTTTGTCGCGGCGACAAGTTGCACGGATTAGAACACGCTGTAATTTAATTGCATGGCCTTGCAATTTCTAGTTACATTTTAGTAACTTTCAGTCTTACCAACTTTTATTATTAAAGGCTCAATACCAGTATTTTTTTTATTTATATTTGATTTTCCTATGAGGTATGTCATACATTAAAAAAATAAATTACAATAAAAATTATTTATTTTATATATTTCGTGTGTTTATTTTGAAGGTTATACAGTTATGATATATTTTGACGTTTAGTTATTTTTTTAATTAGTTGACATCTTGGAATGAAATAACCAAAATCGCAGTGCAATTTTCTTGCATCGTGTAAAACATAAATTTTTGCAATTTTATTGCGCAACTTTCTTGAACAATTTTGTTGCGCAAGAAAATCCCACAGAAAGTTGCGTCGTGTAAAACGGGCATTAGAAGCCCAAAAAAACATAACATTTTACACAATTTTCCGTTTTATATATCATCTGAAATTTTGTCCACCTAGATTCAGGATTCATACTACTATACGACACACGACACGTGACCCCCAAGATTTAAACATATATACATTTATCATACGACTTACCTACAGGTTGTCCTTCTAGTAACACAACACTAGGTAAAGCTTCTTTATCACTAGCTTTCGTACGAATACTTTCCAATAAACGCATCACAAGCCATTGTCGTTCTTGAGTCGTAAAAAACTCCTGTTCATTATCGACACCTTCAAATCGTTGCGTGTCTTGAATGGTAAATTCTTTCAATCCACCACCACAATTTGCTTTCAATATCTTTGGTAAATGATATTCTTCGGCTGCTTGCAATAAACTAAATACGAAACAGAAAATTACACACTTTTCGCGATCTAATTACAATAAATAAATGATTAGAATTTACAATATTTATTTGACAACTTAACAGACGCCAACGAATTACATATATTAGACTTACAAGAGATTTTTTATATTATTTCATAATTCAATACAATAAGTAGATAATTAACCGAAAATAAGACGAATTTTCTTTATTCAAATCTACTTTTTGTTTATCAAGAAACTATGAAATAAAATCTCTTGTAAATCCAAAAACAAAACAATATCATATCTGGCAAATAAACAATGGTAAAATTTGAATTAGACTGAAAATAAAACTCTGAAACTAAATAAAAAAGCATAAAAACATGTTTATACAAAATAATAAAAGTAAAAAAAAGTAAATAAAAATTGTATTATTGTATTGTTATTGAATTATATAAATATTATAATTAGCATAAAATTACTATAATTTTTTTAAATCAAAAATGTCTGAGTAGTTCCTCGATTCGGATAAAAAAAAGGACAGATAATCTCAGCAAGAAAAAATCGAAACAAGAAATAAATTTTATTTAAAACAATTTTTACTGTTCAATTTTTTTCACAATTTCATCAGTTTTATTTGCCTATTTACCATTCTACTACGTAGTTTAATAATGAATTATTTTTACATTTTACTTAAGATTTCGATAAAAGATTAGAAAATGATCTACTGTGGAGAAATTTAAATAAAAATAATATTATAAAAAATCCCAAAACCACACTTAAATTAAAATAAAGCTAAATACGTATTTCGGAAGCTAAGCTTCCATCTTCAGTAGCTAAATAAAATCTACTTTTTTATTTAGCTACTGAAGATGGAAGCTTAGCTTCCGAAATACGTATTTAGCTTTATTTTAATTTAAGTGTGGTTTTGGGATTTTTTATAATATTATTTTTATTTAATATTTCGAAATAAAAAAAAAAACTATTTTGTACTACCCTCAGTTATTTCGCAACTCGAATTATTGAGAGTTTTAGTATATATTTTCATTAAAAAAATAAAAAAAAAACAATCTATTAGTATATATAAGAAGTTATTCTGAAAATGTGAAATGTATAATTTTTGAATATCAATATAATCTATCTGTTATTGTTGGATATAAATAAAACAGCCAAGCCGTCGTCGTATATACGTACTAGGTACTGAAGCGAGGATGAAAATAGTAATAAATTGGATACAATAGCATGCTACCTGAATGCGATCGCATGCCACTGATATTATACGTATACAAACCGTTGCTTAAAGAATTTAGAATTAGCTAGAAAATCGTTTATTTTTCCATAGTTATATAAGGGGGAAAATATATATATATATATATATATATATATATAATACGGAAAAATGATAATGAGTATGGTAGTCGAAAGTTGGAAAAGGTGTTGAAAAAGAAATCTTATTTAAGATTCAATCCGAGCTTTCGTAGCATAATTTTGTCTACTTCATCAAGGCGAGATCTAAAGTATTGTTTTTTTAAAAAACAGTAATATGTTTGAAACCATTTTATATTTTTTAATTAAAAAATAGATCTAAGTTTATAATGTGATCGTTTTTAAAGTATTAGTTAAAAGAAATTTATACTTTTGATGACTTCAAAATGACCTCAAAAAGTCAACAAAATGTGAAAATTATATTTTTACAAAATATTAAATATGGATTTTTTTTAATTGAATCAACCCAATTTTTTTTATGAAATTTTATTAAATATGTTAAAAAAAAAACAAAGATAAAAAGGCTATTATGTCTTTACGAAAAATGAACTTACACCACTTTTTACATATTAATACGTGAAGAAAAAACTTTGTACCAGTTTTTAAGCACATTGCGCGCTCGGAGAAGTGTGAGATTTGGCATAGTTAAAGTTCATATGGAGAAGGAGTGGGCAGAAAAATAAAATCTATGTATATGTGTGTTACAAATACATTAAATTATCTCCGATTGTTACCAACCACGTGGTTGTTCGGTAAAGTTTGTGCAATGCTGTTACGTTATGTGTGTTGCCTATAGCTTAAGGGGGCAATTAATTAATCTAAGATTATTTGTTTACAAAAAAATACGAAAAACGTATTCCCTATTTAATAAAATTCCAAAAAATTATATGCAATGATTATAGAGGTATACTCTTTGACAAAAAAAACTCAATAACGTTCAAACTTAATAATTTAATGAATTACGGACGAATTTCGACCACTAGTATTTGTAATTTCATTAACTACATAAATTAACAAAATAATGAAAATTAAGATTTTCTTTTGGGAACTGTTTCTAGATAAAAAGCTCATAGCAGATTGCATTCATTGTTATCATTAACTAACTTTTTTGTCAAAAAATGACTTTCAACGAAAACGGCTAATTGTTAAAAAATGAACATAATTATTGTATAACTTACATTTGAAACGGTGCAGTTAAATAAAACGCGCTGCTTTGCGTGGAAGCATGATGTCGTACATGAACGGTTAAACCAGACGATTGTCGTAAACGAGCCAACAACCACATTAAAAGCGAATCTTGTGCCTCCGGTGAAAAAACCATTACAACATCACAATGCGGGGTAGCTACCCTACGTAACCACAATCGTTTCGGTGCCAATAAATGACCAGCGCAAGGAATTTTTCGTTTTAATAAACGGGAAGCTATACCAAATAGACACAATAACACAAATAACATAGTAAACAAAGTAAATTGCATTGTATATATGTCTTAAGAGTGACCACCTTTTATTTAAGTTTAACCTGCCACAGGAAAATAAACCTCAGTCAGTTTGAGTTATTAGTATCACTGGAAAAGAGCATAAACATTTTATCAATCACTTTAATTGGATCTCCTTGAAAAATTTGACGGTATGATCCCTTTTCTGGTGACAGGTCACATATTACTTAACCTAACTTAACCTGTAGATAAGTAACTCAAAATAAGTAAAATTTAACATTAAAAATTATTTAATAAAAATACTGAATGAGAAACGTAAAAAAAACACATTATAAATAAGATTACATAAATTTCGTATAAAATAATAATAATATCGTAACGATATTAATTATAATAATATTGATATTATAATTAATTTCGTTAACCGATTAGGGCAACCAAAAGAAATTTTTGTGAAATCTGGAGATAATTGATTGAAATTGTAGAGGTGCAGGTGGTCACCCTATATATGTATATATCTATCAATATTAACCATTTTCTAAAGTTTCTTTAGCACATTCTATAACTTTTCTACGTCTTAAATTACTGTTTTCTTGCGGCTCCTTTTCGGCATCTGTCGATCCATCAGCCGGTACACTTTCTTGACTTTCCATATTTGTTTATATCACTTTAAACCGTATAACACTTCTAAACAAAACTACGTAAATATTATGTATTGAACACTAGATTATATAAGTTTTTCTAATATGTAACTAATTTCGTTGTTACGCCTTCTATTTTACCCCCTTTAACCAACCACAATCACAAAGTTATTACACAAGTACTACCATCTAGCATACGAAACTTGTTTTCTTTTACGAATTTGGAGTCATCGAGTTCAACACCGAAATATATTTTGTTATTGGTATTTATTTCGTTTACTCCTTTCTCCTCCAAAATGTAAAAATCATTAGAGTATGCGCACTACTAATTTCAATATTTCAATTTAATTTATACAAATATTTATTAAACATTTTTATATAGTCAAAAATATTCACCAATTGCTAATATTTTATACTTCTATTTATGTAAACAAACATTATTATAAACAAATATTGTTGTATATTCTTTCCTTTCTTGAAATCATAATCAAAAATATGAATTGTATTTTTTGAAATTTTTGTTCAAATTATATTTGCAAATAAACAAAAAAAAATATGTATATAAATAATTTTGTTATAAAATTTTTTAGTATTTTGTTGAATAAATATTATCTATACATAATATTATAATTGTTAATTCTAAATATAAATAATTATTTTTTAAATATAATTTTAATAAATATAAATTCAAAATATTTATATTTGCAAACGCATTTATAATTTTTAATTTCTTGTAGTGGTAACATTGTGAAGCATCACATTTTTGACAGTTGTAAAAAAACTAGACTAGGTTAAGAATTTATGATTAAAATGTCTAAAATTAATATTATTAGTAGAAGAAATTTCAATATGTCTTATAAAAAGTGTAATTTATTCAAACACAATTCATCTAAAAGTATTCGCACAACATTTTTAGATTACTTCGTAAAAGAACATAACCACAAATTTGTCCGATCTAGTCCGGTTTTACCGTTTTATGATCCAACCGTTGCATTTGTAAATGCTGGAATGATTCAGGTAACATATATTGTATTTAAATATATATTAGGTATACTTAAATTATTTTCTTCATATAGTTTAAAAGTATATTTCTCGGCCATCAAACACCTTTATATAACAAAGTTGCCAATTCGCAAAAATGTGTCCGTGTCGGTGGAAAACACAATGATTTAAATGTCGTTGGAACTGATACATATCATCATACATTTTTCGAAATGCTAGGAAATTGGTCTTTCGGTAGCTATTTTAAAGTAAATATTTAAATGCAGGGCGAAACTTTACTCTAAGGGAATAATATCGTTAATTATGTACATTTCATTAATAAAAATATGACATATATTGGTTATAAGTTACATGAACTGATTGTACGTAATAAATTTAATATATGCAGGATAGATTAAATTTCTATAATTTTTATTAATAAAATGAATGTGCATCATTAGCGGATATGTGAAGTTTTGCTAAATACAATACGCCATAAAAATATGTTCGTTAAAATTAAAGTGTTTTAATTTGTTTTGTTGTAGAAGGAGGCATGCGAAATGGCTTGGAATTTACTTACAGGCCCGTATAAATTAAATCCGGCATTTCTCTATGTAACATATTTTGCCGGTGATCCAAAACTGAATTTAGAACCCGATTTAGAATGTAAAGATATCTGGCGTACGATTGGGTAATTATTATATATTTGTGTATGTATAAATACAAATTATTCGTCAATTTAAATTGCACCTAGATTTTAAGCAAAATTTTAGAAAAGATTATTCGTTCTTGAAATAGAAAATATGATCTTACTGTGACGAAAATTTAAATACAATAAAATAATTTTTCTTAAACCACAAAATAATTTAATAAACGCTAAATACGTATTATCATCACTAGCAAAAGTTAAAAAAAAAAAAATTAAAACAAATCTTACCAGTGATCCAAGGCCTCACAAACACTAAACACATCCAGCGGTCAAAGAACACTCAGTAGACGCAAGTTTGCGAATCGAACGGGGCTATTGTATGTATTTCCATTTAAAATAAGAAACTTGTATTCCATATTTTGAGAACCACTAGTCAAGACATTGTTTTATTTATTGCAATATTTTTTGCTAATTTAATCAATTTTGTAGCTGTTATTGTTCTCGAGATAGTAATAGTGATGTATTTATTATTATTAACTTTAAAAAAATCAAATATATTTTAGCAACAATTATATTTATAATTTCAGTGTTGCAGAGAATCACATACTACCATTCGGTGCGTCTGAGAATTTTTGGGAAATGGGCCCGACCGGGCCATGTGGTCCATGTTCCGAAATTCACATAGATCGTACAAAAAGTAACACATCTAGAGCGCACGATGTAAATAAGGGCTTATCCGATTTAATCGAATTATGGAATATTGTTTTCATACAATATAATCGTAATGTGAACGGTGGTAGCATTACACCATTATCGCAATATCATATCGATACAGGAATGGGTTTGGAGCGATTGTCGGCTGTTTTACAGGAAAAAAATAGTAATTACGATACTGATATATTTACAAATCTCATGGATTCTATACATAAAGTATTTCTATCTCACGACAGAATTGTTTCGCAATAACCGTAAGAGATTATTGATAAGATTTTTTTTCTTCCAATTTGTTTTAGAAATGTAAAGGTATTCCGAAATATCGTGGACAGTTTGGTGAAAATGATAAGAAAGGCATTGATACTGCGTATAGGATATTAGCGGATCATTCGAGAATGATAGCTGTATGCTTAGCTGATGGATTTATACCAGAGGAAAAGTATGTAACATCAACATTATTATTGGTCTTAGAAACAAGATAATTCGAGTCAAATATTGTTCTCAAGGGAAATGATACATGAATAAACTTAAAAGCTCTAAATCGAAACAAAACGAACTACATTCATTCCTAATAAAACGTTCGGAACAAAATAATTTTAATATTATAATAGTCATAATAAGTTAGCTGATTTCTCAATTAGAAACTCACTAAAATATCAAAATAGCTGATTATTATTTTTAACGAATTTGTTTGTAAATGTTTCAGTCAAAAACTTCGCCGAATATTACGAAAGTCAATGCATCTTGCTGAAACAGTATTTCGTTGCGAGAAAGGTCTTTTAAATGAGCTTGCAACTGTTACTGCTCAAGATTTAGGATGTGTTTATCCTGAAATAGAAAAAAATTTGAAACAGGTTTGTTTGATTTTTTGCAATAGTTATTCAAATAGGGTGGCTTTGAGTCAAACTGTTGAATTTTCTGCTTCTTCAATAAGAGAGAGTAGGTTTATAATTAATTTGAATAAATTTGCAGATACACGAAATAATTAATTATGAAGAAGATGTCTATAAATCAATTCGATCTGTTGCAGTAAAAGACTGGCAAAAAATCTTAAAAAAAGAACCGAAATTAAAGAACCTAAACATTCTCGAAATGCCCGGTTTAGTGTTAGCATACAACGAACTCACATCACTAAACACAACATTAATTACACCGCAATTAGCATTCAAATTGTACGATACATACGGCTTAGATCACGATACTCTATCATCACTTTCACAAACTCTCCATTTACAATTCGATTCGAACGATTTACTAAACGAACTCGAACTAGCCAAACAACGAACAAAATACGGTTATCTATCAACCAATCAATATGAAAACGTTGCACAAATCTTAGCGAAAAATCAAATCTCAAAAACAGACGATCATTATAAATACTCGTATTATAAAACAGAAAATGGACTTTATAATTTCGATAATATTTCAGCTAGTTTATTACAAATCGTTAACAATAACGGTTGTTTGGTAAACGAAATCGAACCGAATGTCGAATGCAGTTTACTTTTAAACAAAACAAATTTTTATAGCGAATCCGGCGGTCAGGAAAGTGATATCGGTCATATTGAATTTTCTAACCAAAAAATATTTCATATCACTACCACCCAATACGTAAACGGTTATTTATTTCATAAAGGTGTATTAAAAGCGAAAGATAATTTAAAACTTGGTGATAACGGAATAGTAATTATCAATAACGATAATCGGTTGAAAATTATGCGTAATCATACGGCGACACATTTAATTAATGCGGCTTTAAAATTAGTAATTCAAGGAACAACTTGTCAGAAATCTAGTAAAGTTACGTCAAATTCGCTAAGTTTTGATGTTGGTGTTTATACGAAGAAGAAATTAGCGGTTAATGATATTGTAAATATTGAAAATGTGATTAGGGATGTTATAAAAAGTTCTGTTAATGTTGAGTGCAGTGTAATTAATAGTCAGCAGTTATTGTCAATGGATAATGTTACGCTAATACCTGGAGAAATTTATCCAGATGTTGGTATAAGATTAATACGTATTCAAAATGAAAAATTTTATTCGTGGTAAGTTTTTACTTTGGTTTTGATTTAATTTTCATTTAGAATCAGTGATAGAAAACGTAACGTTATAATAGCGAGTTTATACGTTAAAAATCTGCTAACTATAAAATTTCTTTAGTTTAGCGTTATCGTAACTGTAGTGGAGGTCTGCAAAAAATTCCTAATATCTTATACAATAACGTACCGATATTTTAATAACGTTATTCTTTACAAATTTTCTTTTAGTATATTTTTGTTTATATTTCAAATATGATTTTAAAATAGAATAACGTAATTTCATACTTTTTTTTTTAATTTTTACTGTAAATTCTATATATAAATTCCTGGTTACAAATAAAAATTATTATTATAAAATTCTATAATAAAACAATTTACGTAACTTTATACAATAAATGCAACGATTTCAAACATTATTTCATTCCTGAATTTACCTTATAATATTAGTTTTAAAACTGAAATAGTAGTTGTTCAAAATTAAAAGTTGCATGAAGTATTTTAATTCTCCAGTCTTTATGTTAAACCGAAACAATACTGTTTTTGTTTTCTATAATAGATGCATTAAAAACTTATTCAAACTACCCTATCATTATCACGAAATTAGTGCTATGTTTTGTTAATTAATAATAATCGAAGTAAATCCTATATATTTACAGTGAGCCATGTTGTGGCACTCATGTGTCAAATACATCTGACATTCAAGATCTATCTATAGTGAATTTTAAATCATTAGGTCGTAGTACCACTTCGTTAACAGCCGTAACAGGAGAGAATGCAATTCATGCTAATCGGAATGGAAAATTAATCCTCGATGAAATTTTTGAATTGCGAAATAAATTAAATGACGACGAAGATTCGATATATGAGGTTGGTGTCTATCTATTAAGAAATGAACAAAAAATAACAGATACCTACCACCTACTTATGAAATATTTTTGTTTCGTTTTAGATTAGCGATTTACGCAATTCAATAATTGAATTTAAACGTAAATTAAATAATAATTCAGACGAGAAATCACTAATACCGGCATCGATTAAAATCAAATGTCTAGAACTACTAAATGATTTCAATAAACAATTAAGAAATGTTGAAAGAGATTCGTTAAGGTGAGTATAAATAGTCGCGTTCGTAAGATATTATCACTGATCCATTACTATGAGAAGATTCGCGTTATTTTAAGCAAAAATAAGATTCATACTACGAGCAAAGAATTAAAAGGTATATACTATAAGACATACTGATCATGGAACAAAAAGAATTTTTGGAAAATTCGCAAAATTAAGGCTGGTTAACTTAAAGTGAACATTTTTCAGGACTAGTGAAGTAGCGTTCTTTATTGTAAGCTACATATTCAAAATTAATTATCAATATTACATCACCTATTCCTCATTAAAATTAGAGATAATAATTGCGTTGTTTTTGGCAGCGAACGCCTCTCCCAAAGAACTAGTGTCTCGAAGGCGTTGGATGATCGTCACAGCGGGATGTCGTCGTTGGGAAAACAGTTCTGCATACATACGTCGTGCCAACAATGAATTTTGACTTGCTTCACCATAAAGTAACAACATATCCACTAACTTATTATCACTGTATGCATTCATTTTCATAAACACTGCACAACATTGTACACTCGAAACTAACAATGAAATAAGACAATAAGACTAACAATAATCTCCACGAAAGTATTATGCGCTGCATCGAACTAAGTAAATTAAATTAAATTATTAATGAGTAATTACACAACATCAGACATTTATTAGGCTTTGTGTAAACAATACTAATTAATCAAATTATTACGAATAGCCATCAACCAGTGGTAAAAAAATGTTCCCTTTAAATACGATGCAAAATTTGTTCTATGATCAGTATGTCCTAAGTATATTCCTTTTAATTCTTTGCTCGAAATATGAAGTATATATATTTGTTGTTGTCTAGTGTCCGTTGTTTTCATTCAATGTTTAAACAATGTAACAAATTAATATCGACTAAGAATAATTATAACTCGTATAAATTATTATTGTATTTGCTTTCTGTTTTTCGTAGAGAATTTATCGATTTAGAAATGAAATCGGTTCGTGATCTAAACGCGAACGAATCATACATTGTACACTTTTTGGGTTGTTCAAGTATTTTAGACAATGTACCATTGCAACGAGCAACGAAAATCTGCTCGGATATACCAGTTATTGTTATTTCATATTCGGATGATATTGTCAAAGCAAGATGCTGTGTGCCGCAGGTAAATCGGTTTTTCTTTTCTTTCTTGCTTTTTAGAAATTTTCCTATAAAACAAAACAAAAAGTGAATAGTTAAATGTGACGTTTCTAAAAACGTTTACCATCTGTGTAAAGGTTAAATATTTCTGAGTTAAAAATTTAGACGATGCAAATGTTTAACGATACCGTAAAGCCTGTGTATTTGTATGTCAAAATTGAAAACCTTTGACCCTTAAAATTGAGTAAATATTGAACTGAACGTCACATCCGTTTTAACACGATTTAACTAAATAATTTTCGATCAGTTAAAAATAAACAAAAACTGCATAATCAACTGAGCGTGTTTAATACAAAATGATTCAGTATATTTTTCTGGCGAATAAAAGTTTTAAGACACAAAATTCTTACATTACCATTTGTGCATGAAGTGTTAATAATAATATAAATTATATTTTGATTTACAGAATTTAATAGGACATCATTTCAACGCACAACTCTGGTTGGAAAATAGTGTTGCGCAAGTATTTGAAAGTTCAACGTCTGCGCCGAAAAATCAAGATGCGACTTTGGTGTGCAATATGAAGGCAAAGAAAATTAATAAGTTAGAATGGGACACTGTACTTGATAGAGCAATAACTGCTGCTAAAACTTATGCTAATCTGCATTTCAAATAATATATTGTATATATTTTTTTAAATATACCTATTTAGAATGTGTTTTTAAAATAAAGATTTTATTTGTCTATATATTTCTTTGTTGATTTATTTTCCAATTTATCATATTATGATTTAATATTTAGAAATCGGGTATATAGATATATAATTTTATGTGTAATTAAGAATAAATAGTTAATTATATATATATATATATATATATATATATATATATATATATATATATATATACCAGCTTTTATAATACCAGGCCTTTTACACGACTTTCTACTTTTTATAACACCAATAAAATAACAGAAATGATTAAAATAATACAACAAAATACAGTCCTTTTAATTATTGTTAAAAACAATTTTTACAAGCAATTATTTTCATTTTCTTTCTTTGATTTTAATAAATTTCCCAAGACGATACCTATAAATAATATAAATCCAATTTGATGATTTGATGCAAATTTACTAGCACAATCTTTGGGATCATATATATTTAAGTGGCAGATCTAAAAAAAAAATATAGGTACACATTATGCAAATAAAAATTCATTTGTGAAAATGCAAATAACTTTGATTTCTATATAATTACCTGCCATGTTAAATGCGACGCTACAAAACCAACTGCTGAATAATAAGGCATCGTTTGTCCAGAAATTAAACCTTCATATATTAAACAACTAATCATAATTGTAGAAAAACCAGTTAACCAGTATTTTGTATTTTCTTTAAATATAATTGCTGTAGACTTCATGCCAATTCGAATGTCATCTGAAATATCCTTTTTTAACAAAATAATTAGTTTAATTATTCTTTTAGATTAAATAACAAAATAAAATGGCATGTCTTGAACTTGTTTCGAACTGATGGTAGTTTTGAATAAAACTATAAACACATACATATGATCACGCTACTCCTACCTAGATTTGATGCATCCAATTTACGTTATGTTTCAAAATTAGATTTACTTAATAAAGAGAAAAGTCTTAATAATATAACATACCTGATGTGCATAAATTGTGTCATAGATAATTGTCCAACATACAGCCGAAACATACATAGGAATACATATATTCCAATCAACAAATCCATGAACGGCTGAATATCCCAAAAAAATGCCCCAATTAAGAGTTAAGCCTAACATAACTTGTGGCCAATAAGTGATTCGTTTCATAAGTGGATATATAATTGCAAAACCTAATTTCAAATAAAAAAATAATAATAATAAAATTAATCGCTCATTTTAAACCTCTACCGGAGATTATACAATTTATAAAAAAATGTACAAACGGCAACATCAAAAAATTTAATCAAAATGTAATTCAGAATTACTACAATATAAATTTTAAAAATAAGTTACTTATAGAGAAAAAATATTAATATCAAAACGAAATATAATAATTTACACTTTTTTTGTATTTATTTTTAATACATTTTGGAATTTTCATGCGTGCATAGCTTAAAAAAGCAAAAGATAGTAAATTAATTTAAAAAAAAATCGAATAATGTATACCTAAAGAACTAGCACCCAACATGACACTATACCAGTTTAATTGTAAGAGAATAAATAAAGCAGCACTTAATTCTCCAGCAAGAAACAGAAACGCTTGTGGCATATTCATTGTTCCATTAACAAGCGGTCTATCCATCGTTCGTAATACCTTAAGAAAATTTATTATAAAATGACAATTCTATTCTAAGTATTTTACAATCGTATACACCCTGCGATCTATATCTCTATCCCACATATCATTTATAGTACAAGCTGCACCTCGCATTACAAATGAACCAATTCCAAATAATGTCAATAAATATAAATCGGGAAATGTACTCGCAGCTGCTGCTAAACTTATACTCCAACTACACGGCCAGAATATTAACCAGGAACCTTGCATAGAAATGGAAAAAAAATATTAATTATAATTATATTATGCAATTTATAAGTTATTACATACCTACTGGTGAATGTAATCTTGCTAATTTTAAGTATGGGTGTATGTATACAGGCGATTTTTCCACTAATTTTTCTGCAATATTAAATCTGTTTTTTTCTGTCGCGTTAAATGTACCAAATTTTTCTATCTATTATATAATAACAATGTAAACAACAAAATATATATAAGTAAATAATATTAGCTATAATTGTTCTTACATTTCGGATAAATATATTATTTTTATTTAATGTTAATTTAAAAATTTTAGAATTCCGTTTTGTAAATATGTTAGATTTGAAATTGAAACGAAGCCGCCAAAAAGATTTTGCCATTTCCACATGTCAGTCAATGATTAAAAAATTGTAATTTGTTTTCTAAATAACAAAAAATGCATTAATATTATATTAAATTATTATATTAAATAAATTTTACAATAAAATACAATATTACAACAAAATCCCACAGGAAATTGCTTCGTGTAAAATGTTGGCTATACAACTTATGTTGGTATCAGTGGTATTTCTTTTTGATTTCAAATGAATTGATTATCTGTCATTATCTGTGCACGTGTTTACTATTTAAAAATGACAAAATTAAAGAAAGATAAATTGAATAATATTGGTAAAAAAACAAAATTAAAGAAAAATGTAGAAAAATCTATTAAAAAATCTCCTCAAATCACAAAGGAATTAAAAAGGAAAATTAAAAATGAAATTGTTTTTAAAGACGCAAAAAGTCAAAATAAAATAGCGAAAAAAACAATAAATGCAGATGAATTAAATATTGATTTTAATCAGTTAGAAAAAGGCATTGAAGCACTTTTTTCTTTCACAGAAAAAGGTATGACAAAAAAATTATTTAACGTAGAAAAACCAATATTTGTACAGATAACCTCAATTAAAATACCTGCTGGCCCAACAAAACGTATACGAATGTAAGTTTTTGCAAATAAAACTGTAAATTTAGTAATTAAATAATATATAATTCCATTTTAGAGTACTGAAGCATAGTTTAGTGACAGATAAGAGTGAAATATGCCTATTCGTACCAGATTTAAAACGTGGACGAAAAGTTGATCATGAACCAACCGTTGAACATTATACAGAACTGTTAAACTCGCACAATGTAAATTCGATCAAACGTATAATTCCAATGCGTCAAGTAAAAGTCGAGTACGATCAATTCGAATTAAAACGACGTTTATTTGGCTTTTACGATGTTTTCTTAGCTGATTCACGTATCACTGGCCATTTGTCGCATTTATTAGGCAATCAGTTTTACAATAAACGAAAATTACCTGTTCCGATTCGACTAACAAATCCGAACCTAAAAGAAACTGTAGAAAAAGCGTTGCACAAAACTTTATTAACAATTAGTACAAGCGGAAACACATCTCTTGTTCAAATTGGACACACAGAAATGTCACAAAAATCCATTTTCAATAATCTAAAAGTTGTTATTGCAGCTTTAGCTAAAAAATTTCCAGGAGGTTGGAAAAATGTTAGAGCTCTGCATTTAAAAACGGATCAGTCACTTGCAATTCCAATATATCTCACTTTAAGTAAGTATACTTAATATAAAACATACGTACACAATCACGCCATGATCCATAAGTGTAAGATAGAAATTTTGTATTTAAATATTTTTTTTTTATGTTAAAAAAATGATATAAATTATTTTTGAATTTCAGAAAGTGCGAATAGTGTCCCTCGGCCACGAATTCAAGTAAAACAACCAAAAACTGGTGAAATAGTGCAAGATGAACTATCTACCTTTATTAATAAAGATGTAATTGTTCACCCTTCGGGACAAGTCAAAATAATTGCGAAGGGCCCGAAAAAAATTGTTCAGAAAAAACAGCAATCTTAAATATATTTTTATTATAACAATTTTTTGTTTATAGAAATTATGACCAATTTTCTGTATTTATTATAATTATCTGAAATAATTATTTTTATGTATAATATGAAAGTTGATATAAATAAAATCGTTTTCCTTTTATAACTAACACATTTTTTAAATTAATTTGAAATGATTATATAATTTTTGAAATAATATTATAAGTGAAACAAAATTAATGTAGCATTTATTTTGATAATAATTAATAATAAACCATTTAGAACAAATACAATTGATATTTTATAACTCTTCTTACATATTTCACTTAGAATAAATAAAAATCTAAGTTTTATTTACTAAGAATAATATTTTTGACATCGGTTTTTTGACTAGATTCGTCGTTAGATTTCTCTTTGCTAAAATCATCGGACATTTTCATTTTCAAAATGAGCGATCGATCGCTATGATGATCACATTTGTAGGGGCCTCTCGGTTGTATAACATTAACTATCATTTTTTCAGCAACATTATTTGCTTTTTTCTTCTTTGGGAAAAATATTTTCGTGCAACAGGTTTGCCGGAACGCCCGTCGAAAGTTTTCATTAGTTAATCCATATATTAATGGATCTAAAGCTGCATTAGCATAGATTAAATAACGAGCTATAAACCATAATATTTGATCCGCACCAAGTATCTGTAAATAATAAATCATTATTTGCCCATCTTTGTCCATAAAGTTCCGAGACGAAGTCTGGTAAAAAAATACAAAATGCAACTTATTATCTGATGATTCCTGTCACCTTCAAAGTAGTCCTTTCTGAAGTCAGTACATTATTTTCAGCATTTTTGCAAGTCCTAGAAGCAATAGGTAAATGCTTTTTTTTCATTTTACATTTTTGTAAAAGCTAAAAAGACGGCGATATGAGAATGTCGATGCTTTTCAAACAACTACAACGAAGAAACTTAAAACCATTTACAAGAATGTAAAATTTTAAGTTGACTGTTTATTTATCAACAATACAAATAACAAAGTTATTATTTTCGATGACTTACTGCTTCCGGAACTTACAAAATTGCTGAAAACAATGTACTGACTTCAAAAGGGGACAGAAACCATCAGTTAATAAATTACATTATGTATTTTTTACTCTGTTCAGAAACTCTTTATGAGCAAAGTAATACCTTCGTCAACTCACCTGGTTCTGATTATTAATTTTCAACCATTCGCTACGTTTAAAAATTAAAACAGTTAATGGCATATGACAAACAATAAATGTTACTACAACAATAAATGCAACTTTTGCAACTCTAGTTTTATAGCATACAGCTAAAGGATGTTCCCTTTTTAGTACTTTTTGCTCGTAACGATCCAACTAAAATTAATACACCGCATTAGAATTACATAGAAATAGGTTCCTTGTTATATGTACATACTTTTATAAAAATAGCAGAATAACAAATTAACATAATTAGTAATGGTAGCCATACGGCCATTACAATTAAAACATGCCAATATACTGTTAAAAATCCTTGTTCTTCTATACAATATAGTTCCAGAAAATTCTTCCATTGTCGTTGCTATAATAAATGCTTACAATTTGTTTTTTTTTTATATATATATATATAGACTCTTGATTATCCGGGTTACAGATTACCAGAAAAAAAATTCTATTTTATCGAAATATTACATATATAAAATATAATTCAACTATATAATATTAGATAAGTACTAGAAAATAAAACTGATAAAATTGTGAAAACGGAAATTTTTAGTATTTGTATTTTTCTCCGATTTTTTTCTTGTGGAGATAATTCGATTTTATCCCTACCGTCCCGGATAATCAAGTGTCTACTCTATGTTCCTCGTTAAAACTTACTCTATATTGCCGATATATAATTAACGGAGTACTTGCTAGTAAACAAACAATCCAAGTTACTATAATAACAATTTTTGCTCCTCGTCTTGTTAATCTAGTTTCTTTTGGAAGAACAATAGCAGTCAAACGATCGTAACTGATTGTCGACAAATTCATTACATTGATTAACAACAATGAAACTTTAAAAACAATAACATACATATAATTAGTGCACCTTTTTTCTCGAATATACATATGTACCTACATTCTAACCAACCGTCAAGTTTACAACCAAACACTCCAAATTGGTAATTTTGATAAAAATCATTTATCAAAAATACCCAAGGATATATGATTAAACTTGCGAGATCTACAGTAGCCATATTTGCAATGATCATATTTGGTGGAGTACGTAAATGTCGATTTTTCATGATTATATATAATAAACATATGTTTGCAAATATTCCCCATAACACCAGCGGCACAAAAACTGAAGTTTTTATTATAATTGTTGTAGGAGAAGCAACTATGTACAAATCATTTGGAAATTCATAATCTGAAACATCGATCTAATCAAATGATTAATTTAAAAATCATAGCCAGTATAACAGTTGCAGTGGACTCTCGATTATCCGGGGCGGTTGAAAAAAAAAACTTTTGTGTGGATTCCATAGCAAAATTGAAGTTTTGTTCGTATTCGAAAAATACAATAACATATAGTTAGACGCAATGCAAAGAGACTTTTGCAGTGGAAACTACTTTTGTAACTATGAGGCCAAATATATTCTTTGTTTTATAAGCGGATCAAGAATAAATTTTAGTAAATTATTTAATGTCAATTATTTTTTAATTTATTAGATTAGATCTAGATAAGTAGAAAAAAACACACGTATTTAATTTCAATCTTTGCCGGCCGGATAAAAATTATTTGCAGGCCTTGGATTGCTCACCGTTGAGCTAAACAATAAAAGTCTGACGAAGTATAAACGCAAACAAACATTTGTCGAAAGCAAGCAAGAAGTTTCAATTGATACTAAGCAAAATTCTATTGTTTGCATTTCTAATGTATCGTCATTTATCGAAACCAGTCGCATTTGCATCACATTACGAACAAGTTTTTAATTTTTCAGTGGAATCCAACTACTGGATTATTAATTATTAAAAATTGTCGAAATTTTTACTTAACTTTTTTACGCAATTCCGAAAATCGAGAGTCAACTGTATTTTATGTCTACTTACTATATTATGATCATCCGATGAGTTATAGAAAACTGTATGATGTTGATATTCTGTGTCCAATTCTAGCCATGGATAAGTTTCGCCATAATTTGTACAAAAATTATTACTTTTATTTCCATGCGTATTAAGTGTACCATTGCTTTCGCATGTACGATTTCTGTCTCTTTTCAGTGGTAATTTAATGCACATTTTTCAAACAAATGTACTTCTTCAATCTACGATGTTCAACAAACTAGTTCCAATTAAAATACAACAGTATAAAAAAAATTACATAGTTACACAGTGTAGGTGGTGTAATATAACAATTTTTATCTATCACTATAATAAATTAATGTTTTTAATACTGTTTGTTTATTTTGTTCTTAAAAGCGTTTCAAATGTTAATGGATATCAATTTCATTTTTATTGAAATACTTTTTATTATCAAGTAGGTAATAACCCATATGGTATCATTATCATTTTATTTATTTAACTTAAAAATGTCTATCATAACACTTATAAAAAAAATCGAATAAATACCTACGGTAATTAATAACTTTATTAATTTAATGCTATGCGTAATAACTACTACATTTTTTCAATATTTATATAATTTTTGATTGTATCACAGTGTTATAATAATAATAATTTAATCCTATTGATTAACTAGTCTGATTTCAAATAAATAATTTACCAAAACATTTTTAAGAATTTATCTTTATTATTTGTTATAAAACAAATTTCAGATTCGAGTACTACTTATATTCCTTCTACGATTGCTAAAAAAACACTGTATTTTTCACTTTCAGATTGTTACCAAAGCAAACTTGTATTTATAATATATGTATATTTATTTTGTATGTTTCTAAATGCATATATTATTTTGTACCTACGTTAAAATTTATGCAAATCAAACTGTACATAAATAATTATTCTGCAAATCTTTAACTGAATATTAACATAAAATATGTATTTTGGGTAACAATGAAAAAAAGTAAAAAGCATGAAAAAGTGCTGCAGAATGTCATTATTTCACTATTAAATGTATCGTAATAGTGCATTGAAAACAATGGAAAATGTCTCGCGATCCTGGGGTAAGAATATATTCTATTTGTTGAAATATTGTCAAGTGTTAAAGTACTATTATTTTATTTATTAAAATTCGATAATTAGTTATCTCATAATTTTATTTTTGATTCATGTTACAAAAACATTTGATAGCTACATTATATATTTTAATAAAATAAATTAAACATAATGAATAATTGAGAAAATAGGCGTAATTTTCTTCCTAAGAAATTTCTCAATTTTACTTTTAATAGTTTGAACAATGGTTCAGAAAAAAATAATAAAAATTACATACTATCCCACCTAATTATACAGAATGTACACGAAAATATTTGAAATACACAGGCCCTAGGATAATTGAATCGTAAATTTTGAAAAGGACTTTATAAAATTACAAATCCACAAAATATTCAAAAATATACATACTTTGTTGAAAGTATTATACGAATTATTCTAGATTGTTTATTCATTTTATAGTTAATTGAGTATAAAATTTAATAAATAATTTTTGCAATATATTTAATCTCAAATCAAAAAAAAAATCAACATTTTTCCTAACTATTAACATAAACATCGTTTTAAATATATCTCCTTAGAAAATGCAAAATTCTTTTCTAAATTTACGATTCAAATGTAAATAAAAAAAATTATTGCCCATTAGTTTCATCGTCAATTTCCGAAACCGTCTCAGCCATTTCGAGCGTAACCATGGAAATATCATCATTATCAGGCAGTATGGATGTGGACGCTTCCATACCTTCTTCGATAATATCCAAAGCGATATTTCCATTCTGCGGTGCATCAACATGCACCTCTTTAATATGATCGCGTAGCGCAAAAGCGCGCGCGTACGAAGCCCCACACAAATAACAATTATATTTGAGATTATTTTCGCGTTTATGCGTCTCCATATGCGCTCGAACCGCGTACAACGAAGCGAACGGTCGGTTACAATGCGTACAGCTGAACGGTTTTGTGTGACTGTTCTTATGGCCAGCAAGTTGTACTCCGGTCTTGAAAGCTTTGGGGCAATAAGGACATTTGTAACCGCGTACATCACTGTGCGTAAGTAAATGATGGTTGTAGACGCTGTGCGCTTTAAAGCGCTTCCCACAATGCTGACAAACATAGGGTCGATAACCCGAATGTGTGCGCATATGCAGTGTTAGACAATAACTAACACGGAACGTTTTTCCACATATTTCGCACTCGTGCGGTTTCTCTCCGGTATGAATACGTTCGTGCTTAACCTTCTCGTGCGGACGTGCAAATCGACGCGAACAGTAACTGCACTGATACGGTCGGCTGCTACAATGCTGCTTCAAATGTTGTTGCAGACTCTCTTCGGTTAAAAAACCCTTTTTGCAATGCGTGCACAAATGTCCTTTCTCGTTACCGTGCACACGCATATGCATTTCAAGGTTGCTATGCGTGTAAAACTTTCGATTGCAAATGTAGCAATCGTAATGATTCACACCGCTGTGATATGCCATGTGAATTTCCTCGTAACTTTTATCGTAACTTTTACTGCAGACTTTACACTCGAACATTTCACGGGGTTTTCCGGCATTTGTTTCGCCGCCCATTAAACCGTATTCCACCGGCGCTTCGATTTCTTTCGCTTTAATCGGATCGTGCATACGACGATGCAAGCGCAGTGATTTATTACTAGGAAACACCGTATCGCAAACGTTACAAACAAACGGACCCGTTGTGCCATCAATAATCATTTCTCGCTTGATTGTTTTATGTGATTTCATATGCATGCATAACGCTTGTGAATTTGTGAAGACCGTATCGCACATTGAACATTTATATTCACTGGCGATTTCTGGATCGCAAACATGCATATCGAATTGATCACGTTTTGAGAATTGTACGTTGCAATTGCTACATTGAAATATCTCTATGGTTTGTGAGCCTTCTTGCACCTCGTCCAATGTTCCATGCTCAATTTTCGTAAGTGTACCTTCGGAATTAATCATGTATTTAAGTATGATTGGTGTACGGGTGCCGATTGATTCGTCGTCCCAAAATTTCTCGATTTGTACCACTTTGCGCGTGTACAGTCTCCCGTCTTTATCAACACAATCTTCTTGTTTGATTGTGTTTAAGATTTGTGGTAAACGGCTGCGATTATTTACTTCAATCACTTCTTGGCTTTCGTTGCTGGCCATATCATCTTCTTCGTCGTAATTTGAACCGGGACCGGCTAGTATAACACCATCTTCTGATATTAATGTTGCGCCTTCCGGAATGTTTTTAAAAATATCATCATCGTCTTTGGCATCACTTGATTCTTGATTCTCTTCCGACATCTAAACGAGAGCAAAGGCTTTCAATATCAAACTTAAAATAATTAATCTTATAGTATTAAACGAGAAATTGTTATATATTGATTTATTGGTTTATATAGGCTAAATTAGAAGGATAAATTTTAGATGATTTATTTATTCAAGTAAATAATATATTCTTATAATATTAATTATTTCATCTTAATTACAAATTAGTTAAAACAAATTTTTTATTTCATATAGTTTGATAATGAAAAATTTTGGATAAAGAATATCCTATACTATTAAATAAATTTATATTTATTGTACTGAATTTGTAATGTGATTTTCTTACGCTCTATATTCTGTATTACTATTAAATGATTTTTAATTTTAATTTTTTAGTAATCTACCTTTATGGTAAGTTAGGTTAGGTTAGGTAGTCACCCTAAATCTAGTCCCTTTTGAACGAGTGAAGCCCGGTCTCCCCGATATTAATTAACGAATTATTATGTATAAAAATAGTACCTCAACAACAACTTCCTCGCCATCGTGATATTCTTGTATATGTTGAACAACTGACGTAAATTGCACTCCACAACTAAGACAGGAATATATTTCGTCATTGCTATCTTCTATCGTAACTGTATCTTGTTCCGATTCTTGCGTTTCCATAACTTCACCACACGACTCCTCATTTTCTAAATATTGCGAATCATTCGCTTCATCTGTTAAATTTTCATTATTGGTATTCATTTTCATAAATAAAGCGTTTTTTGCACCATTTTGGCTTTGAGGACTTAATAGTGCTTTAGCTAATATACTATTATTAATAGTTTCATGTATCGAATCTTCACTTTCTATTTTAATATTAATCGCTGCAATTGGTTTCAAAGGTGGCGGGCTTTCCTCTGTTGTTTTACCACACTCATTATCTAAATGATTAGCTAATTCTAGTATCGTTCCAAATCTGGATCCACACGATGGACATAATATATTATCGATTATACTTAATAAATGGTATTTCAGTGATTGCGGACAATTAAATGTTTCGTTACAACAAAGTGGACAATCTAATTGTAGCGAGCCCATTTTTGCATATATTTCGGTATCGAACGTCTGATAAGGCGTGATACGACTCAATTAGGCTTAACTACAATGCATGCAATCTGTCCTTTGCACTAAACTTTCAACAATGTTTTTACTTTTTACAATAATACCTAATATTAAAATTTGAATTTCCTTATTTAAATTGTTGCTAATTTCCTTGAAAACTACACAGTATATATAACTTCATAGCAAACATAATGTACACTGCCGTGAGGTTGGATAAACATGGCTACTACTGCTTGTTTCTAGAACACTGGCGAAGTCGAATATGCAACACTTTTATCAAATACTATCTTCATAATATATTTTTAACAAGATTTTTCTCATCACTAATTTACATCTTAAAATAAAATAACATTTTTTGTTTACATATTTTAATTTGTTTTTAACAAATAATTTTTAAATAATTGACTAACGTATTGTTATGGCGTAAACGTCAAATATTGTTTATATTTTATCTTCAGATAGAATTTATCTTATAATTGCTTATTATTGTATGATGAATTTTATGTTAAAAGTAAAAAATTATACATTAGTTTTATTGTTAAATTTATCGATTTTTTAAGCCACGTTACAGAATATTATCTTTGATATTTTCTGTTTTTATTTTAGTATATTCAAACCAAATAATGAAATAAAACGGATTTTAATAAAAGCTATATTACAAAATACTATATTTTATTATTTAAGTATTAAGCAACAATGTTTTTAAATAATAGATGGAGGTTAAAGTTAAACACATAATTTGTATGAAATACTACATTTTATTAACAAAAACGAATGATAAACAAAAATGAAATAAATTAATCATTATGCTCATGCTGGGCTTCCGATTCTCTCCACGTATTTTGTACAGTTTCCACAATCCATTTCCACCATTTCGATTTACTAAAATAATAAACAGCACAAACAATAATAAATAACCAAGATAGTCCTAAGAAATAATCGGTTTCCTTTTCGGGTGTACTTGGAACTGGCCCGGCAAAATCAGCTGAGGTTACGTACGATTTTTGTTCCGGTTGCAAACCAGTATATTTCGTAATAAACTTCGAATATAAATCTAACGTATAATCGGTGTCGTTAAATTTACCGATCGGTCGACCATTGTGAAATAATAAAAGTGTCGGTACGCCAACAATACCATTTTGTGTATTAAATATATGATATTTCATTGCATCGATTGCAGCCATTTTAATATCGGGAAATGCTCGCGATAGTGCGTTGAAATGTGGTGCAGCCATGCTTGAAAATGTACAGAACTTTGCATAGAACAAAATTAAAACGCATTCACCAGGTGCATCTTTCGAGGTTATATTTGCATCGGATAATAAAATTTTAATTAATTGCGTTCCGTTTACAATCTCGACTGGATTGCCACCGATTTTTGGCTTACACACAACTGTTTTTTGCGTCGAATTTGTTGTTTTTGTAGCGTTTGATGTAGAATTGGCCAAAATTAATTCGTCGTTTGGTTCGTTATAATGAGGTCTTTCGTTCGTTTCATCTTCATTAACTATTTTGTTTTCTTCACTAACACTTACTTCGTTATTTTCAGTATTATTTATTTCGCGGACAACTTTTTCCTCAACTATTTCGGAGTTTTCTTCACAATAAATTATATGTATTAATGCAACTATATGTAATAAACAAATTATTAGAAACACTTTGTTACTAAAAGTAATTTATTTACATACCTAATACTACTAAAACATTTAGTTTTAGAATCATCTTTGTTGTTAGTTTAATAAATTTTATACATTTTTGAATGACAATTCGACACAAATCTAAAGAAAACACTATTAGCAATTTTAAATGCTATCATGTTGGTATTTTGTACTTTGTTGGACAAATAATTCTTGGTTTTTTCTACCTTATGATATAAGTATATAAGGCTTAAAATCACTTTAAAATTTTAGCCAAACATATTTTTTGTTTTTAATTAATTCAAAATTTATCTATATATTTTAAAATGAATATTAAAATTAAATAAAGAACATATCACATTGAACTGATAACTTGTAAATGGGTTTTGGGAATAAATGTATTATAATGTAAATAGTAAAAAATATTTTTTTAAATAAATGTTATGGATTGTATACTTATTTTATTGCACATTATTTCTAAATTATTATTTTGCCGGAGCGAATGATTCCAAGAGCATATATAATACATATTATAAATGTGGATGAAGTAGAAATAGTAAATATCTTGATTTTTGTTAATATTTTACTGAAATTCGAAAGTATCTAAAACATTTTGACATTGAAATCTTCACGTGAACAGAAAAAGTTAAAAAAACATTTTGTATAAAAACTATTGTGCTTTTATTCAATTATATAGTTTTGTTTTTATAAAATCACTGGCAAACATTTGAGTCATATATATATATCTACATTATTATACAAACAAAAACAATAAATGTGAGAAAAATATTTCAATGTTTACAAATATGGCATTCGACTTAAAAAGTCACAAAGGCACATTTTCATCTAACATTTTTTTTTCTGATATCCAATTCTATGTTGATCAGATTTGAGCAAAAAACTAATCATAAATCTTTTTGTATCCAGTGAGGAAAATGACACAAATTCATCTATCTATAAAATTGTTTTAAGTATCTTTTACAAACTTGTCTTTTTAAATAAATTAAAGTAATATTAGCTCATATTGTTCAACTTACATAATCATAAATCAATAAATAACATGTACAATAATAAATGCATCATTTTTTTTGTGATAGTTACTGACTAGATAATAAAATGGTAGAAAAAACAACAACAAAATACAATAAAAATTTACATAACACAAAAATTGATAATTAATAAAGAATAATTAAGAAAAAAAATCATGTCCCAGCTTTGTCTAGTGATAGGCCTAATCGTTGTTGTATATTATCAAATCTTTCGATATATTGCGTAAGTAACGCTGGTGCTTGCAATGGTGCCAACGTTATACCTTCCTGTATTGTGTTGCTGTAACCATAGAAACAACGTTAAAATAAAAATATCAATCGCTATTTAATTATTATTAATAGTAAAACAGATTTATATGGAAGTAATTCGATTTAATTATTTAAAGTAAAAAACATACGATAGCTCTTATTTAAAATAGACTTATTAAAACAAAACCAATATGTCAGTCTTTTTTAATTAAATAAATCAGCCAAACACATACATTTCAGACAATAAAATAACTAGTTTGATTCTTATATTAAAAATTTGAAGAAAAAAATCTTCTTTTTGAACATAAAATAAACACGAAGCAATTCATAACTTGTTCCAACATTTTCAAATGAAAAATAATAATAATTTTAACCATTATCCAAACAAAAACCAAGAAGAAATAAGCACCAAATCTAAAATATAAATCTTCTTCTTTCTAGAGAGAACAAACAGAAAAAAATTACAATTGAAATAAAATATGAAAAACGTACCCTAAGGGTTGTGTACGCTTACTGATTCCTCGGTCTCTGCTAGGAGGTGAATTTCCCATCATCCAAGTTGTATTTTGAATGTTCGATGACGAAGTTGACGAATATGATATGGTTTGCGGATTTGGAACGGTTTTCTTTAAAACAATAGATGAACCGATACGTTTACCGGTATGCCAACGTTGTACGATATATTGCATACGACGTATGGAGATTATTGCATAAGCGTATACGCTGTAAAGATATTTATTAATTTTCAGAATACAGTAGTTCCACAAAAACTGAATTCCGATTTTAAATAATTTTCATACAACCCCCCCTAATGTATATCTTACCGAAATTTGTTGAGATTTTTAGCAGGCTGTTGTCTGGGAAGAACAAAATTTAATTCTTTTAAATTAACAGTATTACAACGTTGGTATGATGCTAACAATGTAATCAGATAACGTTTCTGATATGTTAAAGCTTTTCTATGACTTTCGGATTTTAGATATCTTCCAAATAAATGATCAGCCTAAGACAAAAAAAATAATAAATTAGGTTATTTATAAATTCTTTTCAATAACAATAAAAAAATTCTTACTCTAGCAATTGGATCATCGTATGGTGTTGTACTATTCAAACGATATTCAAGCTGTTTTATATAATGTTGTAATGCTTTTCGTTCTTCCGTTAAATTTGCAACTGTACAAGACATTTCTTTATTATCTTTAATATGTTCCTGTAATAATATTGTAAGCTCCTGAAAAATTATTCAGTATTAGGTCCGGTTTTATAAACACTGTAAGTAAATGTGTTTATTATATTGATTTATGTATCAAAAAAAGAAAATAAATTTAATCTAGTGGTATTAAAATATATTTATTATTAATAATAGTCTGGTAGTAAATTATTGTTGAAATAACATTTGTTTTTAATCAAGAAAATAGTATTAACCAGTTGTTTCATCAACAAACAATGATTCATACATTATGAATCAATAACATATTCTTCAGAAAATTAAATATTCTTGAAAAGCTTAACCTAATTTTATTTTGAAAAACAACAAATTATTGTAAAAATTTAAACATTTTCCTTTCTAAACAACATTTTTCTCATAAAAATAATATTATAAAAAATCCCAAACCACACTTAAATTAAAATAAAGCTAAATATGTATTTCGGAAGCTAAGCTTCCATCTTCAGTAGCTAAATAAAATCTACAATGTCTATCTACAGTTTTTATGTACTTTGAATCACAGGTAAGATTTTTGTAGATTTTATTTAGCTACTGAAGATGGAAGCTTAGCTTCCGAAATACGTATTTAGCTTTATTTTAATTTAAGTGTGGTTTTGGGATTTTTTATAATATTATTTTTATTTAAATTTCGCCACAGTAGACCATTTTCTAATCTTTTAACATTTTTCTCATTATTTCGAAAATAAAAAACGATCAAAATAAATAATTTTGTAACCAAAAATTAGCATTTTTTTTTAGCAACTTACCTTAATTTTCTGAACGAATTTTTCGGGTACAGGCGCTTCCATTTGTTTATTTCTTTCGAAATGTAATAGTTGCATTAGTTCGTTTTCGTGTTCATTAGTTTTCCGTAAATGATTCTTGAGCTCTTCAATCTGTTTTTCCATATCGCATTTCTCGTCTTCAAGTACAGCAAGCAATGCTCTTGTACTCTCTGCCTCTAACTTTACACGTTTCTCATTCTCTCGCTGACTTTTCGTTAAAGTGCTGACGTCCGATTTTAATATTTCATTTTCCGTCGAAACTTTAACTAAATCCATTTTTAAGCATGTTAAATCAAAGTTAGCATCGTTTATTTTTAGGTTAGATTCGAGACTAAATGCACCAGATTGTTTCTGTAAGTTTTGCAATTGAATTTCCAAGTCTTTTCGTAATTTTTTTTCAATAATTAATAATTTTTCCGATTCATTTTCGTTATTTAAAAATGCTTCTAAACGTAGTCGCATTGATTCGATTAGATTTGCATCTTGCAATTGAATCGCATTTGAGTTCTGTTTTTCTTCTTCTAAAGCATCTTTCAGTTTTTGTATTTGTTCCTCGCCCGCCTGTAAACGAAGCTTTAGTTGTTGAATTTCAAATAGTAACGCGTCTCGTGTATTTGTTAATTCCTGATTCGTTAATTTTTCTCTCGCGACACTTTCTTTAAGTAAAACTAAAGTTTCTGTTGTATCAGTACTTTGTTGATACTCATATTGTTCAATACTTTGTTTTAAGTACTTAAGTTCATCATGCAGGGCCGCACTTAAGTTTTGTTCTTCACGTAAACGTTTTTTTAAATCAATGACATTTCCGCTTTCTTGTATTTTCGCTTGAATCGCTTCCAACGCCGAATGTAAATTGTTACTATCCAAAGTCATTTGATGGATGATTTTATCTTTTTCATTCAAATATTCTTGCAAATGATTAATTTCTTTTTTCAGTTCATCTATTACTAATTTACTCTGCGATAATTGTAATTCCTTTTCGACTAAATCTTTTTTATTTTTCGCCATTTCTAATTCCAGTTCACTGCAACTTAACTGCTGATCCGTGTTCGATTTTTTGATCTGTTCGCTTAATGTTGTTTCGAGTTGTTGTATTTTGTCTTCATACATTTTAACAACATTTTGTTGTTGTTTAGCTGCTTCTATCTCTTGTTCTAAATTTGCAATTGCATCGTTTCTTTTATCTAAAGTTTCTTGTAAATGCATAATATGATTCGATAATTCCCCGCATTGTGTTGTAAGATTTTTATGTTCGAATTCATTTTGTGCGATAGTTAGCGATTTTTCTTCCAATTTATTTTGATAATCGGTTAATAAATGATTGAGTTTATCAATTTCTTGCAATTTTAAATTATAAGATTCATTCAGTTTTTCCATATCTATGCGTAGAATACTCAATTCGCTTTCTTTTTCTAAAATGCTCTCTTTTAAACTTTCCGAACTATAGCTCTCTCTTAGTTCGGCTAGTCGTTGTTCGAGTTGATAAATTTCTTGATTTTTAGATGAGACTATATCTTCGTAGGATTTAAATTCGTTGATTTTATATTCTAATTCGGAGATCTTATGTTCAATGTCTCGTTTCTCTTTCGCGAGATTCAAATACATCTGATCTTTACGGTTAACATCTTTTTCGAATTCTTCTAATTTCTTTTCTTTTTCTTGTAGCGTAACTTTGGCTTGCGCCAACTCAACGCGCAAATCTTTTTCAGCATCTTTCAGCGTATCGATTTCACATTTAAAACTTTCCGTATTTTGTTTAACAGTATCTTCTGAAAACTGTAACTTCTGTCTCAATTGTTCAATATCAATCATGTATTCGGAAACTGAATTTAATTTTTCTTCAAAACTTTTGATTGTTTCATCTTTTTTATTTAGCTCGATTTGTAGTTCGTTTAATTTAGTAGCAATTTCTGAATTTTCATCGTTAAACCGTACATGTTTTGGTTTAGAATCGCCCACGGAATTTTGAAATTTTTCGATTGTAGATATTTCTGAATTTACAAATGGATTCAAGAGTTTTTCGGGACATTTCGAGTCGCGGAACGTTGAACCGGCTATTTCCAAATTCTCAACACTTTGAATACTATCGTGTGATTGCTCTTGTCTTCTCATTATATCGGGTTCCAAACTCACCAAAGATATAACGCCGGGACTGCTTTTCGGTCCTAAATTACTCATACTAATCAAATCTTCTTTGCTAAGATTCAATGACTTATAAAATTTCAAATCAGTTTCAACATCGGATAATTTATCTTTTAATCGGTCAAGATCGGCATTTTTTTCGGCTAAAATACTGTCTAAAAATTCCGTGTACATTGTATTAGCAGTTTGACTTCCACTGGTGGAAGTTTCAGCCGATTGTTCAAGCTTTTCCGAAACGTTATTTCCATCTTTTTTCAGCTGATCTATTTCAGTATTTAGACGATCGATTTCAGCTTGAAATTGTTCAACAAGTTGTTTCTCAATATCGGAAGCGGAATTCAATTGTTTTTGTTGATCGGAAAGACGTTTCTTTGTCTGATCGATAACGGTATTTAATTGTTTGATAGTTTTGTCGCGTTTATGAATACCGTCTTTTAGTTCTTGAATTTCTGTTTCTAATTCGTAAATTCGATGTTCGAATGATGTATTTGTTTGTTTTTGTGCAGATTCAACACGTAAACGTTGCTCATCCAAACGTAGTTGAAGTGAAGAAATTAGAACCATTTGCTCTGATAACTGATCTTGGAGAACGTCACGTTCTGATTGAACTTCCTATTAAAAAAATTAAATTATAAAATAGATAATTAAAGATATATAAAGCTGGGATCAAAAGCACAGCTAGACTTTGCATATTACCGTGTACATGTAATCTGTTGTATGCTACGTCTAAGATTAAGGGGGTTTTTCGGTCTAGAGGTCCGATTTTTACCTCATTTTCAACATTTTTTTTGCGGTGAAATAAAAAAATAAGTGTGAAAAATTGACTTTTTCATTTTCCCGAGGCTCCGACCATAGCTACACTCATATATTTTAATAATTTTTTTGGTCGCGTCTGTTTCAGACCACCCTACGTGTGCACGGCGTGCATGACCATCTTCGGCGCCATTTTATTTAATGACCCTTTAATATTTTTGGACGAAAAAAATCGGAAAATTGTAGCTAAATGATTGACGAATGAAAGGATATAAGCATTGTATCACTTATCTTTTGATTTCACCCTAAAAAAATTTGTTGAAAATGAGGTAAAAATCGGACCCCTATATCGAAAAACCCCCTTAAAACGTTATGAAAAACTGTGTAATAATGTTATTTAATTAATAATAATTATAATAATATAGTAATTATTTAATGTTATTTAAATATTTGTTTATATTTTCTTGCAGAACATAAATCGAAAGTTTTGTCTTATTTTAATATATTTCTAAACTTACATCGAATTCTTGTTTCGCCGTATACAATTGCATTTCTAAATCACGTATACGTTTCATAGCTGCATCTTCGGCACGTGCATGTTTAATAAGCTTGTCTTTAAGGCGTGCCAATTGCTCCAATGGCAGATCGCTTTCGCAACCATCACTGCTCGTTGAGGGACGAATTTGATCGCGTATTGACATATCTTCCGATGGTGAACTACAGTTTGTATTCGATATGACAGTATGTAATGCTTCCAAATCTTTCGTACGTTTCTCTATTGTCTTTTCGAAATCATTCAACTGGAATATATATATTTAATGAACAATTTAATTTTTAGCAATTATTCTACGGTAATAGATAGAGAAATTTTAAAACGTAACAATGGTTTTCATTAAAAATAATTAAGAGTTTCGACAAATATTTAAATATCCACTTAATAGTAAATATTTAAATATTTGTCAAAACTCTTAGTGTCATTAGTTTGGAAAACAGTTAACAATCAAATTGTAAGAGGGTAGAGTTGGGCCATGTGGTTATTGTAACCTAATACACATTTCTGAAACTAAGTAATTTTTGCATCTTTTAGAATTGACCTAGTGACAGATTTATGTATCATTGTTTGCGGCCAAATACTTGCCACTTCAAGATATTTCCTGGAAATATCTTTAAGTGTTTTAGAATTTTTGCTCTAACTGTTTGAATTTTTCCATGGTAATCGCAGAACATATCGCATAATCACATAGTTAACTATTAAATTTACTAAGTTTTATTCAACTAGTCCTAAATATTTAACCTTTTAACTGAGGTTGTCGTAAATATACGATATGTTAAAACAACAAATGTAAAGTAACATTTTAGGGATATGGTTTTTCATTTTCAACATCTCATATATCGCCAATTTTTAAATTAGAAAATTTAGTAATATTAGTATATATGAAATACTAAATTCTGAGCTGCGTATGACTTAAAAATTATAATATTATTATTATTATTTTAAAAATAAAACATTTATTTTTTATAATACGACGTCAACAAATTTAAAATATTTTTAGAATCTATTTACAAATAGAATTTTTGGCAAACAAAAGTGTCATTTTATAACAATATATTATTTACTTAATGCTTTCCTTACAGAAAATAAAACAAATTGATAAGAAATTACAGGGTTATTATAAAGTTCTTGTACATATAATTAAAAACATATATATTTATAAAAACTATGATAAATCATTATTTCAAGTATGATGATTGTTAACATACATTGTTCATAAATCTATAAGGGAATGATTTTCTATTTACAAATAGATAAAAACATACCTTAAAATTTTGTTATTAAATCATAAACCTGCGTTATGATTTAACTTAAATTTTAATTGAACAATAAACACAGACTAATGTTGCAATTATACTCATAAGACAAAATATCTCGAAACGCTACGAGTCTTATATAATACGTACAGAATTACAGCAGAAATTGTTATAAATTAAAGTTGAATATGAATAAAATTTTAAAATAATAGCAATAATTACAAATTTTTACCGTATATTTTGAACCTCTTAACTTATACATATTTAACTTTACCTGCGCTTTAACTTGTTTAAGAACACCATCAGGTCCCACCAGCTCTGAACTAACCCTCAGTTTCTGATTCTCCGATTCCAATTGTCTGATAATATTCGTGTACTGATTATCGACAGCATTCGTACCTAACAAATGCAATTGATTCGTCAATTCTTCATTCTGTTTCGTCTCGAAATTGATCTTATCTTCCAACTGCGTTATAACATTCTTTAAATCGATTTCCCCTTTAGTACGATCTTCAATCTGCGATTCCAAATCGCGTATAATATCTCTTAGGACCCAAATTTTATCGATCGCTTCTTTTAATTCGTTCTCAACTTCAATTTTCTTCGTTTCACAATCTGTCATCAGTGTTGTCATTTCACGCATTTGCGATTCCAAACGTTCCACCTTGAAATTGTCATTGTAACAAATTTTACCAACATTTTTTAAACGCAACTTTTGTAAACAATTATTAACACTCGAGAGTAAATAACAACTATAGTAAATGGAAAGATAAATATCGTAACAGAAAGAGAAAAATAAGAAAGATGCCAGACGGGAGAAATCACGATCTTAAATGTCTATTTTAATACAAGATAAAAATAGATTTTCTGTTTTGAAATGTAATGTTAATGTGACAGGTTACAATTGAAGAAAAGCAAAATAAATACAGGAGGAAATTCGAATACTACATATTAACAATTAAATATTATTTCTATCTTTTTGTTAATTTGTTAATTCTTACCAATTTGGTAAGCCAGGTAATATTATTTTTTTGATTGTATTATTTTTCAAATATTCAATTTATAAGTTATTAGTTTGAATATAATTATCATTTTATTTGTTGATAAATTGTTAAGATTTAGTTTGTAAAAGCATTAGATGCAATTTATTGTGTTTTCGGAAAAAATAATCTTGGCATTAGAAACATTCAATTTTAGATTTGTATTATGATGTTTGCGTAAATTAATTCTAATCGCAGATACTTACAAAAAAAATATTGTATGACACTCATGTGCATAAATTAGTATTTTGTACAAAAATGGGCCTTTCCACTATTTTTTTTTTATTTGAAATTTGGAAAGTAATAAATAAATAAAAAATTTTGTATATATTTATTTTTCAAATTTATTTATAGTAAAGCTTAAAAAAATTATTAAAAAACGCTAAATTGGTGCCGAACTTCGACAATTCTCGGATTTGTCCGTCCCGTGACGTATACAAGTAGTAGACATTTTCATTGGTTGAATTGCGCGTGTTGTGTACGTATACTAATCACTGGTACTAATAGAATTTAGAAAAAGATAGATATAGTATACTAGATGACGTATATGGTTAGAGGTGTGGCTATGTTTAAAACATTTAATTTGTGATTTTTATAGCTTTTTTTCAAATTAGTTTATTTCAATAAATATAGAATTTTAGAATGTAAAATTTAAATTATATTATTATTTTAGGTTGTAAAACAACATAAAGGTATTAAAATTATGAAATTTGATTTTAGTGGAAAGGCCCATTGTATAGAATTTTCTATTTTAGACGATCATTTTATTTAGCATAAATGTACAAATACAATTTTCCTATTAGTTTTTTTTTTATCATTATAAATTTGAAATAATCTGTGATTTAATAAATTATTTTAATTGTTACACAAACGATCATTAAAAATATTTAAATTACAATATTTATTATTTATTGTAATTTAAATACAAAAATATGTTTGCTATAATCGTAATAATATATCATATGTAAACAATTATAAATAACGTAACAAAATACATTCAATGAAATTTTATTATAAAGAAAATATTTGATATATGATCTGATTAAAAATAACTTCAGAAAAATGTGAATATAACACAATGAGATAATTAACAACAGTAACATAACCAAACATTTTTCTAAATCACGTAATAATATATTTATGATACTAATTTTTGTTAATTAAATATTATTTTTACACAAATAACGTACTATTAGTATCTAATAATTATTAATAAACAAATAAACTATTATATGTATCAAAAACTATTTCATTGTTTGAACCTAAATATATATATATATTATTCCGAAAACCTTATTGCTTATTTAGTTTCAGTAATACATAAATAAAAAAAGCATTTGACGCATAAAAACCAAAATGGTTCCCTGTTCCATTATCTGAAAAACCCTTAAAAATTCCCCGAAACAGAATAAAGCAAGAATAGAAATTTAGTATACGATTATTCAATCAAAAAAATACAACATAGTTGACTGATTATAATAATATATATTATCAGGTTAAATAAATCATCAAAATATTAAATTTTTTTTAATTATAAAACTATAAATTTTCATTATAATTCAATTTAAATAAACTTCAAAACCACTTTTAAAAATGAGGTGAGAATACAAACCAAAGTAGTTTACTTTGTCTAAAATCATATAGCACATTCTAAAAAATCTAATTAAAACAATAGAATTTTCTGCATTTCTTTGTTAAGATCGTATAGTAAATTTATGGAGATTAAAAAGCAAAAGAATTGTAGCAGAAAGCCATGATATTTAACTCACCGTTTCCAAAACGGTGTCCGTTGAATCAGATGAGCAGACAGTTAGCTTTAAATCTTGCGTCTCCTAATTTATTTTGTGCATCGATAGAGAGGGAGAAACCAAACCATTATACCATGCGGAAAACCAAACAATGAAATAACAAATTGTGTGCAATGTTAGTAATTTAAAAATTAATCCTAGCACCTAGCATGTTTATAAAAAGAGTCTTGTGTAATTTTAAGTGATTTCAAAGTGTGAATTCAAACTTATCAAACTATGTGAAAATTGTATATTGTGTAAAAATCAAGTAAATTAAGCAGTAGGTATTGTGAGTGCAAAATAACTAATTATTTATGTTTACATTTGTTTTATATAAGTACCCTTTCCCCCCCGAAATTATTGATGTAATTATAAATAAGGTTTATTTGAAAAATATATGGTTCAAATTTTAAACAACATTAATTGATTATTAATAGTAAACAGATTATTATAAAGTGTTTATGCAATTTTAAAATATTTATAAGTTTTGTGATAAATTCAATTTATAAAAACAAAACAACATTAGATATGTAATTTGTTAACATGAATCTATAAAATAATTAGATTGAAGGAATTGTCAGTTAATAGAATTTAAAAAATAGAGAATATAAACTCAAATCTGAATTGTGCCATTGCAAAAAATACGAAGTAATATGGATATGTACAATGTTAAAATTGGATCATCTCGCTATTTCTGATTTTTTTTTATGTTATTATTATTATATTTTTTTTTAATATTAAAACTTAAATCATTTTATCATTTTCGTTTTGAGTGGGCAAAAATTACTCTCTTATATTATGCGACTATTGCAAAAAAAAAACAAACACGCCACTTAAAAAATCAGAAAAATTTCCGATTTTCAACTCGGCCAATTTTGACCAAAATTGAATGAAATTTTGCGTCCGAAAATATTTCAAGTTTCGTCTTTAAGGTGATGCAAGACATGTACCATTTGAATCACTTCGCTCCCCACCACATCCAGTAGAAAAAAACATGTTTTGACTTTAAAAATTGTCAAACTTTAACACGTATAGTATACAAAAAAAAATTTGACTCAATTTTACCAAGCGAGCGTTAAAACTCAAATATTTCTACGTAAATTCCGCTTAATTTCAAGAACTTACGATGCTTTGTTGCAAAGTTATGATTTTTTTTTGAAATTTACCTTATTTTTTAGATGGCGACGCATGATTTAAATATGAAAATGCAGATTCCATTTTTTTATCAATAAAAGTTTAATTAAATTCGCCATTTACAAAATTCACGCCGAACAAAAAAATTCCCGTACATTCTCGTACAATTACCGCTTGACACCCTGTATTAGAGTGTCTCTAGTGGATAAAATACGCTACCTAAGTTACGTCACTAGCTTGTCGTTAAAAAAGGACCATTTTTTTACAAATTATATAATTATTATTATTCATTATATTTTAATAACTTTGTAATTAAAATTAAATATGTTGTACTCTAAATCAAGACACGCGCAATCGAATTTTGATTCTATATTCTCTATATTTGTTTCCTTTTCACAAGTTTGTATATGTATTTTATTTTATCCTTATCGTTGAAAATATTTAAGTATATTTAAATGACATTCCTCTTGTCTTGTATATATGTTCATATTTGTCAACATATGCAGAGACAGAAAATTTTAATTTTCTTCTCTATCGTTTCAATGCAATTGCCTCTTCCTGAAAATTGTTTAACTTACCATTTTTTAAAAATTTCGAATATCAAATTTGCATAAAACTTTAAAATAATCTAATATAATTAAGAAATAATATTTTTTAAAAAAATTACCATTATAAACTTAATTTAATTGAATAAAATACTGAAATTTTCAAACTTATTGCACTGACATTTTAAAACATCTAATTTTTAATAATTAAAAATAGAATATTATTATAATATTGCCATAGAATACGGTCACTGTAATTTGAACTCGAAAATAATTCTTGACGTTTCTCAAAAATATGACATAATTAACTGAATTTAGACAAATGAAAATCGAACAATAATGTAAACGATATATATATTTAAAAGTAAGCCATGCAAAGGCGAGGGGTGTAATGGTTTGTTTTTGGATGAAGAAAGCGGTTACCTCTTTATTAATTCGTTCGCAACTAGCTCGCGTTCGTTCACCGTCGCGTTGTTGTTCTTTTAAAGCAGCAATCTCTTTTTGCGCCTCGTCACGTTCTTGTTCACGATCAATCGCTTGATCCTCGAGAAATTGGGTGGTTGCACGCAGTTTCTTATCAGCTGCCTCTATCTGTTAATTGTGAAATGAACAAGAAAAAAGCCCTTCTCAACAATAATACTTGAACGAGCCTGTATTGCTAATCTACTTCTCTAGTTTAGAAATCTTAACCGAGTTTTTTTCTCCATTTTGTTTATGACAGTTTTGTTTTTTTAATGGATTTAATTCACTTATTTTACAGATATTTTTGCATTATAATTTTATCGTCTACACGTAATATTTTGTATGCAAGATATAAGACCTGGAACCCGTTTAAAACGGAGAACGAATAATTAGTCTAAAGCTCGATTTACATTATACTAGATTCGGCTAAAAACTTTGACTAGTTTACATACTAGATTGGAAACTAGAATCGTCTTTAAAGTAGTTAAAACTTTTTATTTAAGGCGCATGTTTATACTTTTTAGTTGTACGCAGGATGTGAGTAGGTTTGCCAACATCCAAAATGTACGTAGTGTTTATATACCAGTTTGTTATTGTGTGAAAGTAAGAGGTTAAGTACAAAATGAATTTTCATAGACGTAAACAAGAAAAACTAGTTAAAATTTCTAAGATTTTGAAGCTTTCTGAGTTACTTAGTTACACATTTACACTTTGCACAGAGTTGGTAGCACTGAAATTACCGCTAGTGCGCAGGTCTAGTACAGAAACTTGGATGAAAAATTGGTCCGAACCTAGTTTGAAAATCAACTTCTGGACGATTCTAGTTTGAAAACTTGGCTGGATTTTTTCTGATTTACATTATCCCAGTTTTGAAAAGTGCATCTAGTATGTAAACTAGTCAAAGTTTCTAGCCGAATCTAGTATAATGTAAATCAAGCTTAAATGAGGCTTAATTTATCACATATTACATAACCTCAAATTCATAACATATTTTTTAAAATTTCCTTAATAAATCTAAAATAATGAATAATAATAATTATATTCACTGTAAGTATAATTGAAAAATATCTGTAAATAAGTTCGATTGAATAACAAAAATACTATATAAATTTACAATAATGAAATTTCGAATGATGGGGAACCAGCATTTAATATAGATGTGCAATCAAAAAAAATGTGATCAAACTCTTCAAAACAAATATAAAGCTTGTTTAATGGTGAAGTTAAATAGAAGCAACATTAAATTAATATGTATTATAACCAGAACCGAATTGACGAAAGCGATTTAAGCAAAAACATTCATGCTTTTTTTGTTTGTTAAAAGATTTTATTTTTCTTAAATAAAATATATATATATATATATATATATATATATATATATATATATATATATATATATAGAAGTAATTTCAATAATTTCCTTATACCCCACCACTTATTACCAGTAAATATTGTAATATTACCTGGCGAATTATTAATTCACAGTGTAAACATTTACAACCACTACCATTAAATTTCTGTAAATAGATAAATAATTTTAGAACTTTGTTAGAATAACATTACTAAATTATTATTCTTTTAAGTTAAGGACATATTAGTTTTAAAATTCTAGAATTTCTTAAAATATTATATAAGATGGTTTAAACTTAAAATACTCAATATTAAAAATACGCTTAAATTTCACAAATACAATTTCTGACTTATGTGATCAGAGTGCTTATTTCAAACTTAAATTTCGCCGCAAATTTAAAAATTATTTCAATACAATTTTAAGCTGAAATTTTTACAAAATATAGAAGTAATAATAATTTTCAAGAATCCTAAAATTTTTATACATTTTTACCACTTTGACTGCAAGGAAAAAGTGGTATAGCGTTTGTTTAAATACGAAATAGATTCTCATATTTTATAAACTGTAATAAAATAATTGTTTTTCAAAATTAAAAAAAAAAATTATTAAAATGAGAAATTCACAAACCTGGTGGACCAAATCTTCATGATCTTTTTTCGCGTCTTCCATGATTCGATCGCCTTCTCTGCAAAGTTCGTCAATCAATTGAAGAAGTGAATTTGATTTCGTTGAATCTGCTTCTGTAAGAATCAGTCGTGCTCGTTCTTGCAGCTCAGCTAGCGATGCAATTCTTCCACCTAAATTATAAGATCATGATATAAAATATCTCTATTTTAAAGTAATTTCTGCGAATATAAATTTATAATTAAATAATACGAGTATTTGTACATTACATTGCTATTATTCATTTTGTGTGATATATGAAGTATTTTAAGTGGTCTTAAACTAACTTTATTTAAAAAATATTGATACCTAAAGTTGTAGATCCGGTAATCTGATTCTCTCCATAACCTTCCGAAACAATTTCTTTCCTTCCACTTTCAATCAAATCCGCAATTTTCTCTTTTGCATTATCAAGTTCCGAAACTAAAACTTGCTGCTTGGCCATTAACTGTTCAACTTGTACTTCTGTACTCTGTTTTTCAGCTTCCAAACTTTGTATGTAGCATTTCTGTTCGTCCAACATAATATTCAATTCGTTCTTCATTTGCGTTTCGGTAATTAACTGTCTCGTTAATGAAGAAAAACGATTTTGATCAGGAACCGTTCGACTCTCATCAGCTGATGCATGCTCAATTGATCGCGTTTTCAAATTCGACGTTAGTGCTAATATGGCGTTAGCTTCCGTTTTTAAACGTTCGAGACAAACATCTAATTCGGATTTGAAATCGGTGGAAATGTCTTTAGTGCTGTCGAGAAAATCTAAAGTGGATTCGTCGATTAAATTTATAATACCGGATACGTCTGGCGTGAAATGAACTCGTTTAACACGGGGCGATATTGCCAATAGATCTTCCGAACCAGATTGCGATGTATCGTTTAAGTCGCTACTGTCTTTATCAAAACTAAACTTTAATAATTCTTCTACTAAAGTATTGTTTAATTCGTCTTCACATTTAGTAAAATATTTTATTAATTCAGCGACTAAATGACGTAGGTTCGTTGATAGTTTTTTCAAATGATCTCTGTAAAATGTAAATAAGAATTACTGATTATATCATCTGATAGAAAATACTAAATTTGTTAGTTTTATAGTAAATAATAAAATTACGTTTATCTAAAATTTTAATAATATTTATTACAAAAAAAATAAAATGGCTTTAGGTTTAAGTTCTGTATTAATATTCATTAATAATCGACCGTCTTCATCAGAAAGGTACAAATGACATTTACAGTAAATACTATATTTTAATACTATTATTTAACCATTTTTTTATGAAAAAATTATTACATAAAGTAATTAATGTTATTAAGTGATAAAAAAAATATGCGGCAAAATATCAATTGAAATTATTATTTACTAGTAGAAAAGAAAAAAAATGTATTAATACTCTAGGTTTTTCGAATTAAAAACAAGACAAATAATGGTTCGATTTAAAGCTAATAGTGAAAATAATATAAAAACAAAAATTCGATAACAGAAATTCCGAAACTAACCTCTCTTTTTTATGCTCGATTTCATCCATACTTTTCAAAGAATTGCGTCGATCCCTATCCAATGCGCGTGCTGAGCTCTTCTCATGATCTTCTTTAATCTTAACAATTTCTTGTGAATGTTCGTCTTTAAGTTGTTGTATTTCGGCATTCCAGTGTTGCGTTAAGCGATCACGAAGTTGCAATAACTCGGATGGCCATTCAATATTATCGTCAGTACTTGATACGAGTGTCTAAATATAAGCCAATAAATATGTATTCAGGAAAAAATATATATATACTAAAGTTTGTAATGCATATTTTCATGTTAATCACTTTAGTAAATAAAATAATAAAAGAAATTTTTGATAAAGATGGAGTATAAATGACAAATAACATAAAAATGACTCATGATTCCATGCTTGTTTATATAGAAAGAGATTAAAATTAAATAAATATAGGTACCTCAAATAAAAGCCAAACTTGTCGTGGAAAACTTCAGTTATTTGTACATCATTACAGAACATATTTCAATAAATTAATGAAATAAATATTAAACATATTATAAGAAAAATTAAAAATTAACTGCAAATTTATAATTCGGTCAATTTGATCTGTTTATTTGCAATCGAAATAAACTATTAATTATTATACTACTGATTTTAAAGCTATACGTTTGCGTGGACGTCCGATAAGTAATTGGAATGGTATGATTGAGAGTGTTTTGGGTGAGCGAAAGTTTTCAAGTAGTTAGAATAGAAGAACAAGTATCAGTAATATGGATGAAGCTAAAGTTGCTTGTCTGGAAAGGGATGTTTGGAGGAAACTGATTTGGGGGACACACTATTTTGTGTACATGGCGTGATTGTGTATGTATGTATACTATTGCATTGTAATAAGAGATAGAACATAACTTTGTAATTGTACATTGAATCAGAAATTTGTTATGTCACATCTAACAAGTTTGGTTTCTACTAAATTCTCGTTTCTAGCAATTATAGTTAGCGACTGAAAATGGTTCTAGCAGAGATTTACAAATATTTCATAAAAAGTCATATTGAAGCAGCTCTTCCACTGCTAGCGATCAAAGTTAAACAATAGGTCTTTAGTGGTTGTTAATTTTTTAATAGACACTTCGATATTTGTATTTAATTTTGAATTTGTGCTGTATATTGATTCTTTACAATCTTAGGCCCATTTTCATAATACACACTTTAACAAAAAACGGCATTACTTTTGAATTTACAAGCATAATTATTAAACGATATTTTTTTGTTACATTTCAAACAAAATTATTATTTGATGCTTATTATGAAACTAATATTTTATAATATTGAATTATTTTACTTAAATATTGAAAAATCAGCGTTACCAAGTAAATAAATTACAATCGCCTACATTGTCAAAACTAAGAAAATATCGCCTAGAAACTAGAATAGGAGGTACCTATAGCAGATGTTGACTTTTTACCTGTATTTGTTGTTCCAAAGCAGAAATTATATCAATTTTTGCAAGCATAACTTGCTCTTGCAAACGACGTTCGTAACTTTCGACAACCTCCGCTATTTCAAAATCACCTGAACTCGCCTGTATCACAATCCGATTGCATGCAAATGATTTCGTTTAAGAAAAACACAAACACATTATTTAAGACAAAAGACACCCCAGAAATAATTTAACAATTACTTTAATCGGAACATTATTTTTTCGTTAGAAAATTCCGAACAGAACATGAATTTATCTGTCACCAAATGATAACATGATTTACTTCAATGTTTATTTTAAAATATATTAATAAAGCATTTAGCGAATAAATTATGATCACATTTGTGATGTTGACTTAATCAGGAGTTTTTATATTATAGTAATTTATTTCAATTTATTATTAATTTTGAAATATTTTAGCACAAAAAAGTAGTCTCATTCAAATCTCTGCTTTTATAAGTAAATTTAATTAAATTAATATTTTATTAATGAAACATATTATTATATAAGTACCTATTTATTAGATTATTAGTGTATTATTAAAGTTATTACATAAATTTCTCTGACATTGTTGAATTTATTAACCAATAATCAAATTACAGAAATCTGAATGAGATTAAGAAAAACAAAATAAAAATTGATTAATTTCACTGGACAAATATATTAAAAGTTAACACATAAATTAAAAAAAATAATAAATAAAGCGTTTTTCAAATGAATTTACTCACCACTTCTTGGGTAGCAACAGCATTTTTTTGTAATTCTTCCAAATCCATTTTTAGTGCATCAATTTGTAGGCGATATTTTTGTTCCATATCTTTTACAATATTCTCGTGATTAATTTTCATTTCGTCTAAACGATTCTCATAATCTTCGCGTAATATTTCTAATTCGGCGTGATATTTATTTTGCAAATTATGTAAATCAGTTTTGGTAGGATCTATATTAATATTTACTCCGTCACCGGCAGGACCAGGCTGCGCTGGAAATACTTCAGATTCTAGTTCGGAACATTCACTACTTGCTGACATTTTTCTGCTTTGTTGGCTAAAGATTTCTTCAGAATAACTGCAAGAGAATAAATGATTATCTAAAATAAATTTCTCAGCTGGGTATACAGAATGTTCCATATGAAGTTGCTGAAACTAATCAGTTGCATTGAACAAAATAAAAATCTAGTTTTTAATTAATCACGTAAATAAAATTTAACAAAATGTTTGTATATCAATGTATTTGACTGATGAAAGATATGATAATATTCTAATAAATTAATGATCGGTCCGAGTATTTATTAGATTATTACTATCATTTTCGGCAATAAAATAAACTGTAAAATATTATTTAGCAACTTCTCATGAGACACACGGTAGAAAAATAAAATTGTTTATTTCAAATTTATTTATAATAATTTCTACTTTAAATAAATATTTAAATATTATAAATGAACTTAGAATATTTTAAAATTATATTTGAATTTAATGTGAGTGCAAATGTTGATATTCTTAGTAAAAATTATTTATAATATAATATAAAATTGATTTGGTTTTATGTTTTAAAAAATTTAAATATAGTTAAATATTTCAGAATCACATTTTACAAAATAATAAAAACAAGTTTAATTAATTATGAAATATTGTTTCAATTAATTTCATTATTGGGTTTATTACAAAACCTGCTATTACTATAATAATTGTTAATTGTTAATTATTATTTTATATATATATTTATTTATTTAAATAAATTGCCACCTACTGTTTTTCAATATCAGCGCATCTCTGCTCAAAATATGTCCGTAATTCTTCCATTTCTTTGTTATGTTGTGCATTTAATTCTTCGCGTAACTTCTGAATATCATTTGTGCCGCTTTTAATGCTAGTCACTAGTTGTCGTAACTTATCAATTTCGCCGGCGTGTACAACTTTCTCCGATTCGAAACGATCTTTTAAAATTTTATACTCAGAATCATGTTGTTCTTTATAACTTTGACAAGTTTGCTGAATAAATAAATAAATTTTCGTTCTCAAATCGGCAATTATAGTCAGTTCATCCTCGCTAAATGTTTGATTAAATTTATCGTCGTTTATTTCAATATTTGTACTTTGCTGTAAATTACTAACAGCTGTTTTTATTTTATTATCAGCGCTTAAAGATGAAATACTATCTTCCGTATCTTTATTACTCGGTATATTTTTATGTTTTTCGAATTCTAATTGATCTTTTAGAATTTTTATCTCCGATTCATATACAGTCTTATATTCATCAACCTTTTTTCGAATATATAGATTAATTTTGTTTCGCATATCATCAACAATTTTTCTCTCTTCCGATGACATATCGTCGTTGAATTCCGGATCATCAAAATCAAAATTAATTTCGGAAATTTTACTTTTATTCATTTCGTTATCCACTGGTAATGATTTCAATGACGTGCTATCGCTTTCATCGCGTTTACGATTCTCAGATTCTTTAAAATCATCGCTCGACAATAATTCATTACCGAAAATTTGATTCCAATTATTTTTTTTAATAATCGCTGTCGTTTGAATGAGCTGTTCCTTTAAATCGGCGACTTCTTGCGCAAAACAACCGGTTTGTTCTTGTAGATTTTTACGATCTTCTATTACTTGTTGAAGTGCTTCAGTTAGTTGACGAATCTTAGCGTCACGACTTGAAATTATATCTTGAAATTCTATCATCTTAAAATAAAAAAAATTAATCAGAATTAAATATCCCTCAAATGTTTTGAGTTTTTATGCCCAAAATGATTCTAGTTTGTAATTTCTTTTTTAAGAAAAAAGTGGCCACTGGGTTTTTATATGAGCATCTAAATCTTTGTTAATCATTTACAACTATTTTTGATCTGGTCATTTTTACAGTGTTATGTCATTGAATATATAATCTTAATTATTATTTATACAATGGTTATGTTAATAAAATAAGCAACTTGCAAGAAGGTCATTTGGAACAGATGCATGGAATTTATTTAGAATTAAAACGAAGTATATTTTACTTCTAATAATTTCAATAAAATACAGCAAAACCAGTATATGAACACACAATCACTTAAAAACTGAAGAAATACAAGAGTTTGATGTGTGATTCTTTTTTATAATATTTTTTTCGCATCTATTATCATTATAAATGTGATAAATTTGAAAAAAATAATTAAAGAATAAATTTGATAGTTCGATGATATATAGCAATATTTCCGCACTTTTTAAAAATATTATGAAACACAAGAATTTATAATTTTCTCCTATACAAAATAATTTTATTAGTTAAGTAAATATAGTTATAAATTTAACAAATGATTTCTATTTATCATATATGATTTGATTTCAATGAATGTCAAAAATTAAAATACATAAAATTTTATATTTTTATTTATATAAAATTATAAATTAATATTTTATCTTAAATCTAAATAAGATTTTAGTTAAAAATGTGCTTTGGAAATGAAAAAAAAGTACAAAATTCTACTACATAAAAAAAGATTTACGTTCTATATAACCTTAAAATAAATAAATTAAATACTTACCCCTAAATTAACTTTATCATAATATTCTTTATATTCGGTTGTGCTCGTTCCTAAACTAATAGTAGACGGATTACTAGAATTAACCTCTTTTAAGGAATCACTTTCAGCCGAAATTTGTACTACAAGCTGCTCCCTATTAGGCATTGCTTTACTTTTTGCCGTGTTTGTTAGCAAATTGTCTTGACTAGTTTGCACTTCACAACCCGTTTTATGAAACTGTTCACTTTTCAACGTAACTGAACTTAAATCGTCTTTGACAGATTCTGATTTACTGTCAAATTGTTCGTCGTTGATTATTTCATCTAAAAAGTTTTGTGTATCCGCATTGACATTATTATTATCTAATTCGAATTTCTCTAACGCGTTCAAACTAATAACACTAATATTATCACTAATTAAACTATTGTTTAGGGATGGAACTGGTTGTTGCACTGACTGTATCATATTTTTTTCTGGTTGCTGAAGCAATACGCTTGTTAGAGATAAATCTGGCGAATCCAGTGGAATATTTCCAATGACAATTTCTTGCAGCGAACGATCATTTTCGCCGCTACTAAATTCTATGTTCTCCGATATCGAACTGGATCCAGAATGAACGTTTTCTGGTTTAACTATTTTTGGCTTGTTCCCGGTGTCGGATAAAGGTAGAGGCGAATGTGACAGTGATGTGTCGCTGCTTTGTGACAAAGATTCACTCTCGCTTTTTTCTCCAGTTTTATGTTTTTGAAACTCCTTCAACTACAAGGTTAAGTTATTTTTAACCAGTGATTTTATTAATGAAAAAAACGACATTCGCAAAATACCAAAACAAAACATACCTTCTCTCTGGCTGCTTTAATTTTACTCTGACGTTTCTCTTGTTTTTCATCCATTGTTAGCTTATTAAAAAACCGTTAGAATTATTGATAAATATACATATTTCACGTTATGATACAGCTATTTTTTCGCGTGTTAAAATAAAAATAAATGGCACTATACACGAACGCAACATTCAATTCATGCAAGCATAACGTAACGTAAAAGATGTATATACATCACATATCTCAATACACGCATGCGCCCTAACTATTTAAATCAAGTGATGGCGGTTATTTTTTCACTCTTTTTACCTTATTAAAACTATAATTATCCATTTCTCTCCCGCATATTTCAATATCAGTGAATCTCAAACGTAAAACAGAATTGGGGTATTAATAAAAAAAAATCAGTTTATTAAGAATAATTCTTATATTAAAAATAATTCCTTGTATGAAATTGCTAATATACATTATAATTTTTCATATAAAGGCACTGATACAGTTATTGTCAATAATTCTTTTGTATATTCATATAATATATGAATTTTAAGTAACATATTTAAGTATTTAAATCATACGTATATAAAATAACTATATAAATTGTTATTTTTATGTATATACTAAACATTTTAAACATAACATTGTAATACAAAATGATAATAAAATATAACGAAAAATATAAAGCAAATATAAAGTTATGGCAATGTTTAAACAATATCAATATAATAATAATAAAAAAAATAAACATAAAATATATGTAATACGTTAAAGAAAATAAAAATGTCTTTAAGAAAACAGACAAATAATTATACGAAACATAAATGTTTTCTTTTTTATAATAAAAATAAAACAGGTACAAGTTTCGTCTGCTTGTAAACAATACTTTTAAAATAATAATAAATTTGGTTTATACTAAATGTGTTTTCGTTTTTAAGATTATTGATTTTTTCGACAATAAAATCCCAAAGCTTTGCACATTTGACAGAGATGTTGCGGATGTACCTTGGACTGATCAGAAACATCTAATCCATCTGGTTTCTCCAAAGGACGCTGCAAATTTTCAATATTGTTTTTATAAACATTTCATTTATAATATTAAAAAAAATAATAAGAATAAATGAAACAAACCTGTTTATGTGGAAAGATATTAATACGACATTTGATGCATTCTTGTCCATTATTAGCCCACGAATTACCCGACATCCACTTCCGTTTGCATTTGCTGCATTTATATTCACCGAAACATCGTTTTCGGCCCTGGTATGGAGTCTTGCCCTCCTCCTTCGGACGGGCCTGTATCGAAAAACAAACTTATTTTTAAAACCAATTTCGTTTAACGTTCCAACTTAATTGATTACTGTTTATATTTCTACCACTAAAACTAAATAAGTTTTACTATAAGAATTGAATGTAATATTTTTACTAAATTTACTACCCACACACACACACACACACACAATTGAACATGTTTTGTTAATGTAAGTCTATATGTAAATTAATGTTGAATTTTTAATTATATTATATACTAGTTCTATAATAACACTTTATATCTTGGAGTTTCTCCACCATAGTTTATCATAAAAATTTAATTTAAATTATCTTATCTCGAAGAAATCTGAGTTGTTGGTTTAAACCTCAGGTGTACTTATTATTATACAAACATTTGTTATATATTTGTTACTTTTTATGATTTTATTAAATTATAAGATCATTAAAAATTTAGTAATCTTGAATGATATTGAAGAAAGAAATATGCGCAATAGCGGATTTTTCTGTTATATCAGTTCAGGTTCAGAAATTTACCATTGAAAATCTTATATCATTAGCTTATTGCATTATTAGTTTATTTTAAATCAATAAAATAAACTAATATACAAACATTATGTTAAATTTTATTTATACCCGTTACAAACTTTAGACTTTTCTCTTTTCAACTTTATTTTAATTTTTTCAATAACTACATACCTACATTTTTATACGTAAATTTTAATAGCGTATTTGACACTTTTTATTTGTTTACCAATTATGATTAAGTACACACTTTCAATTTTATTAGATTTGTTCCAACCCACAATTATTTAATCAGTTTAGAACTGTCCGAGGCCTTCATAATGTGGATTTGATTTGTAATTTATTATCAACTAGTTCAGAATTAGTTGGAACAAGATCCTATTATAAACATTAATTAATTTTTTAAATAGTTCATGCTTTCGGGACTAACGATAAGAGGGAAGAAAATGTAGAGAAATAGAGCTTTTAAGACTGCAACTACCACTAACACCAAATTGTAAGAAGAAAGAGTCAACATTAAACAAATCAAAGATATTAAACTATGCGACGAATTTATGTACATTCAACTTTATTTCCTGCTGAATTACACGAACATCACTGTCTTAAATATTAGTAAAAAAATTATTTTAAACGTAAATCTAAATTAAAACAGGCATTTAGTTATTTATTAACTAGTCGTAAATAAATAAAAAAAGAAAATAAATACTATGGAAGAAGGCAAAGTAAAGCAAAATAAAAACAGTACAGATTTTCTTGTATTAGTCAAAGATGTTTATTGTTGAAAGAGCTGTTATTTATCAAGCTTCATATTTTAAAAGTGTTTATGCTTAGCACATCATTTTCACATACATCGTTTTTCTCTCTCACTCTCATACGTGCCCTTAATATATGTGTGTGGGCAGACACACATACGACAGATTAAAACAAAATAAAAAATATATCTACGCAACTTTAATTAACTGCAAACTGGACCGATTTTTATTTTTTTTCTGCGCATAGTTATTAGTATTTCACATTGAGAGAAATGGAATGTCAACAAAAGATTATGATAATGAGATCATAATATAAACTTCCGATAATAATAATTATTGTTTGTTTTTTTTAAAATTTTTAAGAAGTAATTCGCTCTGTTGCAACTGTTGATAAGGAAGTCTGAACACTTGCCGACAACTATATTAACAGCTCATTTATTTTATTATACTTCTGATTATTTTATTTCGTATTTTGTTTATATAATTATGAGATATTAATTTAAAGTAAAAATATTTCAGATTTTTCACACAGCCAGTTATTCTAGTTATTATACACTCGTCAAAAAAAAAAACGCGCCACGGCGCCACTCGAAAAATCTAAAAAATTACCGATTTTCAAATAGGTATAATTCGGCCAATTTTGAACAAAATTGAATGAAATATTGTATACAAATATTGCAAAACAATGCATTGATATTATAGATAATTTTTATAGATAGATAATTTTTATTAAAAATAAAAATTTTATTAAAAAATAAAATGACAAACTTATATGATTATTTTACAATATAGCAAATAATGAGAGAATGAAAATATTTATGGCATAATTATATAGTACAACCTTGAAAAACTATAGTTATTAATAATAAAATTCGTTAAATATAATATATTTGTTAATCAGCTACATAAAATTATGTTTGTAATTACATTTCTCCATCTCATAAAAAAATTATTAATGAAATAATGCTACAAATACAAGTCAATTTTTCCAAAGTAAACGCAGAGAACAATAAAATTATAAAATCATTCAAATTTTCATAGCTAATAGATATTTTTTCTAAATGGGAAAGAAGATTTAAATAATTTCAATTCACAATTTTTTTTAGATAAATTGAATTTTTTTTAATTGAATGTGAAGTTTAAATTCTTTTTTAAGCTAGCATTTTTAGAAAAATAAAATAATCATAAGAATAAAACAGCCGTAGGTTCTAATTCTGTAATAATTTATTAATAAATCAACGTTTCGACGAACTAAACGCGCGTTTTTATCAGGAAAAAAGATAGAAATGGCATTTATAGTAATTAAATAGAACATGAGAAACAAGTTACTAGATAACAAATATGTAACTAGATCATGAAATATTTATAATTTTTTTATTAAAAGCAGCCAAATTTTATTTAAATCAGTTACTAGTCACACTGACTGATGGCTATCTTTTTCTTTATAGATTTAATATTGATTAGTCTTGCAATTATTATAATATTGAATTTTACTATGTTATAATAATTATAATTGATTACGAATTGTTAAATTTTACTCCTTAATTGAAATTTGGTTAAGTAAATTATTAGTCGATTATAGTCATTCTGAAGTTTCAAAATGATTTTCTTATTTTAATGTAATATTTTTGTATCAAAAATAAAACGGCTTTAGGTTGTAGTTCTGTATTAATTTTTATTAATAATCGACGTTTCGACGCACTCCAAGTACATCATCATCAGAAAAAAATATGATATACGTCGTAACGTAGATTATTAATAAAAATTAATACAGAACTACATCCCAAAACCGTTTTATTTTAATATAATGAGTCCTGAATGTTTTTTTTTACTATTTTTGTATCAATTTAATTTTAATTAATGATGAGTTTTTTTGAAGAGGGCGACAATAAAAAAAACGAAAATTAAAAAAGTTTCAATAATTCTAAAAGACTCTATAATCTACTAAACCATTTTATTTATTTGAAAAAAAAAAGATTGGCTGAAAATCAATAAAGATTTTTTGTTAAATCAAATAAAAAAAATTAAGATTTTTCTCTGTAAATATTTATAACCATAATATTATACAAAAATTATTTATTAATTTATCCGTGATAAAATGATATATAATTCTACGAATTTTGTATTGTCTACAGGTACAATTTTCTCATATAACGTTTGTATAAAATTACATCTTTATCTCTAATGCATTTGCCTTATCTTATATGAAAAATATACATGTAATATAATTATTATTATAATTCATTTGATGCGTAGGTATGCATATACATTACAGCGATAATTAATAATAATAATAATAATAATCTTTATTTAATTACATGTGAACACTTTCAACTACAGCATTTTGAATATTTAAGTTTCAATCATACTTTCCTACTTTATCTCGAACTTACTAAACTACTTACTAATGGGACACACGGCAAATTGAATGATCAATAAAACTACATTCACACTATGAGTATTGCTACTGCTAAAACCGCAGTTTGAATGTAACTTAATGATCATTACGTTTTGTCGTGTATCGAAGGATAAGTTACGATATATCCTAATTATAATGTCCTTGTATTCAATCTTTCACGATATACTTACTTCAATCATCAGAAATAAGGCTCAAAATAATAAATAAAAAATTTTTAAAAACTAAATAACTCTAACATATATACATTTATTTTATTAAGTTTGTTTGGAAAATAAAACTTCTACAATTCTACATGAAAACTATAATGTCGATCTTAAGTGTTAGGGCCCCCAATAACTCAAGTTACAAACACATTAGTTGTGAAATATTTGACAGTTAACACGGTTCTAGAATGACAAGCCAAATCAATTTATGACTTAAGAAAGAAAAACAAATTTTGGTTCATGTGTCGAATGAAACTAATCCTGATTTTGCTAAAAACCTTTTCAAAAGTGTTAGCTTTTATATATATATATATATATATATATATATATATATATATATATATATATATATTTTGTTTCTTTTATAATGTTAAATGCTGTATTTCATGAAAATTATGTAATTATAATTGTAAAATAAATAAAACATTACCTGATATACCTATTCAAAATTAGAACATTCATTTATTATTGTGTTCTAAGTTTAGTAAATTATTTAAAAAATTAAATTATTTTAAATTATTTAAAAAATATATGATATTGTTTATTGTTGAGTACATGAAGTTTAAATCAATTAAAAAAATGTTGAGACAAATCTTTTCTTCATATATTTATTTCTAAAAAAGAATGTACATTTCGACCACCTTGTGGTCATCTTCAGCTAAAACTGACTATTTTGGGTTGATTTACAATGAGACATAAAATACTTCACAGATGTTATTCTAAGAAAAATTATTTTAAAAAAGGTCCATTTATTACTAGACTCAGAGAAATTTCAACAATCGGTTTTCTAACGTTGAAAGATCGGTGATTAATAAATTCTTTTTTAGAAATAAATATATGAAGAAAAGATTTGTCTCAACACTTTTTTAATATATGATAATTGAAACAATATTTCTTAATATTCATACCTGCCAATTTTCACAGAACGAACATTCATTCTTGTAAAACATTCGCAATCGTTAGTAATCTCACTTGCTTATCGAATTAGGTAAATATTGTAAATAATATTGAACAATACCTGTGGACAATGTTTGATATAATGTCCCTTCTGGAAGCACAAATGGCATAGATAGTTATCAGGTGGTGCCTTAATTGGTTTTGGTTCCATTATCGTTAATCCATCTAATTGTTCCACTATTTCGCCAATTAATGGATCTAAATTATTTGAGAACGTATTGTAGACATTATAATTATTGTAATAAGGTGCTGCAGTTGGAAATGGACTCCAAGTTGGAGTTATTATCTTTGGTGGACACTGGAAAAGAAAATATCACAAACATAATTACTACTTCATAGATTTAATAATAATAATAGGTTTTGTAGTATAATTTAATATAAAAATTAAGTAAATATAAAGAATAAATTGAATGATTTTTTATTATTCTTTACGTCTAGAAATGATCATAATTTGTTGACACAAAAACAAGACAGTTTAAATGTGTGAAGTAATTATTTTTCAGTAGTTTTATAAATAGTTATAAAGTAATTATTGAAAAGTCGAATATATTTTTATACCCTATTTTTTTCGCAATACAAAATACATATTTTAAAAATATCTTTCTAATAATTATAGAAAAATGTAATAGATTATAGGTTTATACTTATAATTTAATACACATATTATTTGTAAATTAAGAAGCTGAAATTTTTATGATGTTAATTTGAATGATATCTCTAAATTTGGATAGCAGACATTTTTACTAAAACGACGACAGGCAAAACAAAATAATAAAAAAAATAGTCTATATAATTAAATGTTTAATAATTAATATAAAATTAGATCTTTAATTTTCATACAAATTAATTGAAATAAAATTGATATTTCAAAACAAAGTTTAGATAAAATTGAAGAATAAATCAACGAAGAAAGTATGTAAACATTTGATGAATACACCAAAGGTAAGTATATTCTAATATAATTATTATAGACAGTTGAAAATCGTCTATTTTGTTTTCAGATAAAATAAATTAAAATATAAAAATTATCGAACAATTTTTTCGTTGTAAAATTAATTAAAAAAATGTATAATTTATCATACGTTGTAAAATCAATTAAAAAAAAATTTATAATTTATCATAAACAAAATTTAAACAATCTCGTGTACATATAAAAATAATGTAATAATTAGCAACAAATTAGCATAATTCATAAAATAAAAATTGATAAAATATATCTAACAAAGTACAATGTTCAAAAAAATAATAGCGAAATTGCGGCAAAATAGTAGGAAAATATTACTATAAAAAATCTGAAATTTTATTTTACCATTAATATTCTGATATTTACATAATTCGTAACAATCACATAAAGTAAGTAAAAATGACCTAATAAGTATGTAAAATTGTTTATTTTCTGCAAATTGCATCTCATACTTAATGTACAATTACGTATTGTTGTTATAACTTCATAACTTCTTAAATTATGTAAAATTATAGCTTGCATATTAATATTTATAAAATTTCATCAAAATAATGAGACTTAGTACATATTTTGTGTAATAATACTAATAAAATATTTTTAGTGTAATTCATTCATTTTAAAATACATCTTTTATGTAAATTTAGAAATGTATGTAATTATACCAACAATAATATTACAGAACTAAACAAATTTATCTATTTATGAAAAATTCCTGACAGCAAATTTACTAAAAAAAACTGTAATATTACATACATATCTACTTTTCCATTCCGTTGTTAATATATCATATTACATAATGTTTGTAATAGTTCTGAAACAATTATGAATAAAATTACAGCAGTTGAATAAATATACCTATGTATAAGTAAATACTGGGCATCATAGTGTCACATAGTTTGTAGATAAAATTACATAATTTTTTTTAGAGTGTAATCTACAAAATGCTTACTAACTTGTTCAGTATTTGTATACAAATTCGTATTTACTAAATGTTTCACAACTCTGTAATTCCCCTCCTAATTGTAACCTTTAAAAAAAAAACAAACATAAAAATAATTCCTACCTGTACTGTCAGTGGTTCCGTTGGTGAATTCGGTTCATAGCCCCGATATGAATACATCCAATTAACATTATAAGGATGCGGCGATCCTGCGAATAGCGATGTGGGAGGTCCTGACGATTGCAATGGATCCTGCATCATTTTGAAACGATTCGTGCCACCACCTGTAGTAGTCTGCGATAGCATTGTGGCTGTAGGTGCCATCACGTGGGGCATTACACCACGTACGCACAAAGCGAAAGTACTCTCTGCACATACAGATATATTAATAAAAATAGGTTTTTGTTACAAACTTTTGTATTATTATTAGAAGATAGACCAAAAAAATTCACAATCTTCCTTTTTTAGGTCTTAGAATTAGGAGTATTATGTTAGAGCATTCTTTTAAATTAATAAATTTTATCTATTTTCGTGAATTAATCAAGAAAATAATTTTAAAAATATATTGATATGTTATTATACTCGCAGTTGAGTATAAGTACGCTGTTTTAATTTATATTGTGATTGGTTAAAAATGTTGAGAAATGATTTAAAAATTTACTGCCGTGAATACTGAACAATATTATCTGGGTGTAACAGAATAACTATTCCTAATTTTCAGAAATGTTAGAGTGCACTTAGAGAAACATTTTTTATTAATAAACTAGTGCCAAGATACACTAGATATTTTATTAGAAATAATAGTGCATTGTTCGAAGTTACGACCACCATTTTCGATACAAAAAAAATAATTGCCGGACACTATTAATAAAAAATGTTTCTCTAAGTGCACTGTATCATTTCTGAAAATTAGGAATAGTTATTCTGTTACACCCTGTATATTATCAAGAAATGTATATACAAATGAATATATTATTTAAAATAAAATGGCTTTAAGTTTAAGTTCTTTATTAATATCTATTAACATTCGACGTTTCGACGAACTCATTGTCCGTCTTCATCAGTTTACCTGAATTTAATTTCAAATCGAATTTAAAATCGATGATTTTTGATCGATTAAAAGTTGCCTTTAGTTAAAGTATTTATTATGAAACTGGCCATTAAAATATTTAAGCAGAAATCAGAATTGAAATTTACTTTAAATTTAAAGATTTAAGCTAAATTTAATGACCAGAATAGCGGCATAAGAGTTTATACTGCAGTTTTGTTACTAGATGTTATTCATTAACAAGTATATTTATTTGTATATTATGCCAATTTTTATTGTATTTATCTAAGTGAAATTTTAAGAAACGCATTAAAAATGAAAATTATGTTAAAATATATTTTTATAATTCTCATTCCACCTGTGGCGATGATTATTTTATGTTTGGCGCTAGGCCCACTAACTAGGCGTTTTCGCTGCTCAACTAATTTACTATAACACTTATTCTAGTGTTTATTTTTGAATGACAGCTGCAAGCTAGCTAATATAATATGTTTCGAAGATTATAGCAAAATTTAAGTTTTATTCATACTTTAAAGCCTCATTCAAACTGCGATTTTCGTTTTAGTTTTACATACAAGCACAAAAATTTGATCAATTCAAAAGTGTAAAAACTAAAAATGTGTCTAGCGTTTGGATTGGACAAATTCTTGTGCTTGTGCGTAAAACTTTGTCGATTTTATTGTAGTCAAAATTGAGATTTATTAATGTCTTTTACCAAATTTATATTGTATGTTCATGAGCTAGTTAGAGTTTACTTCGGAACCACCTAGTATTTACAATTAAACATAAATTTTGAACCGTAGTATCAATACGGTTTTAAATATATAACATGAAAATAATATATTAAAATTTGTAAATAATAATTATAAAACACAACATAGAAAATAAATAAAAACAAATACAATTGAATTTATAATAGTTTTCTATTATATATTTGTAATTGTTTTAAACAGACTGATTATATGTTTATATAGGAAGTATAAAATTTCATTTATAAACGTAAAAATATTTTTAATAAAACATCAACTTTGATTATATTCACAAAAATTTTCATTAATATTTTTAGAAAATTATTATTATTCCGAAATATCTATAAAAATTAGAAACAGTATTTTTTTTTAATTAATAAAATTTATAAATATTTGAAAGAAAAAACAAAATACATTTTAAACAAAAAAAATACAAAATTACAAACATACAATTTATATAATATATTCTTCATAATATACAATACAATGTATCGAGGTAAATAATAAATTTAAAACGATAAATATGGGGAAAATTAGTTATAGAAGAAATTTGCGGGAAAATGTAGATAAGAAATTGATATATCAGCTAATATTTTTGGTTAAATTAATTATTTTATTAGAATATGACAATGTTTTTGCGAAAAAATAACCGTTAATTAAAGTTTAATTTTTGGGATGGTATTTTTAAAGAAATTCCAAATTACTTTCATTGGAAATTCTTTAAATTAATAACTAAAATTTGTACAAAAAACAGATAACGATTATCGAGATATCATTGTACTTTTAAGATCAATTTTATATAAATAAAATTGAAAGTAGTTTTTGAAAGAAATATTAAATCAATCAAATTTTTATTTCCGCGAAATGATACATAGAGATACACTATATAATACAATATATAGGTACTATATAAAATAATTTATAGGAAATTCTGTAATATGTATATAAATATATTCATAGCCTACTTTAGAAGCACATTTAGTTAAAAGCGCTATTTGACATATATTTAAAATTATTACTTATTAAGAGCTTCTATTTTGTTTACTAATTATATTTAAATTAAAAAAATGCTTTTTTTAATTTCAAATGAGTTAAATAACATTTATTATAATTTACAAAATATATAGTGAAAAATATTAAACAAATGGTACAATACCTGAACTGGTTTACTAAAGCCTTATAAAATTGCAGAAAATCAGCGAAAGGAAAAAAAATCAGCTCCCAAAATTAAGTACAACAGGTCCAGCTAGCAAAAAATATTAATAGCACTGAAAAATTTCAACACTTGAATCACGACGTTTTACGGGTAGCGCGAAAAACAAATGACACAAACTCGCCTTCCTTTTTTTCTTTTCGAAACAACACTACAAATCTTATTACACATCTAATAGTTGCAACGGAAGGAAAACAACTGACGACGGAGACGCACAGCACGTCAATTGTCTATCAGGAAAAAAAAACACAAGCGCATCGCAGGCTGGAATTACGAATACGAATTAGAACATTGGTGGGCAATTAATAAAATCACGGGCAGGAACTGTTCGGAGTCCCGACCTATAATACAATGTTTAATACATTTGCAAATGCTGTTTCTATAGTCTGTGTGGTTCTGACGCTTACATTAATAAGTTCAAGAGTGGGGGGCTGAATGGCCTAAAATAAGTCAAATGTCTGCCAGGCTTTAATACTGTGAAATTTTTTATGAAAATTAATTTTTGGGTTATCCGTATTGACAATGGTGTTAATATGTGGTTACAGTGTTTTACTATAAATTCAAATAAATGAAAATGTTTTAATTTTAAGTTAAGTAATGTTTGAGTATGATGTAAATAAATTATTGTACGGGAAATCTATTTAGACTGTTTATGATTCTGGATCCAGAAATAGATTTTTGTATATAATGGAAATATGCAACTTGTTTAACGTATGAGTTATATGCATTGTATATTTTATTATTTTTAAATACCCCTTATGGGGTATTTTACTCTTGAAAAATTGATTACAATATTTAAAATTGGTATTTTAAAGTTGTGAAAGATTTTCTTAAGAGTATAGAGCAAGAAAATATAACAGATATTTTTATATTGAAATGAAATATGTATTATATAAATTAATATAAAAAATTAAATAAGATTTTGTAAAGTGTTAGGATTGATTAAAGAAATATATGTGTATATATATATATTAGGGTGATCCTTAACATGTTTGGAGATGACGTGTATTAAAACAACTTTAATTCAATTTTTGCAGTTAAAAATGTTTTTTTCAAGAGCAAACATTTTTTTACCACAAAAATTGAATTAAAGTTACTTTTTTAAATGTCGCCACCAAACATGTCATGCGTTGAAATTTTGACGATATCATTGATGATTTCAGAGAATTGAAATGCAGAAAAAAGTTTGTCTGAATCTCATGTTTGATTAGCAGCTGCAAATGTTATATTAATTATAAATAAATTTTTTGAATTAATTAAAATAAAACAAACTTTAAAAATAATGATATAAATATATAATTACTAAAAGGATAAAGCAATTAAAATCTATTAATTATTGTTTATTTTCTTTAAATCTAAAACATAAATAAAAATAAATGTATGATGATTAAATTTTATTATTAACATTTTAAAATTCTTATTACATTAAACATTAAAATCTATAAAAAGAGTGCAACTATTTTATTACAATAACAAATATAATCTTTATTGTATTTTCAATTGCTCTATAATTAAAAGTGCAAAATTTAAGAGTAGTAAAATATTTTAATATAATTGAAAGAATATGAGCAACACGTGTTTGCTATCTGTGAATAAAATTGCATATTTTCAATAATTTTAAATTTTTCGTTCGTACCTAGAGCACTATTTGAACTAATGAAATTATGTAATTTGTAAAATTTAAAAATTAAAATTTTTTAAAATTATATTTTTGGTATATTTTAAAGGTATATAACATAATGCAAATTTTTTTACTAATAAACATAAATTTTTATTTTAGAAAATATAATTTAAACATCTGTTATATTTTCAAGGATTTTCCAAACCTGTTTAAAAGTCATAAAATATTAATGTGGATATCTGGTGACCAGAAAAATATTACAAAAGAATTTTCTCCTTTATGTTCCTGTGCCTATTCCGATATTTCTGTTTTATAGTATATCACATAGATTTGTAAATTTTAATTAATAAATACTAGTCTTAATGTTTTACACACTAGTAATGTTGATTGCATATATATTTTAAATGTTATAATTTGAAATGCCAAACAAATGACTGTCTTGGCATATACATCATATAATTCGTATAAATTATATATTGTCATTTTTGTTCATTTACAACGTATTATATATTATATATTAATCGAATTTATTAATTTAGTGTGATATAATTTAAACAATGAGAAAACCTGCGATTAAACCTGCGATTAAAAAGGTAAGTCATTTTTCGAAACTTTACTATTTTATTTTATATTTTGACATTTATATTTCAACATATTTCGAAACTATAAATAATTTGATGAACTTTTATATAATTTTATTTTATAATATCGAACTTTTTATTTATAATTTTGTTGAAAATAATTACGGGTAGAAGTGTGACATACATCTGTTTAATTTAAAAAATATTGGCCTGTATTCTCCCTTCATATTTAAAAATGATTTTTGTCAAAATTACTGTTGACGTTTACTTAAAATTACTTATTAATCAATTGTAATTAAATAAGTTTAATTTTTATATTTGATAAGAGGTAGAAGTAAAAATTTATTTTAAAGTGAAAAATAAAAGCACTTTTTCATATACAAAAGAGATGGGAATATGGACCATTGTGTTACACTAAAAATGCAACAAATAAAAACAAAAAGGCTTTAGGATTAAGTTCTGTGTAAATTTTAATTAAAAATCGACATTTTGACGTACTCTATGTATACATCAGGAAAAAATTATACGAATGACAAGTGTCATTAATATTAGATGAAATATCTACATCTATGTCTGGTATATTCATCTAATGTAATTAGATATATTTTCTAGTTTGTTGTATAATTAGATATTGTTGTTCGTTGATTTATTCTGCAATTTTTAATTATTTATCTAAACTTGAATAAAATAACGAATATTATTGGAAATACAATTTAATTAAATATACAAATCATTTGAAATTTAGTCATCTAATTCAAATTAAACATATTAGTTTGATCTTTTTCTGGGACAATATTTAACAAAAACCTATTTTTATATAAATTACAAAAATGTCGCTTTTAAGTAAAATAAAAATCGTTTTAGAAAACTTTGCACATTAAAGTAAAAATATCACAAATTTAATCAAAATAGAAACATTAAACAACCCGACAAAAAAAAGTTGACACATCTAAAAATACATTCAAAAACTTTAAAATACCACCTTTTCTTCTTCATAATATAAATCAAAAAAATAATAACAATAATTTTCAAGGTCATTCTTTGACATTACACGCGTTTATGCCCGTGAAAAATCAAAACCGACAACGAAAACTATTAAGAATTAAGTCCAATAACACATACATTCTAACCAATATAACAATATATAGTTTACAATACAGGCACGGCTTTAGGAGGAGTAAGGGGAGTAGATAAATAAAACAAAATGATCGATAATTTCCACCCCACATTTGGCTTTTAAATTCGTCGTCGAAAGTTTTAGATATATCGCGCATGACGAGTTTATAGGTAGGTGGTAAAAAATATTGATATTGCTTACACCTGGCCCGTAAGACTTACTTGTGCAGGTATGATTGTTTGGCGGAGAGAAATTAATCAAAACTGTATTTTATTTAGCGGTTTACGATGTTGAGTTCCTCATGTTTAGTTTCTTGTTACATTTCAAATAGTTTGGTTGCGATATTTTTTTAGTGAATAATTGAGTTTTTGACAAATGTTGTAAGTTGATATTTTTTTAATTTATTGTTGTTATTTTGATTAACTGGTGATTAAAATTCATCAGTTTTTTGTTAACAATTATGTTTCATTAGTGTCACTATCATGTTTAAATTTTTATGTAGTTTTTTTTCTTGAAATTACTTTAAATTTTGTTGAATTTGAGGATTAAAATTTTGGACATTGATTTGTTTTCAAAAATGATATAAGTAAAGCATACACAGTAAAAATATGTTGTCCCATTTGAGACACTAATAAAAATACACTTTCTGGTGTAAAAAAAAACAATAAATTAAATTAACGCCAACATTTTTGACACTATTGTAAAATGTAATTTATAAACAAAGTTAGCCGTATATTTTTGCACAGAAACTTATAAAGATTAGTGTTATTTTTTTTAACAAAACATTGGACAAACCAAGAATTAATATTTTTTTAATCGAAATATGTATATGTCAAAATAACAATCAATTATATAGCATCTTTTATCGTCTTAATTAATTAAATCTTATAGATTACATACTCATTATTCAATATGTTAACAATAAATCACAGCAATGTATGAAAAACTTCATACTTCGATTAAAATGTTTATACATACTCGAAACATTAATTTTGTAGAAAATTTCTTAATTTAATCTTCTGTGTAATTAATTTTTATTACTTTGCAAAAATATAATTATTAAATATTAAAGCACAGAGAAATGTAAATAAAAATGTTTTTAAAAAAAATTAAAAGGTATTTGAACTCATTAGTTCGTACAGACAGATATAGTAATTAGATAACAGAAAAAATATTAGCAACATATATTTCTATTTTCCAATTACGTTTATTCTGTTTCATGTTAAAAATGAGTAAGATTAAAAAAAAGGAAATATAAAAATGAATGAAATTATTTCATAACATTTGTAATTTAGATTTTTGTTCGTTGGCAATTCGTTATTTAAAATTGTGATTGCACCTTTTTTTTTAATAGAGCATAACATTGAGAAATAAATTATATATTTTATAAGAAATGCAGTAATTTGTAAAACGTTTTATGGAAACTTAAATTGCTTGACTTTAATTCTACATTGATTTTTGCTTTTATTACTTACATCATGAAATACATTTTTATATTGAAATTATATAGTTGTTGTTACTTTATTATTATTAACTTAAAAGCATGAATGAATACAAATTCAATATTAAAAATACGATATTATAACAAGTTTACAATTTGTACTGTACTGTAATAAATTTAATATTTAAATTTAAGACCCGATTTCTTAATAATTATTTTAAAGTCGAATTTAGACAGCACCCAAAAGGGTGTGGCACAAACTCTTTTCATCATTCCGAAATCAGTCGCCAGTACAATTAAAAATCGATGCTTTTTTGTTGGCTTAAAGTTGACTTTAGTTAATGTAAAACTAATTTTAAAATTTATTTATTATTTATTTATTTTATTTATTATTATTTTATTTATAAAATAACCGAGCTGTACTATGTCTCGAGATGCAAAGCATTTTGAATATAATCTTGTCGTTTAAAATTAATTTTTTTTTTTGTAACTTATTAAATTATAAATTATTTAGCATGTACATTAAAAAGTATTTTAGTATATTTTGCATGTAATCTATAGGTACATATATAGAAAGTTTAATGTAAATATGTATGTAGGTATGTTTGTTCGGTTTTAAAATGCATTTTGGAAGTAAGTTATAAAGTAGAAATTTAGTAGAGAATTGTGTAATACTACTACAATGATTCTAAACTGGAGATAAGTCTGCGTAAGCCTTAGGTGAACGCTGTAAACGAAAAAACCTCTGTTCGCTAATAAGTTGACATCTACTGGACAGATTTTGATAAGAGTTTTATTAATAGTTGATTCATTTTTCGAGAAAGATTTTTTTCTATAGGACAATGCAGTGTAAGCCGTAGGCAAATACTATAAACAATGAAAAAATGACTAAAAATTCTTTGCGCTTGTAACTTGATATTCACGGAACAGATTTTGAAGTGAGTTTTATTAATAGTTGAGTCTTATTTTTCGAGAAAGGTTTTTCAATAGGACAATACAGCGTAAGCCGTAGGCAAACGTTGTAACCGATAAAAATTGACTGAAAACTTGAGATCCACGAAACAGATTTTGATGGGAATTAGGTCGCTTTTCAAGAAACGTTTTACTAACGGGCAATGCAGCGTGAGCCAAAGGCGAATGCTGTAAACTATAAATATTGACTAAAAACTGCAATTAAATTAAAATTCAAAGTAGTGAATCTCGTAGCGAAGCACGGGCATTACGCTAGTTGTATATAAAGCAAGCTGAAAAAAACAAAACAGCAACGATGTATTAAAAATAATTTGAACTAACTAGAGGAAAATGTCGTTCGGAGATATCACGATCTATTTTTCAGGTTTCTATCCATTTTGTATATATTTATTCAGTCTTCAGCCGACTAATACGTTTATGAAAATGTATTTTATTATGACATGCAATGTATCTCTTGTTCTCTTGGTTTGGCCAACCACACACCAGAAAAAAAAAACAACCTTATAATCATTTCTGGATTGCATACAGATGCAATTGTCACTAAATATATATATTATTCATGTAATCGATATAAGTACAAATATATTTATCGTGTGCTTATTTATATTTACCATTGTATTTAAATTTTTTATATTGTAAACTTTTCATAAAAAATAAAAATATTTTTATTTTATTCTTTTCTGAAATCCAAATCTGCTATAAAAAATGGAAATTTCCATTTAAGAATTCAAAGTTATGTCTTGCGCTCCTCAAGTGTGGTAATATCTGGTGCAAAAATAAACCACTATATAAATTTAAATAAACAAATTTCAAAGTTTTAATAATATTACTGCAAAATTATATTTAATTATATCTTTTTTGGTGTTAAAATTTAATACCGACTACGAATCACATAAATGGTAAAACGTTCACTATTATTGTAAAATATTTGACGTCATAAGATTCATTTCGTTATTAAAACAAATAAATGTTATTTTAAATTTTGTTACAATAAAATTTCTCAGTAAAAACACTTTCTCTATAACACTATGGTATAAAAATTAACATTTTTATCACAAAACGTTTATAATCCTACTTATACATGTATTAAAATTTTATTTTTACATACAGAAAAATTTAAAATTCATACTAATGAGTTAAATTTAGCAAAAGAAAGAAAATAAATATGATAATAGTATTAATTGTTTCGTTTATATACATACATGCGTGTATGATATTTGAAAACTGTTTCATATATCGTAATTTCACCTATTTACATGAAAAATTGTATACGGGTTTCTGATAATTTTCTATAGATATAATACAAAATTATTTATTTACAGTTATAGAAAAATATAGGAACAATGTTTTATTGTACAGTTTTAATAATACATTGTAAAAATAATTAGAGTTTCTATCTCTGATACACAAAAAAATTATAAAAAGTTATTCATATAGTTTTCAACTTGCTGATTATAAAAATCATAGATAAAACTATCACCATTTGTGCAAAAACTTTTATGAAAACTAACAAAATGTATATGTATAACGCATCGAAATTTATGTATTAGTAAAATAAAATTTGTTAATTCAAAGACCAATAAAAATGATGAATTTTAGACGGAAATTAGAAAATGGAGGCATCATATGATAAGTGCAAAGTAAGTTTTGCAAAATATATTTTTTATATGCAAATTTAAAACAGGACCTAAATATATGTTATACAACAAAATACCTGAACGTATTAGAAAATTAGATGATAATAAATTTATATTAGAAATTAAACAAATTTTTTTGCAAATAAACAAACAACTAACTGCTGTCAAACTCATGACGTATTGCATCAAATTCATCAAACTTATGACATCAATATGTATAATTAACTATAGTATTTCTCACAGAAATTCGATTATGCATCGTTTGCGAGCATAATTAGTTTAGTATTGTTATCGTATTATAATTATTAATTTCTGTTTAGAGTTTTGAGGTAAAACAATGATTTTATGAAATGAATAAAGGCTATATGAAATATGAGATTGTGAATTATATATTTGTAAAATGAATAAATAGTTCTAAAAATATCTTCTAAATTTAAGTCAATTCCTTTTTTGTAAGTGAGAAAATAACGTTTGAAACAAATTGAATTTTGTTTAAATTTGTGTGTTCTACTTTTAAACTAAAAATAAGTCAACGAACCTGATTTTAAATTGTTTTATGTAAAATATTATTTTTTTAGTTTCTTAAGTGTGCTATGCAGTTTAAATAAAAATACATAATTTTGAAAAAAAGTTCGCAATGAATATTTACCTAAAAAGTCACAAATAAAAGTTTGGTGGCGAAGAATAATTTATAATTAATATAAATATATTTACTTTCAAATAATTCTGTAATCGTACGATCTAATCATTCAAAGAAATAATTTAAATCTCGTTTTATCCCATAAAAAAACAATAGTTGTTGAAAGAAAATACAATAACACAGGTATTAAACAAAAAACATATAACAAAATAACAAAAGTCCACTTTAGATATAACTGATATAACAAAATATTTCTTTCAATAACAACAAACTAAATAAAAATGTACACAGAAATATTCGTGAGTTAGTCGCAGGTCACTGACCCTTGTCCAGTCTTAAATGACCAATCCGTCAAGCCACCCCTCGTGCCTAGTAGCGTGCACGCAATCGAAAAGAACTTCCGATTTAAGTGGTCAGACGGAGGGGGGTTACAACGGTAAAGGGGTAGAATTTTGAAATATTGTTTCCCTGAAAAGTTTTCAAGTATGATGTCTTGCAAACTATTATATAAGTTCGAAGCTCGTAAGTTTACAAACGTATTCTTAAATATGATTACGTGTTCGGTTTCGTATTATGCTAGTAGCGTGATTTACATTATGCTATACTAAATTATGAGTTATGATAAATGAATGGTTTGAATTATATATTATGTTATTGTTATATTACTTATAAATTATACTTGTAGATTTTATAGATTTTTATTTATACATTATTTGAATTGAACTATCTATTATTTAAAATAAAACAGTTTTATTTTTAAGTTTTGTATAAATATTTGAGTTCCTTGAGTACGTTGATTATTAATAAATATTAATACAGAATTTAAACCTGTAGCCGTTTTATTTTGTATAATAAATCCTGAAAGATTTTTTACAACATATAAGTAGTTTAAATTATATGATAATTTTTTGATTTAAAGTTTGGATGAGACTATTTATACATACGGTATGTATACGCAATTGGCTATTTATACATACTAAAAAAAAAAAAAAACCTAAACCAACCTACTATCCTAACCTACCCTAAATAGCCAATTGCGTAAAAATACTGTATGTATAAATAGCCAATTGCGTAAAAATATTGTATGTATAAATAGCCAATTGCGTAAAAATAATGTATGTATAAATAACCAATTGCGTATACATACCGTATGTATAAATAGCCACTTTTTTAAAGTTTTGAAAAATTTCTTTCATTTTTGTACGATTTATAATATAACTAGTATTATGCCCTTGTTTTGCTACAGTATTCACTATTTTAGACCTATTTTAACTTTAAAGTTAAAGAATACCATAGTAAAACCTTTAAAAAACGACTCAACTATTAGTTAAATTTTCATCAAAATCTGTGAAAAGAATGTCAGGTTATAAGAAAACAGAGTTTTGGTCAATTTTCATCGTTTACAGCGTTTGCTTGCGGCTCACATTTTATTGCTCCATAGTAAAACCTTTCTCGAAAAAATGACTATATTATCAAAATCTGTTCAATGGATGTCAAGTTACAAGCGAATAGAGTTTTTTCGTTTACAGTGGTAGTATTACGCAGTTTTGTGCTAAATTTCAACTTTATAACTCACTTCCAAATTGCATTTTAAAATCGAACAAACATACATACATATTTAATGTCTAGATTATGTTCAAATCTGTAATAATTATTTTTGTATTTAGAACTGAAAACTAATCTTCTGTACAAAATGCGTACAATATTTTTTTTTTATAAATCATGTTAAAAGTTTTACTTTCTTCAAGAAAAATTTAAAATTAAATTCTTTCAGTGTTATTTCTGTATCTGGTTTTAAAAATTATTATTTTTGTGTCAAATACTTTTAAAGTTAATGAAATTTCTTAGAAAATGGCATAAGTTTTATACTGGAAATAATATTTATGACTTTCGAAATAAGTTTGACGAAAGATTTCAAGGTTTGTAAAGTTTTTTAAAATCATCCATCTGGAGTTGAAAGTATACCTCTATACCTCTATTTTCACAGAGCTATAAAATACTTCCATTTTTTTTTTGCTATTGTATAGATTTATAGAAGTAACTGTAGTTTCTTTAAATACCTAAATCATAAAATAGTAAAGTCTTGCAAGGATTTGTATAAACGTCAAAAGCACTTTTGTCAAAAATTAATTTTGAAAGTGCGGTGAGAATACGGATCAATGCTGATGAAAAAATTAATTGATATTTTAAAATACTTTTAGTTGTTATTAAATATCTTAATAAATGTATTTAGTAAAGAAATGTATGAATCAAAAGTTTTATTAATAGCGTGACCAGATATAGGCGAAAATAGTTAAAGAAATTTCAAGGTGTTTTACTGATGAATAAGATTAATTATACAAATTTGACTAAATAGGTTACTGTGTAAATTTGTAGAATAACATGACGTGTTCTAGGTTAACAAAACTCAAACATTTCATGTCTGATTATCTAGTTTTTTCTATTTAACGTTTAACTTTTTTTGCATTCAATATTAAAGCTACATAAAATATAATATATGTATGTATATGTATAATAATAAATAATATTAACAAGTTTAAAAATATTATATAAATTTTTATTTACTTATTTACTTAACTTTTCATGTGAAATTATACATAAATATCTATCTTTTGTCATATTTTATATATGACATTTCAAAAAGAATTCTTATAATATGATAAATGTTATATTGTCTAGTGGAACTAATAAATTAGTAATTATAAAAGTAAAAATTTTTGTTTCACTACATTGTCATAAATATATTTGTAAGTACGTAATTATTGCATATGACATGTTATTATAACTTTTCTTTAATTACTATAAAATTTATACTTTCTTTAAGGCCACTTTAGACGATAATAATTTGTCAATAATTTATGAATAACTATTTGAAATAAATTATGAATAAATATTTGATTAGGATTGACTTATTTTCATTAAATATTTATGACAGATTTGTGAGGACATACGCATTTATGTCATCTATCACTGCTACCAACTGACAACAAATTAATAATTACTGTCAGTTGGTAATACTGGCAGATGATATAAATGTCCTCACAAATCTGTCCTAAATATTTTGTGAAAATAAATTAATCCCAAATATTTATTTACGATTTATTTCAAATAGTTATTCATAATTTATTAACAAATTAACTAAAGTGGCCTTTATATACCGGGTGTAGAAATGAAATGTGAACCATAGGGATTTCAATGTTATTTTTTAAATACGGCTGTATCTCTTTCCCTATTGACTTTAGAGCAAATATTTAAATACAAAACTTGTTCAAAATGTGAAAATGCATGGTATAAAGTCAATTTTCTTACATAAATATTAATATTTTACGATATACAGGGTTAACCACTAAAAAATGAGCTATAACATTGGAAAACGGGAATAGTATCGAAAATGCGGAATAATGAGTTCTATAATTTGGTGAAAAAATCATTGTTCTACGATACTTCGTTTAGGAGAAAAAAATTAAAAACTGATTTTTGAAAAATTTCGTGTTTTGTTAAAAAAAAAAAAAAGATTTTGGATATTTTAACACTGGCTTTCGTTGTCTACACTTTTATCCTACTCTTTGTACCTGACACTTTTTTTTTCCTGTTCTTCTTTAATTTTTTAATAAGACTTTTTTACAAAATTTAGTCCAAAAATTTTGACAAAATTCTGTAGTATAGAGAAAAAAATTCTCTACAAAATAGCTAAGTAACTTTTTTCTCTAACTTTTACTGATTTGGCAGAAAAAATTATTATTATTTTTTTTTTTAGCTCATTTTTTTAGTGGTTAACCCTGTATATCGTAAAATATTAATATTTATGTAAAAAAATGACTTTATACCATGAATTTTCACATTTTGAACAAGTTTTGTATTTAAATATTTGCTCTAAAGTCAATAGGGAAAGAGATACAGCCGTATTTAAAAAATAACATTGAAATCCCTATGGTTCACATTTCATTTCTACACCCGGTATAAAAAAAAAATATATTAAAATATTATTTTTATATCTTAAAGTTTCTAAGTGGTAAAAATAGCAGAGCATGTGTACATAAGAGCTGAGAGGTATTATGAATATGAATGAGACAAAATTTGAATGTCCAGGATAGGAATAGTTGATCTATAATAATATTTTTTTTGTATTGTCAATGTGTGATAAAAATTGTAGAGAAATATGATCATATATTGCCTTTATCACTAACTTATACAAAAAATAAAGTAATTTTCATATATTGAGTCACGCTGGGCCGTAAGTATATTTATATCAAATGCCGATTCTATTTCTGCTCTTACAATCTGAGATTGGTCTTTCATTTGTCACACCTTGAGAATAAATCCTTAAAAGTTCTACTTATTTCTTTATAATTTAAAGATAAACTTTTTGAATTTATAATGAAATACAAATTTAAATTTTATGGAATGACCTTATTAATATCACCAATCTTTAACATCGAATAGAAATATTTTTTTCTTAAAACGCAGTATTTTATAAATTTTATAAATTATACACAAATGTTCTATAATATCTAAAAATAACTCAATATACTTTTTTTTTCTTTTTAAACTTGTTAAACAATTAATAAACACTAATAATAATAAACTTTATCCATGTATAATAACCATTTATCGTTCGTATATCTTCATCAATAATTCATCATTATTTTTCCTTCGTTTATATTTAAATGATAAATTCATTTATTCTACTTTTTCGAACAAGAAGAGAAAAAAAAACACCAAACGTATAATTTAGTGTCAGTAACCTCGGGAAAAATTATTTATCGTGTAATTGTAGTTCTTTTTGACGACAATATTCTGTGGTAGTTATGTTTCCGGGTTTCCGGGAGTGAAGCGGGAGTATTAGATCGGCCCTAATTTATTGGAAAATAGTTTTGAATTATTAACTATGTGCACTCTACTACCGATTCTGTGTGTTTTACGTGTTCTTGATGTGTTTCCGGGTACTGTCATGTTTTGTTAATGTTTTTAGAATAAGGGATGTTACTCTGTAGGGTGTAATTAAAAGAAAATAATTGTTTGAATTATCAATAATTTTATTTGGTTGATCTAATTTTTAATTACAAAATAAAATTGCTTAAATTTAGTATATGAACTGTGACGAGAAAAATTTAGAATAAAGTCTAAGGAGTACATAAACAATTACATAAAAACGTAATAATACTTTTCAAGTATTTTTAAAAATCTGATTTTAATAAAGTTTTAAAAAAAGTTAGTACACAAGAATAAAATTACCTAATTGTGTAATAAATTATAATTAAAACGGAAGATACATTTTACAACAAATTTAAATATTTGATTAACTATTTTTCGTAGGATAGTTTTAAAGGCATTTCAGCAAAACTAATAAATTTTGTTTAATTTTATGCAATCTGTTTTACTGTACTGTAAAATACGTTGCTTGTATTTATATAATAAAAGTTTATCGTGAAAATTATTAAACAATAATTGTTTGATATTTAAATTTTTTTAATTGATACAATATAATATTTGTAATAATTAATTGTAAATTAACAAATTTAAAATAATATTTTATTTTATAATTTTGGCCAATAGAATTGAATTATAATCATAAGTTTCCGTAAATATAGAATAGTAATAAATAATTAAGATTAATATTTATCGATAATAATCAAAAATTTTTTTTTTATCAATTTGCACGCACTTAAATCAAGCAAAGCTAGGACAAATTTGTGGATTCGGATATTTATTTGTTTCGACAGCGAAAACAAATGACAAATCAATATTTTGTCATTTGGGTGAAAAGTTTTTAAGCTTGATTTTATGAAGTATAAATATTGAGGCAAATGTTTTTGGGGGTTGGGGTTGTATATACTGAAAATTGCAGATCGATTTTCTATTTCAAAAACTGCGTTTAAGACTTGCTATTTATAGAAATCATATTATTATATACATATATATCGATACTGTTGTTGTAGTTATTATTATAAATATTGCATAGAAAATTAAACGAATCATATTCTTAGTTTGACCTGATAATGACACAGATATTCAATCATTTTAATGTATTTTCAAATAGATTTTTCAAATAGTTATTTGTATATCTATATCTATAGTACTAAATGTGCACATTTTCAATACCAGTGTGAATAATTGAAAAACAAAGGCAAAGCTCCGTTTTGGAATGTAAACTTTTATTCAGACTATACAATTAAAATACGTCAGACCTTATTGTAATGTACAGTATTGTAATAGAATATACTGGAAGTAATAATATTATTAGTAGTAAGAAATCAACGAAATAATCAATGTATAATTATGTAAGTCAGATTTAATTTATTTGAAGGCAGACATATTTTATTAGCATGATAAGTAGGACACACAGCGGGTTATTTCTTAATTTTCGACTTAAATTTCTTGCGATTTTATACAAATATATTTCGTGACTGATTTGAAAATCTACTAATTATAATTAATATTTAATAAAAATATATTTTAAATATGACTTATTCTTAAATCAATTACTTTTACAATATTACGACTGAAATTGAACGCAAATTTATAATTACATCGTCATAGCAACGATAAACTTTTCGTATATAACAAAATAAACAAAATCAAACGTTTATTCTTCATTGGTTTTACATGTAAATCTATAATAATTATTCTTGTGTTGTTTTGTTGTTATGAAACTATAAATAAACTATTTAAGAAAGTTATATTAATAATAGTTAAGTTTAAACCACATAATGAAATTTATAATCTAAATATAAAATAAATTTTGTCGATATTAATTCGTATCATATTCGCATTTCCTAAAGTTCAAAGTTAATCATTTTCTTTATGGTCTGACTCTCTGAAAGTTTTTACCACGCAAAAATCTATTTTTGTGTTTATTGTCATTTATAAATAATGTTTTGGTTGTTTGAAATAGTTGCATTAAATGATATTAAATTATATTACTGGGCGTATAATTTACGAGAGCTGATAAAAAAGTAAGGTTTTTGGATCCATATTTCTGATACTAATTATTTAATTATGCTTAATGATAGAGCCGGATTTACATATATTTGAAAAAGCTTTATGCTAAAAAATAAAGCTTAGTGAGAAAATAATTTCATTTATAAAAAATATTTTATATAAATGTTCAATAGTGCGTAAGCATTGCTATCTCGAGAATTAGCATTAAAGATCTTTAAATTTAAATATGATAACTGAAATAGCAGCAGTAATAAAATTCTGGTTGTTATAAATTTAACAAAAGTATAAATGATTTATTAATACATTGATAATATCTATAGGTTTTGCAAAAAAAAACCATTTAAAATATTTTCGAAGGCATTGAAACAATGTTGAATTTCGAGATCAAAAAAGAAACGATATTGTTTTATAGAATTGATATGTGCTTCATGCATGCAATACCTACCTAATATTGATTGCAAAATATTCGCTACAATTCGGTTTTAATACATTTTTCATTGTAAAGAAAAGAAATAAACTAAAGAAAAAGCTTATTAAATCTGCAATGACGTCAATTTATATTCAAAAAAATTAATGTACAAAATTACAATTAATCAATTCTTTAATTTAAAAATAAACTTTATACGTCGGAACTTTTTTCTTCAGAATTAAAATAAAATAAAAGTAAAGAAAATTCTTTAAAATGTTTTTTGTATAAGTAAATGATATTGTAAAATGATAAAATATGATAAAATATTGTATAAATTTTTCAAAGTAATTTTTGTCAAAATTATTTATATCTATTAAATGTATTTATTATATTGTTAAAATTACTTATTAAGCAATTTTAATTAATTTATTTGAATTTTATAATATTAAATATGAAAAAATATATCAAAAATAGAAATACTACTCATATTTGATAAGAGGTAGAAGTAAAAATTTATTTTAAAATGAAAAATAAAAGCAGTTTTTTATAAACAAAATAGGTGGGAATACTGGCTAATGTTTTTTTACCAACAGTTTTTTTAAATACTTTTATAAGTCAATTTTACATTTAAACTTAGAAACTGGACATTTCAATCAGAATAGTCCCGACTAAAGTCTAAAGAAATATACAATACAGAAATAAGAAAATATTTGTCTATTAAATAGTTATATGTATTTTCAAAGTTTCTGATGCATCTGTTACGTTTTTTCACAGTCATGATATTTATATTTAATACATTTTTTACGTAATTTTTTTAATAGATTGAAATTTAATTTAATAACAAATGGAACAAAAATTAGAAATTCCACAAGTAAATATTTTCTAGAAATAAATTTCTATTTTAATTAATAATTTATTATTAACAATATGATAATTGCAATTCTTTTACAAATTATAGATAATATTATATTAGAAAATAATAAAAGTTTAGCTAAATTGTTATTTAAGTGTAGTTTTTTTTTAATCATGTGAAATATTAAATACATTAAATATAAATTTATAGATAAAAATTCAATACAGATAATATCATTTTATATAATTATAACATCATAATTATAATTGATAAATAAAAAATATGATGAAAAAAGTAATCAGTTCTCGTTAAATGCAAGTTTATTTTCTTTGATCAGATAACATTTGGAAGTTCAGCGATTCTGTATTCAGTAAGTTAAGTTTTCAGATTTTCATAAAACACGCATATTAACTTATTTCAGTAATAATAAACATCGACCGTTTCAACTTCAGACATTTGCGCACGAATAATAACGAAATTATTATATGTTCCAACTAAATACAATTTCAAACAAAATGTATAATAAATGTAAGATATAAGTTGGATTTGAGACTATATTATATAAGATATTGAATCATACATTTTAGTTTCACTAACAATTTTTAATTTAATTTTAATGGATGCGAATTTCTATAATATAGCTTATAGTTCTGATTATATTGTATTTAATCCAGGCTTATAATGAATAAAAATTCATTTAAACAAAAGCGAAATAAGAAATTATACTTTATTCTCATTTCCGTACTTATCTCAAGATTTTAATTTGTTTTTTCTTAATGCTATTGCTATTGGTTCTAAACTGTATTATCTATAAGAGAAATGATTATTAAAAGACATTTGTAATCGTAATTTTTAGTACATTTGCTTTTTATTTCATAAGTTAGTAAGTAGTTTTGTTCAGAGACGCTAGACTCTGCACTAAAATATAACTTTTGTGATCTTATTTAAAAAATTAATTATTATTTGACTTTGCTTTTCTAATTATAAGCTAAATATTATATATTTTTTTTCCATAAAATTACAAGAATTTTATTTGAAACTAATTTCTGAGAATATGTAAATTTATTGTATTTTTTTAACGTATCAATTTTTAAAACAAACACTAATCGTGAAATAATATTATAAATGACAAAATTCTAGTTTTATGAATAATAATCTTTTGGTTTTTAATAAAATAGGGAAATTACCAGTATGGCTTATACAATGATTATACTTATACTCTTTTTCCTAATATATACTTTTAAATTTAAGTAAGCAAATTAGCTCAAATATTTATTATTAAAATTTATTTGAAAAAATCATACGTGCTAGATTGTCACAAAATATAAAAATATTTGACATGCACTGTAAAAATGTCAATTTATAAACAAAGATTTTTGAATACGTTATAGATGTTTTTAAATATATTTCAGTAGATAATTAAATGTGGATGAAAATTTTTGATTGTAGATTCATAAAAGACATGTAAAAGTAATAGAAGAATATAACAACATGGAGAAATACGAGCAGTTAGCTGTCGTCGGAGAAGGTTCATATGGAGTTGTGATGAAATGTCGACACAGAGATACCGATCAAATTGTGGCAATCAAGAAATTTCTGGAAACAGAAGAGGATGCCACTGTACGAAGAATGGCACTTAGAGAAATACGAATGCTTAAAGTAAGCAATTTTTCTACTTTTCAATCAATAACATTTTGTGTGTGATGACGTATACATGTTTCACTAAAATATTTATAAAAAACTTAGTAAAATTTTATTTTTTTTAATACATGTTTTATGGTATTTGACAATATTACATATAATGAACGTCAAATAAATAATACTGGTTAAAAATTATTAAGTACATACATACACACATACATACATACACAATCACGCCATGTACCTAAAAGGGTGTGGCACAAACTCTTTTCATCATTCCGAAATCAGTCGCCTCCAAACATTCCTATCCAAACAAGCAACTTTCGTTTCATCCACATTCATAATTCCTCGCATGCATGCTCTTTTATTCCTACTACTTGGAAACTTTCGCTCACGCAAAACACTCTTAATCATACCACTCCAACTACTCATCGGACGTCTACGCAAACGTATACCATCAAAATCATTCAAATAAATCTTTTTAAACAGACATTCGCTCAACATGTCCGAACCATCTTAACTAACTAACACCAACTTTTCCTACAACATTTTTTTCAATTTCACACTCATCATACACTAATCGTATTTCGTACCCGATCTCTCCTATTTACACCACATACCCCACGTAAAAATCTCATTTCCACAGCAGTCATTTTCCGTTTATGCTTTTGCAACCAAACCCAACATTCACTACCATACATCAACGTAGAAAGTTTTTTAACCATAAATATGTAAAAACTATATTACTTTAAAATCACTTTTGTGGTAGATCTTTAAAAGGTAATCTGATTAGTGACGTTAGAAATATTAAAATCGGTATAGTTTTACAAAAGTTTTAATAGAAATATTTGCAATTATACATAGTTATTTCAAACATATATTATCATCTTTATTTTAATGGAAATACAATGTAGTTAAAGTATAATATTATTTATCAATATTACAGAGACTGAGACACGAAAATCTAGTAACAATGATAGAAGTATTTCGGCATAAAAAACGTTTCTATCTAGTGTTTGAATATGTCGAAGGCACCGTTTTAGATGAAATAGAAAAATTTCCAGAAGGTCTAGGCGATGAACAATGCAGAGAAAGAATCTATCAAGTTACAAGAGCCGTACATTATTGTCATTCGAATCACGTAAGCATTTATTTTATAACTTTTCTGTTTCTATATCATAACGTTCACAGCGTTACAAGATATTTTGTGTATTTTTAGTAAATAGAATTCTATCTTTCGATAAAAAAATATCAAAATATCTCGTAACGCTACGAGTTTTACAAGCTGTGTAGAGAATTGTATGCATATATATTTATCTTTTAGATAATTCACAGAGATGTAAAACCAGAGAATATATTAGTTTCATCTCGAGGCGTTGTCAAGTTATGTGATTTCGGTTTTGCGAGAATTGTTGGTGGTCAAGGTGATGCTTATACGGAATACGTAGCTACTAGATGGTATCGTTCACCCGAATTATTAGTTGGTGAACCTCATTATGGCGCACCCGTTGATATCTGGGCTATCGGTTGTCTATTCTCGGAAATGATGACTGGAGAACCATTGTTTCCTGGAGAGTCTGATATCGATCAGTTGTATTTAATTGTCAAACTAATGGGTAACGAAATAAATATTTTGTTAAGATATATTATATATTTTTTAGCTTATTTATAAAATTTAATACAAATAAGAGATATTAATTTTTTTTTACATTTTAGGTAAACCTTGTTCTCGACACCAACAATTGATGTCAAAAAACTCACACCTCCGATCAATAAAACAAACATCAGCGATGGAACACTCAAAACTTTACAATTTATTTCCTAAGTGGTCTCTAGGGGCATTAGATTTTCTCAATTCTTGTATGAAAATGGATCCCTGTTATCGGCCCACAGCTGACGAACTTTTAAAACATAACTACTTTCTTCACGATCGTTTCCCGGACAAATTTTTACCTGCTTTAAAAGATCGAGTCCGGCAAGAATTCACTGATAATCCTCTACTGCGAAAATTTAAAGTTGATATTTTAATGTCATACGAAACGAAAGAAAAATCACGAGACGAATTAAGTACTAAATCGCGAAGATCAATCCAATCACTGCAAGTTGAACCTCCTCCAAGATGGAAAATACAATTCGTTCCTGAAGGTTTTAAAAGAAAATTTAGTTCCGATACAGTAAACAGTGAAAATGCTAGTGATAATAGAAGTATGATTAGCTTAAATAAAGCTAGTCAGAAATTAAGCTCAGTACAAAAACTAGGACAGTATTCTAAAGCCTCCTTACATTCTAACAAACGTGATGATAGTAAATCTCATTCGCAAAGTATCAGCGATCAAAACTTAACTAAATACAGTAGCAATTTAATAATCAGTAGACATTCCATTCAAGAACGAGCCGAATCGAAATTATCCCAAAAAGACAACCCTAGATTAGAGAAAGCTTTAGATTTACTATCGAAACTTAATCACAAAAACCAATACCGGCCTACATCAAATAAAAATCTAAGTCTTAGTAATACCTTACCGCCATCGCCACCTGAATTTCAATCTCTTCAATCGCAGAGTTTCAGGGAATCGCTGAAATCTCCCTCACAGACGCAACAGCAGCAAGTATTGCATCCTAGTATTACTAATATTAGTTTTGCGAAAGATCCAAAGAAATCGCCGTTTCTAGTGCAAACCGTAAATAATGTTTCGCTGAAAGCGGTGTTTCATAATCAAGTTCCTATAACGCATCCACCAAAAACATTTCACTTGAAGAAATTAGATCGTGGCTTGGTGGATACGACCATTATAAGTACGCAGGAAATACCGCATCGATTTAAGTCGCCGCCGGAATGGTTAAGTTCGATTGGGATGGCACAACCGAAGAGAGAGTCGTGGAGAGGAAAACCGATAGATGAATTTACTTTACCTACTGTTCCTGGAGGTAATTGTTAAAAATTAGTTAAAAGTAAATATATTCGTTTACAAATTTCCGTTTTAAAAAGGGAACATAAATTTAATCTAGCGGTATTAAACATAGTTATTATTATTAATAATAATAATCTGATAGTAAATTGTTGAAATAACATTTGTCTTCAAGGTTATTTAGTAGGAGAATAGAATTTATTAATGGAATTAGATTTTATTAGAACTAATTTATAATTATATTTGACTCACTAAATCGAGAAAAAATTGTACCCTACCCAAAATGCACAGTCTCATACTGTTTTGATCGTGAAATTGAAAGGAGAGTAAATGCTGGTTGTAAGGTTTTGGGTGCTTTGTGAACTTTTGCTAGGAATGTAAATGTTTCCAAAAAAGCTACCCCCGTTTGAGTATATACAATGCAGTTTTGGTGCCTACGTTGATGTATAGGGTAGTGAATGTTGGGTTTGGTTGCAAAAGCATAAACGGAAAATGACTGCTGTGCGAAATGAGATTTTTACGTAGGGTATGTGGTGTAAATAGGAGAGATCGGGTACGAAATAGATTAGTGTATGATGAGTGTGAAATAGAAAAAAATGTTGTAGCAAAAGTTAGTGTTAGTCAGTTAGGATGGTTCGGACATGTTGAGCGAATGTCTAATGAACGTTTGGTTAAAAAAATTTATTTGAATAATTTTGATGGTATACGTTTGCGTAGACGTCCGATGAGTAATTGGAGTGGTATGATTGAGAGTGTTTTGCGTGAGCGAAAGTTTCCAAGTAGTAGGAATAAAAGAGCATATATGAAAGGAATTATGAATGTGGATGAAGCAAAAGTTGCTTGTTTGGATAGAAATGTTTAGAGGCGACTGATTTCGGATTGATGAAAAGAGTTTGGGCCACACCCTTTTGGGTACATGGCGTGATTGTGTATGTATGTATTAACTATTTCTAAACACTACTAGATTAAATGTATTGTCTCTTTTTAAAAGGAAAACCTATGAAGTAAATACATTTACTTCTAAAGTAAATTTAATCAGCGTTAGTAACATTGTATGTACCTATGTTAATTAATTATAATTTTAATTTATTTTAGCGACTGCTAGTCCTCACAAACCGAAAAAGAAACACACACCAGAACAACAACAATCAGAAACCAAAGTGCAAACTCCTGTAAGTGCAAAACTCTTATTAGAAAAAGAAAATAAAAATATAAATACTAATAATAGTCATACCAATAACAGTCTTAATGAAATATACGAATTTCTTACAGAAAATATTATCATCTAATTCACAAAACTCAACCTCATCTAAACTTATAAAGCATTTACCATACATGTAGTTAAGAATCATCAAAGATTTTATTTTCTTTTTTAATAAAAACGTTATTTATGTATGCGTTATGATTTTTTTAAAACAGCCTTCTTATAATTCCTGTTTTGTTTCCTATTTTTGTTTACAGAAATCAAAATGTTTGGATCTGGATTTCGTAGCACCAAGTTTTAAATTACAGAAACCGTATACTTAGTGATTTTATACAATAAATATTTTGAAAATTACATTATATACACATATTTATACATTAAAAATAAATTTTATCAACATAGTTTCATTCATTTACTTATATAGAGATCGCATGATTTTTTTTGTTTACTGACATTAGTGATAAAATAATTATTTGTTTTTGAAATATTTCTCTTTAAATTAGATAATTTAAAATTAATTTTTATGGCTTATGGATTTACTTTTAAATGAATTTATATGATATATTTATATTTTTTCTAATATACAATAATGCATCAATTTTTATTTTCACCGTTTTTCTATAACATTCATTTGAATTATTTAATTTTGAGTTTAATTTTATATAATTTTTTTATCATTTATTGCTTTTTCATATTCTTTTGCTATTTTATATTTTTCTTTTTTTATAATTTTCAATTTAAGATTGATTTACAATAGCTGTGAAACTTTCTCTGTCGCCAAATCTCGAGAAAATATTTTAAATTTTATTAATGTGTTTTTTTTAATTATTTTAATATAATTTATAGAAACCTTTTCATCTTATTATAAATTTGCTATATCATAAAATAATTATAAAATATATTTACTTCATTGATATTTTTAATAGAATTTATTAAATAATTAATATTTTAAATTAAAAAAATCCGTTATAAAATCAGGTTTGTAAATTATGAGATTTATGTTACAACCATGCTATAAAAATTGCATAAGTATTCATTTTGTAAATGTATGTTATTCAACATTTTCTTCTTAAATTAGTTAAATGACTAATTAATTACGTGTCAGTTACTTTAAAACTACAGTAAATAAATGTAAAATTTTATATTTGAACTATTAGTCATTTATTAGTTCGACATCGTTATTGACAAAAACGTGAGTAAGTAGATTTTTATCAATTTTTATTAGGTAAATAAAACATCAAATATAACGAAATATTTATTTACGTTTTAAAATTGTTCACGTTACAAAAAACTTATCTTATTTAATTAAAATATAACACTTAGCATTGTAACCTAGAAAGTATAAGCATAATTCATACATACACAAATGCAAAAAAAAACATTCAAGAAATATTATAGTGAACAAACTAAAATATCGATATATTTTATATATATATCTAATATCTATTAAAAATCTTGTATTAATATTTAAAAAAATAGTTATTAAACACATTTAAAAAAATCACAGAAATACTGTACAAAGACAAATAATAAAATTACATATAAATGATTATCTGTTTAAAAGTTGTATCAGTTCTTGATATGCCAAAGAGTCATTCTGACGTGGACATGAGTGAATTAAACATTCACCGCCCGACAAAGGTTGTTTCTTGTGATATTCAATGAGATCTCCTACAAAATTAGAAATAAAATATAATTATACATATCTGTTTAAAGTTATACATACAATAATCAAATATATTAAATCTGAAATCATGACTGTCAATTAAAATCAAAAATAAATAATAATTTCTTAAATGCATACATACATTTTTATCAAAACATTTAAAAAAATAAAGTACACACTAATAATCACTAGTAACTAGTTATTATATGATAAATATAAATATTAGAAAATGTCATTAAAAATATGTCAACTGTTGACATATTTTTAATGACATTTACTAATATTTATATTTATTGTTTTCTATTATCAAAGAATGACATACTTTGATATTATATTTATATCATATCATATCATATCAGTCTTGTCATTTACTATTTTTTAAGTTTGTCATTTTTGTAGATTATATAGTGATATGTAGTAATGTAGCTCGATTTCAAAATTAGTTTTAATTCAAAATTAGTTTTAAAAAAACGTATCTGTCATAAAACAGGACTAAACAAATGAACTGAACACCCAAAAGTCGAGCTCGTAATACCAGCCAAAAGGTTTAGTAACTGTTGGTGATTAAATTAAATTTTGAAACAAATTGTTGATGTTTCTTACCTAATGTATTGTGATTAACTTGATTGATTCCTAAAAATTGGTAATGTCCATTCGATGCGTCAATTAAATAATGTTTACACTTATCGGCTGCTCGATAAGTTATCGTATAGCCCCAAATTCTTTCCGAAAGACGTACTAAAAATGTTCCATTAGTTTCGTTCGATAGAAGTTTCTCCGATTCTTGTCTTGTTATTAAACCTAACAAAGAAAAATATTTATATTATTTCTAAGAAATATTACAGTTCGTTTTATAATAATCTAAAGTTACTTAAAAAAAAATTATAATTTAAAAAAAATACAATATTGTACAGAATTCTGTAATAAATACCTATTAATTTGTAATAATTACTATTATGAGAAAAAATGATTCCTGTATTTTCGTAATTATTATAATTATTTAGAAGAGACAATGACAAAAAAAAATGTTTAAAATTGTCACTATTATTATTATGTTACATAATAACTAGTGTTATACAATTATGAAAAAAAATGTACAATATTAAAAATATAAAATAAAATAATTTAAAGAATATAACAATATAAAATATAAAACAATGACAATTTTTTTCCTAATTTGTTAAAATTTCGTGTTTTATACAAATTTTTAATGTTACATCATTTTTTATAATGTTAAATATTAATACAAAAGACAATAATTATTTGAGTGAAATTTACTTTGAATAATAGTAATAATAATAATAGCCCTTAAGTCAGCCAAAAAAAAAAAATAATAATAAGTAAAATTACAAAATGTTTGATTTTTTTCTAACAGATAAACATTTAATTCGTTAGAAAAAGTTAAAATATTATATGTAATTTTAAATATTACTTATGATACATACATACATACACAGTCACGCCATGTACCCAAAAGGATAAAAAATAGCAACTACATTTACAAGAAATTTAGTTTTAATATAGCACAGCAACTATAAAAAAATTTGCTTTAAAAAATTTACTAAAAAAATATATCATACCATTTCTTTACCCTTTACGCCCGGAATTTTTTTTACAGGTTTTATTCAAATATAATACAATTTTTCGTTGTAGGTTACATAATAAAACATGAAATGAGTATTTAAAAAAAATATATGCTTCAACTCATTTAAAAAAATGGAGGTCTTGCCATATTAACGGCGGTCGGTCCACAAGACCAATAGGATTATGAGATTCAATTTATTAAAAAGTGGTTACCAGACATGACCAGTAGGATGTAAAGGGTTAAAAAATAATACAAAAAGTTTTTGTGACATTAATATTCATGCATGACTATCATACAACCAAAAATTATCAAAACTTACCATGAAACCAGGATTCAACGTTATTTGATTGATCTAGTCCAGCTTTTCGTCTTAATTCTCGATTTTTATACCATTCGAGAACTGCCTCTCTGCTCGGTGGACGTGCATTATTAGCATTAATACTATGATTCGTATGTTTATTATTATCATCTTGTTCTGTTTCCTCTTCTTTGCCGCATGCTAATCTGTGTTCTTCGCGTGCTTTACGAGCGATTTCACGAATTTGCTGTTCGGCTTGCTTCGCTTTTCGTTCTAAAATTGAAGAAATTCTTTATTTAATATTTCAAACAATGTATAAGGAAAAAACGATAAAAACTTTATTAACAGATTAATATTGGTTTTAAAATAATAAACTATTATTTGGCAACTAATTAAAAAATCATATTTTTTCTCATTATTTGAAAAAAGCAAAAATATAAATATAAAACAATTATTGTCTAAGAGTCTAAAATAAATATTATACATTTAAATAATTTTAATTTTGCCAGATTTTTCAATGTCGTTAAAAATATAAAAGAAATACGATAAAATATAAAATTAATTGATGATAATTAGATTTAGTAAACGGAATTAATCAAATTATTGAAACATTTCAATTCACTTTTAGTTTAATTTGTCTTTTAAAATATCTGTATAATTATTTTTCGTGCGTTTTGTTAAATTTACTTATATTAAATAAAGTAAACTTCAAAATCTTAACTAATAGCACTAATAAATAATAAACAAAAATGTGCGAACAGAACCGTATTAATGATATTTTAAATTATGAGCGAAAAAGTGTTTAATTCGAATTTTAATATAGCACTCTTACAAAATTTTATATTATACAAAAAAATATAAACAAATATTATAAATAATTTTGTACAACTTTTCGGTTTTAGATCAAATGGAATTAATTTCTCAAATTTGATTAAATTAAATACTTGTTTGGTACATTTGTTTTCTTCTAAGATCTATCCGGAAATTAATTTAGATAACTTCTAGCAAGCAAATTTTCTAAATTTTATTTCATATCATATAACAACTAAAAATGTTGCCACAAATTTTTTATTGTCATAGAAACTTTTCTAGGGTCATTTGGGAAACCCTGCTTATTGCTTATTTTAATATACATTGTACCTTGTACGTATGAGATAAATTTTCGTATAAGACATATTAAGAAAAACTAAAGAGTTACAGCATTCATTAAAAATACCGTATTATTATTACAAATTAAAAATCTTTTTGTCATGTAATAAAAAACCGTAAACACATTTTTCTAATAGGAAACTAAATTATATTTAGCAATTAATTTTATGTTATAAATAAGAAAAGATTACCATATTATATAAATTAAGAATAAATTACAGTTATTTCTAAAGAACTCTATACAATTTTTCATATAATTTAAAGTCATTTTTGTAGTTCGCAGATGTCTGTAGAAGAAGCAAATAATTAATACAATAATATATAATTTTATGACTGAAAAGAAATTTTGTACTAGATTATAAATCTGTCCGTTGGTCGTTAATGACATGCAAATACAAAACTTTTTGCCATATCGTAAAAAGGTCAACAGCCTCTTTGTTTAAAGCAATATAATGATTGAATAACGGTCTTATATTCGATAGAGTATTTTAATTTACGCGTTACCTACATTTTTAATTAGTAATTCTAATTAATTTCAAATAATAGATTTTTTTTTCAACAACATAATTGATTTGACACAAACTATTTAATTTATTTTTAAATATGTTTATTTCCTATTTGATTTGTTGTTGATATTAAAACAAAGGCACATCATTACAGCTTACAGAAAATTGAGTAAATAAAATAGCATGTAAAATTCTGACGGAATTCTTACTAAATAAAAATTCTAACAAAAAAAATTGTAAAACATTATTTAAGTGTTTAATTTTACTATTTTGATATTAGAATAAACTGAAATTTTTATCAGTATCTGCACTAATTTTTAAATTGTTGAAATAGAAAATTGTAAAATTAAATAATCATTGGGAATAATTGCTTTTACACGCTGATTAAAATTATTACAGCAGTTTTGAGTTTATTGCAAATATATAGACAGACAAATGTTCTACTTTATATATCAAGATTGTCTAAAATATTTCTCTTTTGTGGTATTAAAAAGTTTCGATTTTTTGTCAGTGAAAAAAAAAAAGTAAATTAAAAAATGTAATGAAAATAGATTAAAACGAATTGAATTTTTTATTATTTAAAATTATCGTCGTTTATTCTATTAATCGAAACAATCGTTCCAAATCTAATTAAAATTTAAATAAACAAAATCTTTAAATATTTTTATTTCAATATTTTATATTATTTTCAACATAATTTCATAATGTTATCAATTCTTTTGTGATCTAAAAAATGTCTAACTTTTTTTGTAAATTTAGGAATGTCAAATATAAGAAAAATATCAAATATAAAAAATATTCATTATATTTGGTAACAGAAAAAAAAGGCAAAAACACAATTTAAAATAACTAAAAGTGCTTCTAAAAAAAGCTGATATGATTATAAGGCTTTTGAATATAAAAAAACAATTGTCAAAAAATTTAATATTTACCATCTAACAGAGGGGGCACAAATTGAGTGAAAATGTATTGTCAAAAATCCATTTCTAATTAAAAAAAGTCATAACTATTAATAGTTAATAATAATATAACTGTAAACAAAAAATAAACGTAAAATTAGTAAATAAAGCTTAATTTTAAACAATTACAGTTAACAGTCCAACATTTTTAAAAATCTTAAAATATTTAGTATAAACACTTAATTTTAAATGTAATTTACTTCAAATTCATTTTCAGTAGGTTGGTTCTTTTTGCATAATTATGTCCAATTATGTCATAGAAAAATTTGGCTTACAATAAAAATATTTACCTTGCTCCTTCCAAAGTTCTTCCTGATTCATAGCATCTTTTTCGGCTTCTTTGGCAGTTTCTAAATGCTTCTTTTGTATATTTTCAAATATCTTCTTCTCCATCATTAGTTTCTTCTCCCATAATGCAACTTTCTGTGCAACTTTAGGAACCTTATTTAAAGAAATTTCTTGTAAAACATCCCTAGCGACAGTATTAATACCATTGTAAATATTTTCATTTTTATAATGATTAAAAGAATAGTTATTCATATTTCTAAAAGATTTTAATTTTGTTCTTTCTCTTAATTCTTCAACGGAACAATATATATCCATTGTATCTTCGAATTTCAATGTCTGCTCTTTGATTATCGGTATATCTTCTAAATTTTTCTCATTGAGCTTGGTTTCTAAATCAATGTTTTTTTCATTCATCTGTGTTTCTAATTCTTTTTCGGCTAATTTCCTCGCTTGTTCTCTATCCTCTTCTTCTAAGATTTTTTCAATACTTTTATCATCTGGATGTTCGCCCATAATCCAAACCCATGGTTCACCGTCAACTCCCATTAGAAATGTGACGTTTTTCTTCAATTTAATGGATTTTCGTGGAATTTTCATGGGTACTAAATTAGTGGTGGAGATTTTCTGATCCCATGCTTTCCATCTACGGACTTGTTCTTCGCGCATTTTGCAAAATAATGTCTGTTTTTGATTCTCGTCCAGTTCGGCGAGAATCTCTGGATCGACATGCATGTCGCGTAGAATTTGTTGCAACATTTTTGTTTTCTCGAAAATCTGTAACCAAGAAAAATTGTTTCTATTAATGTTATATAATTATAAATTTTATATTTAATAATTTTAAGTAAAAACATATTGGTCCGTTTTATAAGCTCCGTTTTAAAATTGGTTTTAACTAATATCAGTTTTATGACAAGATTAGTGCACAGAAAGAGAAAATATATATGTACCTAAGACGTACAATTCGCGTTATAAGTTTTTGTAAGATCATACAAACTTAATTTGATTGTAGTTTAATTATATAGTTTAAAAATTCATGTCCTTAATACAGTCTATAACATATAAAGTACACGAAGAAAAGGCATTCTTTGGAGTAAAGAAAATCATTTTCATTCCAATAAATATTTTTTTCAATAGTGGCAAATAAATATCTATTTGATTTAAAGGTATTTATTTATTACTAACAAATAATTATTTTACAATAAAGAGATTGTATATTTACTCTAAATAAATGTATTTAAAATAAAAAATATATGTTATTGAAATTTATTTATTAATATCATAGAAACGTTTTTCTCCGTGTAGTATAATATTTTTAAAACTAAATTGCATGTTTTTATTTACTATCGCATATAGGTACGAGTAATTTACAAAATTCCAAAATTTATCATAACTTAAAAAAAGTGAAAACAATGATAATTTTTTTGTTGTTATGTTTTATAATTCGTACTATTTTACTACATGACCATATTTTATCAAGTTTCGCTTGAGTTAACTCTAATTTTGTAACAAATGTCATATATGTATTTATAAAAACATATGGTCGATAACATGTTGTTTTTGTGGTTTTATTTAAAAATATACATGTTCTTAGATATTTTAATAAATTCTTGTAATAATGTTTAATATTTTCGTTAAGTCTGCGGTCTATCATATTATGTTTGATAATTAATTGTAGGAATTTTAGATAAATAAAAATCCTTATTAATTTCTTAGAAAAACATTAGTTTCAACTTTAGGTATATGATAAAAATGTTAGTAGTTATTAAACAGCACTGTAGTAAATTTTATAGGGTTTTGGAGCTGGAGCCGGAATTTAGAGCAGTGGAGCAGCATGATTTTGGCAGCAACGGAGTCGGAGCTGTGAAAATATTGGCTGCTCCAATGTTTCATTCTTAGCAAAATTGATTTTTTTATGGTACTTTTAAAATTTTACAATGCAATTTTAAAAAGTAAGTAAATATTGAAATATAATCTTTTTTTTTATTTTGTAATTTTTTTCATAAAAAATTTGTCATTTAAAAATTTTTTTTTTTGTAATTTAAATTGGAGCACAGTGTGAAGTTGGAGTGAAGCGAAGCAGTTGTATAAATATCGGAGCGGAGTAGGAACAAAGCAATTTAAAATTTGGAGTGCTTTAAAGCCCTGAAATTCTATATATAATTCTATATATATAGTAAAATTATAAATATACGAGATATCTGTAACAACAAATATATATTTAGCAACTATATTTTAATAAAATTATATTCATAAATTATCAACCGCCTTAGAAGCAATTTAATCGATTGATCAATTGACGATTAAATCATGTTATTACGCTGACCTGTGTTTAACAACGTTATGTTGCGTAAAATTAATGTATTAAGTCAAAAAGTGAAATTGCAGGTGAGACTAAAGCAAGATAAACAATGTAAGTCACCTAATGTAGGAGTAAGAAGAACAAAAAAAACGAAAGTAATTTCTCCACCCACACAAAATTACGTTATATTTATTGCCATAATAAACTATTACAAGATCCATTTATTAATATATTACACATTTTACGTCATTTTGTTTTTACTTCTATTTAATATATCTTCAATTTCATCTAGAAACTTGATTTTGTTTTGAAATGAGAAATAATTTATTAATGTAGAGCAGCGTTTTCCAACCTTTTTGACTTGCGGAACCCTTTTTAGAATCAATTTCTGTAGCGGAACCCCTTATACCTTATAGTTTTATAAGTAAATTTTTTACTAGTTACTGGAAAAGGGGGGGTAGATAAAATGACATAACAAAACATAAAATAATCTTAAGCGTTTAATGAGACTTCTGTGGTTGTACATTTTTACACAGTTTACTTATATCAGGTTTAATCGATGATAATTGCAGGCGAATATCTGGTTCTGCATTTAAAAGCCCCTGCACTCAGACACCAATCAAATTGGCAAATTTTAGTTCAGAATGTAATTTTCTGTAATCTTCTTATTTTGATTTTAATTTTAATTTCTTTTATATTGTGAAACGGATGCGGAGCACTGGTTGGGAAACGCTGATGTAGAGAAAAGGGTGGGAAGGAATTAAGATAAAAAATATGTGATTGTATTAAATAATAATATTTCCGTCAAAAGTTTTAGATTAACTTATTTATATAAAAAAAAATCGCAAAATAATTTATTAATAAATAATAGTGTTTATTATCAATGACTAATATCAGTTTGACCTATTTATGCTTTTAAATAATAATTATAGACTTTCTTTATTGACAGAGGTCATGAGTTTATACATCGGGCTGGCACTTAAACGGTACTTATTCTTTTCTGAAGTAACTGTAGAATGTAATTGTGTTATTAAAGTACATCGAGTTTGTTATATAAATATTGTATTGTATCAGGATGTTAATTTTTTTATTGGTAAAAATGCGTATTATAAATATTAAATATATGTAAATAAATAAATTATATAATTGAACTTATTGGAATGGACAAAAGAAATACTAAACAAGGTATTGTGAATGTATATTAGAAAAAAAAAATAGTTTATTATTTATTATTAATTAATTATACAGGAAAGTAATCACAACTCTCGGTTATAAAATTTTAACATGTAAAAATCATACTTTCGTAATTTCCTGCTTCCCCAATTACTTTAGGCGAAAAAATAAAAATATAAGTTTTAGAGCATATAATTTTGCATCGAAATTAATAAACTAAATGAATTTTTATGTTTTGGAATGGTACAAATTGCATATGAAAATATCAAATGTTGGCTCAAAAATAATCATAGATTGATAAATGTTTTAACGTTGTAGCTGTCAAAATAAGAAAAATTATAGATATTTACGTATTATTTATTATTAAATAAATTACATAAAGAAAAATAGAATAGCATTTTTAGAATAGTAGAATTATAATAAACTAAAAATAAATTTACTTCACAAGTTAATTTTTTTCTCCTACTAAATTACCTTGAAAACAAATGTTATATTTCAACAATTTACTATCAGATTATTATTATTATTAATAATAATAACTATCTTTTAATATCACTAGATTAAATTTATTCTCTCTTTTTAGTTTTTAATACGAAAATTTACAGAGTAAATACATTTACTTCTAAAGTAAATTAAACTAGCGTTTATGAAACAGGACCAAAAGCTAACTACATTATTTTGCAAAAATAACAAAATAAAAACCAATACCTAATTCTAAAAAAAAATTGTTAAAAATTTTTGTGGCATTGTAAAATAATAATAATAATAATAATTTACGAATTTATTAACGTTATTATTATACATTTTACAAATGTAAATAGTAATATACGAGCAATATAAACAACATATTATACAAAATTTATTTGTATAAACAATATTATAATAATTCATTACATATTAGTCAAATATTTATGCAAAATAAATTCAATTTTGCTATGCTTAACATTATAAGTGATCCAGATAAATCTGCTAATGCATAATGTACGTTAGAAACTCTTCATGATGTAAAATTCGAAAATACTATAATAATTTCAAGATCCAACAACATTAACAGTAGATTGATAAGAGAAGCAATAGAAATTTATAAAAAAAGGTACTGGTTTAAATAAAATTCGGCTTCCTTTAATTAATAATTTTTAAATTTTATAATCTAGTTACTTATTTTGTTACCTAGTAACTTGTTTCTATGTTCTGTTTATTTATTGTATGAGATCTTCAAATTTCAATGTGATGATCAGAATAGCCTACACCAATCTGTAATTTTTGTTTTAATAGCTTATTATTTTTAACAAAATTTATAACAGAATGCAGCTCATAATCCATAAATTTATTTGAAAAAAAAAAGTTTATTCTTGACAAGATTTTAACAAGTTCTTCTCTCACGCTAAAAAAAAATATACGACATTTTATTTTCTCATTATTCTTAGCAAATGCAATAATTATTGTCAAGTAAATTATGTCGCCATGATGAAGAAAGAATTATAAATGTCTTATTAATATTATTCTGAAATTGTATCATAAACCAAGATATTATCATTTAATTTTCATCTTAATTGTACTTTATTTTATAAATTATACAATTTTTGTGTTAATAATTCTTAATGTAAATAAAATTGTTTACAATGTTGAATAAAGAACATTCGTAGAATTTATTCGGTGTATAGCACTCTTTACATTATAGAATTACACATAAAAAAGCAGGTTTAAATAGATATTTAACTAAATTAGATCACTTACTTGAACCTAGTTGACCTTTAACATTACTTAATTTAACAATAAATTACTAATTGTAAGACACTATAATACATTACATTTGTGCGATATACTTATTTGTTTCTGTATGAATATTAAATACTAAAAATTATAATTTTCAATTCATTTTACGTAAAATTTTGAACAAATTAATTTGCAATAAAAATATGACATTAAAAACTAAGTAAAATGAAAAATATTTATCAGATTGTTATAAAGTAAATTTAGTTTTTTCTTTTTCCTAATTTCAATTTAAATTTCTTATCGTGTAATTTTAATTACGATTTATAATTTTTAAAAACATTGAAAAATAATTGGATATTAAATGATAGAATTTTGAACGTTAATTTTCATTTTTAACATGCAATAAATTCGAATTTATATTTTAATTCAAATATAGATTCTTTACTTAAAAAAATCTTTTTTAATTATAGTACACAGAAAATAATTCTTCAAATAATAATTTTTCTTGATCAGTTAAGATGGTTCGGTCATCTAATGAACGTTTGGTTAAAAGAATATATGTGAATGATTTTCAAGGTATATATTAGATTTTTTTGTAGTTTGTGGTATATTTATATATTCTTGTTCCCCGATTTACCCTGTATTTTCAAATTATTTATTGCAAACTTGATATGAAATAACAATTTGATTTCAACAAATTTGTATGTTGTATGTTATTGGAAATATCAATTAATTAAATAAACAAATTATCTAAAATTAGTTATTTATTTCAAATTAAATAAAATCTATTTTATTTTTTCTATATAGATCTGATATAGAAGCCCGCTTTTGAGACATGTTGCAGACAAATTGTAAAAAATAGAGCTTTTCAGACTCTAGCTATCATTAACACCAGATTATTCATATAGAGACGGACTAGGTATTAGATAAACTAGAGTTAATTAGGTATAAAGTACAGTCAGTGTAATAAACATACTTTATTTCTTAATAAAAAAATTAGTTGAATTTATATTGCTAAATTTAATATATATTCAGTGGAGAAAAATATCTTAGAAATATATCTTACGTTAGAAATATCTTAGAATATCTTATATCAGCACAACGTATATCGAGAATTCTTTCAACCTTGTTTTGAAAGAATCGAATATCAAAATTGCGCGTATGTATTTACAAAGCAATAAGTTTCAATGTCACTTAAGTTAGCCAGTAAATTAGCCATGACAAAGTTCTAATATATCATGCCCTTGAGATCCAACTCAAGATCAACGTGCTCAAATTTACACGTACAGAAAAATAAAAATAAATATTAGGAGAATAATATTAGTCATGGTTCAAAATCCATTAAAATATATTTTGTATATACAGCATTTACTTTTAAAGCTTTGTAGAAGAAAAAAATCTACACTGTCACAAAAATGCTGACACAATACATGATTCATTAAAAAAAAAGTCATTACAGGAAGTAGCTATTGTCTTTTTTCGTCAAGTTTCGAAGAATTAACAGTGCTAGTGAACTTTTAAATCAAAAATATATTATTATATTTAGTTGCCTTTCTTGGTTTTGAAATATGAATATGTTAGATGAAAATCTTATCTGTTACGATCAGTTTCATAATAAGTCGACAAACTTGCATCGATTTTAAATTATACTGACAAAATTATTACTAATTTGAAAGATTTTTTACTGTTATATTTATTTTTATGAAACAAAATTGTTTATTAACTATGAAAGTTTATTGCCCTCATCCATTTTGCATACAAAACTAATTTCTATAAGTTTATATATTTAAATTATTGTCTTTATGTATTGGTTTTATGAATTCTGATTGTATACTAGGAGAGTTCAGAAGAACAATCTTTAGTCGCCAATTTTATAATAACAATGGTTCTTGAAGATGATTAGCTATTTATATTCAATTCTTGTCTGTTGCATTTATAACTTTCTTTTTGGGTTCTCTCTCCCTGATATTTATTTCTTCCTCTGATGTATACATTTTGTTTTATTTTAATATCATTCATATTATAATCACATCAAATGATATAAACATATATAGCAACACAATAACATTTTGATAAGTATGAGAAATATATACAATAAATATGAAAAAACATAGATGCAATAAAATAATATTAGGTTACTGTGTATGAGAAGAATTTTGAATGTGGATGAAGTTAAAGTTGATTGTCTGAATAAGGATGTTTAAAGGAAACTGATTTCGGGATAGTGGAAAGAATTTGTGCCACACCCTTTTGGGTATCTATGTACGTTACCAGCAATAGAAAAACATATTTTTATGTTGAGGCATTGCTGAGGTCAGGCAATCTATGTACGAAACACACAAAGAACGTTCTTCTCTAAATAACATATATCTACCATTTTTATTTCAAGCTACCGAAATTAAACTACAAATATATATGCAATAAATATTTTACAGTTTTCGTTAAAATTTAACCATTTTTGTCAAAAATTAACAGATTTTATTTTTGTCTTTTTCAACTTAATAAAAAAAAAAAATTTTGATACAAAAAAACCCATTAGACTGAATAAACTATACTTTCCGTGTAAGAAAGTGAAACTAACAGCTTAATTACAAATGAAAACAAACATAATTAAAATCTGAAACTGATAACAAGAGTGCATTTTCTTTATGCATTTATATAGTTTATATCTCTCTTATTTTGTATAATATATGCAAGTTAAACTAATGAGCAAATTAGTAATAGTTAATTATTTGAATCACGATTTAATATCGGCGTTTATCCGTAACTATATTATCATAATAACAATACACACGATTAACGTCAATTATGAAACATATAAGTAAAGTGTGCACCTTGCATCTTATTACGTAGCTGATCAGCGAAAGTGTGAAATAAATAAATTATTTCTTCTTTTTAATCGTTCAAGCGAAACGACAATTTGAAATTATGAATATAAGGCTATTTAAAGTTTCAGTCACAATACTATGTTTTTAAATAAATTTAATCTTATTATTTTTTTGATAGAATTAATGTTGTTGGTAAAGATATGAATCTTGTGTTGAATGTTGATAAGTGCAAAGTTTTAGTTTTTGAGAAGAGAAGGGTGACTTGATGACTGAATGTAATGTATATATTGATGGTGCACGTTTAGAGCAGGTAGATGAATTTGTGTATTTGCGTAGTTTGCTGTCTAAAGATGGCCGTTTTAATCGTGAAATTTAAAGGAGAGTAAGTGCTGGTTGTAAGGTTTTGGGTGCTTTGGGAACTTTTACTAGGAATGTAAATGTTTCCAAAGAAGCCCGTTTGAATATGTATATACAATGCAGTTTTGGTGCTTACGTTGATGTATAGGGTAGTGAATGTTGGGTTTGGTTGCAAAAGCATAAACGGAAAATGACTGCTGTAGAAATGAAATTTTTACGTGGGGTATGTGGTGTAAATAGGAGAGATCGGGTACGAAATAGATTAGCGTATGATGAGTGTGAAATTGAAAAAAATGTTGTAGCAAAAGTTGCCGTGTTAGTCAGTTAAAATGGTTCAGACATGTTGAACGAATGTCTAATGAACGTTTGATTAAAAAGATTTATTTGAATGATTTTGATGGTATACGTTTGCGTGGACGTCCGATGATGAGTGGTTGGAGTGGTATGATTGAGAGTGTTTTGCGTGAGTTTCCAAGTAGTAGAAATAAAAGAGCATGTATAAAAGGAATTATGAATGTGGATGAAGCAAAAGTTGCTTGTTTGGATAGGAATGATTGGAGGCGATTGATTTCGGGATGATGAAAAGAGTTTTTTTTACATAATATACATACACAATTACGCCATGTACCCAAAAGAATGTAGCACAAACTCTTTCCATTATCCCCTAATAAGTTTTCTCCTAACATTCTTATTCAGACAAGCAACTCTAGCTTCATTCACATTCTTACTACTAATCGGTTCACATCTGTAAAATCTGTAACATTATAGAATAGCTAGCTTCATTCACATTCTTACTACTAATCGGTTCACATCTGTAAAATCTGTAACATTATAGAATACCATGTCTTTTTCTACCAACAGAAAAATTCAAAGCATTCTGTATCACTACAGATTTTATAGATGTGATCTGAATAGACCCATAATAATCGAAGCACAATTATCGTATAGGTTTCTTCTGGTTACATGTTACAAATTAAATTCTTTTTAGAAAATAATGAATGTACACAAAAGTATGCATAATTAATTGCAATTAACAGTGACGTCATAAAAATAACAAAGATTGTTAAATGCGTAATTGAATCTAACGTCATAATGTTCAATGAACATCAAACGCAAAAAATTACATATTTTCAATTTTCATAATTTCAAACAACTTTTTGATTAAAAGCGGATAATAAATTTTGAATTGACTTCTTAGATAAAAATTATAATTACAAATGAGCTTAAATTTGTTATAAAATATTTTACGTATTACGTCTTTAAACAATAGTAATTGTTTGTCGTAATAAATAAAACAATGTACATATATGTATGTATATTTGAATGTGTTATACTCATATGCTCACATATGACGCATATTACATTATAGTCAGTTTCAATTACATTAACATTTTTTTTTGCATAAACAGTTGATTCTTAAATAGCATAAGTTTCCACGACTGATATTTTTTTTATTTGCCGACCGTTGAAAAAACAAGACAATCCCTTAAGATGTTTCATTTAATATAACATTATCAATTTTTTAACACGGACTAAAAAATAGAAAATAATTTCTCCTAGCCCTATACAGATTTATAACCCCATAGAAAAAAACGGAGGGTGCATGCAATAGATAATAGTAAGGAGTGTAGGAAGTAGTTGTCGTTGCCCCACATTTCTCTGTATGCGGTTATAAATCTGTATAAGGCTAGGAGAAATTATTTTATACTTTTTAATCCGTGTTAAAAACGTGATAAGTATATTATAATTTTTTTAATTTAAATAATTATTTAAAAATAAAACAACTAAGACATTAGAAAAATCAGCTAAAGATGTCTGTATACCACAATAATTTCTCTAAATTAAAATAAAATATATGTATATATAAAAAAAAAACTTAAAAACAAATACATTAAAATTACTATAAAAAATGTACTTTCAATTTGTATAGTAAATTTATTTTTAATTTATCATATTTTAACAGAAGAAAATATGCATAAAATGAGAAAATAATTTGCTAAATAAATAAATAAAATGGTTGTACTTTCTGCGGTAACACCATTAAAATATACTTTTGCTATATTCCATATAAATAAACTATAAAAATCAGAATACGAATTTAAATTGTACATATCCGGTAATTTTTCAAATCATTATCAGTAAAATTGCAAAAATACATTTCATATCTATTTTTAGGTCATTGAAACAGTTTTGAAAATCATGATAGCTAAGAGCGATGCTCCTTTTTTTTCGCTCTAATCTTTTATAGTATTTTGTTTCAAAAAAACAAAAAAAAAACAAAGTGGGTCAAGTACCATTTGCTATTGATCACCAGCGGAAATAATTTTCCAGAATAAAAATTTACATCCGATAGAATGAAAACCAATAAAAAAATCATCTAATTTACTTTTGTTTTAATTAATATTCATAAGTAAATTATTACAGATTGTTTCCTGCATGTAAATTGTAAAAGAACCATATTAGTTTTTAAATGTTTTTAGTTGTTCCTGTAGAAATTTTAAATTTCCGTTTAATTTGTTTTATGATTGAATTCACATTTTTAGTAAAACTGTATATATTAATTTAATTGATTTTGAATTTACATTAAAAAAAAAGACTTTTTAACATAGTACAAAATCTTCAGAACTCATTATATTAAAATAAAAAAGCTTTGAAATTTAGTTCTGTATTAATTTTAATTAATTTCAACGTACTAACGTACATCATCATCAGGAAAAAAGATACAAATGACATATACAATAAATAGATAGAACATAGAAACAAATTACTAAGTAACAAAATAAGTAACTAGATTATAAAATTTATAAATTTTTAATTTAAGGAAGCCAAATTTATTTATACATATTATACATTTAATCTATGGTCAACTATTCTACATTTGAAAATACTGATCATAAAATGTTTATATCATTTTAATAAATTTGAATCTAATTTTGCAGTAACATTTATTTTGATTTTACAAAATTCTCATTTCTACAATAGTTCCTTAATATTTCTGCAACTAAACTCAACATTTACGAATTTATTATTTTTAATTTTATTCATAATTTAAACCTACTTAAATATTTTTATTATAAATTCAATGACACAATAATATTTGACTCTAAATCAGAGGTCCCCTAACTTTTTTGTCTCGTAGACCACGAGGCAATTTTTGTTTTATTTTGGATTGAATTGTTACAAATTCATCAACTTCAAATATGTTTTTGATAGTTGACATAGTGCTACTTACTATGATAGGTTTAACTGAATACTCTACAATGGTCTAAACATAAAGCACCATATTTTATTGTAAATAAGATGCATATAAGAAATCATAGGCGCCATATTATCATGGCCAACTGCGTCATAGGTCTCCCAATAAACAAAAGATTAAAGCAGGAAGTCGCACATATGTTGTACGGAATTGTTGACGTATTCTCCAGACGGATACTGAAGAAAAAACATTAATAAAATATATGCAATATGAGTTTCTTTAGCTAACGGACTTCGAGAAATTTCTTTCAACAAACCCAATATACAGTTTCATGATGTATTATTTCGTAAGATGTCTGCCCTCTGGTGTTTGTTCCCTGCTCCATGGCCTTCTCAGAAAGTCAAAACGTGCGTTTCATGTCGTTTCCTTAATAAGAAAAATGATATAAATATTTATCTGACTTGATCTTATGATCTGATTGTACAGGCAGTTTTTTTTCTTTCTTTGTTTTTTTTTTATAAATGAATCTTTGATTTTGCAGCATCCGTCAAGGTTTTAATGCTGTAGCTTGCCTTTTACTAAATATAGTCAAACAATTGTTCGAGAAGATGAATGCAACGTTTGATATTTTTGTAATGAAATTACAACATTGAATAAAATTATTATAAAAAATAAAACTGCTATAGGTTAAAGTTCTGTATTAATATTTATTTAAAATCGTCTTCATCAGGATAAATAACATAAATGACATACATACATACATACATACATATATACACAATCACGCCATGTACCCAAAAGGGTGTGGCACAAACACTTTTCATCATCCCGAAATCAGTCGCCTCCAAACATTCCTATCCAAACAAGCAACTTTCGCTTCATCCACTTTTATAATTCCTCTCATACATGCTCTTTTATTCCTATTACTTGGAAGCGTTCGCTCACGCAAAACACTCTCAATCATACCAGTCCAACTACTCATCGGACGTCCACGCAAACGTATACCATCAAAAACATTCAAATAAATCTTTTTAACCAAACGTTCATTCGACATTCGCTCAATATGTCCGAACCATCTTAACTGACTAACACCAACTTTTGCTACAACATTTTTTTCAATTTTACTCTCATCATACACTAATCTATTTCGTACCCGATCTCTCCTATTTACACCACATACCCCACGTAAAAATCTCATTTCCACAGCAGTCATTTTCCGTTTATGCTTTTGCAATAATATGTATATAAGTGTTCTGTTAAGTTATACTGTCTATAATTCACAATCGTAAGTTATAAAATAATTCATGATTTTTGACTAATCACAACAAACTTTTACTGCTGAGTCGTAAAATAGATAATTCGTAAGTTAGTCCAGTTGCTAGAACACTCTTAAATTATCAAATTATAATTATTGATGGCATATCGAAAATTGTATTTTTTTTTGTATAGTCGTAGAAAAAGTATAGTTACTTTTTATGCCATTGTAAAAAGTTAAAATATTATATTAAGTAAAATAGGCACATACACATATTATCATAAATAATTTATTCTAACGTACATTTATGTTTAGACGTTATTACATACAATTCTATTTACGGCATAATATTTTTAAATACCAGCACATTCTCAATATTAAATATGCATATAATGCCACATGTTCAACATTAAGAATACAGTTGAAGAATAAAAAAAAGGTGTGGTTGCATTTAACCTTGAAATTTTTCTAAAATAGCCTTCGCCTAGTACATCGAACCATTCAAATTTGCAATAAATATAATAAAATCTCGGTACAACAAAATTTTTAAAATCACATAATTCATCAGATACAAAAATTATTTAATGTGCTTAATTTCACAGTTACTCCTTAAAATCCTTATGATCGGTTAAAGTTAAAAACATTATTAAATTTAAATTTTTGCATTATTTTTTTGGAAAAAATGTGTTTAAAGAATCATATATGAAATAAGTCTCCAAAATCATATATACAATTTAAGATCATTATGTAAAAATAATAAAAATTTTAAACTAAAATTAAAAAAAAAACACGGCTTTTGTTGTGAACCTTATATCCGTAAGTTATATATATTATACATTCTGCACAAGAATTTGAAAACATAATAAATAAAATTTGAAGTAATTTAAACAATTTTAATTTGAAAAAAATATAAACAGAAAAAATTGCAATCAAAGAAATTAAAAACTAGAAAATAAAAACGACATTAATTTGGTGTCACACACACACAAACACAAAAATGCAAAAGTTGGTTTTTTAACAAGATAGCGTGATCAATTTCAATTTGAATTGATTTTAATTTTTTTTTCTTTATTTCGCTAGACTTTCGCCGAACTTGAACTACTCGTCGAATATAACAACGATATAAATTTTTATATTCGTAAATAATTAAAGAAATACCATTATACATTATTAGTTCACTTTCATTTACAGTCCAATTAAGTTTCCGATATTAAAAATGCTAAATTTGGCTTTCTTGTTATAATTAGCTGCTTGATATTATTAAATGTCCGACATTGAATCAAATATGGTCATTGAAAATGTTTATAGTTTTTGTACAAAATATCTCATGAAACTAATCAGTTGTCATTCTTAAATGCATGCAGTTATTAGATTAAGAAAAATAGAAATTGCAATGAAAAGAGAAAAGTCTACGGTTTTTAATAGGTATAAATAAAATTTAACAAAATGTTTGTAAATAAATTTATTTTTATTGATTAAAAATATACGAAAGGACTATGAGTACTGACAGTGAGTAAAAAACTTTTAACTTTAGTATACAAAAAAAATGTATTTTCTTTCAAATTTTGCAATAATACAATGTCATTATATTATCTACAAATAATATATAATTAATTTAAAATAAACTAGAATTGATAAGATGGTAAATGACTCAATATTTTACTATAAAACATCACGTAGTTTTCATAGTAATTACGATAAAAAAAAATCTTGAAAATTGTTATTATAAAAAAAGGTTCAATGAATTAGATAAAAATGTTGACATGTACAAAAATTTAAAAAAAATGTACAACGAACTATCATTGCTACAGGTATTAATGCTCGTTTGTTGAATTATTTATTTTGAAAAGTTGCACAAAAAAAAAACAAGTAATAGTATCAAAGTTATTTTTAAATTATTTATGTAAATAAATTAACTAGAAATATTACTGAGTAATACAGATTTAAAGTTGCTATTTCGTGTACATATGTTTTTGTAATTATTATAAAATTGTTATAAAAATCTACGCAAATGATGCCAAAAACATATAAGGAATAAGGATTACACTTATACAAAAATTGCTTCGTTTTGTAATTCACAATATTTGTCCAGAATTCCAGAATTAGCAATAAAAGTTTGCAAGTTTGCAACTTTAGTTTTTTTAATATTAAACAGGTTCTAAAACTTAGATTCGACTCTATATTTAAAATTTAGAAATAATTTCTTACATGTTAAATATTTTATATAAAATGCATAATTTTATATGAAATCAATCACTTTTAAAATCAGCGGCAAGTGACTGAATATATCTATAAAGTTTAAGCAGTTTTTGAGAAATGATTATTAAAATTTATCAATTTTCATCAAGAAGGATTAATTTTGAATTGGGTTTTTAATACCAGGCTTTTAAAAACAATTATATAGAAGACTGACTTTTTTGATTTAATAAATCTTTCTTACCAAACATCAAAGATATAATCAATAATTCTGCAACAATTTGAATTAACGATGATTTATTTAATATAAAAAATTTTAATTGTACCTGAAGTAAAATTAAAATGTGGATTAAACTCTAGCAAACAATGTCTATTTGTTTATGAATGTATGTCATTGTAAATAGAAGAGATTACATACGGTTATTTTTACGAATTTTTTTGTATTATTCAAGCATGTGACGGAACAAACAATAGCTGATTCGGATCAGTGCATTTTGATAAAAATATAATGTACTTGTAATGCACATAGTTTCTTATCAAAATCACAAAAGCACTTAGAAGCATTAAGATTGTGATTTTTATATTATTTAATTTAACATTTAATTTAACTTCTAATCAAATCAAGTACTTTCCCAGAAAATTGCTAGATAAAAAAAACAAATATTTTATAAATGTATATATATATATATAATCAAAAAATATAATGGTGTTACAGCCAGGAGTGAGGAATTAAACCAACAAAAACTCAATTATTATTTTATAGGCAAGCTTTTTGAAAATAGTTTTTCTTCTTCGGGCCTTCTATAATTTGAAAACAAAACAAAAACAACCCGAAGAAGAAAATAAACTATTTTCGAAAGCTTGCCTATAAAATAATAATTGAGTTTTTGTTGGCTAAATTCCTCACTCCTGGCCAGGGCCGTATTTAGGACCTGTAGGGCCCTAGGCTGAACCTGTGGTGCGGGCCCTTACGGAGGGGGGGTGGTTGTGATTTTATAATTTTAAATAAACATGTTAGGAAAATGCAAGATAAAAAAGGAATGTAACAAACAAGTAAATTTTACTTATATTTATTTAATTGAAATAGAGTATTTAAAAAAATAAATAATAAACTTAGAAATGAAAATATCAAATAATCTTAGTGGCTAATTGATTTTGCGCTAACACTTAGTACTAATGAAGCTGTATGTACTAGTGAAGTGTATTATCACTGGTTGCAAGTCGGGTTATTCTGTTTTAGGAAAATTTAAGTAAAATACTTAAAAGGTTATTGATTAAACAATTATTTACTTTAAATTTGAAACGTGTGGTGCGGGCCCCTTTGTGGTGCGGGCCCATAGGCTGCAGCCTATGTAGCCTATGCTTAAATACGGCCCTGCTCCTGGCTGCAACACCATTATATTTTTTGATTATTGAGTATTAACTATCTCTCAGCCATAATCCTTTTATATTATATTATATTATATATATATTATATATATATATATATATATATATATATATATATATCAAAAATTGCATTCACATTATCATGTTTAATTTATATTAATAATTAGAAAAATTCTTCAACTATGTAGAACGAAGACATTATAAATTTTATATCGTAATATATAAATAGTTTTCAACTCGCCGATTACAAAAATTATAGATAAAAATTATTTACAAAAACTTTCATATAAGCTGAAGTCGTTGATTACGAAAATATATAAAAATAATATAACCAAATTTACTGTATAGTCATTTAATATACTCCTAGGGAATGGTATAATAGACTGAACTTCAATATATGTATGGACAAACTACTGCAAACACGAAATATATTAATTTGCTTGTTTGGATAGGAATGTTTGGAGGCGACTGATTTCGGGATGATGAAAAGAGTTTGTGCCACACCCTTTTAGGTACATGGCGTGATTGTGTATGTATGTTTTATGTTGATTTCTCTGAATATTTTTTCTTTTTCTTATTTAGCTGTCTTGCTTCATCAACGCATATTAGAACCTTCAAAATCAGGCCCTAGTACCTTGCTACATTTCACCGGCAAATTTAATCTTTTTTTTTGATAAATTTAGCAAATTATCAGTTTAAAGCAAACAAAATTGCAAAACTTTCCGCTATTTGTGTATTTGTTTTGCATGCATAATCCATTATATCATAGAATTTCAAATGAACTAACTCAAAAGGTGTGTGCTTTCATCCGTGTAAATACATAAAGTTCACCGTCTCACTTCATATTCACTTCTATGGTGTATATGTCACCTTTACACATAAAACGGATATACATCAAAATGCATTTTAAAAACACTTGTCAAGATAATTTAATCCATTTCCTGTCACGGTTCGCTATCAACGTGATAAACTTTAACTCTTTTTTTTTTTAAACGTTTTGTTTGAAAAATTTTAAGCTATTGTTCTTCTACTGATTATAACTCTGTTTTTAATTAGTGTTAAATTTCGTGTTAATGCTTAGAGTGTTGAGTAATTTTTTAGGTTATTGTGACGAATTTTACCGTGTAATTGATTGTCGTTTAAATGTTCATAAAAATATAGTTTCTTATAATATATAATGAAGCATACAATAATAATGTTAATTGAAAAGTTTATACTTAAATTTTATATGTATCAATAACAATTACGCTCGCAATTATACCTACAGTTATTTTAATTTAGTGATATTGGCTCGGTAAATTACTGCAGTAAGTAATGCGTAACAGATTATTTACCGGTAATATTACCTTAGTTTGTGATTTGTAATGTTACCAATTCAAAAACCACACCACAGTTATTAAATTGAAATTATAACATAATTATTTCTTACAATGATAAAGTTAGTAAAGTATTTCAATGTTAATGTATGATTTTTATTTGTTATACATAATATAAGATAAATTCTTATAACATTAATATTTAACATGTAAAAAATCGTTCAGAAACAGCTTCAAATTTAAGTTCTGTATTAATATTTATTAATAATCGACGTTCAGACAAACTCAATGTCCGTCTTTTTCCTAATGAAAACGGACGTTGAGTTCGTCGAAACGTCGATTATTAATAAATATTAATACAGAACTGTATTTTAAAGATTTTAATTTTACTACGGAATCCAAGCATTCATTTTTTGTATCCAAAATGTTCGTATGATTTTATATTTGCTCAGAGTTGTCTATAAACTTGATTAATACCTGGACTAATCATAAATTTTAAATAAAATTTTGCAATGTAGTATAAAACAAAAATTTTCGTTATTTTTTTGTGCATTGTCACGTGCAGGTAAATTACACTATTACAATGTTTTCAAATTTATCAAAACTTTAAAAATGATAAAAAAGTACAAACATTGATAAATTTTTGTTTATTTTTAAAAGTGTTGCAATATTTTATCAAGTTCAAGCAATAATTCATTTCAATTTTAAAGTTGACCAAACTGAAAAGTGTTTATAAAAGTGATATATAAACATTTTGCTAAATTTTTGAAGAGCTTTAAAGATATTATTCCTTTTCAATCTTCAGGTATTTATAGAACACCTTGTGTATGCGGAAAAGTTTATATTGGCCAGACTGGTAGAACTGTTTTTACTAGATTGACTGAACATAAAAGGTCAATTCGCCTAAATTATCCTAATTATCAGCTATTGCTGAACATGCCTTAGATACTCTTTATGACGTAAAATTTGAAGAGTCGGTATTTATTGCTAGACCTATTATAATCTTAGCAATAGATTAATTAGAGAATCTATTGAGATTTATAAGGAGAAGAATAGCTTAAATCATAGTGAGGGTTTTGAGCTGAATAGAATTTGGCTTTCTTTGATTAATAAATTGTAATCTTCTGTTTTTTTTAAGTGTATATTCTGTGAACTAGTTGCTTTTTTGTTTCCTAGTTACTTGCTGATGTGTTTTTTGTTGTTTACTTTTCTGTCATTTGTATTTCTGCCTGATAAGGACAGGCGTTTAGCCTTGTCGAAACGTCGTTAATTTAAATAAAAAACAAAATTTAAACCTAAAGTTGTTTTATTTTTTATTTTATAAATTTTTCTATTTATAACACAATTTTTGTTTTTCCAATAACTGAAGCATACATTTGAAAATAATCGCTAATTAGTTTCAGCAACTTCCCGTAGGACATTCTGTATTTATCTTTATATAATTTATTATTCATATTGTTAAAATTTAAAATTTTTAAACCAGTAGAATAAAATTTGTACAGTAAGTTCAGTGATAATGTAGTTCTTAGTTCACTGTACTTCCGTTTCCATATTATTGTCACTTTTTAAAGAACTAAAAATCAATCCCATCACTTTTGTAACACACCTTGTACTTACATGTTATGTTATTGTGCAATATAAAGACAAAAGTTGACCTTTTAAAACAAAACAATAAAAAGAAATTTGAAAGTCGTAAATTCGAAATTATTATTTGTTAACTTCATAATACAATTTCTCTTTAAAAAAAATAAAAATAAATACAGTATGTAACCCACGTTTAAAATTAATAACAAAATACACGATTCAAACATAAAAATTTATCAAAGTTGTTGGGGCGTTTTACAAATCAAATCAGCCTTGGAATTAACAATTGAAAAAAAAGTTAGTAACAAACTAATGCAAAACCTGATGCGATGTTCTATTTTTACCTTTGCACTTTCTTTTATTTTGATTGCAAGTTTTTTCTATGAGAAATTTTTTATTTAAAACTAGAGATTTTTTTTCGAGGGCAAGCACATCTTTATCGGTGACATACATTTTAGGAGAAAACTAATTTGAACATTTTATTAACACAAATTACATCTGAAAATAGTAATTATGCCGTCAGCGTATGACAGTGAACTATTATTTATATAAAATAGAGTGAAGTATTTCGTAATATCAAGTTCGTAAATCTGTGAAATAAATTCAATGAAAGTATAAAGAAATGTATTCATTATGCGTTTTATTTCATAGATTTTTTTCCTCTTGTGGTACTTTCTTGGCTTGCGTGTGATCTTGGTACACTTTTAATGGTATTTATTTAGTTTTATTATAGTAATTAATAACTGTAATTCATTTTCTTGCAAATTTATTCATTAGTCAATTGAAATTACTCTACAAATTACATTGAAATTTTATATAAAAATTTATTGTTTTTTTTGTTAAGATCGTTAAATATTTGAAACTGATTTTAAATTATTTTAATTTCCAAAAAATAAATAGTGAATAATTTTTGAATCTTTATAAAAATATTAAATAATTAGTAGGATATAGAGTATACTAATTGTAATTATCATAATTTATTAGAATTCTTTTATCGTAAATTAAAATAAATATTAAAATAAAAAAAAATTTAAATTAAGTTCTGTATAATATTTCATTTAAAAATCGACGTTTCGATATACTCTACGTTTATCATTATCGGAGAAAAAATATACAAATAACATAGATAATAAATAAACAAGACATGGAAACAAGTTACTAGGTAACAAAATAACTAGATTTAAAAATTTATAAATTAAAAAAAAATTAATTAAGAAAGCCAAATTTTATTTAAACCAGTGCCTTCACACTGGTTAATGTTATATTTTCTTTGTAAATTTGTATTGCTTATCTTATCAATTTACTATTAATATTGTTGGGTCTTGCAATTATTTTAATATCTTCGAATTTTACATCATGTAGATTTTCTAACGAATGTTGTATAATAGCGAATTATTGAGACGTATTGATCTCTTTTTTATTTAACAGTTCTAAAATACTACATATATATATATATATATATATATATATATATATATATATATATATATATATATTATTTATATTTGTTACGTGATTTCTGAGAATTAATCTTTTACAATTTCTGACCACCCTGGGCGGTATAAATTGTATTTCTTGCACTTCTTCACACATTTTCAATAATTAAATTCAATTTCAATTTATGTATATAGTAACTAACTGCTGTATAATAATGTCATTATTGTACTGGTAACATAATAATCTCTTTCTACATAGACAATATGGTAACATAATATTAATATTATGATACGCTTGAAGAAAAAATTAGTTTAGTAACATTTTGACAGATTTATAAATGAATTACAGTGTCGTCATTAGCAAGCAATATATCGGTCCAACCATTGTTTAATTAATAGAGGGGAAAAAATAACTGTATTGTTATAATAATAAAAACAGTGAAAGTCTACTCGTTGTTGCTAATTCACATAATATAATAAACATATATATTATTTTTTAAGACGTTTTCAACTAAACTGAATCCAACTGAAATGAAGTAAGGAAAAAAAGAAAGAAAGAACAAACTCATGGACAAACTCTTGCTTTCTTTTCAATGTTAAAAATTTCATTCAACTTGTACGCTTCCGTTTAATTATGGAACGGAACATAGCACAACGTTTGTAATTATTATTATTATTATTTGTTTCTGTGTTTTTTTTTCTTTCTCTGACTTTATATGTTAATGATAATTACGTGTATTTAATTCCGTTTCCGGAAAATTCTTGAACACATTCACACTTACCTAATTTGTTACGATTGTTTTATATTAGACAGTTTTATTCATAATGTGCATTCTTAAATATTTTTACTTTTGTATTATTGTTTCTTGGTTGTCAATGCTTGAAAAAAATTTATTATTATATTGTGTAATATACATCCTACATTATTAAACAAATAGTTCTTGTATAGTTCTTTGTTTGTTTATTGCTGTATCTTGAAATCGGCTCTAACAAATTTTATGAAATAAGATGAATCTATTTGTTTTCGAATGTGGAAAAGCTATAATTATCAACTTTGGAAAATCTCATTTATAATATACCTACAAACTTATTTTGAAATTTGTACGAATTTTTTTCTTAACAAATAAATTATTATTATTACATTTATTTTTGTGCGTATATATATATATATATATATATATATATAATTTGAAATCATAATATCTTTGGAATCAGCATATTCAAAGGTAATATTAATTAATAGCTAGAATATTAAAAATATAAATTTAAAATAAAACATTTTTAGTTTAAAGTTCTGTATTAATATTTATTTAAAATCAACGTTTCGACGAAACTCAACGTCCGTCTTCATCAGGATAAATAATAATAATAAATTTGTATTATTTATCCTGATATAGACGGACGTTGAGTTTCGTCGAAACGTTGATTTTAAATAAATATTAATACAGAACTTTAAACTAAAAATGTTTTATTTTAATATAATGAGTTCTGAAAGATTTTTTACTATATTAATATAAATTTATACTTCGTAATAATAAAATTTGGTTTTTGTGTTCTAGACTCAGTTAAAAAAAAGGATAAGTTATAATAAAAAAAAATAGAAAATAACTATAATTAACATAGTAAAAAATCTTTCACAATTAATTATAGTCAAAATAAAATGGCTTTAAGATATAGTTCTGTATTAATTTTTATTAATAATCGACGTACGAGTATGAGTACGAAACGTTGATTATTAATAAAAATTAATACAGAATTATGTAAAATGTTTTAAAATATTTTTTCATGTATTAAATGAAACATATCAAAAACTCTGTATAAGTACTTGTGTACAAATGTAACATAATCCGCGTAACGATGTAGAAAAGTATGACATTGTTACCTACATAAGGTGGTATATTAATATTATGTCTTTGTATCTGCAATTATTTAAAGCGAGGAAAATTCACGGTTTCAAATTACACACTTATTGTGCACAAAACATATGCATATTGCACATGTAAATTTTTATACTTTGATTTTTTTAAAACTCGAACTACAAATTTTATAGTTGTAAAAATGTTTATTCAAATATTTTGTAAATTTAAATTAAGCTTATAGCGCCGAGATACGCTTGGTTACCGGATATTTTAACTAACAAGATTAGAAGTATATGGGTAAACCCATATATAGACTACTTTGACATTTCTCGGAAAGTTGGCAACACTGTATTTTAATAATATTATAATTTATGTGGGCACTAGGAGATACTTTTCTGAAAATTTGATCGAAATCGAATAAATAATGTAGCCACAATGAATTTTTAAAAAATTTTGTAATTTTTTTTCTCGATAAGTTGGCAACACTGTATTTTGTTAAAATTGCATAATTTATTTAGGCACTAGGAAAAACTTTTTAAATATTTGATTAAAATCGGTTAAATAAAATGGTCAAAATAAATTTTTAAAAATTTTACTAATTTTTTTCTCGGAAAGTTGGCAACACTGTGTTTTGTTAAAATTACATAAATTATATGAATACTAGGAGAACCTTTTGTGAAAATTTGAGTAAAATCGGTTAAATAACATGGCCATAATAAAAATTTTAAAACTTTAGTAATTTTTTTCTCGGAAAGTTGGCAACACTGAATATTAATAAAATTATGTAATTAATAGGAGTATTAGGGAAATCTTTTCTGAAAATTTGATCAAAATCGGATAAATAATGTAGCCACAATGAATTTTTAAAAACTTTAGTAATTTTTTTCTCGAAAAGTTGTCATCACTGGAAAAAACCAAAACCACATGACCAACTTGGGCACTAGGCAAATTTATCCTGAAAATTTCATTATAATCGGTTGAACCGTCTAGGAGGAGTTGCGATCACAAAATTTTGTCTGACGACCGAGCGAGTGAGCGAGCGAGCGAGCTGACGACGCACATCCATACACCCACATAAACTAAGTTCAGATTCGTCATCTGGAGGCTATATGAAGGATTTCTATACAATTTTTTTTTTTTTTTTGAAAATGTTACAGACACCGTACCAAACGCTATACTACTTTTTCCTTGCAGTCAAAGTAGTAATAAACTAAAACATTAACACATCTTTTTTTGTTCATTCATTTTATTTGTTTCAATACGAATTTAATTACGTATATATAACGCTATTTTTCCGTTTTTGTCGTTATTTTAACAGTCACACAAAAACTTATTACCGGTGATCAAACTGAGCTGAAAAATCTAGTTCTATAGATCTGTTAATTTATAGAAACTACAAAAAAGTTTAGCACTTAAATTACAAAATTATTAACGTTCATTGATAATTACAGTCATATTACTTATCGTTTTGTGCAATTATCTTTTTACAACATATTTAAAACTTGAAATGATACTTATTAAAAATGCAATTCTTGTTCAAACGTTTACACTTTTCATTTAAAATGATAGTTAATAAATAAATTAACAAAATGTATAAATAAATAAACGTAGAAAATTGGAAAAAAATTCAAATTTCTTTAGTATTAGAAGATGTGACAAGAATATATTAGATGAAAGCCGGTAAAGTTTCACTCTTCTGTAAAAGTCAAAAGAAGTTAATAAGTGAATATCTTATTAGTTCTATAACTTAATATGGAAACTTTTGCGATTTGTTATTATTAACTTTCAAGAATTGTTTATGAAATGAATCTTCTTTCATTCTATTAGGTGTAGCATTTGTTTCTAAATTATTTTATTACTGTACTACATTTTATAATGATGATAAAAACATGGACATGCATAAGTATTATTAATTATTAACAGTTTGTTCCCTATTTAGATTTTATTCAATGAAATATATGGTACATTTTTTGAAACTTTACAGTTTATAGATCTAATTTTTTTGTTTGCTTTTGATATATATATATATATATATATATATATATATATATATATATATATATATATATATATAAACTTGTTAATGCAGTATACATAAACAGAAAAAAATATAGTTATTTCAATTAATTCGAAATATATATCTACAGCTTGGCTAATTTGTCTATTTAATTAGATAATATTTCAAATAACATTAGTTATTTTATCTACATACAAATTAGTTGAAATTAAAATTGTTATTTAATTAAAAAGATAAAATAGCCATTAAGTATTTTAAATTCAAATGAAATGATAAAGTTTAGATAAATAATTAAAAAATCTGCTGTGGCCACCTCAGAACCGACCGTCGTTGTATTAAAAATTTATGGAATAGAAAAATTAATATACAACTACTGTAGTTATGGTAACTAAAAACAAAATTGTCTTTACAAAAATATATAAAAAAAATGTTCCAAATAAAAGTTGTTAGTTATAATTTGTTTAACAACTTCTGTTGCGAAATATTCGTACACATGAAAGTGACATCAGTAAATTACCACTTCCGATTAGCAGATCTTTATCAAAAGTTGATCATCTATTTTGTTTATATATAAAACAATTAAAACATTATAAAATCATCTAAAGATTTTTTATACAGTTTTTTAATTATTCATTACAAAATAAGATATTTTTTTGCAGAATAAAACTAGTAAAAAATAAACATATTTTTTATCAATTTTATTGGCAATAATTTTATTTCTATCTATTTAATGAAATTATTATTATTACAGCAATACCGATTATAGTTAAAACAGTAATCATAGTAATTTGAAAATTATCCTAGACCTATTCTCTATTATAGAGAAATTATATAGACAGCGATTGCAATTGTAATTATTAGAATAGAATATAAGTAATTTTATAATTTCTCGTATTTAATGAGAGACAGTTAAAAATTATTTACAAATACATATGCACATTTAATTAGTAATTGTTAATTATGTTTCCATTTATATCATGACTCATTTCCTAATCATTTTAATATGTGTATGTAACTTTACGTCATGAAAGCTATTTTTATAGTTAATTTTCATGCGTTGACAACGACTAAAATAATTTTTTTAATAAATCATTTAAATTCAAATATAACTGACACTATTCACAATTATTTTTATATTCGTCATAAAAATAAGTGATATGTATCTTTCCATTTTCTTCAAAATGTATCAAATAAAGTTAAAAAAAAAATAGTTTTTAGAAAACCCGACTGTCATCGATACTAGGACAGTCGTTTTCCATTTTGTTTTGCGTTATTAATTTACATTTTTAAGTGTAACTTAGAAGTAACTAAGAGTTGTAACATTGTTTTTATAATTTTCTTTAGTTAAATATATGCCGTTGAAGTATACCAAATTTCATTTGCCTAGAACTATTATTTAAAAAGTTACAGGTTTTGAAAAAAGTGTTTCCCTAATTTTTTTGAGCAGTGTATAACTTATCGGACAAATAAACGAATTTTATACTAATATCGTTAGCGAATAAATACATGTACATACTAATGAGTAATGACACAACATACGCTTAAAATTGCTAATAACAATAAAAGATTTAGTAGCGTACATAATAATATGAAAGTGGCTATTTATACATACGGTATGTATACGCAATTGGCTATTTATACATATAGTATTTTTACGTAATTGGCTATCTAAGGTAGGTTAGGTTAGTAGGTTGGTTTAGGTTTTTTTTTTTTAAGATGTATAAATAGCCAATTGCGTATACATACCGTATGTATAAATAGCCTCATCCTAATAATATAGTAAGTATTATTGTAGCATATAGTTGGACACAAAATGTGCAGTAATAACTCTAACTTTACTTTTCAATGAAATTTGACAATCTTTGTTTTTTTTTTAATTTTTAAAAATGTATTATCTAATAAAAAATGCCTAATTAAGTAATTACATTTGTGAATTTTTTCTTATTAAACTTACTTACTGAAAATAGTAGCATGTTAAAAAGTATTTTTTGTACTTATATATTAATATTACTTGTCGAATAGTTTAGTGGGTAAAAAACCTTAAAATAAGACCTGGAATGTAGTCCTTAAAATGTAAATGCATTGAAAGTACAATCGTAAAATTATAATTTGTTTTGAAATTGTAAATTATTATTTTTTTTTAGTAAAAAAAATTGTGAAATATGAAATATAAATTAGTCCATTTCGTAAATAAATTACGGATATCACGCTAAAAACGTTTTATTTGTATTATTATAAGCCTAATTCGTGCTTATCTGTAAAAATCTCGATTTGTCAAATTTGGTATGATTACAATACCTCCCTTATCTTACATGATATGACGGTCGTAATATGACTTTACAGTATATTTTAGATAAAACATTTTTGTATTCAAATTTATAGATTTCAAGTACTTAATTCATTTTGCAAATATACAATCATAAATGTTATTTTAAAATACGGAAATTATAATTTGTAAACATTTTAAAATTATTTTAATTTAAATTTTGCGAAAGGTCACAAGTATTAAAATATTTTCAATTTCTAATCGCTAATATTAGAAATATATACTTCCGCAACTGTTTATATAAAAATTTCAACGTATTGAAAAATATATATTTATTTACTCTATCCGCAAAAATTCAAGCAAAAAAACTAATCAAAAACCCACATATTTTTATAATATGCATATGTATTAGTTTTTTTTTAATATCATCTTTGTCTATAATAAACCAATCAATTTATTATTACAGTTGTTTAGTATAATAAGCTAGTAGTATTTAACAGATCAACTGTACATTATATAAAATTTTATAGTATGTGCCATATGTGCGCGGAGTTCTGTTGTTTCGTATTGTGAAAATCCGTTATGGTGGCATTCCTAAATTCTTGTATAGCTGGTTGTTAACTCTTGCTGGCCTGTTGTTAGGTCAAACGTTAAGATCGCTGATGTCGTTAAATAAAACGAAGATTTACCGGTTTACGTTTTTACCGGATTCCGTTAAAACTGCATACGACTATTTTACTGCATATTCGATATGTTATAACATTCACGATTTGTTATTTACTTAATTATTAAATATATTCTAATACTACACAAAAAAATATAAAATAACATAGTAAATTTTTTTTAGTGTTTATTATATAAAATAAAACTGCTTTAGGTTTAAATTCAAAAATATAATAGCTTGTATTGAGAAGACAAATTAGACTAATTACAAAAGTCGTCTTATTTACAGAATGTTAATTAAAAAATTCTAAATACATTAACGTAACAATATTATCAATTGTTTTTATGTGCTGCCTCATTAAACCTTAGTCAATTTCTCGTAAATTTTATGTTTCATTATTTCACAAACTTAAATAAAAACATGTGACTAAAAATAGGTATTTCAATTTTAAAAATTAATTATGTTTCAAACTGTATAATAATCACAAAGTATATTCAAAAATGTGTTGTAATTAATACGTTATATTCAATGGTTAGACTTAGTCTAAAAATAAGTAGTTAGTAATTTTATTTCCATTACTATTATTTTTAAAACGTATACCATTATTTACCTTGTTTTCAATTCCAGATATTAATATGCTTAATCTTATTTTTCTTTTACTTGTAATTAATAACAACAGTTGATCACTCTGTCACTTAAATATAAATTTGATTGCATTTGGACATTTTTATTACTTAAAAATAAAAATAATGTACCTAGAAAGAAAAGAGAACTAATTTTCTCATAAAAATATCAATTAAAAATATTTCATTTATTTTCAAAAATAATACTTTTAAACCTACTTGTGTTCCATTATTATTATTTAACGTATTTAAGAATTTTATTTTTCAAGTAATATAACATGATAAGTAGTTAAACAATTATTAAATAAGCAACTAGAAATAGATTTTATTTACTATAACGTTAATAAAACCCAATTTTATCAACAAACTAATAGATAAAGTAAGAAAATTCCAGAGAAAATTTTGAAGAGCATTCTTGTTTGCCATATATAAATATAAAACGTACTTTACTAAGAACGCAATATTAAAAAGAATGTTACAGTTACTGTTAAACGTAAATATTTATATTTATTCATAACTCCAATTATTAAAATATTAATTAATAAGCAAATAATTGAATAATGTTCATAAACATTTATGCAAAAATATGTACAAAGTGTCCTATACCATTTTTAACTGACCTCCATGTTGATTGTCAAATTCTATTAATTATTTTAAGCGTATTAACTGCAAATCTTGTTAAATTTTATGATTTATGTTTCCTTAACTATAAAATAAAGCCTCATTCATATTTTCTTATTTATCTTAAAATTAGTTTATTATTGAAAATCTATTCTCTAATTAAGTTCTATGCAACATTCATAGTTTTCCATTTATAAATATATATATACAAGAAAGTTATATTTAAAATAAACTGATATAAGTTAAAGTTCTGTATTAATATTTATTTAAAATCGTCTTCATCAGGATAAATGATACAAATGATATTACAGTAAATAACAGAACATAGAAATAAGTTACTAGGTAACAAATAAATAAATGTTAATACAGAACTTTAACCTAAAGCAATTTTATGTGAAAATAATGAGTTCTGAAAATTTTTTTAACTATGTTAGTTATAATTAGTGATTCGTAGTTAAATTGTTATTTTTCGCCTCATTTCTAAAACAAAAGAAGGTAATAGTGAAATTGTTTATCAAAAATTGATCACACAAAAGTTAGTTTTTGTTCTACTAAATCAAATAATAATAAATTGAAACGTACATAGTAAACAGGACATTCTGTATGGGCATGTAATTCCTTATTTATGCCTTTTTCCAACAATAAAACGAAATTTGAATAGGTAATAATTCAAACGATAACAGAAAAATGATGCAAGTAGATTTTTTTTATTTTTGGAATTTTGTTTTTGCAATTTTTCGCAATAATATTCGATATTATTGTGTTTAGCACTTTAATGATTGTGTTTAATCCAGCAATGTATTAAAAAACAGAAATTTTCTAATTTTTAACTATTTTTTTGCGACTGCTCCGAAAACTGAATTTTGTTTGACTATTTTTCGTACGTAAAACACCTTATAGTTCTATTGCAAAATTAATCTGTTTACAGACAATCATAGAAAAAAAAATCTGCTGTGCTATTACAGTTTGTCAAAAATGTATGACACATTTTTTTTACAATAGAAGTTTTTAATCACTTTCATTTTTTAAATTATTTTTATATTTCTTTACGCATGCATAAAATTTTAGAGAATAATAATATATTACAAATAATATACACTTTCATTTATTTCAAATACTATATTTTTCAAGTATTATAAGTAAAATAATTTTTATACAAATATTTAACTTGATTTTTAAATAACAAATAGTATTTTCTTTTCTAAAATAGAAACTTATATGTACATTATCTGTCAGATAAATGTCACTTGTATAAATTTACTTTCAAAATATCGTATTTGTTGTGTATTTGTTTGCAACATATTTTGACAACAAAAAAATAATAAAATACTCAGTCTAGGTAGATTTTAGAAAATATTGTCAAATTTCGAAACTATATTTAAAAAAAATCATTATATGTAAAATATACAGTAAAATTATTTAATCATAAATTTAACTAGAGTTAATTAATAAAACAAAAGTAAAAAATGTCTCTTTAAAGCTTTATTCAGACTACTGTTTTAGTTTTACGTATAAGTAAGTAAAAACTGTTCTAACACTATTTTAAAACAATTTCAAATAATTCCATTTAAATCGATCGTACTGTATGTATAACTGCGAGCACAACAGAAATAATTGAATTATTTGTGATAATGTAGGTCAGAGACCTTAGACTCGCAGGAATGTAACATTGCGAAAAAATAATTATACTGACACTACTAAAAAAAGTTTTAAACTTGCGCAGACTTCAATGCAAGTACTGAGAACAAAATATATGGCTAATTCTCAGAAACGGAAGATCTTTAAACGATACGAAATGACATGATATATATTTTATTTTTATTTTTTACAAGTTTTATCGTCAAAGATCTTTCACAGACTCTTCAGTTCTTACGTATTCGTACAATAAAGCGAGGAACAGAATTAACATGAGCTATTCATTAAACAATTTGTTTTTGTTTTATGTATTCTAATACTATAAGTATATAATTAATTTAAAAAAACATAGTAATTGACCAAACATGCCTTTTTCATTACTAGTTTTAAAACGTATCATTGTTTATCTTATTTTCAATCCAAAGATTTTTTTCTTCATTTAAGGCTCATTTCAAACGTTGGAATAATTTCAAAATTAGCCAATGAAATGATGTTATTTATTTTGAAGATACATTTTTAGCCAATCAAAAATAATATTTTAACATAGTAAAAAATCTTTTAAAACTCTTTATATCTAATAAAACGACTTAACATTTAAATTCTGTTTAATATTTACAGTAAATAAACAGAACATAGAAACAAGTTACCAGGTAATAAATAAGTAACTAAATTAGCAAAATTTTATAAATTTTTAATTAATGGAAGCCAAATTTTATTTAAAGTGATTGATGTTATCTTTTTTTTTATAATCTAATATTTATTTGTTACTTAGTAACTTGTTTCTATGTTTTGTTTACTTACTGTAAAAGTTATTTGTATTCGAACATTGAGTTAGTTGATTATTAATAAATATTAATACAGAACTTAAACCTAAAGCTGTTTTATTTAATAATATTTTTACTTATCTTAAAATTAAATACAATTTGAAATATTGGTCGTTCGTCCATAATAATTTTTGTTACATAAATAACTATACCTTCCATTTATGCTTTAAATCTTAGGAAATAAATTTGCCTCGACTATAAAAATGTCTTTTCAATCTTGATATATAATTACTATTATTGTAGTTAGCATTTGTTATTGCTCTTGTTTTTTCTTTATCATAAGTGCTGTTATCAAATATGTATATGATTTCTTGGTTGCATATTTATAAAAACAATGGCTCGTATTCTCACCTAAATAAATAAAAAAAATAAAAGTTATTTTTGCTAAAAGTGCTTTTGACGTTTACTTAAAATTATTTTTTAAGCACTTTATAATAGTTTATTTAAATTTTATAATATAAAAAATAATAAAAATGATCAAAAATAGAAAAATTATTCATATTTGATCAAAAACAGAAGCAAAAAGTTGTTTTGAAATTAATGATAAAAGCACTATTTCACGAAAAATTGAGGTGAGAATACGGGCCAATGCTATTCCGCTGATTTTTTGTTTTGAAGTTGTATAATTATAAATTTTTAATTCTTATTTTCATTTCTAAAATAAATCTATTGTAACCTGATTTTTTCTGGTTAAATATCTTTTCAAAACTATTTTTTCGTAATTTTTCATTATTGGTGTGAACAGTAACATTTAGAAACATTTAGCTTTAAAATAAACTAAATACATTTACTCTGTTTATGCATTTTTTTTTAAATAACCTATTAATTTTTTTTCCACAAATTTAATCAATCAATCACAATAAATCTTTTGTTACAAATCCTATAGTGATTGTTTTTTGTTAATTGCTATTGTTCTGTTATTGTTTATATTTTAGCATAGCCTACTACATCTTTGAAGGTTATTATTGGATAAGTACATGTATGTAGCTTTGATATATACGAGTTTTGTTCTTTTTAAATTTTGCTTGAGTATTTAACTTGTTATTCCTGATGGCCTCATCTTAATTCAATCTTTCTTTACCTTTTATAGTTTTGAAGGACAGTTTCTTAAAGTATCACTGTATTTTCCATTGTATAGTATGTTGGATGATACAAATTTTATTTAAAAATATTCTTTCTTTGTATTATAAGCGAAAAGCGTTATTCAGAGTACCGTTTTAGTTTTAAACATAAGCATACATGTAAGCTAACACCAAATATTTGGATTTATAAAACACTTGTGCATTAAAACACATTCACAGCTATTTTACATAGTTTTACATATCGATAGAAACACACTGTTTTACGCCAAATTCAAATTTGATATTTGTATATCAGCTTATTTTATTGCTAAAAATAATGCTAATAGTCTAAAATCTAAAGAAATATATTTATAATTTTTTTTTATATTTTGAAAGTTTTTTGTCTGCCTGCAACAAAGAATTAAATAGTTATTATACCTATATCGTTGAAGTTCTTGCGATAATTCTACTGTAGTTAACTAATTCGAAACCTGTTAATTGAATTTATAAATTTTCACAATTATCACTCTATACAGTACCCTGTGAAAATGTAGGTTATTTTATTATTATCTTTCAACCGTTAATTCGTCGTACTATATTGATGATTAACAATCAATGTTCAATGACCTAATTGATTTAAATAACTGTTGTTCACTATTATTTATATTTATCGTACACATAGTAAAACAGTAGTACAGTATCTGATGTAAATTGATAAATAAATAATGAAAACGTTATACTTTTAGTAACAAGTGTAATTATTATCTTTTAAACAAAACCCATACACAGTATTTTGTTTTAATTTTTCAGTTTCTTAATGACAAACATACTAATAATTTAATAATACTGTTAATATTATATTATTTAATATTACTGTTAAAATAGTAAAATTGCAATAGTTCCTGCAAATTTATTTGTCGGTTCCCAATGTTTGTGCATACATATAAACAAATATATTATAAACAATTTTCAATAATCAAAATAAACATATTTCAAGCTGCACTCTTGTTTGCTGGCTTGCTTTACACAAGAGCTATACAATTTTCTTTCATTATTCCCAACACGACGGCACATTTAGAATATATCTACATAATAATTAGAATGTTTTTCTCTTTTCTTTTTTCATTTTCCTGCAGGTATGTATATTAAAAAATTAAAATTATTCTCATCCCAGTTACGGCTGCAGTTTTCAAAACATTTCGTTTATATTTAATTCTAAAAAAATCTTGTTTGTTTTCACGTATTTCATTATTACGCGTCTTTGTTTGGTAGTTTATAATTTAATTTAAATAAAAGCAATAATACATACTTTATATTTTGTAGATTTGTACACACGTAAATAAATATATTATATACAAAATTCACTGACTGATTTACTAATATTTATTTATACCCATTTTTTGGTTATTTCAATTTGTTTATAATATATTTATTTATGTCTGTACAATAATTCAGGAACCGACAACTTGGTTTACTATTGTTTAAACATATTTTAGTAAATCTATCAGCGAATTTTACAAGTATATGTAAGTTTTTGGCTTATTGGCAAATTATTTACAATTATTAAATCAGTAAAAATAAAATATATTTTTTAAATTTATCATATTCACTATCAGACCGTCTGGTCTGATAGTGAATATGATAAATTTAATTTAATGAATTAATTTTATTTTTAATTTGGATGCGTTAAATTCACTGATGCAAAAAAAAAATATATATGTGTATATTATTTGAAACCATTTGTGAAATATTTATTCTGAAAGTTGCAATTCACATGAATTTATAAAGTTGAAAGAACTTTCAATTAATTTTTTAAAATTTGTTACACTCTCTATTGTGTCATATCAAATTGATTTCTCATTAGTACATTCTATTATTCGATAAATTAAAAACATAAATTACTTTTAATTATTATTTATCAGCAAATAAATTAAGTTTGACTTTTTTTGCAAATTAAAAAGAAAATTAAATTAAATAGTATTCCAACAAACATTCTGCATTTTCTTTCTTTCTCTGTCGCTCGCACTGTCTGTATATTTGCAGATATGTAATAAAATGTAATAAAAAGCGAGAATTGCTAGTTGAGGTCTAAAAATAAGTTTCTCAAAAATCTTTCTAAAGAAAATCTTATACTTGGGATAATCCGATGTTAATTGTATGTTGAGAGAATCGCTTAATGACTTTATACTATATTTTCGAATACACTAAATGTATGTATAAAAACGTCTAATATTGAGAATTGCAATCATCACCCTGTACACTAATACCCCGGTTTACGCTGTTAATGCGTGAAAAAAAAGAGCGTTAAGCGAATCAAATGTAAATCGGGGTCAAAAAAAATTAAATATAATAATACCATTTATTTAAGAAAAACTTGTCATACAAAAAATTACAATTAATAATAATGAAAAAAGCAAAATTCACAACTTTTAATATAGTTTAATATTAATGTCAAAAGATAAACTTTTGTTCTTGGGTCCTGAACCTGCGTTATGATTAATTATAATGTTATTAAATTCCCTATCAAGTTCGTTATTGTTTTTAGCAATGACGCGTTTCGACTTTTCAGTCATCTTCAGATTTTCTAAGCTTGGTCTGAGCTCAGAAAATCTGAAGATGACTGAAAAGTCGAAACGCGTCATTGCTAAAAACAATAACATTATAATTAAATTTAATATAGTTAAGAAATACATATACATACATATATATATGTAGATATTATAAATAAAAATAATTTTTTTATAAAGAAACTATCTAACTTTGCTAAAAACCATCGACGTAGATCCCCGCTATAAAAGAGCGTTATAGCGAATCAGCGTAAAACGGGGCAACGTAAATCGGGCTATTAGTGTATAATAATTTATATATTTATATACACCCTGCATTGAAAATTACAAGGAGGATATGGTAGCAATATGTGTCTATTTTTTTGTATATTTGTATTTTATGCAAATTTATAAAATTAGATAACATTGTAATATTTTACTGTTATTTATTATTAATACAAATAAAAACAGCTTAGACTTCTAACATTTATATTACATTATAATCTTTTACTTGAACTAAGTTAACAAGTTCTTCAAGTACTTGGCATCTCCACCCACATCCGGCAATTATATATACGAAAAACACAGAATTCCTCATTCTTTGCTAATTTGCAAAAAAAGAAAAAACAACAAACAACTTCTACCATAGTCAATTACTTAACTTCATTTAAGATTATTAAAGAGTTCATTAACTGTCTGTTTTCTTCTCCATCTAGTTGTCATAGTAACCAAAATAAACAAATTAGAATCGAACACACAGTCAACCTTTTGCAAAATGCACACTGCATTTGACCTTCGCGATTTACATCTAATATGTTTCTTGTCTTTATCTTTATTAGTATAGTTCAACTCTATTTAATCTTGAATGTCAGTTTATGCGCATGATTTTAAATGAAACAGAAAAGAAAAGAAAAAACACCAACATGGCGAACACACCTTTTTCATAGCTTTTACTATCGGTAATGTACACACACAAGGATATTATAAATGTTTAATCGTTATTACGACATTCGACAAATACCTTTGTTTGTTAATTATAATCTTTTTGCAGAAAAACCTTGTTTGGTATAAGTAAACATTTATAATCAAAGATTTTGTGCTTCTATGACATTCAACCCTATTTAAGTAATATCAGTTATTAGAAATGTAAATATATATTTTATTATAATGACTGTTTATTTCTCAAGATCGATAATTATTTTAAAATGCAAAAATTTTTAATAAATGATAACTTGTAAAACATAGAGTAGGTTGCAAAAAACATAATTAAACCCTCTCAGTTGCCTAGTTAAATCCTTGACTAAGTTAATAACGTTTTATGCAACTGGTTCCTATAGCGCTACAGAATATGTAGTTTTTTTATTAAGTGAATATACTGTTTAATAGTAAAAAATTTTGAAGGCAATTGAATTTGTACTACTATTAGAGTAATATATTACTCTTTTTCTATGTATTTTTAAATATGTAACTTTTTACCCTAATAAAAGAGTAAAAAATTACGAAAAACAAGGGTAAATAATTTCCAACACATGAATTGACAATTAGTTACCCATTTTTTCATATTTTTTACTCTTTTGTAACATAATAGTTGTTAATAAGCGGTTTTCAATTGCTTCAAAAAATGTTTACATTTTTACACTTTTTGTAGAGTACAAAAGTGCTCTTTTTAAATTCACCTATTTAAGGTAACATTATTTACCTTTTTTAGGTAACGCACTTATATAAGCACTTTTTAGGGTAATTTCATGTAATATAAAGAAACAAAACATCCTAAACTATAAATCTTACAGAATTACAGATTTATTTCAGAATCCCACCATAAATCTGTACGATTTGTATACTATTTACAACTTTACAAAATGTTACTCCTACAATTTTTTTAAAATTTTTCTACTGAAAATAATGTAAACTGTAATCATAAATTATATACAAAAAAATGTGATTAAATTTGTTTCATCTTCCAATATGTTTTCCCCAATAACTTTTTCTGCTTATTTAAATAAAAATATAATTTAGGAAACATATGTTCATTTTTATTTCTTATAAGTATTTTTCTCATATAAAAAAAATAACTAAGACAAATTTCTCTAACACGATACATTCTTCAAGAACAACTTTTAAATTACAAAGTTTTCGAGACGATATTAGAGAAAACACGATAACTATTTCTAGAAAACTATTTCAAAATAAAAAATAAGTTTCAAATATTTGTTGACAATTTAAAAATAAATAAATAAATATATATATATATATATATATATATATATATATATATATATATATATATATATATAAAATTGGATAGAATCTTAATATATAAATGACAGCAATGTATTATTTAGTTTTCGCTAAACGATGAAATTTTCTCTGACTATAAATCCATAAATTATTTATAAAAATTTACAGAATTTTAAATAAATGAATAATTTTAATTAATTTTTTTATGAAAAAAATAATTCTCTCTGCGTACATTTTTATAATAATTAATGTTTGTAAGTAATAAAAATGACTTACAATTAGAACTGTCAGATGAGTAAAATTTCGAATCAAGTTAAAAAAAATATCGCTTGAAAAAAGTAATTTAAAACAAATATTAAAATCTTCTATTATATGCACCTTATTTGTTAGATTTATAAACATTAATTAATATTGTTCAAATTATTATTATTTTTTTAATTAAAAAACCAAAAATTTCTTTCTGAATCAAATAATAACTTAGCAAATAGTATTATTTTTTTTGCGTCAAGGTTTCTCTCGGGCAATTTTAGAAATTTCTTGTCTTGTATATTAGTTTTTCTGTCATATATACAACTTTTCGATGTACAATTAAAAAAAAAAAATAGACAGCAATTGTCACACAAAAACAGAAAAGTGGTAAAATAAAATAAACTAATAATTACAATCAACTATTTCTTCTAATTAATTAATTACAGTGAAATTTTTTAAACAATAATTAAAAATTGAAACTACATACATTTATACATTTGTTAGATAAATTTATATTTATATATATAACGTTTTGTTTGTAAAAAAAATTATTAAAAAAATGACAAAATTAAATATGCAATAAAATTAAATTAAATTCACTGGTTTTCATGTCATATATAAGTAAAAATTTCGATTATTCGAGTATGTTATTCTACAGCACAATTATATAATTTATAATAAGTAAGTAGATTACAGATAAATATCCAAAGGAAGTAACTGTGTAGCTAATTTTTTAGCATGAGCTGCTACAGTTAAATTAAAGAAAAAAAAATGATTCTTTGAGAAGTATCTTTAAAATAAATCGCGAATTCCTGATAATAATATACATTTTTTTTAATTTTCCGATTAGTTGTTTTATTATCATTGATTGAAAAATTTAACTTGGGTAAAATAAATTATTAGAAATTGATTAAAACTTTAACAATTTTCAATTTTAAAGTAATTATTTTTCTAAAAAGTAATTGTTTTTTTTTTGTTTTTTGTTTTAAATCACTTAACATAAATCATATCTTGTTAAAAAATTTATATATTTATATTATATTAACTTATAAATATTTTAATAATATTAAATTTAAAAATTCATGGCGCCCGACCGGAATTTGAACTTAAATTAATATATATGTATTTCAAATATTTCTGAACAGCGTTAAAATTTGTAAATTTTCGTTTTTATTTTATTTTTTAATTATGATATCGCTATTTTCAACAGCTTTTAAAATCTTTGGCCACTATTGAAAGTGATTTTTGTCAAAATTACTTTTGACGTTTACTTAAAATTACTTATTAAGTAATTTTAATTAGTTTTTTAAACTTTATAATATTAGATATAAAAAATATATATATCAAAACTAGAAATACTATTCATAATTGATAAGAGATAGAAGTAAAAACTTATTTTACAGCAAAAAATAAAAGCACTTTTTTATAAACAAAAGAGGTGGGAATACGGGCTTTTGTTTTGTTTAAACAAAAAATAATTACCAACGTACACAAATTTTAAATCAGTTAAATTAATGTTATATCAAATATAATATTTCATTTATAAATAATAAAAACCTACATTATTTTTATTAAATTTTATTATGAATTAGTTACAATATAGAATAAAAACCTACACGAAAATATGATTCAGTTAATAAATAAACAATAAATATAATAAACTTACATTGTTCTTTGAGTGAAAACGCAACACAAACTTAACCAGATTCTGATCACAATAATGAGTCACTCTTCGCGTATAATCAATAAGTTTTCGTATTGAAATATATTAATCCAATCAAATGGAATAAACTTTTTAGACACTTTCCACTAAAATGGTCAGGAAACTGAATCCGAACAACGGAAGTTAAATTTGGAAATCTTCAAAAACCCGATATGAATAATTCAAAACTTCACCATTTCAAAAGTTATTTTAAATAAAATCCGGAATTAAGTTAGTCGCGTAAACAAAATAAGATTACAAGATTCACTTTCACACTTTCGTTCTTTGTTTTTCGTTTACGAATTACGATGTATGTGGTCGCCTATGTTAATTTCATAAATCGTTAGTAACATGTGTGTAGCAAAATTACGCACACATGGTAACCGAATAAACACACATGAACACAGTCTGAATGTTTGAACGCACTCAGCGAGCGCTTGTGACTGACTTATTGTGAGGCAGTATCAAGTTTGACTCGAACTGCGAGTCTGGCTTTCTTCAATTCTTTGGAAGGGGCAATCGTTACACAATTTTTAGTAGATATCGTACGAATTTTAATTGCAGATTAGTTAAATTTGTAATTATTTGGAATCTGCAGCCGTAAATCAGTTTTATTGACAGTTAAGATTTCTATTTTGTGAATTTTTTTGCGCGATGTATCTTTCCTGTTATTTTTTTATGTTTATTAGAATCTGCAGTTGAAATTTAGTTTTTCTAATTTATTTGTAGATATTTTGTTATAAATTTAATGAATTGGGTTTTTTTTTATTTTATTATATTTTTACAAAATTTTCATTTCGAAATTTGTTGATAAGCAAAATAAAAAAAATAATAGTTTCCAATTTAAAATATTTTCATTTTGTACGATATTTATAAAAAATATAAATTTCTCGAAAATGTGTTTATTTCTTTATTATTTTTAAAAATAAATTATTTTGAAAATTGTTTTAGTGAAATTGAACATATCATTTTCGATAACTTAGAAGAAAATAGTATCATTTTTGGTTTAAAATTTCTTTTAAAATATATTTTTGAGAAAACAATATATATATGTATATATATATATGTCAAAAATATTTGCGTACAAAATTAAAGACAATTATTTTTATAATTTATAATTTCAGATTTAAAAATGCACATATACAATAATATATAAAAACATACTTCAATAATAAATCACATATATTATTGATTTGATATTATTATATGCTAATCAAGTCAAATTTATTTTTAAATTAAGAAACAATATTTTAAATATTTGAATAAAACACATGTATATTTAAAGTATTATTTTATTAATATTTGTACAGCATTTTAAAATAATAAATTTCACTAGTAAACTATAAAATTTATATAAAAAATATATTATTAATAAGTTAAATGTTAATAATGAGAAAAATGCATTTTGTAAATTACGCTACAAAAAATATAAATATTAAATAATGCCCCTAAAATATATGAAACCAATAGTACACAAGTGAATATATATTATCTAAATAAAATACACCTAGACCTCACTTTGCGTCGTGGTTACGTTCCAGAAAAACACGACGCAAATTAAAACGACGCAAAGTGAATTATGATTTTCTATAGCATTTTCTATAGCAAAAAAAATAGACTCGAACCCAAAACAACGCAACTTCGAAAATCTAACGACGCACAGTGAAAATTGGTACTAATTCAGCAGCGACGCAACTTCGAAAAAACGCAAAACGAAACGACGCAAAGCGAGGTCTAGGTGTATACAAAACAGAATACGCAATGAAAATACATATTTATTTTTGTATTTTATAATCACATTCTAAATACTGTTGAAAAATCTTTTTATTGATACAATTTTTAAATGATTTTATTTACATTCGTATTTATTACTGAACAGACAGAATAATAAATAAAGTGGATATAAATTAATCGAAAAACATTATTTTGTTGAGATTTATTCAAAATATTTAAACCAATTTTGATAAATTACTTTCCAAATTTTTAATGTTTAATAATTAAAATAGCAGCAGTCATTTAGAAATAAATATTGTAAAATGTAATGCACAAAGAATCAGTTACCAGTAACTTTATTTTATTTATGAATAAAATTTAAAGTGACGAAATTTATACATACATACATATCCATAGGGTGTGGCACAAACATTTTTGGAATAAAATAATTATACATATATTCTTTCTGCTAATATTTACTTCTATTGTCTTAAAATATAAGTATGTAATTGCTATGTGATTTAAAAACTAAATTAATTAAAAATATTTATTTAAAATTTTAAACACGATTTTCTTCTTCTGCTGTATTAAATATATTTTTGTAGTTACTGACGTAATTTCTAAATACTTTTTTTGGCTACACAGTTAAACAAGAGTTCTACAGCTTATAATACATTTTAAACCATTAATATTGTGTCTTTACAGAAAATAAACAAGAATTTTAGTAAAAATAAACATTTTAAATTTGTGAATAATAAATAAAAATATTATACTAATTTATCAATTTTATGAAAAAAAAATTAAATGAAGAAAATTAAAATCACAATTTTAATGAGTAAGTTACATTAGAAGTCAGTAAAATAAATGTATTGAAACCATTCGCAATTATTTTTAATTTTATAGAAACATTGCTAATTAAATACATAGAAAATAATTAACTTCATATAAATTACGTCACTTTCTTTTTTAAATTAATAAAAATTAATAAAAAATGAAATAACCAGAAAAATAGAAAAGTGAAAGAGATGCGTGAAATCATTGAAAAGAAATAAAATATTTAATTAGGAAGTGATCATTATTTTCGTTTCCGCTTAAGTAATATTTCAAAACTACATACCAGCGAAACATATATAATTAATGCAAACATATTAAATAACGCATTTAAATTTTTCAAATACAACCCTGTATGTTACCTACAAATTCCGCCATAAGTACCTAACCTGTACCGCGAGATGTCTCTATGTGGTTTTGCAAACAAAACAAAATATCAATTGACACTTCCGTCAAATATGAAACCTTGTATTATCGTGTTAAACTACACCACGTTGCATCAGCCCATGAGAATGTTCTATTGTACGATTTTTTATTAATTAATAATAACAAATAAATAGCCAAAACTAAAGCCAGACAAAATGTAAGAGCATTTTCTATTACTATCTTCTTAGGTTAAGGTGTAAAATATATAATTGAATCGACATGCTGCTTTCAAATGCAGTCAAACGTTTTAATTGTTGTTATTATTTTAATAAACGTAATTATGTATTAAATGTAACGCGGATTAATTTACAAAGGTATGTAAATATTGTCTGATGGTTACTCATGATTTTGTTATGTTTATTTACTTACATTATTATAAATTTTTATTTAACTTTATTATTATTTACTGTGTGCGCTAAATATAATCAGAATAATCTTTATGATATTTCTAATGATTTATTTACAAAAAAAATTGATCTAATCATATTAGATGAAACATTTAATTCATGATCATTATTTTTAAAGTATTTACCTAATGTAATTTGATATTTTTTAAATTTTATTATATACCTAGGGGGAAACCACTTCTTCAAATTTTGTATACCAGATTTTACAAATTTCATGTATGATTGTTGAGATTGTAGTCATTCTTCGTTGATTTTACGGATTTTATACGAAATTTTCCAAGATTTTAAGGGTTTTATCAGATTTTTAAGAATATTTTTAATATATTTTACCATGATTTTAAAAGATTTTAAGAGATTTTAATTAATTTGTACACCAGATTGTTCAAGTGGTTTCGTTGTGTGCTTAATCGTTGATTTATTCTGCAGTTTTCGATTATTTATCTAAACATTATTTGAAATAATAATTAAAATCTAATCTAAATCGAATTAAATTATAGAGATATTTTATTTTTTTCTGTGTAGTAAATATTATTGCAGCATTATGTATATTTAAAATAATTTGTGAATTTTTAATTAGGACTACAGCCAAACTTATTGACGGTAAAGAAATATCAAAACAAATTAAGGATGAAGTGAAAGCTCAAGTAAACGAATGGCTTGGAAAAGGGCATAGACGTCCAAAATTGGTCGCAGTTTTAGTTGGTGAAGATCCTGCTAGCGAGAAATATGTTGAAAATAAAATGATAGCCGCTGAATATGTTGGTATGTAATTAAATTATTAATTATTCAATTGACTATATTATTCTACATCCTGTTTTCATTTTTATATTCAATTTGGTTTTTTAATTTATTCTTTTTACATTTTAATCATGTGCTTGTTATTAATAATTATGTTTAGTTTTTGCATTTTTTATGTAATATGATTCCATGATTAATAGTTATAAAAATAGTAAATTTAATTATAATATTCTAATTGGATTATGTAATGATATTACTTGAAAATATTTTTAGGAATTGAGAGTGTAACTGAACGCCTGAAAAATACAATATCTCAAAAGGAGTTATTGGAATTTATTGGGAATTTGAATAAAGATGCTAGTGTTGATGGTATTTTGGTACAATTACCAGTTCCCTCTCATATTAATGAAGGCACTGTATGTAATGCTGTCGAACCCGATAAAGATGTTGATGGTTTTAATAACAGCAATATCGGAAAACTTTGTTTAAATATGGATACTTTCATACCGGCGACTGCACTTGGCGTCATTGAATTAATTAAACGGTAATATAGACACTTTTTATTAGCTATTAATTTATAAAATACAATGGCTGATATTACAAGCTCTATTTTTTGGTGTTTTGGTTCATTTGTTTAGTACAGCTCTTACGACAATTACGTTGTCTTAAAATCGTTATTAGTTAAAACTAATTTTAAAACAGAACTCGTAATACGGATAATTAGGATGTTATATTATTATCACTAAGATACAGTAGATTCTCGATTATACGGGTCATATTAACCACTTTGCGAATTAACCGAAGTAGTATTCGAATTTTTTAAATAATTTTTCAAAATTTAAGTATATGAAATGTAAAAAAATGCATCTAACTGTATAGAATTATGTAAGTTAGAAAATAAAATTGACGAAGTTGTTACACTTTAAATAAAATGATAATTTTAAGTTTTTTTTTCTTCCGTGAAGATTATTCGAAATTTTTATCCGGTTTTTTTTTCTTCCGCCACGGATAATCGAGTTTATTGCATGCTGCTTGTGTGGAGTATTTTTTTAATAAAGATCGACTTTTTTCTGTAAATATGCAATTTACCGAAATATAACAAAAAAGTTTGAATTTTTATTTTTGACAAATTAAATCCTTTTAAAATTAGTAATAAATGATTTAAACGAAAAGAAAGTCGACCAGTCGATCGCAATCGACTTTTTACACAGCTCTAGTCTACTGTATAATGTGAATAAACTGATTTGACGAATAACCATTAGACTTATATAGATACACAATCACGCCATGTACCTAAAAGGGTGTGGCATAAACTCTTTCCCCAAATCAGCCTCCTCCAAACATTCCTATCCAAACAAGCAACTGTAGCTTCCACATTCATAATTCCTCTCATACATGCTCTTCTGTTCCTACTACTTGGAATCTTCCGCTCACGCAAGCTACTCTCTCAATCATACCACTCCAATCTACTCATCGGACATGCACTTGCCTTCAAAATCATTCATATAAACCTTTTTAATCAAACGTTCATTAGACATTCGCTCAAGATGTCCGAACCATCTTAACTGACTAACACAGCAACTTTTGCTACAACATTTTTTTCAATTTCACACTCATCATACACTAATCTATAAATTACGAATACAAATTTTAGTTGTAAAATTCCTACAACTGGTAAAAACGTAGTGATCTGTGGTCGATCAAAACATGTCGGTCTTCCGATTACAATGCTACTACATTCGGATGCGAAATACGAAATACCTGGTTATGAAGCTACAACCACTATCTGTCATAGAAATACGCCCCCCGAACAACTAGCCGAACATGTTAAAAAAGCTGATATTGTTATCTCAGCGACTGGTATAAATATATTTTAATTTTTAATCTTTGAACTAAATTTTAATATGCTTATTTGAAATGTAGGAGTTCGAAATTTAATCCGTCCGGAATTTGTAAAACCAGGTGCTTGTATTATTGACGTTGGTCTAACACGAATTACCGATGAAGAGGGCAAAAAGAAATTAGTGGGCGATGTTGATTTTGAAGGTGTGAGTAAAGTGGCTGGCCACATTACTCCCGTTCCAGGCGGTGTAGGACCAATGACTGTTGCTTGTTTAATGCAAAACACTTTTAAAGCTGCCAAAATGGCAGTTGAAAAATCAAAAAAATAAATCTATGTTACTAAATTTTAAAATAGTATTTTTATACTAATGGTTGTTAACAGTATTACGTTTTCGATTTACGATTATTTATAAAAATATGACGAAGAGGTATTAATTGGGTTGTATTTATCATGTTTATAAGTTATATAAACCAGTGATTCTAAATAAAATTTATTAAAAAAAACATTTTAGTAGATATAGTGATTACATACATCTAAACATGACCTCCATTTCCTTGTCAATTATATGCAAGCGATTCCTGTTATCTCAGGTAGCAAGTCGTCAAATTTGGAAATTAAATACATTAAAAACGGTCAATAATTTATTTTATTCGACAAATATGAGTAAATTTAAGGTTTACGTAACACGACCAGATATACCGCAAGACGGTTTCAAATTATTACAAGAAACGTAAGTATAACCTACAAATTTATCTATAAACTTGCAATTTAAATTTTAATAAAAATATAATAGATGTGACGTAACAAACTGGACGAAAGACGTACCTGTACCAAGGGAAGAATTATTAAAAAATATTAAAGACAAAGATGGCTTATATTGCATTTTAACTGATAAAATTGATAAAGAAGTTTTAGACAGAGCCGGACCTAACTTAAAAGTAATTGCTACAATGTCAGCGGGCTTTGATCATATCGATCTAGATGAAGTTAGAAAACGTGGCATTCGAATTGGATACACGCCAGATATTCTAACCGATTCCACTGCCGAATTAACGGTGGCATTATTATTAGCAACATCTCGACGACTGATCGAAGCACGCGAACAAGTTTACAACGGCGGTTGGAAATCTTGGGCGCCAGTTTGGATGTGCGGTCCTAGTCTGTCCAATTCAACGGTTGGTATTGTTGGTTTCGGTAGAATCGGACAAGCAGTAGCGCGACGTTTAAAACCATTTGGTGTTGAAACATTTTTATATCACGGTCGTTCGGATAAAAAAGAAGCCATCGAATTAAATGCTGAACGTGTTCCATTTGATGAACTTTTAAAACGCAGCGATTTTGTTATCGTTGCATGCGCATTAACTGCAGAAACAAAAGAAATATTCAATGCAGCTGCTTTTAAAAAGATGAAACCAACCGCAATTTTCGTCAATACTAGTCGAGGAGGCGTTGTAAAACAGGATGATTTAATTACAGCATTAGAAAATCAGACTATATTAGCTGCTGGATTAGATGTTATGACACCGGAGCCGTTACCTTTAGATAGTCCCTTATTAAAATTGAAAAATTGTGTTATTTTACCACATATAGGAAGCGCCAGTATTGAAACAAGAACTAATATGGCTGTATTAACAACGAAAAATATTATAGCAGCGTTAAATGGACAACCTATGCCTGCCGAATTAAAATAAATTATTTTTTTTAAATTAAGTTTTCGATTTATGACTATTTATAAAATTGTGATTTCAAATATGTTATAATAAATATATAATTTTAGAATATTCAAAAGTTTTTGTAATGGTAATAATTATAAAAGAATAAATTAGTAAATTTTTCTTGGCTATAAACTACTAAAATTTAAGCTAGCATTCTGTAGTGTTCTACAGAATTTTCTATCTTTTTTTTAATATATGCAACTTTCAATTTATTAAAAAAAGATTGTATTCTAAAGAGCTTATAAAATAATACAGATTACCAGACATTAATCTAACAAATATTTTATTGTATGATATATATAATTTACATAATTAATAATTATATGACAATTAACTAACAAAAAATATAAGAATTGAATGAAAAATATACTAATACGTAACGTAACAGTTTTATTGATGTTCATATTATGACAGTTACAGACAATTTACTAATATTATTATTGAAATTATATTCTTAACACGTTTAATGGTATTTGTAAAAACGATGTTGCTCTGTAAAATAAAATGAAAAGTAATTAGTTTTGGTGAAAAATCATTGGAAATCATTAATACTTACTAATTTTGCCGTAATTAATAATGTAGAAGAAAGCCATTGCTGCGACTGTGAACTGGAAAAATGGTGCAATGCCGGCTTTCTTAGGCTGCAAATATTTGTGTTGCCATCTCCACCAAGCTAGAAATATTAATAAAATTTATTAACGTACAAGGACATCATTTTTGTATATTTTATTTTCAAACTTACCACGACTGAAGAGTCCTGCAACGGCACGTGGATTTTTGTTACGACGAGCAAACCAAGCTCCGATTTCACCAACTTTTACTTGGCCGAATGGAGTATCCGCTAAAAACAATTTAATTATTTTTTAATAACTAATAAATAACGTATAAAACATTTAATCCAATAATAGTTTATTAACTGTATTTAATAGAGTAATTAATTTGTATTAGGTAATAAGAAATAATGTTTTCTAATATCTCGTTAATATTTAGTATAAAATTTCTATCAATATATATAATTAAAATATGATCAATAAAAGCATTTAATTAAAATATAGAAAGAATAATAAAAAAGAATAAAATAAGAAAAGTATTGAAAAAAATATGTACTATAATTTATTACATAATAGTTAAGGTTAAGTATAAAAAGAAATTGGAAGTGTAATACATAACTATGGCATACTAATCTAATTGTAATTAATTAATAAAATCATTTCTCACGTTTTCCATAAAATCTTGCTGGATCATAAGGTCCATGGACCTTAGGATTATATTCAGCAGGATAATCACCGAACGCCATTTCAGCTGCTGTCAAGGATCCCACTAAACCAGGGCTGCCAAATTAGATTTTTTAGCACTAGTTATATTGCGGGTGCGTATAGAAATATATATTTTATTTTTTTAATATATTTTACTATTTTAAAATTTAAACATTATTTAAATATTATTAAGAAAATTGGAAAAATAATACATTTTAAACATTTTTCAAAATTTTTAAGTTGTTGAAATAAAAACTTACATTGCGATGAATAGTTTGTAATTGAAAATAGTTTGTTTCGTAAATTATAACATTTATTTTATTATTGTAATAAAAATTGGCTTGAATTGATTAAAATTGCATTATTTAGTAGTAAAAGAATGATGCAGAAATGTAACCTAAAAATATATACTGAGTGTTCTGAATTCACTCTCAAATATTTTTGTGTGCGTATAAAAAATAATGGTTTCAATTATTGACATTTTTTTCTTAAATGTCTTTATATCGTAATGAAATATAAATAAACAAATAAACAGTACATAATTTGTGCTTAAAATTTATATCGTTTATTTATGTGTATTTCAAGGTGAACAATTTATCTCACGTAAACGGAAATGCATTTGATATACATTAAAACTCAGTTATAGTGTTTTTTTTTCTTCTCCTTTATGCATGTGTATTTGAGTGCATAGGTTAATCACTTTAAGTGCAAATCTTTTAAATAATGTGTATCATTTGATATTATTTGGTGAGGTATGACAATGATGTTTCATTTTCTCAATGGCCATTGTTTCGTGTTTGTGAGGTTAAGATATGCTGCATTTCTTTTTACAGTAGTTAAACTGGGCAAATAGATTTGGACGGCAGTGTAGTTTGAGGATAGGATAGGCAATGAAGATAGATTGTGTTTTAATCTCGGTGATTTGAATTAGGTGTTTTTTACACCTGTAAAACATACAGGAGATGCAAACGCACAAACTCGCGTCCAAATACTGCCGCAGGTGGGCCCCCTGGGTCTCTACATCGATTCATACGGGTGCAGACTCCAATGGGCAACTGCTTTACATGTTTCAAGGTGCCTCCTCCTACGGCCCAGAACACTCTTTCCAACAACTGCCATAAAGAAGGTAGAAATGACTGCTTTGTTTTCTTATTAATCAAGTTCTCATTTTTTTTTAATCAAATATTGTTCTATATTACATTGTTTCAAGTTCCTAAAAATTTAGATTACTTTTCATGAATTTATTATTTATAATTTTGAATCAGTTGTTTTTTTTTGATTGACTCATTTGTTATTATTCTGTATTGTTGATTTTATTAATTGACATACGAAACATTTGCAAAAATGATTTTATACTTATGAATTGTTTTTCTGTTAATCTTATAAGTATATGTAGAATTAACGACCAATAATTATTGTAAAATATATTTTTTTGTTGGGTATTGCATTGCATTTTGAAAAGTATAAAAAAAATATAAATGATGGATACAGAATTAAAAATTACTAAATTATTTTTGTTATGTTTTTTTTTAGAATGAAATGATATCCGAGATATTTTGTTATAGTTTTTTTAACAATATGGATTTGGTAATTATTTATTTTTCATTGCTGTTAGTTATATAAAGTAAATTAAATAATTGATACTGAAAAGGGACATATGATAAAAGCGAAAATAAAATATACTTTTGAATGTTACAGATGTAAATTATTAAATCATTGATTGTGATATTTCTGTATCAGATACGAGAAAATAATAACTGTAAAATCGGTAAATCTGGGAAACTATATTGTTATTTATTTGGGATTAATGTCAGTAATCAATTGAAAAATTAAATTTATGTACGTTCCATAAGGCATAAATCATTTGTGAGGCCCCTGGTCTTAATGTGTCTACGCATCCTTGGTATCCAATGGATTTTTATTTATGAATAACAGTAATTTAGCATGAGAGAACGAAAAACGATTTTGACTTTTTCAGAAATGCCGGAAGCCCGTTTATATTCCGCACCAAGTCATCTAGCCGCCCTGAGTTGCAACAACGAAACGAATCATCATCATCATCTACAGCATCATCAGTCTGCATCGCCATTTGCCTCCACATTGAGCACACTCTCGACAAACGGAAACAGTATTGCCGTAACGAAATCGGCTACGGCCGTTATTAATAGTAGTTCGACGGGCGGTGGCGATCATACGGGTGGTGGTAGTAGTGGAAGCGGTGGCGGCGGCGGCGGTGGCAGTTTGAGTCGTTTCTGTCAGCGTCGTGCCGCTGCAAGATCGGCGCCCGCTATGGGGGTAGCCGATTCCAAATCGTCGGAGACGAAACTCAATGCACTGTTCGATGTGTATAAAGATGCGAATGAAGATAGTATATTGGCGGAGGGTATTGAGCAGTTATGTAATGACTTACAGGTTAGATTATATGATTTTTTGTTTTGTTTCGAAAAGTGCAGGTATTATGTGTAAATGTATCTAAAGAAATGTTTTACAAGATAAAGCAATCTCGAGTAAAATAATAATAATACGTTTATTAAGATAGCTTGCGCTAATACAGAATACATAATATAATTAATTATAAAAATGTAAGATAATAAGAAAAACAGATACAAAAATAATCACACTTTTTTTATAAAACAATATTAAACAAGATTTCATAATAATAACCATATAACTGACGAGAAAGTGAAAAAAAGAAAAACAATGTAACAATTAATTAAAGATTTTCGATAAAATTCGTAAAATAAACGAAGTGGTTAAGTGGTTTCCTCCCTTTATAAAAATAAATGATTTATTATCGTTTTTTTTTGTTTTCAAATAGTCGTGCATTAAGTGGTGTTAATTCACGAAAAAATTGTTTACATCATTTATAAAAATAATAAATTTTTGAGTTCAAAAAAATATTTATTTTATTTTTCTACAATTTTTCGAAAGCTTTGCTTTCGTACAATATTTTAATAAGATGATATCATTACTGAGTGTCCATAGATGAGTCAGCGACAAATCACAGACGTCAGTTTTTTTTTTTTATCAATAAAATTTCAATTTTCTCTCTTTCGTTGTTTTATACTTATATTTACATACGAATATTATGACGCACACTAAGTTCTAATTTTATTCGTTTAGTTTCGTTTTGTTTTAGAAATAAAATATATTTTATTGCTGTTTAATTAACTAGATATTTTTATCGGTTTTAGTACAGTATAGTAAAATTATATATTTTGGTACAACAGATTGTACAAATTTGAAGTATGATTATTGAGATTTTTGTGATTTTTTGTTGACAAAATTTTAATTTTTAAGATTGTAGGAATTTTACTGGAGATTTTAAATGATTTTAAGCAAATCTTTAATTTATACGCTAGATCGTGCAAATTGTTTTCTCTCCGTTAATTCATAAAAATAATTAAAAATAAAAATAATTCATATACCTACTTATAATAATATTATCTAATTCTATGTTATAGTATTTTGTTTTTGCTTAAATCGCCATTAATTTATTTTGATGAACAAATTAATTAATTAATTAATAATAATATAATACGCCATGTGTAATTCAGAAATATAAAAAATATGTAATACTATTTATATAATTATAATAAAAATTTAGGTTTCTATTCTCATTTTTTTTCATTTGTTTAAAAATAAATTTTTACTTCTGTTTTTCATTAAAAATAAAACATAGTTTTTTTTTAATACTTATTATTATAGAATTGTTCCAACTAAATTTTGAACTAATTTAGCCTTCAGACAGTTGTGAACTAGTTTCAAACTATTTAATGGTAGATTGGAACAAACTCTATATCTAATATCAAATTTGTTTCAAAGTACTGAATAATATTAAATATCAAAAGTATTTTTGCAAGTATGAGTCTACAAATATATTTATTACATAATATATTATTATGAATGTGGATGAAGCGAAAGTTGCTTGTTTGGATAGGAATGTTTGGAGGAGACTGATTACGGAATGATGAAAAGAGTTTGTACCATACCCTGTTGTATGTATGTATGTATGTATATTATTATTCTTATGAAATTTATTAAATCTCCAATTTTATTTTAATATTGATTAAATTATCATCCCCTTAGGTATCACCCGACGAATTTCGTGTCCTGGTGCTCGCCTGGAAATTGAACGCGGAGCAAATGTGTCGTTTCACCCGTACGGAATTTGTGGTCGGTTGTCGTGCAATGCACGTGGACACGATACGTGCCATACAGCAACGTCTACCCGAACTTGTTACAGAAGTGGAACATGATGGCGAACTGTTTAAAGATCTCTATCGGTTTACGTTCCGATTCGGATTGGACGTTGCAACGGGCCAGAGAATTTTACCCACCGATATGGCAGTCTGTTTATGGCGATTGGTTTTCTCCGTTAGAGAACCGCCGATACTTGAAAGGTGGTTGAAGTTCTTAGAAAATCATCCGCAATTTAGAGGTATTTTAATTCTTTTGTTAAATTAGTACGATTTTATCTGTCTTTAGTTAACTTAAAAATAGATAATCTAGATTTCAAAGATCATTGCTGCTATTCTGGTCATCAGATTTAAATTTAAAGATCTTTAGCTTAAATGATCTTTAACTTAAAGAAATTAAATAAAGTAATTTTGAACATTTAACCATTTGAAGTATTTTATTTCTATATTGACAATGTATATATTTAATTTCTTATCTTTCAAAATCTTCTAAATTTTAAAAATTGCAAACATTTCTATATTATTATTAATTTTCACATTCATTATATTAACTTAACGAGTCTAACCTCAAATTTAGCAGTTAAAGCACCTCTGATATCCATTTAAATTTAAAGGAATTTAAGCTAAAGTTTTACACTTAAAGTATTTAAGTAGTGACCAGAATTGAAATTTACTTAAAGTTCTTTAAATTTAAAGATTTAAGCTAAATTTAATGACCAGAATAGGGGCACATACAACTATCATATACAAATATTTACAATTTTAGAGCACAAATTTGGAATACATTATTATTTTAGATGAAAGAATAATTATGTAACAATTAAAATAATTAAATTTAATTTATAGTGGACAACTCCATCGTTAAATTAAACAATATTTTGTTTTATTGTGTTTAGGTATACCGAGAGACACGTGGAATATGTTTTTGAATTTTTCTGAATCGGTTGGCGATGACTTAAGTTCGTACGATGATACCGAAGCATGGCCGAGTTTATTCGATGACTTTGTCGAGTACGAAAACGATCAGATGAACCAGAACATATCGAATAAGGCCAAGGAAAGTGATTCGTTATTGATTACAAATGAACATTGATTTTTTTGAAATAAAAAAAAAATGCTGCTGGCTGCGTCAATGATAAAATCAAATTTTGATGATAAACTATATATTCTTCGATTATATATTTAAAATATAATATATATATATTTTCGTAAGTGTTTCTACTTTTGACCGGAGAAAAATAAAACAAAACTGCATTCAGTGTTTTTGTGCGTTTATCGATTCTTAAATAACGATTAATGCTGAATTCGTGATGGTTAACGCTCGTTTCTTAACTTTCATGTTCGTTTTTCGTCAATTGAAAATAAAATTTAATTTTATATTTATTATAATTTGAATAAAACTGAGAAATTTATTATTTACAAAAATGTATATACAGTATAAATTAATAATAGTGTTCTATATCATTCTATAAGCTTTATAGTACTATAGAATCTTTCGTCTTTAATAATAACAAGATTAGAAGTATATTGGTAAACCCATATATAGACCACTTTGATATTTCTCGGAAAGTTGGTAACACAATATTTTTATTAAAATTATAATTTATGTATAATGTAGCCACAATAAATTTTTAAAAATTTTGTGATTTTTTTTTTCGATAAGTTTGCAACACTGTATTTTTTAAAAATTGCATAATTTATTTAGACACTAGGAGAATCTTTTATAAAAATTTGACTAAAATCGATTAAATATAGTGGTCATAATAAATTTCTAAAAATTTTAGTAATTTTTTTTTCGTAAAGTTGGCAACACTGTATTTTGTTAAAATTACATAAACTATATGAATACTAGGAGAATCTTTTGTGAAAATTTGAGTAAAATCGGTTAAATAACATGGCCATAATAATTTTTTTTAAAATTTAGTAATATTTTTCTCGGAAAGTTGGCAACACTGAATATTAATAAAATTATATAATTAATGGAAGCATTAGGGAAATCTTTTCCGAAAATTTGATCAAAATCGGATAAATAATGTAGCCAATATGAATTTTTAAAAACTTTAGTAATTTTTTTCTCGGAAAGTTGGCATCACTGAAAAAAACTAAAACCACATGACCATCTTGGGTACTAGACAAATTTATCCTGAAAATTTCATTAAAATCGGTTGAACCGTCTAGGAGGAATTTTGACTTACGACCGAGCGAGCGAACGGACGAAGCACATCCATACACCCACATAAACTAAGTTCGGATTCGTCATCTAGAGGCTATATGAAGGATTTCTATGCATTTTTTTTTTTTTTGAAAATGCTACAGACACTACCAAACGCTATACCACTTTTCCTTGCAGTCAAAGTGATAAAAAAGACATATAAAAGGCTTTACGTTAAAGTTCTGTAAAATTCGACGTTTCAATACACTACATGTTCGATTTTAATTAAAACGCTACAGAATTAACCTCAAAGTTTTTTTTTTTTTAATATAATGAGTTCTGATTTTTTACACAAGAGATTCTATAGTATTATAGAGCATATAGAAAATTGTAGATTAGCATAAATTTGTAAAATACATGAAAATGAATAAATTATAATATTTTTCTATTTACAATTGACGAAAAATTTGATAGAATAAAAAAAAGGAAGGCGTATATTTTTGGACGCTTTGTTCCATAAATTCAGTGATAACGGAAGCTTCTAAAATTTAGGCACACAACACACAAACACACACCGTCCACTGATAACACGTGGCTTACGTTAGCTTTTAATTATTTTTTGTTTTCTAGAATTCTAGTAACTTGTCATTGAAAAATGCGAATTTTGAAAACAATCACCTTCATACATGTGTTTTTGTATCACTTCAAAAACAATCTTTTAACTATTTAGAAACTTTGACTAAAATTTTAGACAATATGTGATAAATATATTTCGCAAAGAGGTAGATTGGAAGATTTTTAAACATAAGTATTGCATGATATATAAATTTTGCTACAATTTATAAAAGTATTAATCATAATGGACTATTTTTATATTTTAAAATATGCATAAAAAAAATGAGATATTTTTAATTTGTTTAGTAATTTTGCGTTTACAAATAATGCACAACGGAAAATAAAATATTTGTGATATAACCGAAAAACCTATTGTGATGTTTTTAAATTAGGTTTTTTTTTTATGAAAGAAAGGTATTAAAAATTTTAATACATAAATTTATTTTTATATTTTTTGTATAAAATATTTATTTTTTAAAATAAATTATTGTTTGATATTTCCTAGCGTAAATTGGGCGTAAGGCCCGTGTGACAGTGTGACCAACAAATGAAATAAAAAGTGTGTCATACAAAAAAAAAATGAGCGTATAAAGTATAAATACTGATTAAATATTGTAGTGTGTTCCGTATCATCTTTATATTTGTAATTGCAATGCAAAAAAAAAAAAACCAACACAAGACTATTATATATAATATATATACATATTATATAATAACATGTGCCGCATAATGTTTTTAAAAACTAATTTTTAAATTATTTTAAACTGGTCAACTTATGTTTGTATTACGATAACTGCTGTGACTGAATATTGAATGGGATTTAAAATAATGGATATTTAATTATATGATATAATTTTTATTTTAGAAAAAAAAAAGAAAAATCATAAATCTTATTGGCGTCGTGCTTGTAAACTTTTTGACATTTGGGCAGTTATCTGTGAAGTTTATCATATATGTAACGCATTTTATTTACTTTTATGCAACAAGGGGGATTATTTTTTTTCTGTTAATGTATATATAAACGTTAATAAAATATTTTTGTTCATATCGATACAATTATTGTTATTTATTTCTATTTTCCTGTGTAAACAAACATGTCTAAACTAACTTTGGGGTGATTAAAATTTTACTTCAGTGGTGATGGTGGTGATTTTACAAATGTCAGTGCTTTAAATCCGCAATGTTGAAACAATAATTAATGTTTAAAGTGTGTTTTTTTTAAGTTTTATCAGTAAACATCATTAAATGTTTAATTTAGTGAATTATTATAATTAGTAGGTAAAACTTTACGATTAAACTTTGGTTATGTTTTATTTAAAGTTTATTGTATTGACATTTTGTTGATATAACATTATTTGGTGATTTTTTTGTGCAGCAAGGCTGAAATTTTAATGTTTCCATTGAATCAGGAGAATAAGGTAGATAAAATATATTATTTATTAATCTATATCTTTATTTGCATATATATGTTAGTGCGATTATTCGTTAAGAATTTTTGTATACTATATATGTAAATTGATATCATATTAGAAACTTATGTAAAATTAACAATATTTTTAGAATATTACAAAGGATGATATTTAAGTAAGCTTTGAGATATTTGAGAGATTATTTTGTTTTTATATTATTTTTACTAGTTTTTTTTTCTTGCATTTTAATGTTACACCAAAAACGCAATATGAGAAAATAAACAATTTCCATTAATGATAGGAATGAAAATCCCATGAAAAGACCTAACAGTCCTCCACAACTTGCGAGAAAATCTGTTGCACCGTAAAACTCTTTTCGATGTGAGACTGTAAATAAGGGATGTTTGAAATATATATTGACAATTGTCAGATGCATTCTGAAAAATTAAAAACACAAATAAGTTCACTGAAAAGTAGAATTTAACTCTTGTCAGGCGGCATAGGTACAATTATTCAGTCCACCAGCATTACACATATGGTGCACGGGCGGTAGTCACATCAGGGTACAATGACCCTAGTGGTTTCCTACTCACAATACATAACACAAATCCCCTGACACCCCTAAACAAATTTGAGAATATTTCTTTCATAGATATTTATAAGGTAAGTTGAGTTTTAAAAATCTAACAGCTCATTATTAAAAAGGTCTCTATCGAATAATTTTGATTCCTATGAGTAATCTAAATAAAAAACTTCAAATAAACATATGCCCGAAAATGATTTCTAACGGAACTGTAGCCATTAGAAGTTTATTACACAATCGCGTTAGCCTTATTTATTATATCAGGGGAAAAAAAGTCATAAACTTCTGAATAATTGTAAAATTACTGATTAATTTTCTAACATTTTGTTTAAACACTAGTAAACCAATTTACTAGTTTAATAAATTTGTCTTTAATTATTGTAAATTGTTTATTAAATATTTATTTATGTGTGTACAAAAATTTATAAACTAGTAAATTGGTTTACTAGTGTTTAAACAAAATGTTAGAAAATCAATCAGTAATTTTACAATTATTCAGAAGTTTATGACAATTTTTTTTTTTCTTGATATAATAAATAAGGCTAACGCGATTGATGTTACATGTAAATAAACTTCTAACGGCTACAGTTCCGTTAGAAAGCATTTTCGGACATATGTTTATTTGAAGTTTTTCATTTAGATTACTTATAGGAATCATCCGGTGTAGTTTTTCCCCGACGTCATAAATCACCCTGTATACTAGATTAAATTTCAGAAAAATATCTCTTTCCTTGCATGCATAACAGGCAGCATAGATACAAATTACACCTTCATATATTTTCTATAGGTATAATAATAATAATAGTTCATTTACATTATAAAAAAATGAGCAACATTTTTTATTGATTTTCTTCACAAGTAATACATATAGTTTTTCTTACTGAGTGTTCATCTCTAATGAGTTTCACGAAAACTACACAGGACTTTCTAGATTTACGTTGTTTCTGCTTCAGTCAACATGACTTAAACAATATGTAGATACTAAATATTATTCATTATTTAAACTGAGAATTTTCATACAAAATATATGAAGGTACAATTGTACCTTTGCCGTTTGTTAATATTGTAAAATTATGCTATCGCACAAGGGTTAAATAAAATACAGTCTTTCTGCGCTATTAAAAACTCCAGCAAATATGCTAATTTTCAAAATTTTAAGCGGAACAGTCTATGTGAAAATTCCTTAATGACAATTAATATCTTCAGTCGTTTAGCGTGCAATTAGCAGATAAATTTTTTGCTGTGTTAATAGCGCCGTCGGACATGCCTATCTAGGGGTTATTCGCATAGACTCAGGGCCGGATTTACAGCTTGCGGGGCCCCCAAGCACGAGGTAGGAATGGGGCCTCTATCTCTACTTTAAAAAAATGTATCAAGCAAAAAAAAGGTCTTTCATAGTTTACTATCATGATTATGCAATAATTTCTGTTTATTTTATTAAGGGACCGGGGGCCCCTTTGGGTTGGGGGCCACAAGCACGTGCTTGTTTCGCTTGCACGTATATCCGGTCCTGCCTAGACTGTTAATAAATTACCCTTTAAATAGGCTGCTGTTTCCTTCATTGTATGCTTGAAAAACTTTCTTCCACTGAATTTTAACGTTTGTGGTTTCGGCAGTATAGTGAACTGAGTTGCATGCTGGCAAACAGTTGCAGTTGTAAAAATTTTCTGCCAGTTCTTTTTCGTCGAAATTTTCGAATTCTGGTGCTAAATCTTGTAATTCTGTTTGTGCTTGTGACACACAAAAATTATTACCTGGACCACAAATTGGTGTGTTTGCAAAACCTAAAGATTTTTATTCTGTAAGTTATATTGTATATGACAATATTTTTTTATTTTATTTATAGCTTTGTAGCTTTCATTGCTGCTTGAGCTAGCTTAGCTAGCCGATTCAATGACTGAGTAACTGGTGAAATTCTGAGAAAAATCTCAAAATGTTTTTTCATAGATTTTTTTAACATCAAACTCACCGTGACTAAACAATTTATTAAATCAACTGATTAAAATATCTTCATGACTTGTTTAAATATTTGAGAACAGTAATAATTATTAGATGATGAGAATTGTAATGCGGAATAATAATATATTTACGAGGGGCAAACCACACCCTTAAAATTTGTACACCGGATTGTACAATCCTAGGATTTTAGTTTGATTTTAAGGAAGATTGAAAGGATATTAACGTGATTTTACATAATTTTAAGGACAATTGTAAGGAATCTAGATGATTTTAAGCTAGTTTGTAAGGATTTTATATGATTTTAAGTGAAATTGTAAGGATTTTATATGATTTTAAGTTAGTTTGTAAGGATTTTATACGATTTTAAGTGAAATTGTAAGGATTTTATATGAATTTAAGCGAGTTTGTAAGGATTTTACATGATCTTACCAGGATTTGAAGAGATTTTAATAAATTTGTACACCAGATTTTACAAGTGGTTTTCCCCTCGTATATTTGTTAAAAGTTAAAGAAATAAAAAAAATTAATAAAATAAAACACTTTTTAACTTTGATAATTTCACACATTTAATATAGACAGTTCGATAATGCCAATGTTTGGCGAAACTGCAGTCACGTTCTTATATTAATGTGTGAAATTATCAAAGTTAAAAAGTGTTTTATTTTATTAATTTACTTCAATATGAAATTTCACAAAGTAACGGCCGAAAGAGTTAATTTTTTAATAAAAAAAATGTACATAAACTTAATTCTGTCTTGTTATGTTATGTTATGTTATGTTATGTTATGACTTGCCAAAGTCTGAAAATCACTTACGGGGCATGTAATAAGAAACACAACCACACTTTTCCAAAGTGTACTTTGTAAGACATTCTAATTCACAATTCTGTTGTGTATAGATCTTGTAGTAGGTCAGTTTTGTTTCATTTGGAAAATAGCAGTGCCTTTTCAGCGGATGATAATTTTTGAAACTTGGCTTTGTTACAACTTTTTTTGGTGTTACAGCAATATTGACTTCTTGATTTAATTGTGCGTGAATATATTGCTGAGTTGAAAGTACAACTTCTTGATCTTGAAATGGTTGACTTAATGTTGGTACTTCGGATGGATTGTGCAGGAAAATCTAAAATATCTTAATTAATGTTCCGGAGCCAAGATCTAATGGCTTTATTCAAGGTTGGACTGGTCCACCGGGGCACTGGGCTATCCACGCCGTGACCGGCGATAGTCAAAACATTAAAACTGATCTCAGTTTTGCAAAAATTTAAAATTGATTATCTTAAAAATATCAATTTGTGAAAAGAATCATTTATTAAATCGTTTTTAAACTTAGATTTAAATAAAGAATTATATTTAATTTTATATATGTAATTTTTACAATTTAACTTTATTTTTCTGTAATTTCATTTCCATATTAATTAGAATCAATATAAAAACATAACTTATTTGAACATTTTTGGGATATAAAGCAACTTTCTCTGGGCCTAATTTATTATCCAGTCCAATCCTGGCTATATTTAAACACATAGCATGAAATTCAAGAAAGCTGAATTTGATAATTTAATACAACATATTTACTATGAATGTTTAGTTAAAAAATTAAAAAAATCTTCGTGCTTTGGATCGAGTGACTTAAGCGTATTTTTGGCGGGCGGATCAGAATTTTTATAACCAAGTCATTTGCATTAAATCCAAAAACTAAATTTAACGGTTTTTTTAAAACAAAAATGCACTAAAAATATATGTGACTGATATTGAAGATATAAATCTGCGGGTATTTTATGGGAGTATTTGTGGAAGTGGTAAGCATAAAAGAGTATGTATGATTTTTGCCACACCCTTATGGGTACATAGCGTGATTATATATATATATATATATATATATATATATATATATATATTTACTATAACTGATTATTTCAAAAATTAGATAATTTTTTTAAATAATAAAAAAAAAAGTGTAACAAATAGAGATATTTTCAAGAAAATGACGAACTGTTTGATAGATTTTAATTATGGTATATTACCTTATATCCTTGTATAGGTCCTTTACATATATAATCTATATCCTGTTCATTTGTTTCAATGTAAATTGTATAAGATGATTTGGGTCCGGCTTTTATTGCACGAATGGGATATTTTTCACTTATATTATAAGAATTTATATTTGTATTTAAAATGTATTTATTTGCACTGCAAAAATATGAATTATACGTTAGTACGTTTCGACGAACTAAACGTGCGTCTTCATCATAGAAATTGAAAATAAAATTTTCTGACCAAGACACACGAAGACGTATTCATTGTAGAGTCCTGAAGACAATATAATAGAGTCCAAAGAGAATATAATATATTATATAATGTATTATATTCTCTTTGGTAATAGAGATTGCCGAAACGTTGGCTTAGTAGTTAGTAAAAACATATAAAAGACTCAATTCCGTCAATTACTAATTTTTGTGGATGAAGCGAAAGTTGCTTGTTTGGATAGGAATGTGTGGAGGCGACTGATTTCGGGATGATGAAAAGATTTTGTGCCACAACCTTTTGGGTACATGGCGTGATTGTGTATATATGTATGTACTAATTTTTATCAAACTTACATTTTATCATGGTAAATGTCTGTACTATTCAATATATTAAATGAAAAGCATTGTCCTTCTTCGGTTAAAATTGGAGTGAATATATCTGTACAAAATAGTGGCATATCTTCACAATGCATTAGTGTGGTATTTAATTCTGGTGCTACCTGTAATTCAAGCAACACTCGTATATGTATTTTATCTATGGAATAGTTGACTTGCAATAAAGTTATATGATCTAGATCTGAAATTGATATTTCGACATTTAAACGAATTTCATATGTATTTTAAATTTAAATAATATAATAAAATAAAACGGCTTTAGGTTGTAGTTCTGTATTAATATTTATTATTAATCGACGTTTCGACGAACTCAACGTATGTCTTTATCAGGAAAAATTACACGGTAAATGTAATTTGTAAATTTGTATCAATTTTCCTGATGAAGAGGTACGTTGAATTTGTCGAAATGTTGATTATTAATAAATATTAATACAGAACTACAACTTAAAGCCGTTTTATTTGAATATATTGAGTTCTGAGATATTTTTTTACTCTGTTAATATAATAAGTTATTTGTTCAATTTTCGTAGTTAAAAAAAAAATGGAAAAAAGTTACAAAACTTATTCGCCATCTAGAAACAAAATCTTATTCAAGTAAATTTTTGCAAGATGTTTATTTAAATTAAAATACAAGTTAAATTCGTTCAATATTAAAATAAATTCTAGACCTATAAATCAGTTGATTTTTAGATACCTTCTGTAGGAAATCTATTGTACTCTCATCTGTTATTAAATCGCCATCACTATATTCTTGGTAGTCACATATTAAACTCATATCTTGAAGTTTTTTTAACCTATATTTTATTCATTGTAATTTTTATGTGTTATTTAAAACATAAAGGTTATATAATATTATATAATATTATGGTGTATAATTATCAGACGGATTATTTGTTAATAAAACATTTAAAAATATTATTATCGAATTTTTATGTTTCTTTTTTCATAATAAATATTGTTTGAAAAACGGCTGATAATTATGCGCCAACCTTATAATAAAAATCAATTACGACAGAAAAACTAATATGTACATACATTTCGGAAGTAATATTAGCACCTTTATCAAACATAATAGCAGCTTCTGTGTAGTTAAAAATAGTTTGTTTGCATTTAATTTGCGGACAAATTGTTAGAGCTGGAAATGGTATATAACGTATAGAAGATCTGCTTTTTACAAAACCAATTGGACTTGTTTTCCATTTTATCCACGATTCTTTTACTTGATCTGCGCATATATAGATGCTTATCAAAAATATTATTATCCACCATATTCTGAAAATATTTTTCAGATATTTCAGTGAGAGTATTATATGAGTTTTACTTCAGTTATAAATTTTTTTATTTTTGTTGAATATACAGTTTTTCCTATAGGGAAAAAATTTTAATATGAGTTTTATGAGGAAAACTTATTCTTTATAAAAAATTTTGCTTCTATCAAAACCCTTTATAGTCAAAGAAAAATCCAGTAATCACTTAAGATAAGATCAAAAACTTGATATTATGTCGAGTTGTTGATTTTAAATATGACTAAGTCCGAATGTTACATCAGTATTACTTGTTAATAATAATAATAATAATTATATTTTGGCAAATTAATAATAATAATAATAATAATAAAAAAGTAAGTCTCTTGTATGACAAATATTTTTAACATTTTTCACTCGATACTGATGTAACATTCGGACTTATTGTTAGTCATATTTAAAATCAACAACTTGACATAATATCAAGTTTTTGATCTTATCTTAAGTGATTACTGGATTTTTCTTTGACTATAAGGGGTTTTGATAGAGAATAAGTTTTTCTCCTAAAACTCATATTAAAATTTTTTTCCTTATAGGAAACTTCATCACTTTACACACTGTATATATATACAGGGTGCTTCAAAAAAATGTATACACACTTTAAACTATTGTAGTTTTCCCGCTCTACAAGGCTAATGTTATATTTCTTCGCCAGGTGCCAGAATAATCGTCCCTCTATGTTATATTATCAGTTGGAATTTGTAATATCAACATGGGGGACGTACGTTTGAGTTTTGAAGAACGTAAGCAGGTTATTAAGTGGTACTGGAAGTTTGAGAATGTAAATGAAGTTCAAAGACAGTGGAGAAGGGAGTATGATACAGAACCACCTTCAAGATTAACAATTACACGCATACGAGACAAATTCGAAGTTCATGGAACAGTGTGTGATGTGCATAAAGGTCATTCAGGTCGGCCTCGAACAGCTACAAGTGATGAGTCATCAACGGCAGTCTTGGAACTGTTTCAACGCTCTCCTAACAAATCTTCAAGGCATTTGAAGGCACTGTAACTGGTATTAATTACCTAACAATGCTTGCTGATTCCATATTTCCTGCCATTCGTGCATTATACGGTAATGATGATTTTTATTTTCAACAAGATGGTGCTCCGCCGCACTATCACAGGGACGTACGAGCTTACCTGGATCAAAATTTGTTGGGCCAGTGGATAGGACGCAGGGGGCCAATCGAGTTTCCAGCACGCTCTCCAGACCTTACACCACTGGATTTCTTCTTGTGGGGCACAGTAAAAGATGAGGTGTACAAACGTAAACCACGTAACCTAGACATTCTTTGGAATGAGATTCAAGCAGTGTGTAGAGAAATCTCATTGGACGTTTTGATACGATGTACAGAATCTGTGGTGACTCGTACTCAGAATTGTATTGATGCTGCAGGTCACCAATTTGAACAGTATTAACATTTGTTATTTATGTTTCATTTACATTGGACTTTCAGCTTTCTATTTTCCTGAAATTTAACTTTGTAGAACGGTAAATAAATTTTCTATGGAAGTTCAAAGTGTGTATACATTTTTTTGAAGCACCCTGTATATATATGTTTAACGGTGTTGCCTTAAATTCGGGGTTGGGTTGTTATTCGGCCAAATACGGTAATAATTTTTAAATCTTTTATTTTACCTTTCAATAGCAGTTCTCCGTTTTTCACCAATATATTTTATACCATGTAGACTACAATTTTCACAGTAATCACTAAAATTTTGTTGTATATTTTGATATATTTTTAATTTGATTCTATCACAGTGATTAATTTCTTTTTCAATATCTTTTTTATCGTTTTGATTTTGTGCTGTTTCTGGTACTGTCCACGTCCACATATTAATATTTACAAATAATTTAATTCTTCTATTTATGTTTATTTGGCAATATCACATACATCACATATAAAAGACCATAAGATACTAGATTTGTACATTGATAGTTCCTATATGTGCATACGAATTACAATTACATTAATTAAATATTCAGCTTGCACCCAGTGTGTTGTGTGCGTTTAATTTGTTTTTTAATTAAGAGAATGAAAATGTGGTTTTAATCAAATTTATCGTTATCCTTCGGGACTTGTATATATCAAATATATTTCATGTTATATTAAAAAAATCTCTATAACAAACATTTCAAATTTTCATTAATTTTTTTTATTTAATATTAAAAACATTGTTTAATTCTTTTTTTTTTAGATATATTTTATATATGATGGTGGCATTTAAAATTCAGATTTTTTTAGGAAAATATATAAATGCACTTGAATTAAAATAGAATGCACTTAGTTAGTTTGGATACTTTTCACTAAAAATAAGATACTTTGCACTTGGTACAACATAAATTTTAATTTGAATAATTTGCACTATAAATTTGAATAGTTTGCATTATAAACTCTACGAAACCCTATCATCTGCGCCACTGTTGGCTTAGGGTAGGTTAGGTTAGGTTTAGGTTGTTTAGTTATGTTATTATTCAATATAGGCGTTTATCTCATCGGCGCAAATGACAGGTATCGACTGGCGTAAATGATTGACAGTCCCCAAAGTGGAAAGTATCCGTTTTTTTAGTGGAAAGTATCCGTTTTATAGTGAAAGTAATTTAATACAAGTGATAATATTTTTTTTTGTGCATTATGTTTTTTCAAAGTTAAAATATTTTTTTTAAAATTGAATAAATTTATTTATAGTGAAATAATTTTTTTTTGTGCAATATATTTTTGTATAAGTGCAAATTGTTTTTATCAAAGTGAATATATTCTAAATTATAGTGCAGTTAATTTCAACCCATTTTTTTAAAATATTCAGAAAAACATCAAATATATGTTTATTTAAACTTTTTTAATAACATTTTTTTTGATATTCTAACAAATAAAGCTAAACTGGAGCAATTTTTTAAAAGAAAATTGGGTTTTCCATTTACTGGAAGAAGCACTTTTATTTGTTTTGTTTACTTGACCAAAAAATATTTTTCGTAAATTTATGAATAATTTTATTCCATACATGTAGCCGACTTTTTTTTAGATACACTGTATACACTATGTTTTCAATATTTTAAATAAATTTCTAAGACAAAATATAAAATTAATTGATGATAATTGGATTATCTAAACACAATAATTACACGCCCATGCATACCTACACAATCACGTCACGATGTCATGTTGTGGTATCAAGACTTATTTTAGCACAATTTATGAATATTAATCATGAAATTTTAGTGCGAAAATGATATTTATATAATATTGTAACGTGAATTTGAATTCGTGTCGGGGCAGTCTGAACAGTATTGGAAATGTATTAAAATAATCACCACCATATTTGCGATTGTAGTTTTGACTAGTATTTATTTACAATACTTAAACACTAAATAACAATAACTGTACAACAACAATGGTTAGCCGAGCGGAGCTAAACAAACAATTACACTATTTACATTACTTATAATTAATCTTACACCTATCGGACTGACATTAACACAACTTATGAACTAACACCATATTAATATACTTGCACACATTTATATTTACATATTTATATCTACATATTTATATCACTATTTATATCACTATTTATATCACTTATATTACACTACTATTTATTTCAACGAGTTACCACCACCGACCCATTACTATTAGATCGATTACCACGATCTAATCGGATCGGCGCTTCAATGATAACTGATCACATTATTTATCTCACTATTTATATTTAAGCGAGCCATCATCATTCGGCCAACTAGACCGAGTCCAACGATACAAACAGTTCGCTTGTCTGACGATGACTGCCTTCTCTTGTTGCTCGTAGCGCCTTAAGTAGGCTGCAACCAATCCTTCTCGAGAGCTTCTACAACAATCTAGAAGCCTAATGGAACCTTCGACACATACATTCACACAGAGCGCACACGGACTCACGTCATCACATAAACAGAATGTTGTAAACACATTCTTTACGCGTGACTCACCGCATGCACACACACACACATGTAAGCACGCATACACACACGCAAACATAATTACTTATACAATCTTAGTTTTGTTACACTGCCTCCTTCTTAAGAGTGTTCCGTCCCGGAACACGCTTGCTCCACCATAGGAGGGTATTTTGGGTGTCCGCGAAAATCTCCGCATGCTGGTTCTCCTGCAGCACTATCTTCAGGACCAGCCACCAGTCCAGCGGCTTCTCTGGCTTCAACCGTGCGGTCGGATCTCAACTCGCCAATCCTGACATGCCCCAGCATGTACTTGACGTTCTCCAGTTGACCAATCCGATCCGCAACCTTGCCTCGGACTATCAGTACCATGATGCCGTCCTTTATCGAGAGTGGTACTCCCTGGCCTTTCCGTTACGAATAATTACTGACTGAAGAATTTTCCTGAGCAGATCTACACCCGGCATGCGCCCAGCATACCCTCAACCTGCTCCACTTCAGTCCTCTCAGCCCGTAACCTGCCTCGGACCCCGCCGCATCATGACACAATCCTTTCTCGAGAATCCGTCCTGAATACTCCCGTAGTGCTTTCTCATCTTCTACTGCACGCAATCTTCACCGCCAAGTTCTTCGTTGGCTAGCGACGGCCAACTACGGACATCCACTTGCCGACCGGCGTGATGTTAGATGCCGGCAAGAACCCAGAATACTATCTTCATTCATATGCCGCGATCATAACATTCTGATCGCGTAGTGACAGCATCTTGCCCAAGGAATCACAGCTGCTGCTTCAGATATTTCAACCGAAACATCTACTTGCTTCCAATGACTACAGTGCCTCTCTTTTCCACAATCTTCTACAACTATCTGACCAGCATCCAGATCTTCAACGATCGATGACCCATCAATCCTCGAACAACCAGAACACTTTCGTTGTGTATAGATCGAAGAATTTGAGTGAGGATGTCTACACCGCATGCCCCAAGCATACATCGACCATCCTCCACTCCGATCCATCCAGTCCGTTGTGTTCCATGAACGACCATGTCATCGCCTCGTTGCCCATCAGCCCCACTTCATTTCAAGTTGTGGAACCACTGTACTCAGCCATCATTGGAACTTGTTTCAACCGTAGCACTGTCTTTCTGATGTTTTCATTCTTCATCTTTCTTGGCATAATTATCACTGTCACTAACACTTTTGCAACAATACCAGTTGCAAGCACACACACAACAATGCCAGTCCGATCATTCCTATCACAGTATAGATACTAACTTAAAACTATATACACATATAACAAAATACTCGACTTACTAACAAAAATCATTTACAACAATCAGATCTCATCAGTAAATCGAGCTTACATTGTTCAACAATCGCAAATACTCGCCTTCATTCCAACACTGCTCAAAACATACCCCTCACACCTGACACCAGTGTAACGTGAATTTGAATTCGTGTCGGGGCAGTCTGAACAGTATTGGAAATGTATTAAAATAATCACCACCATATTTGCGATTGTAGTTTTGACTAGTATTTATTTACAATACTTAAACACTAAATAACAATAACTGTACAACAGCAATGGTTAGCCGAGCGGAGCTAAACAAACAATTACACTATTTACATTACTTATAATTAATCTTACACCTATCGGACTGACATTAACACAACTTATGAACTAACACCATATTAATATACTTGCACACATTTATATTTACATATTTATATCTACATATTTATATCACTATTTATATCACTATTTATATCACTTATATTACACTACTATTTATTTCAACGAGTTACCACCACCGACCCATTACTATTAGATCGATTACCACGATCTAATCGGATCGGCGCTTCAATGATAACTGATCACATTATTTATCTCACTATTTATATTTAAGCGAGCCATCATCATTCGGCCAACTAGACCGAGTCCAACGATACAAACAGTTCGCTTGTCTGACGATGACTGCCTTCTCTTGTTGCTCGTAGCGCCTTAAGTAGGCTGCAACCAATCCTTCTCGAGAGCTTCTACAACAATCTAGAAGCCTAATGGAACCTTCGACACATACATTCACACAGAGCGCACACGGACTCACGTCATCACATAAACAGAATGTTGTAAACACATTCTTTACGCGTGACTCACCGCATGCACACACACACACATGTAAGCACGCATACACACACGCAAACATAATTACTTATACAATCTTAGTTTTGTTACAATATTAAAACTGATTTGAACATTAATTTTTTAACATATTGACATATTGAATGAATTGCTGTCGTAATTTTCCATATTTACATAACTACTAGCAGATACTGTAATTTTTATTTTTTTATGTTAAAAACAACAAAAAATTATTCACGTGGCTTATATTTTACTAAACATTAATAAATTAACCTAACCTGCAGGTACACGTACAACTAATTTATCTTGCGTATTACCTATGTTAAATGCGAGTTTTCAAAATAAGTTTTAACATTATAAATATCATTTTTGCACTAAAATTTATATAAATAAAATGTGCAAAAGTAGGTAAACACATTTGGTGACAGTAAAGTAAAGCTTACTGTGACTTTTTAGTGAAAAAATGTGTTAAAAAAGTGAATACTCCAGAGGACTTTAGTGAAACTTAAGTAATGTATCAGGATTGTAGCAGAATTTGACAAAGGTCAGATATTTATTATTATTTATTATAAGAAAATCTGATATTAGGGATAGGTATTTTAAAAAAATAATAAGTAATTTTTATTTATTTCTTTTTAAAATTTTAATCTATTAATTAACAAAATTATAATATATTGTTTTTATAAGAGATATTAATTTAAATCGAATATTAGAATATATTTTGCAGACATATAGATTTTATTGAAAAAGATTATAAATATGAGAATATATTTATTATATAAGATAAGTGCCAAAAGATTTTTTATAATATTGTGTCTGTTTCTTCTAAGATTTAATAAACAATAAATCTGATCGGTATATGAAATATTTAATATAAAAAAAAATGTATATCAAATTATAACAAATTGTGTAATTTATGTAACATATATTTACTAATGTTATGCTATCGTGACAAATAAAGAAATGAAGTAATATATGTGTCAAATATTTGTCACAAATGAAATTTGCGTTACTTAAGACAATCAAAACGGTATTATTTTTAAATGATTTAGAAAAAACATAAAAATATGATAATTCATTTATTTTCTAATGTCTAATAAATTATCTAACAAATATATTTGTCAAATATATGTTATTTCGAATATTAAATAGTTTTTTAATAATTATGAAAAATGATATACTTAATTTATTTTAGCTAATATATAATTTATTTTTTAATAGCTAGTAGCATTTTTATTAAACGCTGGATATCTCAGCCCGAAGTATATATTAGCAAAGAGAATATAGTATAGTATACTATACTATCTTTGATATTAGATAATCTTTGAAAAAATATGTCCATATTTTTATTATTTGCTGAGAACTTTGATTAATATAATGATAATATTATTAAACAGATATTTTAGTTATTTAAAATGTAAAGCTTGCTTTTAGTAGTATAGTTTAAGTTACAAGATAAAAATGTATGTATGAATTTTTTAAATATAGAGTGAATATAGAAGAAGGATTTATATGCCAAAATTTAATGAAATAAGTTAATTATAAAAAATATCGATTTAAAAACAAGAAAAATAGATATTGAGACTTTTCGTATTTAAGTATAAAGCATAAATTATATATAAACAAATTTCATATATAATAAAATAAATATTTTTTGTATTTTACATTTTTTAAAATTTTAATATTATGTCCAGCCCACTGTGATGTAGAGACACATTATGTCCGTAATATAGTATTTAGTTTTCTGTTATGTATTTATTTGAAATTTAAAAAAATTTTGACATTTAAATCCTTTCGTATTTTCACTTTTGAAATATTTGTATAATTATTCAACCGGTCTTCTCATGAATTAGCTGAGCACCCCATAATTTTCTTCCGTACATATGAATGTTGCACCACATGCGTAGCGTGAGGAAATAGATAATTTCCACCAGTGAAAGAAATGAAAAGCCCATGAAAAGTCCTAATAAACCGCCACAGTTGGCAAGGAAATCTGTTTGACCATACAGCTCACTACGACGGGACGTTATGAATTGATTGTCCTTAAAGAATATATTTATTCTTGTCATATGAATCCTAAAACAATCACATTTTATTAGTATATTTACGTATTTTATAATAGTATAGTAAAAAATCTTTCTGTTTATATTTTAATGAAAAAATCGATGTTTCGACGAACTGCACATACATCATCATTTATTCCTGATGATGATATACGTGGAGTTCGTCAAAACGTTGATTTTATTAAAATATAAACAGAACTTAATTCTAAAGTCTGTTTATTTTAAAAAATAATTTATTATGTCAACCCAAAATTATGCGTGGATGTTGATAATATTAAAAATTAGTAATAAGGTATGAAATATACAAGCGAATGTCTAATGAACGTTTGGTTAAAAAGATTTATTTGAATGATTTTGATGGTATACGTTTGCGTGGACGTCCGATGAGTAGTTGGAGTGGTATGATTGAGAGTGTTTTGCGTGAGCGAAAGTTTCCAAGTAGTAGGAATAAAAGAGCATGTATGAGAGGAATTATGGATGTGGATGAAGCGAAAGTTGCTTGTTTGGATAGGAATGTTTGGAGGCGACTGATTTCGGGATGATGAAAAAAGTTTGTGCCACACCCTTTTGGGTACATAGCGTGATTGTGTATGTATGTATGTATGTATGTAAATATACAAAATTTATTTTTTATAATTAAAAAAACATTAATCAGACAGCTTTTCTGTACACTGTAAAAAATTTATGTAATTTTACATGTTTTGTGAATATAATTTTTCAAATTACGCAAATTATCACAGTAAAATCACAAAATGTTGTTATTTTTACTATTAATTACATAAAATTACATAAATTTAAGATATATTTTTTTACACTGCAGCTTATAATAATTTTTGCTATTATATATAATCCAAATTATCATTTTTTATAAAAAAAATGTCGGTGATAATATTTTGGCTGTTTGATATTTACCCTGGATAGTTATTTGGGTCATCTCCAAACGCTGTGAAGAGCTTTTTCCAATTGAAATCAGCTTGAGATGTTTCGGCATTATAATGAAGTGAGGTACAAGCCGGTAAACAGTTACATTTGTGAAGGCTCTCTGTTAATTCGGATTCATGTAGATCTTGTTCGGAAATTTCTGATTCTACTTCTTGTAGTACAAGCCGTCCTAATGAGAAATGATGAATATTATTTTTATCATCTTAGTTAGGTATTGGTTTTATTTGAGTAATAAAAATATAACTTGTAAGAGCAATAAACTACAGTTAAGATTTTTGAGTTATTCAGTTATTGAATCGGCTAGCTAAGCTAGCTCAAGCTTCAATGTAAGGCCAGTTGACACTGTTTTTATCTTTAGGATCTCGTCAGTATAGTGCTTTGATCAGTTGCTTAGCTAGCCGATTCAATGACTGAGTAACTTGTGAAGTTTTGAGAAAAAAACTCAACTTTATTTAGTTTATTTCACAAATATACACTTATTTACATTTTTGTTCAATGTTATTTGTAAGAGAAAGATAAAAATAAATTGAAATAGTAAATAGTATGAGCCTTAGGTAGTACTTACGTTGTGCTTCTGTGACACATCTGGTACTTCCTGATCCGCAAATTCGTGTGTTATTGCTATCTATAAATCGAACATATTTTTTAGTCTGTAACCTCTAAATATAACATGGGCACATTAAGAGAGCTGGTACAAGGAACTGTCATGGAGGGATTACGGGATTGCTATCTTTTATTGTAAACGCATTAGTAAGAAATAACAATCACCTATTATGCAGGTTGCATACAAATTTTATGTAAAAAAAAAATATTTATATTATTATTTCTGGACGCAATACAATAATCATCGCTTTTTACTCCTCATAACATAATATACTATTATTAGCTTATTGGATTATTAGCATATTAAATTTTATTAAACTTTATTTACCTACTGCAGATTTTTATCTTTTCAAAGCAGTTTTTATTTTTTTTTACTAACTGCATACATTTGAAAATGGCAGCTGATTACTTTTAGAAACTTACGAAGAAACATACAAATATTTAAATATTTAACTTGATTAGCCGTAACTTTGTGATACATTTTGGATTAAGATAAATATTTAATTATTTATATGTTTCTAAATTATTGTAGCTATTTCATTCTCACTTTAACTCTCGTATGCATAAACATATTCGTTAAAAATAACAGTTCGTTAAAATGAAAATTCTTTGATTTCTTACGAAATTCAACAATTTCTATTTTAACAAAAAGTTATTTTTAACGAAAATATTTATGCATACGTGTATAAGTTTTTAACAGCTTTGGATGAGCCTTGTCTGTTTGTAATTTCAATTAAAACTAATAATTATAAACTGTGACAGCACGTGCAGAAAATGTAAACTTACGTGGCATATGATACGAAACGCATTTACAATGATGTAGCGTGTAAATGGTGAGACATTCGATTTCGCAGTTTTGTTGGGTATAGATTTTGAAGAAACGTAACTTTTTTTCGTTTGGGAAATAACAATGTCTTCTAGCTGGATGATAATCTTGAAGGCCTTCTGATGTGGTCATCATATCTGGTTTCACAGCTACAACTACTTCTTGATTCAGCGGCGCTCGGAAATATTGCTGACTTACTCGGGGCGTTTCAGCAGGATTGTGCAGTAAAATCTAGAATCACATTTGTGATACGTTTGTTAAGTGCAAAATACGCAAAAAATTAAATAACTATTTCATTTAATTCGAATTAGATGACTCAATTTTGAATTATTTGTTTCTATTTAATTTAGATGATATTTTTTATAGCATTAGTTAGTTTATTTACATATAAATTAGTTGAAATCAAAATGTTATTTCAAATGAACAAGAATATGTACAACAAAGTGGAAAAAATATCTAATTACATTAAATGAATACTATTAAATTAGATGTTTTATCAACCTGCACAAAAATTGGGTACTATTAAGTGTTTATTTAATAGAGCTGCTTCAATTTGCCATAAAGGTAATCTTCAAGATGAACAAAAAATGTTTGAAGAAATATTTCTAATGAACGGTTATGATAAATATTTTATCAAGAAAGCTATACATCCTAGAAGAGTTTGTTAAGAAGTCTTGATCTTAAAGCTGAATTACATTATACTTTTTTCGTCTAGATTCATACTAGGTTTCTAGTTCAATTTTCGTTCAAGTTTTGTTAAATTTTCATACTTTTTTTACAATCGGTCGTGTATTGTCGAGTTTCTTCGATTTTTTTCCGATGTATTGCCAGTACGCCAACTTAAAAATATAAAGTACTTAATTTGACAGATACTGACAAACACATTTAAACAAAAATGAAAACATATAAGGTTGGTACAATTGCCTGCGCATGCGTATAATGTATCTAGTATGAAACTTGAATAGGAAAATAGAGCATGTTGTATATTTCTATACTAGGAAGCTTGAACGAAACTTGAATGTAAAAATCTGATTTACATTATACTAGAACTGACTATCTGCACTTGAACGAAACTTGAACTAGAAACCTAGTATGAATCTAGACGAAAAAAGTATAATGTAATTCAATTTTTATTTTGCTCTAATTTTGTACGTCAAAATTTCAAAAATTTTTGGTGGAATTCATACTATTTGTTCAGTTTAGTTCAATTCCGTTCAGATAAAACATTATTTCATGCATTTCTTATGAGAGTATTTATACTATTCGTTCTGTTCAATTCAGATTTGTTTCGTTTTTTGCATGAAGCTGCTGGAAGATATTTGAACTGTATTGAACGGATATAATAAATTGACTTTAAATCGACGTTTACCTTAAATCCTTGTACAGGACCACGGCAAAGATAATCCATATCTTCTTCCACAGCTCGTAAAAGAATGGTAAGTCCAGCTTTTTTTCCAGCGCCTAAAGCTCGCAATGGATATGTTGACATTGTTGAACCAGATTTATAACCCGTGTGCAAATTCCAATCTGATGACATATTATTGTGTAGATAATGTTCATTTTGTCTGCAAAGAAATATATTATTTTTATCATCTTATACCCTATAGTGTAATTTGTACGTATTTCGTTAATTAATGAAAATATCATATATTTGAAAACATGATTATTATTTAGTTTTTAATTACAGTAGAACACACCTTTTATAAAGTATTATTAATTTAATATATAAGCGTGGTTTAAATCCCATATCAACATCTCATTTGGGACCAACAAGCTATTTTTAATTATTTTTCAGATAATTTATTAAATAAACATTTTTATATTAAAAATTATTTTTTTGTTCTTTTATTTTTATATCAATTAACTGAAAATCATCATATATATATACCTATAATTTCTGGATACTAAGATTTGGTACCATTGAATTGTTATTAATTATGTGGGTGTATACTTTTTTTATGCAATATAGGAAAAACAATGTTATTTTTTTAACATCGCAATTCCTGCTTCCCCGTTAGTTATAGAGAAAAAATATAAAAAACAAAAATTGTTTACAATTAAAAACTACATTATTTACGCTTAAAATAATTGCGATATTGCGTCTCAGTAATTAATTATTAATTAAATAAATATTAACAGTTTTCGGCAATATCAGACAGCCATGAACGAAACGCGAATGTATTTTGTTATTTTTTTGCATTTAAATGACAATACACTGACATTTGTGAACAAAATACATTCGCGTTTTGTCCATGGCTGTCTGATATTGCTGAAAACTGATAATATTTAATTAATTAATAATTAGTTACTGAGACGTAATATCACAATTATTTTAAGCGTAAATAATGTAGTTTTTAATTCTAAATAATTTTTGTCTCTTATAATTTTTCTCTAAAACTAACGGGGAGGCAGGAATTACGATGTTAAAAAAATAACATTGTTTTTTCTATATTGCATAAACCAAGTATACACCCGGTATATACAGGGTGTTCGTTCGCTTGGTTGATATAGGGCAATAACATGGGATTTCGATAATATGCAGAATACACTTTCTGAAGTAAAATTTGGAGGAATATTTAGAATACTTTTCGATAGGGAATAAAAAGTTCTATAATTTGGTTCTACTTTTAACTTGCTAGTATGTGCCGTTTGAGCGCTAGAATTTTTTTAAAAATGTTTTTTAGAATTTTCAATAATTTTTCTTGCTAAATCAGTATAAGTTAGAAAAAAAAGTTACTTAGTTATTATGTAGCTAATTTTTTTTTCTATTTTACTGATTTTTTTCCAGATTTTTTTGAGGAAATTTTGAAAAAAGTCTTATTTTGAATTTTTTTAAAATATAACTTTTTTTCAAATTTGCTCAAAAAAATCTGAAAAAATTCAATAAAATAGAGAAAAAATTAGCTACATAATAGCTAAGTAACTTTTTTCTCTTACTCGTACTGATTTAGCAGGAAACATTATTGAAAATTCTAAAAAACATTTTAAAAAAATTCTAGCGCCCAAACGGCACATGCTAGCAAGTTAAAAGTAGAACCAAATTATAGAACTTTTTATTCCCTATCGAAAAGTATTCTAAGTATTCCTCCGAATTTTACTTCAGAAAGTAGTATTCTGAATATTATCGAAATCCCATGTTATTGCCCTATATCAACCAAGCGAACGAACACCCTGTATATATATATATTTTTTTTTTTTTTGAAGTTCTTATGAAGACTAGGTGAATATGTTCTAAAAATTGTATTAAATTTTGATAAGTAGTATAATCTAAATAAAAATGAAATATACTAAAAAAATTTGTAGTAGAATTTTATAAATATCTAAAAATTAAATTTGAAATTTTTAATCAAAGTGATAATAAAGAATATTTTGAAAATTTATTTCACTACAAATGGTTATATGTTTAGGAATATTTTTAGAAATATAATATTATTTATTTTATAAATTATATAAATATAATTAAATAAATTATTTAAATTATATAAATATAAATTTATTTATTTTTTATTGTTTACTTTGCATCGAAATATAGTAATTTGACAAATCTATATCTTGATTTTTTCAGAATTTGAATATTTTATTTCAATTTATTAAAAAAATAAATGAGTATGGATATAACTTACACTTCCTCGTTTAGGACGTTAGTACTATCGAGCATATTGAATGTATAACACAGTCCTTCCTCTGTCAGCATTGGACTGAATAAAAGTTCACATGATACGTTATGTTGATTCATCCATTTACATTGCATAAGTGTGTCGTCAAAATGTGGTGCTATCTAAACAAAAATTTACAAAATTTTTGTAATAACATTAAAAAAAACAATAGTCAATCATTTTTCTTTTAGATACGTACATCGTCAATAAATTTAACTGCTTTTTGATCTGTAAATCTGTCTCCTTTGGTGTACAAATGTTGATCGCACACTAAAGTGGAATCTTGAAATTTTTTAGCTCTAAAATTAATATAATTTGTTGAATAAAGTCTCATTTACAAACTACTAAATTTATATTATGTTTTAGTTGTAATGCTTGTAAAAATTTATTAAAAAAAATTAATAATCCCAATTGTCACTGCTATGAAATTAACATCAACTAATTAAACTAAAATCATGTGTTTGCGTTTAGTTTTTAATAAGTAGTTTGGTGTGAAATAATTATCTCTGCGTTAAAACATAATACTATAGTTTTGTGAATTAGCTATAAAGCTTTCATTCGATTTTAATAAAATAAATAAAACATTAAAATGCCAATTTATATTATCTACTTTGTTTCTATATAAGTAACTTTTAAAAATGATATAAACTAAAATCGATTAGAACCTGAACCGATTTGAACGGATAATATGAATTAGTTTTTATGGGAACAATTTTACCGTTGTCCTTCAAAATTTGTGTAACTTTATAAAGTTTCAAAATTACTGAAGCACGTTGAGTACCTTGTGTAATTGATTAGGATGTTAGTCTTTTTCATAATTAGGAGGCTTAGCTTTTGAAACAGTATTATTTCTTATTTGACTTATTTTTTTGTGATTCAGGTATTTTATTTTAAATTTATCATATATTTATAAATGTTTTGTAATTATATATTTTGAATGTACTTACTCTGCTGGTGATAAATTGCCTTTTCGTTTGTAATGGTCAGTGAAATTGAAAATTGTTTGGCGTGCTTTAGTTTCGGAACAGATAGTCACAGCGGGAAATGGTACTTGCCAAACGGGTGTTGGACTTTGGGCAAAGCTTACAATCACAGGACTTAGCTCCCATTTTGTATAAGTTTTCAGAATCAGCGTTGAACACAGAAATATGCTTACTATGAAAATAGTTATCCACCAAATTCTAAAAAAAAAACAAAAATATGTAAAATACGTTCAGTAATACTTTTATTGTGTTTTTTAAAATTAAGAATTTTTATTAAGAACGATAGCAGACAAATATTATTATATACTTTGAAAGAAACTGATTTAGGATTTTTCTAACAAGCGTCAACTAATCGGTTTTTAACGAGATTTTTGATTGTCTTTGTATTAGAAAATTGAGCAAACGATTAGAGTTATTCAAATAGGTAAAAAAGTGTAGTTTTTGTCCTGGAATGTGTGATATTTTAAAGAAACAGAAACTTGAATTTCTGATCAAGTAAAAATTCGTAATTTTAAAATATGTAAGAGATATTAAAAGGTGACGAAATGTAAGAATACTTTCAAGTACAAGTATGGGAGATATGTATTAAGTATGTTCGATTGACTCTCTTGTGTTTTATTGCAAAACGCCGCCGTAAATGATGCAGCGATTTGTCGTTTACATAACATGTAACTGCGAAATGAATAAGTGGGCATGCAGTAGACGCAAGGGTGCGAATCGAACAGGGCTACACTGTAAAAAAAATTTACAATGAAAATCATTGGACACTTTGTTGCCAACGATAATCATTGTAAATTTACAAAAAAATGTATTTTTACAAAAATTATTTTTATATGTAAAATTACAATTACAAATTACATTTTAATATTACATTTGCTAAGTAAATTTACATAACTACTTGTAATATTTCCACTTTTTAAAGTAATTATTACATTTTTGAATGTAAATATTACATTTATGCGTACATATTTATATTAATAAATGTAACAATTACATTTACTGTTGTAAATATTACATTTATTAATATAAATATTACATTTATAATTTTTTACATTTTTATATAAAAATATTTGTATAATTACATAAAATAAGTATTCAAATGTAAAAATACATAAAAATTGCAAAATTCAAATAATATTATAAAATTTCTGTAATATTTACAGATTTTAGTAAAATTACAAAAAAAAATGAAAATTACAGTGAAATTCATTGTAAAATTATCATGATTATCATTGTAAATTTACACTGATTTTTTAGTAGTGTAGTAAATGAGGTGAAATTGATATATGAAAGATATGAAACAGAAATATGTGTGTACCTTTCAACTATGGTCCTATTTTTTTCACCCATGTACCGAATACCGTGCAGACTAGAATTTTCGCAATATTCGCGAAAATATATTCGTATACTACGACATACCCCGATGGAGTGTTCATTATCATCTTGTTTTTCAACATCTGCTTCTTCTAGTTTTTTCTCATTTATTTCGATTTTTGGCGGGGGTGACAATTGTTCGCTCCAATTATTGTCGGTTTTACTCATTTTTTCGAAACTATTACATTAAAAAAATTCATTATATTCGATTTCTTCCGTATTTTGAATTAAATTAATAAATTGCAATAATTGAATACAAAGTTGTATTTCAAAAAAATAATGGTCCGTTTTTATAACTTTACTTTGATTTTATATTCTATAATTTTATATACGTATATATATATATATTTATATATATATATATATATATATATATTCTATAATTAAAGGTGTTTTACATGAGCGAACATTTCAGTCTTGCTTATCTGAATAGAAACGTTTGACGGAAACTAATTTTTGCTTGAATGGAAGAATTTGTGTCACATTCTTATGGGTACACGATGTGATAATATAATATATATATATATATATATATATATATATATATATATATATATATATTATTTAAATTGCTTTTATTTTATTATTTATATAGGACTGTGACAGGAACAATCATATATCATGTCACAGTCCTTTATAAATAATAATTAACCACCCAAGGAACCATAAACTTCAAGTGCTTTTATTTTGTTTATGTTTTTTTAATTATACCAAAAAATAAAAGAAAATTTGACGTGTAAATAAATTTTAACAAAAATAAATTTTTAAAAATTTTTTTTATGCGAATTTAATAGAATACAGTAAAATATTCCTGAAGCCATTGATAAATCTGAAATCAGTATATCTGATGAGAATTAGAATTGTTCCAATATTTTACAGGGAGTATATTAATACTCATACACAATGGCGTAACTAGGTGTGTCAAATTTAGAAGTAAATCTCGGAGCGAAAAAAAAACAACTGAATTTTATCTTATTGTTTATTGTTGAGTACATGAAGTTTTAATTAATTAAAAAATGTTGAGACAAATCTTTTCTTCATATATTTATTTCTAAAAGAGAATGTACATTTCGACTACCCTGTGGTCTTCTTCAGCTAAGACTCTTAGCTGAAGAAGACCACAGGGTGGTCGAAATGTACATTCTTTTTTAGAAATAAATATATGAAGAAAAGATTTGTCTCAACATTTTTTAATGAATTTTATCTATTATAATTTTTGTATTTATATTTTTTTAAACTTAAATGAAATATAAAAAAAGATCAGGTAAAGAAGAAATAAAATCTTTTAAAGATTTATCTATAATGTTTTGTTTTACCTAAAATAAAAAATATAATTTATAGTTTTTTAATCATATTAGATGAAATATATAATTCAAGAGTAGATAATTACTACGTGAGATGGATTCACCTAATGCGATTAAAATTTTTTTTTTTATTTGTCGTATATTTCTATATTCTTTTTCATCGATTTATCCTACATTATTATTTATTTATTATTTATTTAAACCATAGCTATGTCTAACCGAAATCATTTACTGGAATAAAAAAATCTTATTAGCTACTGTATGTAGGCCGTACACGTACATGTATAAACAGTACCAATTATTGGTACTATTATATCTTATTTTTTTAATAAGTTTATTTAATATACATACATACATACACAATCACGCCATGTACCCAAAAGGGTGTGCCACAAACTCTTTTCATCACCCCGAAATCAATCGCCTCCAAACATTTCTATCCAAACAAGCAATTTTCGCTTCATCCACATTCATAATTCCTTTCATACATGCTCTTTTATTCCTACTACTTGGAAACTTTTGCTCACGTAAGCCACTCTTTCAATCATACCGCACGAACTACTCATCGGACGTCCACGCAAACGTATAAAATCAAAATCATTCAAATAAATCTTTTTAACCAAACGTTCATTAGACATTCGCTCAACATGTCCGAACCATCTTAACTGACTAACACCAACTTTTGCTACATTTTATTCAATTTCACACACATCATACACTAATCTATTTCGTACCCGATCTCTCCTCTTTACACCACATACCCCACGTAAAAATCTCATTTCCACAGCAGTCATTTTCCGTTTATGCTTTTGCAATCAAAATAAAATAAATTTCAAATTAAATAATGCGAAAATTGTTTAAATATTATATGCTAATTTTTTAATGTCAACTGGTAATTTAATCGACATCCAACGCATTTGAATCTTTATATTTTCATATCAATTTGATTTTAAATATTTTGTATGTAAATTATAAACAAATTATTTTGAATTTAGTAAGCTAATTCGAATTAAATTAAATGGCTATTTAATTTTATTTTGATGTAATCATTTCATGCTTGTTAATTTTATTTAAAAAAAAAAAAACCATGTCTTCGAACCGGAACTGAATCGGAAAACAAAAAAAAAACGTTTTTTGTATTTACAGTATATAATTTTAATTTATTTATAGAAATATATATTAGCCCGATTGAGGCCGATATATATTAGTCAGGCTGGTAAAGATCAGTTTTAAAATCGGTCTTAAGACAAAGCAATTATCATAAAAGCAAGACTAAATAAATAAACTAAAACATTGAAAAATTAGTAGTGCTAGTCAAAATGTCATTATTTTTTTTTAATTTCCGGATTAAATACGTTAACTCTATAGAAACCATTCGATTTTGAAAAAAAAGTAAATTAATATTTAATTATCAAACATTCAACAATAATAACTAAAAAATTTTACTTTTATATTTTGTATATTAGTTAGGTTAAAGTTCTGTATTAATATTTATTTAAAATCGACATTTTGACGAAACTCAACGTACGTTGATTATTGTTTTATTTATCCTGATGAAGACGGACGTTCAGTTTTGTTGATATGTCAATTTTAAATAAATATTAATACAGAACTTTAACCTAAAGCAGTTTTATTTTTTACTATGTTAACAAACAAGATAATTTTTATAACTGGAATGTTGAAGAATTTCTAATATTGGAATAAAAATATTTGTCATTTTACATTTTAACATTTTAAGTCATAGTGTAATTTATTTGAAAATAAATAAAATAAAATTTATATATTTACTTACCTACTGTACAAAAAAATTGCAGCAATTTTTCTTGTTTTATTTACTCACTTTAAATAGAAAAAGCAAAAAATCACAAATGAGTAAAAACAATTGCCACAAGAATCTAGCTATCGATAGGACGGTAGAATAACATCTGAGCATCATAATTGTAGCTACAGTTTTATATTATGTTGTCGATGTGTTTAACATCAATATTTTTCACGCCCAGTTTTCCCGGTTTTTTTTTTTAACATTTTCATTTATTAGTTAAAATGATATTTATAGAAATTTATTTTACACATGACATTTGTGTATGAAATATGTATATGAAATAAATTGTAATTACTCTTTTTTTTTTCTCTCGAAAATATATTGTTTTGGGTTTTGGTGCGATATATTAAAAAAAGTTATTTTAGAATGATGAGATAAATGTTTTAATGTATGATAATGTAAAATTTTCCTTTAGGAATTATTTTAGTCAATGTCAAGTCAATGTCAAATGTGCAACTGAAGCAGCTATAAAAAGGATAATAAAATTTTAAAAATAAAATAGCAATTGTTTTTATTATATACACAGTAACTTACAAGTAACATAGAAGAAAAGATACAAAATTGTAGTAAAAAATATTGTGCAAGATTTTTATATTAAAATAAAACTGCTTTAGGTTAAAGTTCTGTATTAATAATTATTATTAACTGACGTTTTGACAAACTTAACATCCGTTTTCATTAGGAAAAATGATACAAATGACATTTATAGTTAATAAAGAAACAAATTACTAGGTAACAAAATAAGTAACTAGATCTTTTAATTAATGGAAGCGAAATTTTATTTAAATTTACTTACTTATTTTGTTACCTAATAACTTGTTTATATGTTTTGTTTATTTTAGTGTAAATGTAATTTGTATTATTTTTCCTCATGAAGACGTACATTGAGTTCGTCGAAACGTCGATTATTAATAAATTTTAATACAGAACTATAACCTGAAGCCGTTTTATTTTTAGATTTGTCATTAAATCGTCTAATAATAGACAAGACACGATAAGACACATTTAAATAAAAATAATATAAAAAATTCCAAAACCACACTTTAAGTGTGGTTTTGGGATTTTTAATAATATTATTTTTATTTAAATTTCGCCACAGTAGATCATTTTCTAATCTTTTATCAAGACACATTTACTTACGATAAGACTGCGAAATGTAATCGATCTGCATAAAAGATCGATTGATCGATTAAAATGATCACAATAAAAGAAAAATCGATTAGATCGATCTGATCGTTTGATCAATAAGATTATTAGACTGATCTGATTTCTTGATCCATCAAATAGTTTGATCAAACATTTAATTTTTATATGTATACGTTCTATCTCAATCGTGTAATTTGGGCAAAATTTTGCACGCAGTTTGTGCATTGGTTGCACGTGAAAAATGTAGTAAAATTACATGATTAGGACGTAACATATATATTAAAAAAAAAAAACTAACAATTTTGTAACTTCTGTGAAGTCGCTTGTGTAAAATGGCTAGTCGCTAGAATTAAAGTAATAAAAAATGGGGGTTTCCATTTGAAAAAAACGTGATTTTATTGTTCTTTGAACTTCAAGCTTACAGCAATATTCTAGGCACATTTTTAAATAGTTTAATTATTTTTTTTATGAAATTGTAGTCCATTAATAAGACGTTGTTTACGAATTGCAAATATTTGATTGCATTTTTTATTTATATTCACTTACAATAAATTAAAACATAAATTGAAATCAACAAAAATATTTTTTAAATATAAAATTTATATATTTAATATTAATCTACTGAATTTAAAAGACAGTTTCAAGACAAATAAAGTAAAGCAAGAAATTAATATGCAAGAAATTAAAATGACGTTTTATTTAAAAATATGAAATTAAATGCTATAGTGCGAACCCGACCCGACCCATAACCTGACCTATGAAACGTTCTGTATTTATAGATGAAAATAAATATAAATTTGTTTTAAAATTTTATTATATATATATGTTTTAGTGACTGGAAAAATTTATATTTATTTGTTTATTGGGATTAACAGTCAGGCAGAAAAAACAACTCAATTCATTTTGCACTACAATATAACACAAAATAAATGTAAAAAATGTAATTACGAAAAAACAATTAAACTACCTTAAAGGTCCCTGGACGTGCTCACACTAGAAATTAAATAAAATATTATTTCTGGTATTAAAAAAACCTTGTACTACTGAACTGATATCGGCTGGGTCGGAGTGGTTCGTAACCCACAATAAGCTGTAGGTCGCTTGCTTTGGCTGCTATATGTTTAGCTTTTCGAGGTATTACGGGAACGGATTATAATGAAATTCGAAACTGTTATTTAAAATATTTTTTCTATTTCTAATAAAAAAAAAGAGTAACTGAAGGAGAACGCATTAAAAACTCACTATATATATTATATATACTGTATATAGAAAATAGGAGATATTGGGATGTCGGTCATCAATGTTAGGGCTAAATAATTCAAAACTCTATTTGAATTTAATTCCGAGCTTTCAGCCTTATTTCAGGCCATCTTCAGGGAAAAGTTCGAAGAGACTAGTGTTAATGGTTGAAGCTCGCGAAAACAAACACACGTCTTTGTGTAGAATTCATGAAATTGGAATTAGATGTTTGAGATTAAAATTAAAATTATTTTTGATTGTTACAAGTTAAAACGAAATAAGTTATAAATAATAAAAACACATTATTTTGTTGATGTATAAAACATTGTTTAATATTACTTTTCGAATTTATTTAAAATTTTGACACCATTTTGTGCGATCGTATGTGCAATATATATATATATATATATTTATAAAGGTTTTTGTTGGGATTTGAAGTCAAACAGAATGTAGCAATTAAAACTCAATTCATTGTAAACGCAAGCTTTCGGAGGTTACTTTTCTCCTTCTTCAGGCGACCTATTTAATATTCAATTTATTTTTGTAGTCATTACAGAATTTTATTTATGTAAATCAATTAAACCAATGATAAAACTATTTTGGATATCCAAAATAGAACTCTAACTAAAACAATGATAATTTGTACTCTTTAAATTTTTTTTAATAAAGTCCTTGGTTATTGCAGACAACCCTTAAAGAAGGCACAAATTGGTGCCGAAAGCTCGGTGAATATCAAATGAGTTGTTGATTTTTTATTAACACTTTTGGCTGCCAAACCCATCATTTATTTTCCTTTATATATTAGTATTTAAATATTAGCATAAACTAATAATCTGAAAATGAAAAATTCATATCGCCTCGACCTGGGATCGATTATTAGTTTATGCTAATATTTGAATACTAACATATTTAATTGATGTAACTATCATCTAACTTTACTAATATATATATATATATATATATATATATATATATAAACTGTACAACGTTTTTCCCAATAACATTAAACTCTTGAACGGTAAAAAATTTAATAGGCGCACTAAAGTTATAGGAGTACTTTTTATTCTTTTGAAGATTATTTTAATTTTATAACTTGGAAAAGGATGTTAATCATTTAAGTTTAACAGGCAAGTTTTCGATTTATTTTTAATCTTCTTCAAAGGCCTAAAACTAACATTTTTTTTGTTACATTCCATAAACCATGTGGTAAAAATACAATAATTTTCACTATAATGAAAATGTGTTTAGTAAAACACATAGATTGTAAAACATATATCAAACCGAAATTTATAATACGTAACATAGGTACATTAAAAAATATGCAGATATTCGAAAAACTACGAAGTATTAATTTATGAATTTTATATATTTATGTATTAATTAAGTATATATATATATATATATGGGTAATTCCATGTGAAATCGGCCAAAATATTTTCGACCCTCTCCGATTTGTTCCAAACTTCTTGTATATGTTCATTTGCATCTAAAAACAAGTAGGAAGTTGCTCGTTGGGCGTATTCTATTGGTTTTACCATTATATTCCATATATTCATATATGGCCATTTTAGGCCTCGCGTACAAAGAACTTGAAATAAAAGTATATAATTGTTTTACAACGATACCATTCAATATAAAATTGTGATATTCTGATAGAATAGACTCTCGGCCATCGATTTGAGCCAATAACAGCGAATTCTGTCGGATATATAATGAGCTATGTAGTAAAATGTAAAAATGTTACTTTTTTTTCAAAAATCGATTTCTCAAATACTCCATCTTCGATTTTCTTCAAATTTAGCCTAAATTGAAGAGGACACTTCAAATTTTAATATATCAAAAATTCAGGGATGGGTTTTTTGATATTTTGAAAATATTTCACTTCAAAGTTGACATATGGTTTTTAACCGTAACAATTACATGTAAAATACAAACTCTATTGTTCTGAGGAATTTTGAGCAAATTGTCTTCTTCATATTTTGATTTTCTAAGGAATGATTCTTTACTAAAGTCTGAAAAAGCTTGATATCCGCGTAGATGGCGGCACGTGATTTGATCATTTAATTCAGCAAAAATATACGAATTTATTGCAAGGGATTTAAATAATTATAATAATTAATTCTTCGCAATTTTTTCACCTTTATTAATAATTAATCAATGGTATAACATTAAATTAATTAACTTTGTAACATGTTATTATTATAATTCTCCGACTTTTAAAAAATTTAGCATTATCGGGCAACTATTACTGATTAATCGCGTGTAGTTTTTCTGCGTTTCGCTGACTTTCCTTTCAGAAAATATATTAATATTTTTTAAATCGGTTCCTTCGGAGCACTGAACAGCAACACCGAATAAGGAACAGATTTGAGGGTTCTCCATGATGAAACGAAGGAACAACTTTTTAAACAGAACGTAACAAGCGCAAGCTTGTGATGGAACTAAATAAGTCGTGTGTTCGGAAAGTAACAACCGTTTCTATTAATAAAGGACGCACTTATGTGGCCAGAATTGTCTGTCCAAAGCTAAATTTGCGTTACCATCTGCGTCGAATTTGTACTATTTCTATCTTCTTCATATGGCTGATATTGTCAAAGGATGAAAATAGTTGAGTTTCCACCTAGATAGTAATTATGAAGTTGAATACCGCGCGAAATTCAAACTAAATCGGAACACGTGCCGCCATCTACGCGGATATCAAGCTTTTTCAGACTTTAGTAAAGAATCATTCCTTAGAAAATCAAAATATGAGGAAGACAATTTGCTCAAAATTCTTCAGAACAATAGAGTTTGTATTTTACATGTAATTGTTACGGTTAAAAACCATATGTCAACTTTGAAGTGAAATATTTTCAAAATATCAAAAAACCCATCCCTGAATTTTTGATATATTAAAATTTGAAGTGTCCTCTTCAATTTAGGCTAAATTTGAAGAAAATCTAAAATGGAGTATTTGAGAAATCGATTTTTGAAAAAAAAGTAACATTTTTACATTTTACTACATAGCTCATTATATATCCGACAGAATTCGCTGTTATTGGCTCAAATCGATGGCCGAGAGTCTATTCTATCAGAATATCACAATTTTATATTGAATGGTATCGTTGTAAAACAATTATATACTTTTATTTCAAGTTCTTTTTACGTGAGGCCTAAAATGGCCATATATGAATATATGGAATATAATGGTAAAACCAATAGAATACGCCCAACGAGCAACTTCCTACTTGTTTTTAGATGCAAATGAACATATACAAGAAGTTTGGAACAAATCGAAGAGGGTCGAAAATATTTTGGCCGATTTCACATGGAATTACCCATATATATATATATATATATATATATATATATATATATATATAATACTTTTTCGCATATCTGCGAATATCGTACTATTAATATAATAATTAATATGTGAGTATTTAAATATTAGCATAGATTAAAGTAATAATCTGAAAATGAAAAAATACATATCACCTCGACTTGGGATCGAACCAGGGTCACTTACGTAATAATTAATATCTTTCAAAATTATTATACATTTCGGTTTGACATATGTTTACAATATACTACTACAATGTACTACTAAATACATTTTCAATTTACGGAAAATTATTGTATTTTTATCACATGGTTTATGAAATGTAACAAAAAAACTCTATTAGTTTTAGGCTTTTGAAGAAAATTAAAAATAAATCAAAAGCTTGCCTATTAAAATTAAATGAGTTTGATTGACCCATTATAATACTTACAAAAATATTTTTATATAATTTAAGAGTTCATTCAAAACATAAGTATAAAAATTAAATTAAAAATTATTTAGACGATAGAAAATTTAATAATAAAAATAATAGTTACATCCAAAGAATGTGTATTAAAAATTATAATAAATTAAAAAAAATGAATTTATAGAATTTTTTGGGATGGTATGTCGTTGGTCTGCGACAAGGATAGATCGACCACGGTATTCGAGTTCAGAAAATATTCTATAAATTCAATAGCCGACCATGAATGTCTGAAAATTTCTATTAAAAAAAAAATTGTCTCAGTAAATAAAAATATTTGAGAATATGGAACAAATCTCTATTTGAAACAGGACTTTCCATGGATCTATCTACGCAGTTTTCATTTACGGATTGTTTTCGTGGAATCAGTTGCTCAGTTGCAAACTCGTTCTGTTAATTTTTCATTTAATTAACAGGAGACAAATATGTTACAACAGTATTATTTCATGGTATATATTCATTTGTATTTTTAGATGACAATGCATGAGAGAATATGATGTCCCATGAGTATTGAAAGGGTTGCGTTTGTTAACGCCTAAAATGTGGCAACTTATTGTACTTATTTGTAAATAATATTACTTTCTACTTTGTTATATTTCCAACAGATGACACTACATTTGTGATTCTTTTTCTTTTTATAGAGTACAAGTTATTATTAGTAGATGGCAGGATCAGTTTTAAAAAATATATAATTTTTTGAAAATTATAATCCGTATGTACATTTTGTTTTAAAAGATTTTTTTAAAGCATTTTTTGATGTATATTTTCATTTAGTTATTATTGTTTTCAAGAGCTCTATTTAGCTTTATTTTAATTTAAAAGCCCTTTTTGTCATAATATATATATATATATATATATATATTATATAACAAAATAATAGTCTATCTTCGGTATCTTAGCAAGTTTATTTGATATGTCAGGTTGATATATTTATTCAATTTTTTTGTGAAAAATCGTCTTATTATTTTCTAAAACTTGGAAAACTGTGAAAATTACATCAAAAAAATTACTATTACTTTAATTACTAATAATAGAAAACCTAAAGATAATTGTAAACTTAATATTTGTTTCTAATTATTGAATTTCTACTTTTTAAATGAAAAATTAGGAGCGAAAATGGTTGACAATCCAATTAAAATATTAAGAAATATGATAAAAATTTCTTTGCGTGTATATTTTTAATAAAAATTTTAATTCTTTTTAGCAATACCACTTGATTTTTTTGAAATTACGAACCGAATAAATAAGGCTTAGTTTCAGGTTACGTATGTAAATTTTACTAAATCACACACTTAATTCAATTTAAGGCCCATTTTCATAATTAATAATTAAAATCGATTTTATGCCAACAAAAACGCATCGTTTTATTGGCAAGAATAATAATTATGCTATTAGAAGTTTAAAAAGTTGACAATATTTTTACAGAAAGATTGTAATATTACGTCAATTATCGCAGTAAAAATTACAAAATTCTACTATTTTACTGTTAATAGTTATGTAAAATTACATAAATATATATTACATTTTTACAGTGTAGTTATTATGCTAGTAAAATTTAGAATAAGGTTTCGATGATGATGGTAAAAAATCTTTCAAAACTCATTATATTAAAATAAAATTACTTTAAGTGAAAGTTCTGTATTTATATTTATTTGTAATTGATGTTTCGACTAACTCAACGTCCGTCTTCATCAGAAAAACTGATACAAATGACATTACGGTAAATAACAGAACATAGAAACAAGTTACTAGGTAACAAATAAGTAACTAGATCATAAAATTTTATAGATTTTTAATTAATGGAAGCCAAATTTTATTTAACATGATTTATTGTGAAGGGGTACTGAGTTAAATGAAATTTAGCCTCCATTAATTAAAAATTTATAAATTTGTTACCTAGTAACTTGTTTCTATGTTCTGTTATTTACTGTAATGTCATTTGTATTATTTATCCTGATGAAGACGGACGTTGAGTTCGTCGAAATGTCGATTATAAATAAATATAAATACAGAACTTTAATCTAGTTTTATTTTTGATGTTTATTACGTAAGTTACAAAAATTGTACTGTACAGCAAATTTATAGCTGTCAAAAATATTTTATTTAATATTTATTTTAATATTTTATTAATGCATTACTAGTAAATGCATTTATTTTTATTTGAAAGTGTGAAAATTTTGAAATGTTAAAATATTATAAAATATTAATAAAATTAAAAGATATACAGTATGTTTTAAATTATTAAAACTGCTTTTCGTTTTACACTAAATATTTGCGCGGTAAAATCATAAAAACATATTTAAAATTAGTTTTATGCTATAAAGTGCAAACGTTTTTATAAATATTAAACGTACTGTCAGAACATGCTGTATATATTTACATATATATTACTAATGACTTTTCAATGTTTATTTTTTGAAATATGATCAATTATTTTATTTGCATTTTACTTACCTCAAAAATACTTACTGTTGGTATTTTAAAAATATGAATACATTGCTTTTCACTGCTGAAATATATATATAAAGGTTTTCAAAATATTTTGTAAATAAAAATCGGAAATAGGTTTAATATAACAGTCATATTTTATTATTGATTTTTTTATCAAAAATATTGAACAAGTGTATCACAGAAATGCTTGTAATACATTATTCTTTTGTTTTTTTCTCATCAAATACATATTTTACAATATAAAATTTCTCAAAAAAAAGGCAATTATAAAATTATTTGATTTTTGTCGCCTTACATTTACACAAAATCACAGGTACGCATTATCTTATCACAATATTATAAAAAAAAAATACTTATTGCTAAATTAAAGCTTGTTGATTCTAAATAAAGAGATCAGTTCTTTTCCACATTTATATAATAATAATTTACTTAGAAATTACGTTGAGCAAATGAGACAGCAGAACATTGATATAAACTTATTTTGAATTATATTCATTTAAATTCAGTTCTGCTATATATATATAAACTAACACTAATTATATAACTTAAACTACACAATATAAATTTGATTATTTGCGGAGACATTGAACTTTGAAAGACGCGGGTGTATATCTTTTATTGGGAAATATCTTCAATTTACCATGGCCGCCAAACTTCATCAGATTTTGACGCGACTTTCAGTAAACCCGACGTGGTACAATCCATGGGTTGACCATCGGGAGATGGTGCTTGCCTTGACGATGTAGACGAAGCCGGTGTCAAAGGCATTGAATATCCAGAACCGCCTTCTGAAGCTGGTGAACCTGGTGGTGTATATTGGCCACCAACTTGAATACACAGCGGACTCACTTTATCCATTTCATTCAGCCGATGTCCCAGATGTGTCATTAGTTTTGTTCCCAATTGGACATCTACTCCAGGAGTAGATGCTAAGCATCTGGAGACTTCATTAGCGCAATGGGTAAATCCAGCGCGAAATCGGTCGGCATCAATGACGGGATTAGCAGCTAGACGTTGTTGTTTTCGAAGTTTGTGAAGATGACGAACTGTCAATTCTAGGATATCAGCCTTTTCTAGTTTGGAGACATTTTCACCTTCCGATTGTAGGGCTGTCACCATGAGTTCTTTAAGTTCGTCCAAGCAACGATTAATTCTTGCACGACGTTTGCGTTCCAGCATCGGTTTCATAACCTTTCGATACTGATAGGTTCTCGAAATTGGTTGTGGTTCTTCTACGTTAACTGTCATCATTTCGTAACTCATTTTTCTATATGATTGTGTAGTAGCACTAAACACTAACTAAACTGTGACTGAACAGAACAGAACAGAAACTGACTGACTGACAAGGAGGAGGACGATGTATGCTGTAGCAGAGCTAGCGAGCGTATGTTGGCGAGCTGTGAGTGGGGCTGGGGTTTATATAGGCGAGCCAGGTGTGTATGCTTGGCGCGTTCTCTCCGGATCGTGGGAACGTGTTCGTCGTGGCGATTCCCACAGCCAAGCACACAAGCAAGCCACCTGTGTTTCGCCCGCGCGCCTAGGCTCTTGCCTCTTACAGCTGCCGCTACACGGCTTATACCACACACTACTTGTCTCTTTTCCATTCGGCTATGTCTGTCTCGTTCTAGCTGGAACAATATCGCATCGCGCGTGACCTCGGAAGGCTGCAGCACCAAAGATTGTGCTCTCGCTTATGGATGGATTTGTGTGTGTGTGTATTAACAATGTCCCGTGCCCGGCACAAGACGCTTGTGACTTATCGGTCGGTTTTGGTTTGTCTTGTGACTAAAGTGTGAGAGGTGAGGCACACGGATCTTTGAGCGCGTGCCTTATTATTGCTGCTACGCGATGCTATACTGAAAGATACAAATTGATCGATCTATCGATTTGTTTTGTTTATGATCATTTGTTAAGGGTTTTATGGAAGGGTAGTGATAGAGTTTAAAACTTTTAAGATTTGGAAAATGGTTTTTTATATCTACAATTACTTACATAATTATGTATTTATTGATGATTTTGTTAACATATTTTTCTTATTAAGAATTCATGCAAATTTAATTAATTAATTTACTAATATTTTCTACATAATTGTAAACTGTTTATTTGTTGTTCTAATTAGTATGCAAAATTAATTAGATTTGTCACAAGTTTGTATTTTTTATTTTTTTTTATCATTAACAGTATTTTCTATGAAATTATAAAATTTATATCAATTTTATATATGCATAGTTACTGTTATTTATAGTATATGGTTGTTTCAATTTTAAATGTATCTTTATGTCTAGTTACTAAGTTAGTTAGTTACTATTAGCTATCAAATGGTTAATTTCGATCAATTTTACTGGAAAATATAGTGTTTTGGATCGTCCTATAGTGTTTTTATGTCTATTTCGTGTAATTCCAATTTTTAAAATTTGATATTAGTGATAAAGGCAATTTTAAGAATTCTGTTTATCTACAATTTTTGTCATAATTAAAATTACAGCATTCATATAAACTTAATTAGTTCAAATGATTAAATATAATAAATAATCTGAATTTTGTCGAATTTTTTTTTAAATATATGTCATTCAAAAACGCTGGTTAAAACGTTATGTAAATACATATTATATTAGTTTTTATGGTAAGCTATTTAACACGTCGTGGTTTTCAAATGGTTAGTCAGCAGAAAAAAAAAACAGATTATGTTAAAGTTAAAGCTAAACTGCTAAACGCAAAACGTATGTTTACGATGTAGAAAAAAAAAAATAATACTAGACACGTTACGGTATTTTAAACAAGTTAACATTTTTAGTATTTTTCGTCAAACTCCAACGCATTTTCCCATTAAACCAAGCGCGACTCAAAACTGAAAAATACGCGCGATGAACACAAAAAATCGTTTAAATTATCAACGGTTCAAATATTCAGAAATTCTAGAATTTTGGAGAAAAAATTGTAATTCAATGAAACGTCAATTTGAAGGTGATGGAAAATAAAAATAATACAATTTTACGCGATGTACACATAAGGGTGCGACACAAACTCTATTTATTTAAGCAGAAATTAGGCATGTGTGGCAAACCCACAAGTTAAAAAAAAGACACTCAATATATTTTTATAACTGTTTGTAATTAGAATTAACTTATATAAACATTAAAGTAGATTTAAAATTTAACATTGTCACCGAGATTAATGCACTATTCACTTTCACGCTTTTTACATTTTTTTTTTTATTATAATGATAATCAGATATTTTATACACAAAGAATTTTGAAAAAAATAATGTTTCTTAACTGTCTCAAAGATAATACATTTACTATAATTTTTAAAATAATCTTTATCTTTGTCATTTATACTTGTCATTTTTATAGCTGTCAATAAAATGATGTCAAATTTAGAAACAAAGTAATTAAGACTTTATAATCTTAATTTTCAAATAAAATTACATTTATTGTATAATTTATTCTAAAGAATAATTTGGCAAAACATATTTTAATTTCATTTGTATACAATTCCAAAATTATCCGTAATTTTTTTTTGGATTAAGTTAATCCGTAAGAAACTGAAACAATTGAACGTCAATTAAACAACTACCTAATCTTTACTCAATTTTTTCAATATTAAAATGGAAAAACTGCTTTTGAAAGTAATATTTACATACTATTTTAATTAAAATTTTAATCAATAGCCACTAAAAAAAATTAGATTTTGTCTTAATTATATTATATAACCATGACAATTCTTATCAAAAATAAAACTATAAACTATTTGTTAACACGTTTTTTCGATTTTATTTAATAGCTCCAGATACAAATAATCATAATTTATGTATTTTTTATAATTTTTTATTTATTAACCTGACGTCAAACGGTTTATCTAATTAGACAATTAAACAACTAAATATTAAAACTTTAACATGTTATTAAAAAAAGCAGATTTTTTTTGTTATTGAATCATTGTAAATTATATAAGCTCTGATAAGATACACTATAAATTTTTAATTAATTAAAAAACACAAATTTGACATATAATTTATTGAAGTTGAAACCAGTTTTTGCAAATTGAAAAATAGAAGAAATTATATATAAATTATAATAGTTGATTAAAGTTTGTAATTATGTAATATATGTTTAAGATTTATTAACGTTCAGCTTCTAAGATAATGATTATTATGAATTATGTAAAAATTACAGAATTTTGAAGTGGAAATACAGAATATTTATGGTAAAATGAAATTACAGATTTTTTATAGTAAAATTTTACTATTATTATTCTGTAGTTTCGCTATTTTTGTTTTACAAGTGTAATGTTGCTAATACTATAAGATACTACCTTAAAAATGTTGTAAGTCGTAAAAAAAATAAAGAGATAATTAAGTCATATTAAATTCTAGTAATTAACCCTTTGAAAGACGTACCTATTATATATTATACGCTTGTAAAATACATGGACAGGAAAAGGGTTAATATATATGAGTCGTATAGATGCAAAACTCACTATTTGCAAATTTTAAGTTCTGAGATATTTGCAAAAAACTGTTATAGCTAAGTGTAATTGTATTTTGATGATAAAATCTTGTTACTAGATGGCAATACTTATTTAAAATTGTGAATCATTGGTATTAAACATCATTAATTCATACAAAGTAACTGTTTGCTTTCCACCAATAAAATTTTTATTGGTGGAAAGCAAACAGTTACTTTTGCATCTAAACTATCAACGCAAGTAGTGAGTTTTGCCTCTAACACTAAACTTTAAAGAGTGTTTCTCATATTAAATACTGAGTTTTTTTTCTAACTAACCTAAATATCGTATTCCTTGTAAAATTCTACGTCCAAATCGCGCAAAATCTCATTTTTCACTTTTTGTCGAATAGTGAGTTTTGCATCTATGCGCCTCATATATTGTTATGAATATATAGGAATGTTTGGAGGCGACTGATTTCGGGATGATGAAAAGAGTTTGTGCCACACCCTTTTGGGTACAGGGCGTGATTGTGAATGTATATATGTATGTTATGAATATTTTAAATGATTCCTTTAGATAATTTCGGTAATAATTTGCCACCAGTGCTAGTTAATCATAAACACAAAATAGTTATTCGGAAATTCCAAAAATAGCAGTAAAAAATTTATATATGATTTCAGCGTCAATCAGTTATTTCATGCTCTTCATTTCATCCAAATAATGCCTTTAAAACCCCGCATTATTCTATCTTCTTTCAACCCAGTATTCTAGCCCATATGCTCCTCGTCTAACTCATTGAATTAATAATGATAGGTTAAGTCCAGTCCATCGTAGTATGGGTTCATCTCTCTCTTCTTTTTTTTCACGGTGCGTGCTCACAAACGCACACGTATAGAAGCAATGGCTTATATATACACACACACATATAGAGACATATCTCGCCATCTCGCTCGGACACGTGTTCGGCAGCATGACTAAATCGTAGCTAGTCGTCCTTGTTGCACTTCCTGTGTGCTGACTGTGGGAAAATTAAGCAGGTGATAGGTTCTCGATCACAAAACGCCAAACACCACATACTTGCCAAGACTAGCCACTGTCGTTCAAAAAAATTGTTTTTTTTTTTATTTCGTATTTATTTATTTATTTATTTCTGGGTGTTATTTAATTTTTTTGTTGTGCGTGTGTGTATTTATTTCTCTCCCGATTTGGTATTTGGTTTATTTGGTTTTGTAATGAAGTTTTTTTTTAATGCTTAAATTAAATATTTGTACAGTATATCAATGAAGAATTGGTACAGTAATAATATCAAGGATTCTATGACATCAATTCATACATACATACACAATCATGTCATGTACCCAGAAGGGTGTGGCACAAACTCTTTCCAATATTCGAAATTAGTTTCCTCCAAACATTCCTATCAAGACAAGCAACTTTAGCTCTTCATTCACATTTATAATACTCTTCTATTCCTCGGAAAATGACTGCTGTGGAAATGAGATTTTTACGTGGGGTATGTGGTTTAAATAGGAGAGATCGGATACGAAATAGATTAGTGTATGATGAGTGTGACATTGAAAAAAATGTAGCAAAAGTTGGTGTTAGTCAGTTAAGATGGTTCGGACATGTTGAGCGAATGTCTAATGAACGTTTGGTTAAAAAGATTTATTTGAATGATTTTGATGGTATACGTTTGCGTGGACGTCCGATGAGTAGTTGGAGTGGTACGATTGAGAGTGTTTTGCGTGAGCTAATGTTTCCAAGTAGTAGGAATAAAAGAGCATGTATGAGAGGAATTATGAATGTGGATGAAGCGAAAGTTGCTTGTTTGGATAGGAATGTTTGGAGGCGACTGATATCGGAATGATGAAAAGAGTTTGTGCCACACCCTTTTGGGTACATGGCGTGATTGTGTATGTATGTATGTATAATTTTGGGTTAAATTATTTTATTCTTTGAATAACAGTACTATTCGTATTTAAAATGCGTTTAAATTCGCAACCACATTAAGGGAATGATGTAAAAAAATTGTAAATATGGGTCATAATATTTTTTCTATAATATTTATTAAATGAGCTATTCTTAACTGTTCAAGGTAAATAAAAAAGTCATTAAACTTTTTGAATTTTATTCTAAGCAACATGAATCATAAGCGATTAATACACATATGATCTTGTACTATAATATCGTCCTAAAATGGAGCCTTGGGAAACACCAATGATTTGGTTTTCATACTAGGTTTAAGTTGTTTTATTTATGGAAACAGTTAGTTTATTTTTGCAAATATAGTTAAAATTGTACGAAATAATCTTACGTTCTTACAAATAAGGAAATTTGAAAATCTAAACATTGAACAAAATAAGAAAAACGCATATCGCTGAAGTATAAAAAACCGTTCTGGTGTTCACTGTGTTCACTGTGTTCAGAGAGCCAAAGTGTTTAAAACACGTGTAGATTACATACACAGAAGAGAGCCATACAATCTATCTGCCTTTATCGTTCTCATTCTGTCGTAATATCGTCCCGTCCTTGTCCGACTAATGGCTAGATAAGCACGTGCTCTTGACTGGCTTTCCCACGGTAGTCGATCCTAACCTCCTGCTTCACTTCACCGCTTGTAAATCCTATCGACTCTGCCAGGAGCGTGATTCAACTTACAACAAGTTGGTTCGTTGATTGCACACGCGCGCACGCTCTCGGCACACGGACGTGCGAGAAAAAGACGAACTGATATTGCCTTGCCTGATGTTAGAGAAAGACACAATGATTTCGAATATATATGTATGTATGTTTATTTGTGGGAATGCAATGGAGTTAATATCTTGATAGAGTGTACGAGAGAGATGATTGTATTTATTTTTATTTGTGTGAGAGCGGACGCAGTAGCCTTAATTCTCTCAAAACAAATGACTACGTGCGTGGCTCTTTAACAGTCTTTTGTTTAGTGAGACAGTGACGGACTAATAGGACAATTTTCGAATTGATTTATATTTATTTATTATATATGTACGTATAGATTGGATTGTTCGTTTTGTATTATTTTTGAATTGTTCTTTGTTTGTTTTAAAGATTTCTTTTTAGTTTTTTTTTATAATGAAGATTTTTATTATCTATTGTAATGGCGGTGATTAGATGATTATGAATTATTTTAGTTTTGAGTCAGTATCTCACGGTTATTTTTTAGGGTAAATTAAAATGATTTTAATTTGTTTAATTTTGTTTTGTTTAGTGATATAATAATTTGTTTTTAGAATACTTTGTGAAATTTTAGGATAACATTTTGTTAAAATAACAGATAATAATAAAAAAAACCTTTTGTTTATAATTCCAAAATCTCGATGCATAAGTTTTTGAAATAGTTTTATTTAAATAAAATTTAGTACTAAGTTAGGTTACAATGTAAGTAAAATTTGAGAATCATTTTGATTGGATTGATATATTTAGAATTCTTCTGCATGACCGAATGTTTTCAAATAAAAGAACATAATATGAGAGGTATTACAAATGAAAAAGGCAAAATTTGCATGACAGAATAAATGTTTGGTAGAAAGATTTCTGATTCAATTTTAATAACTATACATAGCGTGTATTTATATTTATTTATGTTTGAATTTATAAAAATTGCTAGAAACAATATTAATGCTAGGTTTTTTCATTTAATTTTACGTGGAAATTCATAAAAAGTTCGTATTTGGATTTTAAATATTCGAGAATTTTGCGTAATATATGCATATGTATATATTTGAAAATGAAATAAAATTAATTTTTTATAATGTTTATATGTAAATTTAAGATTCGTAAATGTAACTGAAAAATATTAAGTAGAAAACAAAAAAAAATTACTAGTTAAAATAAAATTTTACAAATTTATATTTTTAATCATATTTGTAATGTTTGAGATTTTGAGATTACCATGTTTATCAATTTATACGTATGGAATATCTATTATATTGTACAAAAATGAAATTATTAACATTTATGAATTAATTTAAAATCGAAAATTTACCATTATAAAAGAAAAATGTTTTAAATCCGCACCTGTCACATTTCTGAATACCCAGTTGATGGATCACCCATCTTTTCTGAATGTTCTTCCATCAGAATAAATTTAACTTCGATTTTTTACAACCACCTACTATCAAACTACCCATCAACTAGTCATTTTCTTTACCATAAAAAAAATCTCAAGAAACCTTTTTTTTTTTTTATCAGCCATTGTACAATTTGTGATTGATTTATAGAACACAATCTATCAGTTATTTGTTAGCATTTTGAATACTATGCAAATTAAACTACAGGTACTATTGTACAGATATTTTATTTATATTTAAGAAAATTAATTTTCGTTTTTTTTATGACGCACCTGTGCTTTTGTACACAGTAGGAGATTGATTTGAAATTAGAATAAAAATTGAACGTTTAATTTATTTATTATTATTAATTTGACGGCTAAGATACTTTTCCCGACGGATTTTTTAATTTGATTTATTATTATTGTAATTATCGTTTATATGTTAATATTTTTAAATGCCAAAATATAATAATTTTAGTATATTTTCAATTATATGTCCATGTTAACAAAAAGCTGTTATTTTCAAATGTATTCAGTTTTTGATAAAACAATAATAAATTTTGTTGAAAAAAGTAGACTTCATTTTTTATTGAATATAAATAAAATTTAATTGAGAGTGTTTTGCGTGAGCGAAAGTTTCTTAATAGTAAGAATAGAAGAGCATGTATGAGAGGAATTATGAATGAGGATGAAGCTAATGTTGCTTGCTTGGATAGGGATGTTTGGAGGAAACTGATTTCGGGATAGTGGAAAGAGTTTGTGCCACATCACATTCTTGTGGGTACATTGCGTGATTGGGTATGTATGTATGTATAAATTAATTTATTTTATTGATGAAAAATATGCTAATAATCTAAAAAAATATACATACATATATACAATATAAAAAGTTGCAAAATTTATGAATAAATATCATATAATTTTAATTTGTATAATAAGAATTAATGTTTTGTTTTGTGATATATAAAACAACTATTTTTATAGTTTTTCTTTTTCTTGTTCGTGCGTACTGTGACAAAAAAGATTGTCGACAATATTAATTGAACAAAAATTTATTTGACAAAATAAAAAACTGATAAAAAGTTGCGATTCTTTTTTGACTAACCGACAAATTATGCTTGACTGACGATAAAAATAAGTTTTTGTTCATTGTAATTTGATTAGCAAAAAATTATGACCTCGCTTTGAGAGTGATCTGTTTGTTTTAACTTTAGAATTTAAATTAAGAATGAAAAAAAAAAATGATTCAGATTATACAAAAAGTGGTATATTTATTCTTATATATAGTGTAAAAAAGTTTTCAATGCTCAGCTTTTAAAATGATAATATAATTTAAAATTACTGATTTTAGATTAAAACAAATTTTTTTTTATTATTTTTTGGTAATTAAGACATATGTATGTATTGTAGAAATTCAATAAATACAATTCTAAGATATCTGGAGTATCTTGTGAAGTAATCTTAATTTTGAAAACTTATATTTTGTTTTTGTCATGATGAAAAAATTCTTGTCGTGTTTTGAAACTCAAAAAATTTCTTCTTTATTATTGGCGTAATACTACTAGCTTTTTCTTATTATAAAAAATATTGTATCAGAATATAAATTGAAAATTTTAAATTTGAAAAAATAATAATTTGTAAAATTGAAAAATATAAAATCAATCTGTATTTTGATAAAAACAAATATTGAGTCGTTTTTATATTTAATTGTATACATTAATCATTATTATAGTTTTTGTTATTCAATCAAATTAATTTCAATGATTTGACAATAATTAATACGTTACGATTATGAATCATGACTGCTTTATATGTCTGCTTCTAATTTTTAAAATAAATGAACACTAGTCCTGTGATCAGTGTAGTCAAAAGAAAAGAACATCCTATTTTTAGGATCCAAACAAAAATTACACATACATTATAATATACTGGGGGTTCTGCAAGAAAAAAAAAAATGATTCAATTCTCCGAGTGGATGTTTCTTGAAGTTCCCACGGTGTATTCACCATATGTCGCTTTTCAGTTCGTTCATTAAACGAAGACAGATGTATCATACTCCGATACGTGCATTAGAGCAAGACAAGACATATGTGTATGATGTGCTAACGTTTATAGTTATCAGAAATAAAGATGAACATATTTGGCTTGTCATGTATTGGAGTGGGATAAGACCTCGGTTACTATAGGGGTGGATAAATATGGTTCTGCTATGATTTTGTCTTCTGTGGGCGGATGGAAAAATTTCTGTATTCAAGTTGAGTAATAAGGATGGTGATATAGGAGAAATTATGTGATGAAGAGAGATACAAAATGGCAAATGATAGTTGTAGTATTCTATTACTCTTAAGAAAAGTGAAATGGATAGATTTGAGATTGGTAGTGAACAAAGAGAGAAAATTACTGTTTTGTTATGGTAGTCCAGTAAATGGAATAACAGGATATCTGGATATATTTTTTGAAAAATAAAACTGCCAATTTTTTTTAAAGTTCAGTTAACTAATTATTTTACAATATTGTATTTTTTTTTTCGTTAAGATTATTTAAAATAATATATTTTCTGTAAGAATTTCTTCGGTGTATAGAAATATTTTAATTATAAAATTATTTATTGATTAATCATACACTGTTACAGATAAATTCTTTAGATTTTATAAAGCTATAAATCATGATAAAATTACTTGAAATATCTAAATGCAATTATTTTGTTTGTGTACTAGTATTTGATTATTTTATAATATAGAAAATATTTTGAATACTGTTATAATATTAATAAATGTTTTTATTTCTGGAATTTTTATTAACGAATAAATCAAAAGAGACGGTTGAGTAAAACGTTGTTAAATATATATATATATATATATATATATATATATATATATATATATATGTATATATATATATAAATAATATATATATATATATATATATGTATATATATATATATAAATAATATATATATATATATATGTATATATATATATATATATATATATATATATATATATATAAATAATATATATATATATATATGTATATATATATATATATATATATATATATATATATATATATATATATATATATATAAATAATATATATATATATATATATACCGGGTGTCTACTTTTTTTTTGTTACATAGGGAATACAATGCTAAAATTTTCATTTGGTGATAAATTTTCCCCTAATTATTATAGAACAAAAGTACAAATACAAAAGTTGTTTAGAATTCAAAAATGCATCAAATGATGCCAAATTTATCAATATAGGATGTTCCGATCAAGAATTAGAAGCAAATTAAAATTTCCATTTTTGCGCTCTTTACATCAAAGTGCCATGGAAATTAAACAAATAATTTCATTTCTTCTGGAGTTTGAGTTTGACAGATCGTATTTATTTTATTGTTACGTTCTGTATTATTATCATTATTATTGAAAATAATGAATAAACTTAAGGTAAATGAAAAAGTTCAGTGCGTAAAATGGTATTTTACTGGAAATTCGATACGACGAGTAAGAGATTTATTCAGCGCTTTCTTTGAAAACCGTCCCATACCTTCCGCTATGACTATTCGTAGGATAATTAAACAATTCGAAGAAACTGGAAGTGTGTTAAAACGTTGTAAAAATTGTAGAAAAATCAACGCAGAAGATCAGGAGGAGAATTTAAATCAAAATGCAATTAAAGAAAATACATTGAATATACTTTTGTGTGTAACGGAAAACCCAAATGTTAGTGTGCGTCAACTTGGTGCTGAATTAAATTTGCATCCTTCAACAATACATAAGGTACTAAAAAATGAAAAATATCATTCTTATAAATATTCCACGCACCAAGAGATATTTGAAGCGGATAAAATGGCTAGAAGCGAATTTAGTAACATTATTATGGAAAAATCCAATTTAGACAGAAACTTCTTGAAATCTATTTGTTTTACTGACGAGTCTACGTTTACTTTACACGGCGAACCTAATACACAAAACTTTAGAATATGGAGCCAAACAAATCCTCATTTAATGGTAGCAACACGTACCCAATATCCAGAAAAAGTTAATGTATGGGCTGGAATTTTTGGCAGGTGTATAATTGGGCCATTTTTTATTGAAAATAATTTAAACAACGAAAAATATTTGGATATGTTGCAAAATCATATTGGTCCGCAGTTAGAAGAGTGTGCAACTCAAGATAATGTTGTCTGGTATCAACAAGACGGATGTCCGGCACATTACAGCTGCAACATTAAATTATATTTGGATCAATGTTTTACAAATTCATGGATTGGTAGAGGTGGTCCAATTAATTGGCCAGCTAGATCGCCCGATTTAGCACCGTGCGATTTCTTTTTATGGCCATATTTGAAGGAGAAAATTTATAAACGACATATCAAAAATCTTGTTGATTTGAAAAATGCCATTGTTGAAGAGTGCAATAATATAACACAAACACAATTAAGCTCTGTACGTCACGAATTTTATAACAGATTAGGTTATTGTTTGGCAGTTAATGGCGATTTATTTGAACATTTAATTTAAATTGTTAGTTTCGTTTTTGTTCTCCTATATCTTGTATTCATGAATTTTTCTGTTTTATAGGTATATTGAATATTGTAATAAATAAAGAAAGTTTTACGGAGTTCAGCTATTTACTATTTATTAAACTCTTATCCGACGTTTCACTGCACAACTTACAGCATCCTCAGGGATAAGTTTAAATTATTATAATAAATATATTAGGCATAATGCCAGTCATCTAATTCAAATGTATTGTTTTTATAACTTGAAGTTAATAAATAAATTAAACAATTACTTAAAATTATAATGGAGACATTCACAATTTAAAACCACAGCTAGTACGTAGTGTACAGCCGAGTAAAATACCCTTTCATTGTAATAAATAATAAATACTTAATACTTTTTATACTTAATAGCTTTTCATTTACATTAAGTTTATTCATTATTTTCAATAATAATAATAATAATAATAATAATACAGAACGTAACAATAAAATAAATACGATCTGTCAAACTCAAACTCCAGAAGAAATGAAATTATTTGTTTAATTTCCATGGCACTTTGATGTAAAGAGCGCAAAAATGGAAATTTTAATTTGCTTCTAATTCTTGATCGGAACATCCTATATTGATAAATTTGGCATCATTTGATGCATTTTTGAATTCTAAACAACTTTTGTATTTGTACTTTTGTTCTATAATAATTAGGGGAAAATTTATCACCAAATGAAAATTTTAGCATTGTATTCCCTATGTAACAAAAAAAAAGTAGACACCCGGTATATTAACTTGTTAAGATGGCAGTTTCTAATCGAATTGTAAAAAAAATCGGTAATTTTATATAAAAACCTTGGGCAACTGATAATACCGGTGTAATATGTATTTCTTAAAAAAATCTTGTATTTCCATATTTTTCTCAAGAAATTTTAATTATAAGTGAAAAATCAAAGGTTTATAATCAAATTATATCTACTTTCTTTTCTTTAGAACTCTGTTATTACAATCTTTAAAATTTCTGTCTTCTGTACATTTTCAAATACATTTTTTTAAATACACTTATTGCATCCTTTCACAAAAAAATGCAGCATCCCTGTCTTTATCAAGAAGGTCATAATTAAAAATAAAAAAACCTAAATTCATAATGAAATTATCTCTGCTTTCTCCTATTTAAAATCCACTTATTGCATCCTTCCAAAATTTCTACCTACATCAGTAAAAAAAACTAAACTAAATCTTCGCGTCTGCATCCCTGATCTTTCAGCGTCTCATTGAGGTGGTCGCGCGTGTGTGAGTCGCGCGGGTCTTGCACGCGTCCCACCGTGTGTATGAACACACGTCGCCCTGTCGTACGTACCCGTGAGAAAATCGCCAAGATGTTCTGCGCCACATAGCCCCCCGAAACGAGAGACTCGAAACCTAAACACATATAAATGAGTGCGCCAACAGCTGGCCACGAGACACAACTGCTTGCTGCCTGACTGCTGCCTAAGTAGTTTCACGTTCGGTTCCCACGATCACACACACACACACATATGTACGGTGGACGGTAGGGGGCGCAGAGGGAAATAAGGAAGCATGTATTCGTACTTTTGCACACCTTTTATGTTGTGGATATTAGGCAGACGGAGGCGATTAACTTATTGTGGTGTAATGCGAGGTTGATTGTTTGTTTTTTGTTGTTGCAAATTCGGAGTATATTGGTTGCTTTTTATGGAAATATACTTGGAGAAATTAGGAGATAATGTTTTATTTTTGTTGACTAATACGTTTATTATATGAGTCGTATAGATGCAAAACTCACTATTTGGTAAATTTTATGTACTAAGATATTTGCAAAAAACTGTTATAGCTGGGTGTAATTATATTTTGATGATAAAATCTTGTTACTAGATAGCATTACTTATTTAATAAGTGCCATCTAGTAACAAGATTTTATTATCAAAATACAATTACACCCAGCTATATCAGTTTTTTTGCAAATATCTTTGAAAATAAAATTTACCAAATAGTGAGTTTTGCATCTATACGACTCATATATGTTATATAGTTTTCGATCAATCGCAACTCTTTAAAACTTTAACTTTATTTCATAATAAAAACTGTAAGATTAGTCAGTTTTGAAACAAATGTTTAGTATTAGTAATCTTCAGGCTTTCACGACCAGTATCCATTGAATTTATAGAATTTTCTGGGCTAGTATGCCATGATCGATTTAACCTCGTCACAGACGTTTTCCCATACATCGTAGATGGCTTGGTGACTGAATGATAGTTTCTGCTCCGCAATCTGGTATATATATATATATACCTGTACCCAGAGCTGGGTTAAGTACTTCTAAAAAGTACTTAAGTATTAAGTACCAGTACTTTTATAAAATGTACTTAAAGTATTAAGTACCAGTACTACTTTAAGTACTCTAAGTACTTTATAAAAAGTACTTAGAGTACTTTCTTCGAACAAAAAATAAGTTTAAATTTAGTCACAAAAATTGATATATAGCAACAAAATTCTATGCAAAACAACTTTTTCTAATAAAATTTTTTCATTTTTTAACAAATAATGTTAAAAATGACAATTTTTTTTTGCAACAAACCATAAAATTTTCATGTCTGTGATATGAGATAAATCAACAAAATTTATAATTATAATTGTAAACTTTTATAGATTAATGTTGCCATAATACATCTACAACAAAATTATAAAGAAATACATAGTTTTAAAGTTAAATTTTTCGTAAGTTAAGTAAATTTTAACATAAATAAAATGTAATTTTCTAATTTATTTTTTCCAAATATTTTTTTTAATTAAGCGGCTTGAAAACTTTTAAAATTATATTTCGATGTTTGCTTTCAAAACAACTAATTTTTCAAAATTTAAGTCACTGAACTTTTGACGTTGAGGGGCATTGATTATTCCAGCAAAAGAGAAAAGACGTTCAGTTCAACTGGACAGGAAGATGGGAGAGGCGTATTAAATTTTATAAATAATTTCAAAATATTTGGATATTCTTGTTAAATATTGATCTGTTCTTTAGTCATCCAAATATTTAAAATAATAATTATTAAAAACTAAAACAATATTGCACAAAAATTTTACGTTTCTAAGTCTTTTAAAAATTTTGAAACAAAAAATTGTTGTTTTTAGTGTTTAAATGAAGAGTGATCACTTGTTTTATCCGATGTTTTTAGAAAAATAATGCAGAATTTATCGTACACGTTTGCAAAACCGTTAATATATTTCAAATATTTGAAATAAATATTCAGAATTAGTATTTTTTAAATACTCTAAGTACTTACATGTACTTTAAGTATTTTTATGTACTTTAAGTATTTGCATGTACTTTAAGTATTTTTATGTACTTTAAGTATTTGCATGTACTTTAAGTATTTTTATGTACTTTAAGTACTTTTATGTACTTTAAGTACCACAAATGTACTTAAGTATTAAGTACTTATAAAAAAGCTTTAAGTACAAGTATTAAGTATCACATTTGAAAAGTACTTAAAGTAAAGTACTCTAAGTACTAAATACTTAAAGTACGTACTTAGAGTACTTTTACTTTAAGTACTACCCAGCTCTGCCTGTACCTTTATCATCTTCTACAGGTGCCCTTACGCTATTTGCCGATTCTTCGTGAACTGTTTGTTTTGAAGTAATGGTTTCCACGCTGTACTAATCCTTGCGCTTTTATCTCTGTTGAAATTTGTATCTAGCCCGCAGAGTAGCATTGGAAATTTTTCACACCCTAGAAATTTCAACTTACTTATTATCTATCAGTTTATCGAGCAACGTTGCCGTATGTTATGTTTACATTTTGAAATTTAAATTGATATAAACATTATGGTTGTGAAATATTGTTTTATACCAATTATTATTATATATTATAATTACGCGTTGTGAAGACGAACATAACTTTTCAAATGAAACACTTGGTTTTGATTTAGACATAACAGATATAGGCAAATACTGTTTTGTTTTTATAGCAAGAGGCGCTGAATACTTGCTTATACACTAATACGTCACGATAAGCAAATTCAAATTTAACATTCAACTTATTTTCTTATTTATTACAAATAATAATTTAATCAAAATGATTAAAGAAATTAAAAAAAAGTGCAACGACTCCATTAGGTACTATATTATTGTACTACCAATATTAGTTCATTCATACAAAACGTAAAATAATACATATTATAGTAAAATGAAAAAAAAAATCTTGTGCTATTCAAAGTCATAGTCGAACAATTTCATTGAAACTTTTTCGCAGTACACCTGTCGTTGAAATTCTTCAATGAACTCAACTACAAACAAACTGGACAGTAAATCACTGTAAAATCTTCGAGTAACGTATAGAAGGAAGACATTGTTATTTCGGAAAAAAAAAAAAAACGAACAGAAGAAAATATGTTTTTAAGATCATGTTCCGCTAAATTTTGAAACGTTATGCTCGTCTGAGATTGAATTACGAATTGAAAATATTAAGCTACGCCTTTTTTTTTCCTCTCGTATATATGAGAAAATTTTTGGTTTGAAAATCCGGACTTACGCATCATTGGGCAATCACTTGACAGGTATCTCGTTGCCTACTTCATGTCTTTGGCGCTGTTTATTTGTTGTGAATTTCATTCATAACGTGTAGTGAAGTATCCAGTTACTTACATTGGATAATATATATATATATATTGTAAAGTATAATAATATACATGTACTTATAGAGTACTGTACTTATAGTGAAGTACCTACTATATATATGAGTAAATAAAGAATTTGTACTTTTTGAAATATGAAAGATCAAGTTACGGACAAGATGCTGGAATTTATGTAGATTAAGATGTTTTTAAAATGGAGTATTTGTTGTAAAAATACTCTTGTTTACATATTTATACTTCAAGATTCAGGATGGCTTATCTTGTAATGCACAGATAATCAGGGCCGTTTCTAGGGTATATTGTCAGTCGATTTCTTGTTTGTTCTATTATCACAAAGTATTATTTTCGAGTAAATGATGTTTAAAGTTTCTGCAGAAACTTTATATATATATTTATGGTAAAATGAAATTACAGATTTTTTTATAGTAAAATTTTACTACTATATACTATATATTGCAAACTTACATGTATGATTAGATATAGGTAAATACTATTGGTTATAAATATTAAAACGATTTTCAATAAACCTATTGTTGGCGAGCAAATAATGAATATATGCTGTAAATTCGCGTTTTCTAGCATAAATTGACCATTTCTTGCTTTTTTGCTTCCCTGGTTTGATGAGAAATTGAACTTTTTTGAAAAACTTCAATAACTCCAGTAGTTTTTAAGTTGTCGAGCAGATAGTGAATATATGCTGTAAATTCGCGTTTTCTAGCATAAATTGACGATTTCTTGCTTTTTTGCTTCGCTGGTTTGATGAGAAATTGGAATTTTTCGAAAAACTTCAATAACTCCAGTAGTTTTTAAGTTGGCGAGCAAATAATAAATATATACTGTAAATTAAATATATTGTGTAAATTCAGTGTCCCAATAATGTCTTTGTAATATAAATAAGAATTTGTTAATGCAATCATATAATTATTATTTATCTTAAACGTATAAGTTTTATATTCTATTTAGAAATTAATAAAAGTAATTATAATGAATAGTTAATTATATAATTAAAATTAGATGAACTGTTAAGACGGATGTATTTCTATATAAAGTTGATAAATTTATGCTCAATTTTATTCAAAACAGGAAATGATATTTGTATAGTTTTGTATTAAATTTAAATGAATAAAAAAAGATAAGAAACTCATTTAAATATTTGTATTGAATTTTAAATGCAATATAATTTACAAACAGGAAAACGAAAGGTAAATATAATTGATATGTCTAAGTTGCATAAAATTAAACACTGATTTTTACATATTTTTGGTAGAATTACAGTTATATTCTTTTGTACGATCAATAATCGATTGTTATTTCAAGAAAAAAAAATTGTATGTTTTATTGATAAATTATTGCTATTGTATAACATTTTTTCTATAAATAAATATGTATTAATTTACTAACTGTAAAGTTAAATTATTGTAAAACTCGTTTGACACAAGAGGACTATCTACAATTGGGATTAATTTTTAATTTACACTAATATTAGAACATCCTTAATTATCATAGTAAAAAAAAGTTTTAAATTGTAGAAAAAATTATGCACAATTGACATACGAAAGAAGATCTTTACTTAATTGACATATAGTTTACAAGATAATATAAATTAGAATTCACAAAATTTTAAGAATTTTTATGTGCATTATATTATACAAAATACATAATAATATCATGTCATGTCAAACGGCTTCAGTATTAAAAGTGTGAGTGTGTTTGTCCATCCATTGTATTTTTAGCGAAAAAAACAATTGAAATTAATGTATAATTTATAATAGATTTAAGAAATTGGACAAAATCATATCAAATAAATTATAGTAACATTTCATTTTTTGATTTATTATATGTTACAGAACAATACTATTTTGTCTCATTATACAGATTTATAGATTTTATTCAAAATGCACAAAAGTTCGGTAATAAATAAAAAAAATTCAATAGGTTTTGTTTCCCTTTCAATTTTTTTTTATTTTGCAAATTTTCTCATTTTCTTTTACTGATAAAAAACGTGACTAATTTTATTATTAAAAAAAAATTCAAATCTTGCATGTTACATTTTAATTTTAGAAAAAAATTCTTCTTTGTAATAACAAAAATTGCTTCTAATTTTTAATGGATACAAATAAAATTTAACACAAGTTTGTACAATATCAGTTTATTTTTTTTATTAAAATATTTATAACAATCCAATTAGCTAATGATATATATATATATATATATATTTGTTAGATTATTAACATATTTTTTTGTCGCGGCTAAAAGAGTAATATTGTATTTTTTATATATTTTTGTTTGTTATTTTTCTAAAAATGATAATAAAAAAGTGTCGAATAAAATCAATACAACTGTTTTAGTCATTTTAAAACATGAAACGGTCAATAAAAATTAATTCAGATAAAATAACTTAATCACTATTTTCCGCACATTAAGCATATAATAAAACGGTTAATTTCAGTCCGATTTTTATTTTTAATTCGTCGAAAAAAGTAGTAAAAACACGCCAAAAAAAGTAGCATGTAAAATAATTTTTATGGTACATAATTACAAACTTTAATCACGATTTAGTATCATCTTTAACTACACGATATAACTGTAAATGAAGCATAAAAAACGCGTATTTATTGCAAATTTTTCGTTCAGAAACATTAAATTGTTAAAAAAAGAAGGATTGGAATTTTTGTTATCGTTTTTTTTTTTGTTTATACCCGTATATAACATTATTTTCGTTACTCCTACATGAAATTGGAAATATACAAATATTTATTTCTTTTACGACCACTAAGATATACCGTGTTTTTTACCGCATACCTTAGTATAAAGTATAGGTATATGAAAGTTATCAATTTCCCACGATAGTCAATATTATGCGAAATGATTGAGCGAGAAAAATTTTATCGCACACTGCATATGCTTAGGTGCCCATCTTTTGAGATTTTGTTTCACCTATAACTAGTTTCGTTTGTAGCAGATATACATAAATATGAAATTATATGAAAATTTTAATCTAAAGATCAAAGATTTTTATTTAGAACATTTTTTTTTGAAATTATTACCAGATAAGTTTAAGGAAGTACTAGAATTTCCCAAAAGAAGTTTCATATTATACAATTAGTGGAAAAACAAAAAATCCCTTGACAATAGAATTTGTAATAGAATTCAACTAAATGTTTGTATATTAGTTTATTTATTTCTGAAACAAAAAACAAACAAATTAATGAAATTCACTATTTTATATTGTAAGCTAGACATACCTCCGGGCACAACTCTTGGTTGAGAAACACTGTATTATTATTACTGTTTCATTATTACTGTTTCTGTAGATAGACCAATTTTAATCTTTGTTATAAAAAAAGTATATTTTTAAAAACATACGTATTATTTACTATTTTATTTTAAACTTTATTTAAATTTATAATTTATTTCAAGAAAATGCTACCAGTTTTTATTAAAAAAAATCTAGTTTTTAAATTGACTTTTAAATTGTTTTTCGGCAAAGATATTTTTTTCCAGTTAATTTAATTCAAATTCAATCACGTGAACATATTTTTGTTGGAAGGAAATTATTCGAACTTGTTTTTAAATTATTCAAACCGCAATTAAATTCAAATCAAATTTTGACACTGCAGTCACGAAATTTCGATTTGTGTATAAATACTATATAAGTGAGGTTCTCTCAAAAAGTAATGCTTCCAAATCTACATCTTAATATTTAATTAATTAAATTTCAATTTTTTATAGTAAATTAAAATAATTTATGTCAATAAGTAACTTGAAATAATTATTAATTGCGAGTGAAATATTATAGAACAAAATAAAATATTAATAATTTGACAATTGAACGTTTTAATTTTTTTTCTTTTTTAACTAAAATGCAATATTGCCAACTTTCTGAGAAAAAATATTAAATTTAAAAAAATTAGTTATTCATACATACAAACATACACAATTACGTCGTACCTGAAAAGGGTGTGCCACAAACTTTTTTCATTATCCCGAAATCAGTCTTCTCTAAACATCCCTATCCAGATAAGCAACTTTAGCTTCATCTACATTCATAATTCCTCTCATACATACTCTGCTATTACTACTACTTGGAAACTTCCGTTCACAAAAGCAACTCTCTCAAATATACCAATTCAACTACTCATCGGACGTCCACGCAAACGTCTAGCTTCAAAATCATTCACATAAGTTTTTTAACCAAACTACACTAATCTATTTCGTACCCGATTCCTCCTAGTTACCTCAACTTTGTACAACAAATTGCCTACAATAATAAAACATCTTCCAATTATAAAATTTAAAAATATTATTAAAAACATTTTGCTACTGAATGCATGTTATAATATAAATGAATTTCAAGTAATTATTTGTAATATTACTATATAACATTTAAAATAATAGTATACATGTGTATATCTTTTTTTTTTGTATGACATGAGTTAATGTACTTTTGTATCTGTATACTCTAATAAATATCTATTCCATTCTATTAAAATGTATTATTTGCGGAGACATTACTTTTGAATCGTTCCATTCCACGTTTCAGCATTCAGTTTTAACTTCTTTACGTATATTTTTAATCTGTCTTCATTTCGAAAAGGAGTTAATTTACTTTACACTGATTATGTTTATCTATAATTACAACTCGAACATACCGATTCCTATTAATTAAAACGTAATAATATTTAAATGTATGTATGTTAAAACCGATTGCGTATTATATATTTACAGCTTGAAGAAAAATTCTATTTAGATATCGGAATCTTGGTTGAGATATATATATATATATATATATATATATATATATATATATATATATATATATATATATATATATATATATGTGATTATTTAAAGTTAGGTTTTTTTTAATTAAATTTCTCATTTGGTGTCTTGAGTGTGTTTGGAGGAGTTGAAATGGTTCAGCCGTAAAAGTTAGAAACACTACGCATTAAGCACGCGTTTAAACTTTTCCAGATCAGATTAGAAGAAGTAAAAACCTTTGGATTAATGGTACAGCTATAGCGCAGTAGTATTCAGCGGCATTATTCCAGACTGATTAAGTTAACAAGGTCAATCCGCTAATTAGTTTTTGGCGCCGTTAATGATGTTTTCTCCTTAGGAATTTATGAAATTTTGAATATTTGTTATTTCTAACTATGGAACTGAAAAATTTTAGAAAGTTTGTTATGTTTTATTGAATTTTAGAATATTTGTCATTGTTATTCTTAAATATTTCTATTTAATTACATGTTATGGAATAAAATTTCTCTTTTTTGCAGAGAAATATTTTTAACTAATACATTTTTAATTATGTTGGAATATTTGTGTTATTAAATTTTTGTTATTTGTCATTGCTATTTTTAAATATTGTTAAGTTTTTCTTTTTGCAGAGAAAATATTTTTAACTAATACATTTTTAATTATGTTGGAATATTTTAAGAATATTGTAAGAATATTAAGGGAAATTTTTTTTCTAAGATATATATATATATATATATATATATATATATATATATATATATATATATATATATATATTAAATAACCTTGTAATTCATTTCAATTTTAGTACTTTCTTATTTTAAAAATAACAAATTGTAAAAATACATTAATTACTTAATAGAATAGAAAAAATATCTTTAAAGATTAAAATCTTAACTTCTCTATTTAAATTTATGTTTTCAAAATACTTTAATGATGTAACAGAATGTACATTAAAAAAAAAAAAAAAAAAAATTTATAACTTACAATTATTGAATACAAGTACTTTTCTTAAAAATTTACAAAATTTTGAATATTTGTCATTTCTAATTATAAAACTGATAAATTTTAGAAAGTTTCTCATGTGTTATTAAATTTTTGAATATTCGTCATTGTTATTCTTAAATATTTCTAAAATTTTATAACTTTCTTATTCTTAAATAAATTTACAAAATAAAACATGTAATTTTATTTTATTTTAATTGTAAATAAATTTTGTTATTATATACTAGTGTTTTAATTAATTTATTTAACTAATAGCATTTAGATATATATATATATATATATATATATATATATATATATATATATATATATATTTATAGATACTCGTATATTTCAAATATTTTATAATTTGTAAATGAATACACCCTTTAATAGAATAGAAAAAATATTTTTAAAGTTATTACTTTCTAATTTGAAAAAATGTCATACCGTTTTGCTAATTATACTTGATGTAGCATACAACTTTTCCAGTAAAAAATAGAAAGTCGTAATACCTTATGATATGACGTAAAACTGTATTTGTAGAATATAAAAAAAAATTATGCAAGATTTATCTCTTGACTTCATTAGAAAAAAAAAATATAAATAATTTAACTGTAACTATATTTGATATTTTGAATATTAATAATGTATATATAGAAATGTTTTTAGAAATGTACAATTTATATATAATTAAACTAACAAAAGATTTACAGATTGTTGTAGATTGTATGTATATATTTTAAGAATGTTGTAAGAATATTAAGGGAAATTTTTTCTAAGATTTATATTAAATAACCTTGTAATTTATTTCAATTTTAGTACTTTCTTATTTTAAAATAGAATTTATAAAAAGAAAAACAGTATGTTTAGATTCATATATAAATCACAATTTATTATTTACTTATAACACTTTTATGTTAACTAAAACAGAGTGCAATGGCGTCTAACAGTCAATATAAAAAATTAGTAACCAGAAATGCATCAGTTCTTTCCGATAAGGAGAAAATAAAGTAAGAAAAAAAATTATTATGTAGGAGTAATATATTTATTTAATATATATTTATATCTATATTTATATCTTAAAAATAGCATTACCGTATCTAAGGAAAGAGAGGGGCAAATTTTAGAAAATTGTTCAAAGTTTGGAGCGATGATGAAGAATTGTGAGTTTTTATTATTTATGAATTCAAAATATAATTTATTAATTCAAATATATATCACAGCACCTACAATCCGAACGTAGCAACCCAAGATAGGCTGATAATTCGAGGTCTGCCGACGGAATTTAAAAAAATAAAAATGCCAGGAAAAAAAGAAATAAAGCCTTTCGTGAACAAAAGCGCGAACGATGGATAAATTTACAAAAATAAAACTTCAAATTTTATTTTATTATAATTGTAAATAAATTTACAAAATAAAACATGTAATTTTATTTTAATTGTAAATAAATTTTGTTATTATATACTAGTGTTTTAATTAATTTATAGATATTCGTATATTTCAAATATCTTATAATTTGTAAACGAATACATCATTATTTTAACGAATACAAGTATATAGAAATTGAATAAAATAGAAATATATTTAGTATACTGTAATTAACTGAATAGGTATGGCTTTTGTGACATCATTTTTAATTTTCTCTTAAGAAATTTAGAAATAAGTTAATTTGACTTGCTAAATGATTACGTCATGAATACGTCACAAGTCATTCATTGGGAAATTCAAACTCGTAATTGATTTGTCGTTTGCTATATATATCTACGTTTTGCATATGAAAAATTAATTCATTGCTTTGTTACATTCGTTGTTGCATAGCTAGTTAGTGTCAATATTTGTTTTTCAACAATGGCTCAAAAAATTAATGTTGAAATTTTGGAGAATATTTTAATTCGTCCGGCTTTCGAGTATATTGAGTCCGTTAATACACCGGACATACCTAGGACTCCGGATATTATCTTAGAAGATGATAGCGATGAAGACATATCAGATAAATTTTCATCTACTTCCGAAGAAGTTATAATTTATCTGAAGAAGAAGAAATGGAAGTTCAAAATGCCCAGGTAATTACAACACAAGATCTGACAGACCCGAGGGATGAAGAAGAGAAATTTATCAACGAAGATGAATATATAAATTTCGTGTTAGGAGCGGCGCCCGTATCGAGTTATCTGTTACCTAATTCTAAAAGTGAACTAGATAAAAATTATAAATTATTAAGTGCGGTATATGTGCCAGTGGATGAAAAACTATTTTTAGTGTTAGGTGTAGATCCTAATTGTAAGTTTAATTTAGTTCAAGGAACAAAAGTGATTTCGATTAAAAATATTGAGGACTTTTCCGCTAAATTAAAACAAATAAAATTAATAAAAAAAACAACTTTCAGGGAAAGAAATTTAATTAGGAACTGCGATAATATTCGTATGAGTGTACTGTTGCGAAATTATTTAAAAGTATGGCAAAATAAAACATATATGCCTATATCTGATAAACAAATTAAAACAATAATAACAATTACGCCATATATAATTAAACTTTATAACAAAAATTTGCCTGCATATGAAAATGTATATATTGAATACAAAAAATATCTTTAAATTTAATTAAAGATAACAAAAATATAAACGAAATTAATATTAATATTGTAGATATTTTAGATATTAAGAGTAAATATATAGATGTATGGGTAGAAATGTTTAATATGTACTATTATAAATTTAGTGAAGATATAAGAAATGTAACGCAATTTATGTATGAAAATAAAAAAATATAATATAAACAATTATTTAATTTAATTAGTTAGCAAATCCTGGTTCTTTTCTAAATAAGTAATAAATATAAATATTTTTCAAAATTTACATTTGCAATGTTCAGAAAAAATTATGAATGGAAGAAATATACAGTGATATATTATAAAGCAATTAGTAAAAGAATTTTAAGGAAATACCTATAGTGAAAACCTTATATTGGTTCGTAAAATTTTACAGTATTAAATAAAAGTTTTATTTTTCTGTTACATTGGTTTACGGGAGGGATAAATGAAAAAGTAATTAGTTTTTGTATATAAATATGCGTCAATAAATTTTTAAGTGACAGTATATTTCTGTATACATTTTTTTGTGTTTGTTTTTGTATTGTTTGTGATAATGAATTCAAATAACGACAATTTTAATAATCAAAATTTGAAACAAGAAATTGATAATTCGGCAGCGAAACTTCAATTAAATAGTTTTTGGGGTAAATTACACTTATTTTTAATTAATAAATTAATTTTTAATTTATTTAATTTTTATTACAGGTAAATTTGCACAATCTGATAATAATACTCAAACTACAATAGTTTCATCACCTGAAGAATTATATTATTTACTTTCTAATCCCTCAATAGAAGTAAATAGGATTATTCCTGTCGGTGATGAATTATTATATGTTAACTGGCAGTATAAAATAGAAGCATCAAATCAACTCAGCAAGATTACGCTTGCATGAGATTTTACAACCTCTTGGCCGAAGAGTATTATATTATGATACAGATTCGATAATCTATGTTTATACTCTAGGAGAGTACGAGCCGCCCATCGGTAATTATCTCGGCGATCTAACGGACGAATTAGAATGCTACGGATCTGGAACATACATAGTATCATTTGTATCAGGCGGGCCTATATGTTACGCTTACATATTTTTTACGCCTGGTACAAATGAAAGAGAAAAAGTCTGTAAGGTGAAGGGTTTTCGATTAAACTTCGCAAATTCTCAGAAAATTAACTTTGAATTCTTAAAAGACTTTGTTAAAAATAGAGGTAAATTTATAAAAATTGTTAGTAATAATATTAGAACTACGTTAGATCATACTGTTATTACGAAAACAGAAACAAAAGCATTCAAAGTTAATTTTATGAAACGTCGTTTACTCGGAAACAATTTATCAGTACCCTATGGCTGCAAAAAAAAACTAAAAATTAATTAATTGTTTATATTTTATTATATTGTTATTTATTTATGTATTTATTGTTATTTATTGTTATAAAAATTAATTATTTATTATGTAAATATGCAATTGAAAAAAGAAAGAGATGAAGAGAGAGAGAGAAAGAGAAGGAGGGAGAAATTTGAATATATATATATATATATATATATATATATATATATATATATATATATATTATAATAAATTTTTTAATATTATCATTTGTTTTTAAATTTCTACCTAAACAAGTTAAAATGACTCAACAGTTTGTTCACCCTTTCACGGCAATAATTGCAGGCCCAAGCGGAAGTGGTAAATCCTATTTTGTAACAAATTTTTTAAAAAATATAAAAAAAATATGTGATACTAATTTTACACATATTTCATGGTATTATGGTGTGCGACAAAATTTATTTAAAACAGTAACTGGAGTAAATTTTATAGAAGGTTTACCAGATGTCAGTAATTTTGACGGCCTCAAGCCGCATTTAATTATAGTCGATGATTTAATGCGTGAATCAGATGAGCGAGTTATAGATTTATTTACAAAATTTTCACATCATAAAAATTTATCTGTTTTTTTTTTAACACAAAATTTATTTCACCAAGGTCGCGGAATGAGAGATATATCATTAAATGCAAGTTATATTATTTATTTTAAAAATCCTCGCGATAAAGCACAAATATTACATTTAGCACGACAAGTTTTTCCTGAAAATATTAAATTTATATTGGAAGCTTATAAAGATGCAACTATGGAACCGCACGGTTATTTAATTTTTGATTTAAAACAGACAACTCCTGAATGGATGCGATTTAGAACGTCACGTGATAATCAAACATATATATATATTCCAAAAAATTCTTATAAATATGGTGACAAAAAATTGCCTGAAGTCATTCTATAATCATGTCTAAAACTGTAATCAATAACGCCGAATTATTAAGAGCTTTACAAAAATTAAAACCTGCTCAGCGCAAAGCCATATTAAAATCAGCAGATTGTACTATTGTAAATTGTATTTGTGAATGTGTTTATAATATATTGAATGGTAAAATTAATTTAAATAAAAATCAACACGTTCGACTTGTACGTTATAAGAAAGTATTACGAAAACTTGTTAAAAAAGGTGAAAATTGGAAACAAAAGAAAAAAGTTTTAGTTCAAACAGGTGGCGCTTTTCTTCCGTTACTATTGGCTCCCTTAATTTCTGGAGTTTTTAGTAGTTTGTTTAAAAATTAAAATAGAAAATGGAACATGCCCGTAAAATGGTGTTAATTTCACCTGAATCATTGCAACGACTTCATTTAAATTTAGAGAAAAATAATAATAATAATAATAATACAATATCACAATTAGATAACGATATGAGAAACGTTTTAGAAAGTGATTTGCCTGATTCCGAAAAATGGGCATTATACCAAAATACATTACACAGATATTTACATTTTCAAAATCAATTACGAGAACCTGTTAAAATACCTATAGCCGAACTTTCTAACTCAGACAGTAATGACACATCAGATAGTAATAATCTCATAAATATTAATGAAATTGAAAATATTATACAACCTTTGCCAAAAACATTTCGTGAGAAAGCTAAATTATTATTATTAAAATTAAAAACAGATAAAATAATTACTTGGAATAATAAAGGTATAGTTAGCATATATAGTAAAGAAATTGCAAATTCAAATATAACAGATCTGATAAGCGATATAATAAGACCGAGAAAACATTCAAGTCCAAAAGGGTGGCGGGAATTTGCACTAGCATTAAAAGAAATTAATATTCCTATAGAATTTATTGGTAATCCTATCAGACAAGAATTTATAAAATCGGTTGATAATAAACATATTATAGAAATTAAAAAAACACGTAAAAAATTAAAATTTTCTGATTCAGACTCATACGAGGCTGACACTGAAAAGAAATCATTAATTAAGAAAGCTAATATTGATTGGGAAGATTTTAAACTTTGAAAAATGAATAAAACATTATCAAATATTTATTTTGATCCTTCTAATAGCGCAAGTTTTTCTGGAGCTAATAATTTAATTAAAGCTGTAAAAAACAAATATAGATCAAAAAATGTTCGTAAATGGTTAAGCGCGCAAAATGCGTATACTTTACATAAATCTATTCAAAAACGATTTCCAAGAAATTCATATAATATAAATAATATTAATGATTTATTTCAAGCCGACTTAAATGACATGCGAAGTTTAAGTAAATATAATGATAATTATAAATACATATTAGTTGTCATTGATTGCTTTAGTAGATATGCATGGGCGATTGCGTTATTAGATAAAAAACCGACAACTATCATTGAAGCATTTCGTATTATATTTACAGAGAGAAAACCTATTTATCTCTGTACTGATAAAGGAAGCGAGTTTATTGCTAAAACAGTAAGAGAATTTTTAACAAAAAACGATGTTAAATATTATGTTACTAACAATCCCGATGTTAAAGCATGCTTTGCTGAACGTTTGAATAGAACATTAAAAGCTAGAATGTATAGGTATTTTACTTACAATAATACAAACCGTTATATTGACGTATTACCAAAACTCGTTAACGCGTATAATAATACTATTCATAGATCTATAAAAATAGCGCCAGCAAATGTAAATGAAAAAAATATATTACAAGTTTGGAGAAATCAGAAGAAAATACAAATTTCAAGTATCAATAAAAAAATTAATATAGGTGATTTAGTACGTATTTCTAAAACTAAACAATTTTTTGAAAAAGGGTACGAATCTAATTGGACTGAAGAAATATTCAAAATTTCTAAAGTAATTAAAAGAAATCCGATGGTATATAAATTACAAGATTTAAACGGTGAAGATATAGAAGGAACATTTTATACGCATGAATTACAATATGTAACAATAACTCCGGAATCTACATATAAAATAGATAAAATAATCGACTCTCGCGGTAAACGTAACAGAAAAGAATTGTTAGTGAAATGGAAAGGTTATTCTGATAAATTTAATTCGTGGGTACGTGAAAGTGAAGTGAGATATTTAAAACATAATGAATAATAGTGAATCGTTTTATATTACATTATTGAGCAATAGCTCAATGAATTATTTTCCTGATAACAAAACAACACATTTTACGACACAACTTCCACGAACTGTTAATCTGTCCGGATTTTGGGAGGTCGGAATTTCTGAAATACAATTCCCATGTTCTATGCTAACTGTTAGCACTGGAGAATGTTTTTTACAATTTACTGTAAATAAATCAGCTAACAATAAGAAAAATAATCAATTTGAAAAAATATTAGAAAATGAGTTTACTGATGTTAAAGATGATACAAACTTTATTGTCAGTAAAGAACAATTAATGCCTGGAAATTATGATAATATACACGAGTTAATAAAAGTAATAAATGATGGTGAAATTATGAAACAGCACGCTAGCCTAGAGTATGTAAGAGAAAGAAAAATGATTAAGTGTAATGCTATAAGTGCAACAATTATCTCAATAACATTATCTACAAAATTAGCTCTTCAATTAGGTTATGAACCAGATATTAATATAATTACAAAATCTGAATCTGTTAGGCCCCCTAATGTTTATCTGGGTTTACCGTCGGAAATATATGTTTATTGTGATTTAATCGAGCCGCAGTTCGTTGGTGATATTGTTGCACAATTGTTAAGAATAATAAATATTGATAATAGTACTTATACATATGGTTCACAGAAAATGTTAACGTTTTCAAAAATACACTATGTTCCGATTCTTCGCCGAGAATTTGACAATATAGAAATTGATTTAAGGAGTACATCGGGTTCTTATATACCATTTATGTTTGGAACTTTGTGTGTTAAACTACATTTCAGAGAGCGTCAAAAATGAAATCTTGCCCTTATGTACATTATTATACTGTACAAGCTGGTAGTGGAATTGGTGGGCAAATTTATAAGGGGTCACCATTTCAGAGGGGTCACGGTATAGGTAGTTTTTTTAGCGGGTTATTTAGAACCATTATGCCATTAATAAAAAAAGGTGTCGGCGCTGTAGGAAAAGAAGCTATTAGAACAGGAATAAACTTTTTAGGAGATCTTAATGAAAATAAATCAGCAAAAGAGTCAATTAAACAACGTCTATCTGAAGCAGGTTTAAATTTAAAACGAAAAGCTGAAGAAAAAATTGATAAAGTAATGGCTGGTGGCGGTTATAAAAAGAAGCGTAAAATAATTAAAACTCATTCACGTACAAGTACCCCTAGTAAGCAGAACTCTCGTAAAAGAAAAATTAATAAAAAAGATATATTTAATTAAATATGGCGTTTTTACATGCGCAATCGTGTGAATGTGTTAAAACTGAGCTAGATTTATTTACAATTCCACCAACACAAACAAGTATTGAACACGGGCAATGGATTCATTATAAACCTTTAGCGTCAATAACTGAAGATAGTCCGCTAGAATTTTGTATACCAGGTCACGGTGATGAATACATAGATTTATCTCAAACAATGTTATATTTAAATGCAAAAATTGTGAAAAATGATAACACGGTTCTTGGAGCAGATAGTGATGCAGCACCCGTCAATAATTGGTTACATTCTCTTTTTAGTCAAGTTGATGTTTATTTAAATCAAAAACTTGTCTCTCCTCCGAACAATACTTACGCATATCGTGCATATATAGAAACATTATTGAATTATGGAACCGATGCTAAAGATAGTCATCTTACTGGATCGTTATGGTATTCAGATAGCGCGGGCAAAATGGATAGTGCACAAGAAACTGATAATAGTGGTTATGCTATTCGTAAAAAATTTGCTGCCGCTAGTAAAAATATTGATATGATTGGACATTTGCATGTAGATTTATTCAATCAAGAAAAATTTTTAATTAACGGAGTGGAAATGAAAATTCGTCTTGTGCGGTCAAAAGATAGTTTTAATATTATGACATCTGCTACTGATTTAAAAGTACAGATTACAGAAGCAACTCTTTTAATACGACGAGTAAAATTAAATCCAAGTATATTGTTAGCACACAGTAAAGCGTTAGAATTAACACCTGCTAAGTATCCTATTACCAGGGCTGAATGCAAAGTGATTACCATACCCTCAGGGGTTCAGGGAAAATCTTTAGATAATATCTTTCTTGGTCAATTACCAAAACGTTGCATAATTGGTTTCGTATCAAATAAAACATTTAATGGCGATTTTAAAAAAAATCCTTTTAATTTTGCACATAATAATATCAATTATTTATCACTATACGTGAACGGACGTCAGATGCCTTCCAAGGCATTACAACCGCAATTTACTGGCAAAATAAATTATATTGAAATGTTTTCAACTTTATTTTCGGGAACAGGCATCAGTTTCTCAAATGATGGTAACCAGATTGATCGTATCGATTATCCGGATGGATTTTGCTTGTGCGCATTTGACTTAACACCGGATCTTTCTGCGAATTCGATGAACCACTGGAATCTTATTCAACACGGTTCTTTACGTGTAGAAATTGGTTTTGCAAGTGCACTTACAGAAACATTAAATTGTTTAATTTATGCTGAATTTGACAATATTATAGAAATAGATAAAAATAGAAATGTAATTGCCGATTATAGTGGCTAATTGTATATGTTGTTGTTTTTTTATAATAAATAAAGATTATTTTAAAAATATATTTAGTTTTATTAAAACACGTAAACAGAATGGATCTCATTGTCGATTTTCAAGGTTTTTATGATAACAGTCATATGTTTATAATAAAAGAACTTGCTGTACTTTCGCCTGATAATGAAATTTTTCATCAGTTTCTTTTTAAACCGCCATATGATAAGTCGTGCCTTTCAGATAAATATATCTCACAGTGTGATTGGTTAAAACAAAATCATCATGGCTTCGATTGGAACCACGGATTTGTGGATTACAAATGTTTAGTGCCGATTTTGACTAGAATTACGTCATCAAAAATAAAAAACATTTTAGTTAAAGGAAAAGAAAAAGAAAAAATTCTCAAACAAATTTTGAATGATAAAAAAATCAGTGATATTACAGATTTACTGTGTCCGAATTTAAAAACATTACGTAAGATTTATGATAGTAAAACAATATGTTGTATTCCTTATTCACATATTGGTATGATGTGCGCTACTGAAAATGTTTTAAATATAAGAAATTGGTATATTGATAACGTGAAAAATGGACGCCGAATTCATAAAGACAATAATGCAGAGACGGTTTCGGAACGTGTGTCAATATGGCGTCTATGCTGCAAATAGACTTCCTCTTCACGTGAACTATCCATGTGCTCTAATTGTAAACACTGACCCAGATTTCAGAATAGGAAAACATTGGGTTGCTATATTTATTGATCGTAATGGATGCGGTGAATTTTTTGATAGTTATGGATTTCCACCGACGGTTTTACAACATGCAACTTTTTTAAGAAGAAATACACGAATTTGGACATACAATATGAAAACTTTACAAAATGATTTGTCTTCAGTCTGTGGACATTACTCTTTATTGTATTTATTATATAGAATTAATGGATGTTCATTGAATGACTTTTTATCAGTTTTTAATAATAATGTAATACAAAATGATTTTCTTATAACACAAATGTTTAAAATGTATTTTTAATTTTGTTATTGTATATACGAATTTAATAATAAATATAACTCATAATTCAAATATATATATTGTTTTTATTCATATATTATTATATACATATTGTTAATAAAATAAAAATTATATCAAAACAAATTCAATTAATGTGACTTCCTTGCCCCTTTGAATTTCCGTTCCTGTATACCTAAGGGCTAATTTGCCCAAGTATTTTGAGTATGTAGTTATCTCATCGTTTGTTAATTCATCGAAACGAGCTGGTAGATAGGATTTAAAATCTTGGAATTCAGCTATTATTTTTCGGCCAAAAGTTGTTTTTACTGGTCTGATAGATTTAATTAAAAAATTTTCATTAAATGGCAATGTTGATAATTTTCTTAGGGGTTTCTTCAACTGGCCAAGTTCGTTCAATTTTTCTAAATCCATGTTTCTATATAAAAAGAAAATATACACATATTTAAAAACTGTATTATTCTATAATAATGATAATAACAATAAATAATAATAATAATAATAATAATAATAATAATAATAATAATAATAATAATAATAATAATAATAATAATATACTCACTGAATATATTTGAAGTTCTTACAATAACTTTGTTTTCAAAAGTGATATGATATAACGAAAATATCTTGTTTTATATATACCAATTTTGAATCTAATTATAGAATAAGAAAGTTATAAAATTTTAGAAATATTTAAGAATAACATTGACGAATATTCAAAAATTTAATAACACATGAGAAACTTTCTAAAATTTATCAGTTTTATAATTAGAAATGACAAATATTCAAAATTTTGTAAATTTTTAAGAAAAGTACTTGTATTCATTAATATTCTATTAAGTAAATAATGTATTTTTACAATTTGTTATTTTTAAAATAAGAAAGTACTAAAATTGAAATAAATTACAAGGTTATTTGATATATATATCTTAGAAAAAAAATTTCCCTTAATATTCTTACAATATTCTTAAAATATTCCAACATAATTAAAAATGTATTAGTTAAAAATATTTTCTCTGCAAAAAGAAAAACTTAACAATATTTAAAAATAGCAATGACAAATAACAAAAATTTAATAACACAAATATTCCAACATAATTAAAAATGTATTAGTTAAAAATATTTCTCTGCAAAAAAGAGAAATTTTATTCCATAACATGTAATTAAATAGAAATATTTAAGAATAACAATGACAAATATTCTAAAATTCAATAAAACATAACAAACTTTCTAAAATTTTTCAGTTCCATAGTTAGAAATAACAAATATTCAAAATTTCATAAATTCCTAAGGAGAAAACATCATTAACGGCGCCAAAAACTAATTAGCGGATTGACCTTGTTAACTTAATCAGTCTGGAATAATGCCGCTGAATACTACTTAGCGCATGCGCTATAATACAAGTGCGTGTTGTGCATACGATTTAATTGATCTATGCAATGATTTAGAAAGAGAAAAAAAAGCATGATGTACTTTTATGTATAGTTTATGGTAGAAGTTTATTGATATTATGCTGAACCACTGACAAATTAAAATGGGTTTGTTGCACATTTTTAAATATTTTTTTAAAATCAAAATATACATTAATAACTATGTAAATAAGTATATGTTTCAAAGCAAAAATTATTTTTGCATTCAACAATTTACCGAATGTTATTAAATGTTCTGTCGCAATTAGGGAATTTACATATTAATTAAGAAAGTTTTTGTAAATATATTACATAATTAGACCACTTTTTATATATAGGAATATATATATATTTATATATATATATATATATATATATATATATATATATATATATTTAATTGTATTATTATTATTATTAGTTTAATGCTATTTAAATAAATATTATTATTATTATAAATAAAAAAATTGATTTTAAAGTTGAATATCAAATTTGAATTTGCTATTCGTGAGGTAATAGTGTATATGAGCAAGTATTCAGCGCCACTTGCGGTAAAAACAAAACAGTGTTACCTATATCTGTTATGTTCAAATCAAAACCATGTGTTTTAATTTGTGCTGGTACATTACGAAATATCTTATTTGATAGGTATTATGTTTGAATTATTATTACAAACTGGTATAAAACAATATTTCATAATCATAATGTTTATCTTAATTTATATTTCAAAATGTAAACATAACATACGGCAACGTTGCTCGATAAACTGGCAATTGAAGTATGATATTACATACGCATACATCACACTGTTTGAAAAACACTATGACGTCGCTTACAGAAAGCAAAACCAATGACACGTAAAAATCTTTATTTTTCCGAATTTTTTATAAAAAATACTGTAATATATTTTAAATAAATTTTATATGTTATAACATTGTTTTTATATAATCTTTGACTATTGAGTGAACATGGGAGGTATTGTTTTGATTCAGTAAAAATCGGTCGACTCCGACTTCGACTAAATTTTTTTTAAATTTAAATTTGTTAAATTTTTATTTTTACAATAACTGCATACATATGAAAATGACTGTTGATTAATTTCAGCAACGTCCAATGAAATAATTATACATACATACATACATACACAATCATGTCAAGTACCCAAAAGGGTGTGGCACAAACTCTGTTCATCATTCCGAAATCAGTCGCTTCCAAACATTTCTATCCAAACAAGCAACTTTCGCTTCATCCACATTCATAATGCTCTTTTATTCCACATACATGCTCTTTTATTCCTACTACTTGGAAACTTTTGCTCACGCAAGCCACCCTCTCAATCATACTACTCCAACTACTCATCGGACGTCCACGCAAACGTATACCATTAAAATCATTCAAATAAATCTTTTTAATCAAACGTTCATTAGACATTCGCTCAACATGTCCGAACCATCTTAACCATCTTATATGGGTACATATAATTTAGTACTATTTTAAAATTTAAATATTTATGTAACATTCAAAAACTATTAGTGCATAGTGTACACTTAGCACGCAATGTATGTATTTGATTTGGAAGGTGTATACTAAAAAACAGTAAACATGGTTCGGCTTTCGTTTATACTGAGGTATTGTATGTGTAAGACAGAAAAACTAAGAACTAGTGTTTCGGGGTCAGAGATCACGCGGCGTGAAAGTGATTCCAGGTGTGTTTAGGTATTAGCTATGTGTTCGTTTCATTTTGTTGTTTAGCTGTTTTGTAATCAGATTATTACTTAGTCTCTTTTTTACGTTCATTCAACCTATTCTACTCTAGGTACCTTTTAACCTAACTTCTTCTCAACGCGACATTTTTACTTTTTCCACTTTTTAAATCTTAATTAATTTATTGTCATCTTCAGTTCCCGTAATTCCTAGGTGGAACATAGGGGCTACAAGCTCGAGAAGTTAAACTATAGTTTCTTAATAATGGGGAAGTTTAGCGAGATTGAAGTTGCGTGTAAAATTATTTTTTCTCAAATATATAATATATATAAAATAATAACAGAAACTGTCATTAAAATTTTTGATAATTGTTTCATTTATTTGTTATTAACAATTTTTGTAAGGACATTGCTGACGTCACAAGCCTATTGTGCGCAAGCGCAGAAGAGTTGGTGAGATATAATTTTGAAAACGTATGTCGTAGTAAATGTTGATTTTTGTTGATTCGGTTAGGCCCAGCCAATAGCTTGTATCGGTAACCATGGCAATACATGCGCGTCTGATTCAGATGTCGACATAAGTTTTGCGATGACATTACTGACGTTATCACGACATGTTTTTGCATTTTTTAGGAAATCTGGGCATCTTCGAGGAAAATGATAAATTTAACATCACTTTTTAAGCCAGGTCCAACCAAATAAAGAAATAAAAAAAATACGCTAAACTTCCCCATTAAAAAAAACAGCTTTAAGTTTAAGTTTATTAAATTTTTTATTTATAATCAAGGTTTTGACAAAACTCGACGCTCAACTCTCGGCTATGTCTACCCTCGTATGATAAAATGTTCGTTTTTACTCCAGATCCATAAATAACTATTTCTACATATAAAAATAATTAATAGTATAAAAAATATTTAAAGAGAATCTGATTAGGAAGCATAAAATTTAATTTCAATTTTTTTTTCATTTTCTTAATTATCAAATAAAACTAAATACCGTCTTGCAAAGAACTGAATATAATATGAATCGTGTTATATGTATCTCTTGTGTGGCTTAATGTTTAACGAACGTTGCTTTCTCTCATGGCTATTAAATCTATTATAGGCTTCCGGTCGTGTCTCTTAACGTTAAGTTTCAATCTATACTAACTATTCGTTGGTCATGATTACATTTTGCCCGCATCCTATTAGTATCCGAGAGATAGGTATGTCGAGATCTTACTTATCTATGGAATGCACTTTATTGATGCTTTTCTTATTTATAAGTTTCACGTTGATTACTACCAATAATATATTGAATATCAGAATATCAGTTTTTTTTTATGAATTTTTTATTCAATCAGTGCTTGATTTTCAAGACAATATACAATCGTGTAATGCTGGATTCATGCAGATCGATTTCAACTATGATTTCAATATCAGTTACAACTTAAAATAAAACGGTTTTAGGTTGTACTTCTGTATTAATATTTATTAATAATCGACGTACTTTATCAGGAAAATAGATACAAATGACATTTACAGTAAATAAACAGAACGGAGAAACAAGTTACTAGGTAACAAAATAAGTAACTAGATCATAAAATTTGCGTGTGAGTTACAAGTATGATATCAAAATTCACAGTTTTTGATCGATTATAATTTATGTAACAACTTTAAATGCACAGTTGTAAAATAGATAACTTGTAAATTTGCGCCATTGCAAAGATACCGTGATGTTGACACATGTTTTTTTTTAAAATGATTCTTTCTACTGTGTAGTTCTAGAAAAGTATATAGAATTTGTATAACTTTTATACAAAAGATATTCGGGCATTAGGTCTAAATGAATTTTTTAATTTGCTTTGGAGTTCTATACAAGAAAGAAATATGTTGGATTTAGTGTTAAAAATTAAAATATTCTCTGTGTGCAATTTTTACTAATATTGTGTATTTTGGTATAACACCAATAAGTGTATTATTGGATATTTTCTCATAATGTAATTTTTACACTATTCTTGATGTTTTAAATGGATTTGATAATAAGATTTGACCCATAAGTTTGTGGCACAAACTCTTTCCATTTAAGTATAAATTTATAAATTACGTTCAATGATTAAATGGGTAGATATAATTCAGAATATTTAGCGTGAGCGAATGTTTTCCAGTGTGGTTGAAGCCAAAATTGCTTGTCTGGATAGGAATGTTTTGTGGAAATTAAATCTGAACCACCTTGTATAAAAACTATTTTGCTATTGTCAGTTAAATTAATGAATGCAATAATGTGTAAAATATTTAACTGAAATGACATTATAAATAAACAAACTATGTTTGTATATATTTCTGGAGAACAAAATCTATTTGAATTGATTTCTAATCTATTAATAATCCGCGTGCATACAGACCCAACCGGCAACCACTTTTCTAAATACAAATACAAGCATTCCTTCTCATAGCTATAACCTTTCTGTGTTCCGTTCGAACACAAATAACAATAGGTCTTTTTACCGGTGAGTGTACGTGTATATATGGGCACAACACTCACACACTCACAGCCTCAAACACACATATATATAATATTATGTATAGGCACGCGTTTATCCGTGACTCGTGAACCGAGCGCGAGCCAGCCACGCGTTCCCACGGTCCGCGCGGTTGTGTGCACGAGCACTCGCACGTCGAGGCGCGCACACGCGAGATAAGACGTGCGTCACGCACGCGAGCCCCCAGGCGGTGGCTCCCGCAAGAAAGAAACACACACACACACACACACACACACACTGATTGACTCAGCTTTGCCCCGTACCTTGCTTCTTTGCTTTCTTGAAGAATGAAGAATGAATAAATGCGATTGAGAAGACGCTAGAGATGGTGAAGAATGATCGGAGGTATATCTTCTTGTTTTGCGCACAATTGTTTTTGCTTTTGTTTCTGCTAGTTCTGGTTGCTGTTTATGTGGTTGCATACGTTGTAGGAGTTATTGGAGAAGAATTTATGCTGCAATTACAGAATACAACTTTTTATCATTATATAGTCTGTATTTAGTACTATAATTCTATTAGTTTTGTAAGACTCGTAGATTTACAAGATATTACTAAATAGAATTTTTATTTTGATAGAAAAAGATAAAATATTTCGTAATACTTAGAAGATCTAACAGAAACGCAGTTAATTTTATTAATTTTTTGTACTGCATCAAAAGATTAACAAATTTTGTTCTAAAGTTTTTACAGTATATAATATTATTTAAAGTTTTGAATCAATTCAAAATAAAAACAAATACTTGTTATTTTGCAAGTATATCATTCAAGTAAAAAAAGTAATGTATATATTTATTATCTCTTCACATGTCGTTGAAAGAATTATTTAAAATAATTATCAAGAAATTCAACTAATCAACAGTTTCGGCAAAATATGTTATTTAAAAATTCTTTTTAAATTAATTGATCTATCATTATTTGTCAGAAAGATAAAATTACCATCTTATTGATATTTCGATGAAACGAAACCTTATTGACCCACATCACGATCAAAGAAGAAAAATTATCAATAATTGTTAAAAAATAAGCCAGGCCAATTTTTCGATTGACTTCCAATAATAGCCTCATAACAACGTGCTTATTAAATATTTTTTAAGTGAACGCAAAAAAAAACCGAGTTCATTTACGTAGCCGCCATTTGGAAACTATATCGTTACACAAAATATATTGATCCTTGATGATATCATTAAATATATCGCAATGTATATGGTGTATATCGCGTATGCAAATTTTTACACCATGGACGTAGAAGATTATTTTGTATTCAAGGGACGATTACAAAATAATGTTTTACGTTACTATATTACGTTACTATATTGTCTATGTGAAATGAGGTCATTATGTTACTTATAAAATAATGTGAACATTATTATACAGTAGTTAGGTACGGGTTGACAAGATTGAGAATGGTTTGCGGCAGCAAATATTTTCGTAGGAAGAATAAAAAAGCATGTATGAGGCTGTATTCTAAATGTGGATGAAGTGAAATTGGCTTATTTGGTTAAAAATATTTGACGGAAACTAATGAACTAACTAGTCATATAAATTACATTAGGTATTTTTTATAGAATGACATAAATCATAGATTCTGAAACTTATTTGAGCTATGAATTATGAATAAAATAAATCTTTAATGCCCCCTCCCCCTGCGCGTTACGCGTTATTTTTATTTTGCCCGCGGAATTTTCATAGCCTCCCTATTACCTATCAGCCTATCATTGCCCACCACGGATCTTACACTAGGTGGAGATATTGCCCACTTTGAAAATCACGAACATAAATAATAATTAAAAATAAAAAGCAACTACGCCACTGATTTGTTTGCAATAAAAATAAACCGTTAAACATTATTATATAGGATTGCGTCAAAATTAAGATGGTGTTGTTGAATAAAATTGGCGAATTTGTTAGCATTAAAAAGAAAAAGAAAAAAAAAACAAAATTAATAAAACTGTCGCGCCATATCTTTCTGGTTTATACACAATCTTGCTTCACGTTACGATACGTTGTGCAATTCCTTATCAGGATATAAGAAATTGGACTGTAATTGTCTTTTTAAAATGAAAATGATGGAATAATTTTAGGTGCGAGACAGAAATGTTATGCATACAAAGTACGGTTAATTCGCACTTGTTTCTTAAGAACTTGCAGCATTATACAACTTCGTAAAGTTGAAAATAATTTAATATAATTTGTAATATCTTTTGAGATTACGCTTCAGATGAACGAATCATTATAGTTTTTTTTGAATTATATTAAAATATTATTAGAGTAGATTAAAGCTCACTGTAAAAAAATTAACTTAAATTTATGTAATTTTCACATAGCTTTTAGCAGTTAAATAACAATATTTTGTTATTTTACTATAATAATTTATGTAATATTACATTTTGATGAAAAGGACATGTAAAATTACATAATTGTTGTGGTGTGATACAAACTTTTTCTACTATGCCGAAATTAGTTTCCTCTTATCTAGACAAGTAATTTTACTTTTTCCACATTTATGATACCTTTCATATCTGAATTGATATACTCATATTTTTTAAATTTTATTAATAATGAAAATGAAAAATGCTGAAAAATGTTTTTGTTTAGTCAAACTGCAAATTTGATATTTTTTAAATAAAACTTGATTATTTTAATAATGCAATATTTTGTTATTTACAGCATTATTACAAGAATTATTTATAAATAAAATCAAGTGCAATATATTTTAAAAACAAAATTAATTCCAAAAAAAATAAATAAATGCTTAGATTCATAAATTAGCAATTTCCATATTTTTAATTACATCCTCAGTATGCTAAATAGTTGAACATCGATATTAAATTTATCAGTTGATCGCTTAAAAATTAATCATCTTTATAATTGATTACCATATTTATCAATGTTTTTAATTATCTACTTTGCATCTTGTACTAACTACAAGTTAGTTAGTTTTGACTTTACTGATTAGTTAATTTATTCATAAAATGCCCTCGTTTTTCTAAATGTTTTTCTGAATGATTCATGTTGTTTCCTAATATTAATAACAGGTCAAACTTAAAAGTAAATATTTAAATTTACAATTTTTCTTTTATACTTCGAGATCGTAAAACTAAGTAATAATTTTAATTTCTTGTAACGAATTTGTCCCGGCGTTTTTAATTATACACATAATTTAAATTTTTTGTATATGTAATATATTACATATTATATGTTTGTTCACAGGTTTTTTTTATGCACCTCGAAGGCATACACGTGCGGAACATATTAGGAGTCAAAGGTCAAACAGGTAAGATTTTTTTTTAACACATTTTTGTTCTCATATTTTTTGTTGATTAAAAAAATACTAATTTATATGATCACATATAATTGATGCAAATGTTTAAAGTTTATTATAATTATAAGAAACAATAATATTAAATATATATTTAAAATCTTATTTTGATTCATTTTAAATTTTTTTGATGGTTTTTGAAAACGATTGAAACAATTGAAAATCGGTTTATTCCATTATCAAGCAATTAACAAATGTAAACCTACATGCTCTTTAGAATAGATAATTTTCCAGAAATTAAAAAAGATTGTTTTATTATACATAATAGAATGTAATAGCTTATCACTTATATTTTCGACATACATGTAACAAATAAGAAATTACAAATATTTTAATTGTAAATTGTAATAATAGTAAAAAAATTGTTTTTTTCTGTTGAATACAATTAATTTCATGCTTGTTAATCAAAATTTAGCATAAAATTATCAATTATGTTTTTCTAATTATAAATATTTATGTATAATCAAAGAGTAGTTTTTAAATTTTATAAAGAAAAAAATGGGAATAGAATTTTTATTAGTTATGCGATAAAATAATAAAGGAACTATTGTGGTCGGATATTATTTTAATTTCCATTGTACGAAACTTGCTTGGAATATGTTTAAAAAATAAATTATATGCGGTAATTAAATACTGAATAATATGTACTAAATATTTGAATAACTGTTGTCTAAAAAAGATTAAAAAAAAATTATAAATTAATTTATTTTAAATCTACTTTAGCTTGTTAACTACAAGGAACAATAATTTCTTGTCAATTAAAATAAAAATTGTAAGACAAAATTAAGCTACATACTTGTACAGTTTTTTTATAATAAAATTATGTATGCCATTAAAATAACAATAATTAAAAACCTTGAATTATTTTTATCCGTAAAACGTTTAATTTTCAACGAAGGAGAAAAAAAAACTGACGAAAATAAAATCATAATAATAATCTTATAAAAAAACTGTAAAAAAAATATAAATGCAGTAAAATAAAGAAGCGTTTTAAAGTGAAGCAAAAAATTTTTTTGTTATGTGAAGGTTATTCATTTTAAAACAGCCAGAAGATTTTTAGTTTGCAATTAGGGTGGAAGGTAAAAAAAGTTAATTAGTAGGTTGGTTAAGTTCAGTTTGTACTTAGTACTTAAGTACAAAACCATTGAGACAGATTTTATCTTTGAATAATAAACTAAATAAAAATTGAAAAAGTTTGTGTGGCAATAATTGTTCTGTATTATGTTTTTTTAATATTTTTTTTAATTGTAAAGTTTGTACGTATATTAAATTGTGGAATAATTAATATAAAACACACACTCACACACATAAACACATATATAGTAATAAATCTTTCAGAAGTTATTATATTAAAATATAAAAACTTTAGGATTAAGTTCTGTATAATTTTTAATTAATAAAAATGGACGTTTTGATATACTATATGTATATCATCATCAGGTAAAAAATACTGCTACTACCCCTCTCCCCAAGTAGTGGTCTTAGGTAGATACCTACAGTTCCTACTGTATAACGCGTCATTGAATATTGAAAATATGTTAAATAAATTAAATTAAAATTTTCCAAAACAAAAATTAATTTAAAAGCGTTATATTGCAATCATATCATATTTACACCTAAATTGGTTACGTTACAAAAAAAAAATTCCTTCACGCTGTAGCTAAACTTTAATTAAACGCATTTATATTTTTATGACTTCAATTCGCGTACAAAATGTAACACCCATTATAAATAAATAAAATAAAACTTAGAAATATATTTTCATATTCATATACCTACTAGCTAGCGGCATATTATAAGCAAGCCTCTGTGATTTCAATTTAATTTTTTTTGTAAATATTTTTAATTTATTTTTTTTTCCAGAATGCACACGTGTGCAGGCGCTAATTAATTGTAAGTTATTATAAGTTTTTTTTTTGCTGTTTTTGTTATTTTATTCCAAGATGCAAATCTTGAAAGAAATTATTATGGAATTTGTAATATACTGGCAGTTTGAAATTATGGCTATTCATATTTACCGTAGTTTATTACATTGTGGACCGGATATTAAACGAAAGAAATTTAATTTTTCAATGTTGCTCGTTTTAAATTATCTAAGAAAAAAATAATTGACAATTAGTATTGAGGCTAAATTAATATTTAAGTTTATTTATTTTTGTTTTGTGATTTTGATTGCGCTGAAATACTAATGTAGTTGATTTTATGTTTTTGATAACAGTACTAAAATTAATTTTAAAGTTTTTTTTTGCAAAAAAATATACTTTTTACTGCATGTTTATGTATTTTAGATTTATTATATACGTTTAAGAATATTGTATGAATTATTGAAGATATCACAACCGGTTTAATAATACATACCCAAAAGAGTGTGGCACAAACTCTTTTTATCATCCCGAAATCAGTCGCCTCCAAATATTCCTATCCAAACAAGCAACTTTCGCTTCATCCACATTCATAATTCTTCTCATACATGTTCTTTTATTCTTACTACTTGGAAACTTTCGCTCACGCAAAATACTCTCAATCATAATAATTTAACTAATGTCTACTTTAAGCAAACAAAAAACATTGGCCAGTATTCTCACCTCATATAAAAAAGTGTTTTTGACGTTCACTTAAAATCATTTATTAAGCATTTTAAAATAGTTTATTTAAATTTTATAATACCAAATATAATAAAAATGATCAAATATAGAAAAATTATTTATATTTGATGACAAACAGAAGCAAAAAGTCATTTTAAAATTAATGATAAAAGCACTTTTTCACGAAAAAGTGAGGTGAGAATACGGGCCATTGAGTTTAAATTCTACTGGGATAATTGATACTCGTATTCTCTCAATAAAATGGCCCTTTTTCGTCAGCTTTTTAAGCTTCTAATAGCATAATCGTTTGTTGTTCCCAATAAAATCTTAATTTTTTTGGTTGTTAAAGTGTAACAAATAAGTAACCAGATCATAAAAATTATAGATTTTTAATTAATGGAAGCCAAATTTTATTTAACTCAGTGCCTTAACAGCGATTGATTTCTTTATAAATTTCTAAAAAAAAAAAAGAATAACATCATTTTGAAGGCATTGAGTTAAATAAAATTTGACTTCCATTAATTTAAAAAATCTATAATTTTTATGATCTATTTACTTATTTGTTACCTAGTAACTTGTTTCTGTGTCATTAGTGTCATCTATCCTGATGAAAACGAGCGTAGAGTTTATAGTCGAAACGTCGATTTTAAATAATATTTGTACAGAACTTTAACATTTAACCTAGTTTAATATTAGCTAATAATCTAATTATTATTTTTTGAATTAGAGAAATTCTATGTGAAGTAGAACTACCCCAAAAAAATAATTCCGTAGATTTTAATACAATGAGTTCTGAAAGATTTTTTTACCATGTTATAAATTAATTAAAAAACTCATATTTGCGACAAAATTTTTGTCACGTGGTTAAAAATAAAATAATTTAATTAAAATCTTATTAGATAAAAAAAATACCCTTTACTTTAAATATATTCATATGTCATAGAGCATAACAATCATCATGCTGAAATCAGCATACAACATATACCGCCCTCTATTAAGAGTAAAATTATCTTTTCACTAGAATACGTGTCCGGTTCCCACGCACTCCTCATATAAACCTACCATCTGTCATTCAATCGCTCTGCATGCATCATCAAAAATCTAACCTCATACTTCGAAACACTACCCAAAAACTCTTCCACATTTCTTGGCACGCATACTCTCTGTCTCTCTCTCTCTTTTCTTCTCTCTAAGCGAGCGACAGCAACCAAAAAAAAAAAGAAAAAGCGAAACTCAATTCACGGCCATGCGCCTGGCTCCTCACCCCTTTTGCGCGCGGGGTGTATTACTCTATATGCACACACATGTTCTCGGGTGGTATGCGAAGTGTACGATGAAGGCAAAAGAGATTCACTTCACATCTGCTGAAATTCCCACGGAATCGAGTCTGTGTGTCCGTCGTGTGTATGACTATGTGTGTGTGCGTTTGTGTGTGTGCGTTTGTGTGTGTGCGTTTGTGTGTGTGCGTTTGTGTGTGTGCGTTTGTGTGTGTGTTGATTTTATGCGTGCACACGTGTTGAACGTGCGCTAGACTGAAAGCGTGGCGCGCATGCGCGGAATTGTTGGCGGGAAATGCTGAAGGTAGAGGTTAGGTGGGCACATTGTCACGTGGAGCGCTTGCGTCCTATTAAACTGCTTTTTTTTTTAGAATAATTTTTTTATATTTAAATTTAAATTAGGAAGCGTAAAATAGAGACCTTTAAAAATAATATTTTTTTATTTTTTTTATAGGAAGGTTTTTTTTTTCGTAGAATAAATTTAGTTTTTCTGTTTTATTTAGTTTGGGATAATGATACAATAAATAGAAGTACAGTATATCAAGATGTTAATCCTAATGTATGTAATTAAAACAGGTATATAAAGACATAAAAAGTAAAAAAAAAAGATTATTATACTAGTTTAGGTCTGGTACAGTTAGGTTAATAAAAAAAAAATGTTATTACTATAGGGTAAAATAGATAACTGTACTTTTATTGTCATATGTAATTAAAGAGTTAGGTAATGATGTTTAAATGAATGAGGGTAGAGGAAAAAAACATGTTATTTTTTTATTAAACAATAATATTAATAATATAAACATATAATATATAAATATAACATATAAACATAAGTTTATAATTAAATGTGGTTTATAAATTTATATATTTTTTATTATATATATATATATATATATATATATATATATATATATATATATATATATATATATATTTGGTAATATTATGTAGATGATAACATCAATGTATGTGTTACATCCTTATATCCTACTCTTGAAATTGCCCAGGTTGTAAACTAGATAAAAAATTTGCACAGTACAAGAACTCATCATTTTATGCAAATGAAAAATGAAAATTAGTTAAGATAACGCTGATCGGAATAAATGTAAATGTAAGGGGTGTAATTTGTTTTTTGCCAAGCCTCAATTGTTTTCATGAACTGAAAAAGTCTGCATTGGTTAGGTCAAACAGGTTAGTTGGATACAGTGATGTCATAGAACCGGAACGGTCCGGAACGTCGTTTCGGTGCGTATTCTACGCTTCTGCTGCTTTCTTATCAAAATACAATTATACTTATTTTTGCGATTTATTTTAAATTAAAGATTCCTTAAAATAAAATCTCTTTAAGTTTCAGCTCTGTATTAATTATTGTTTATTGTTGAGTACATGAAGTTTAAATCAATTAAAAAATGTTGAAACAAATCTTTTCTTCATATATTTATTTCTAAAAAGAATGTACATTTCGACCACCATGTGGTGCTCTTCAGCTAAGACTGACTGTATTAATATTTATTAATTCAGAACTTAAACCTAAAGTCGTTTTATATTACATATATGAGTTCTGAAAGATTTTTTACTATCTTAAAAGTTTTTTTATTTTATTATTAATTTATTTATAAATATTTTATTTTATTAGTTAATATTTCTTTATACAACCTAATCTATGCATTTCAAATTTTATAAAAATGTTAGGGATTTTATTTTATTATACATACATTTGCTAGACTATTGAATAATTTGGTTTTGAAGATGTTTTTTCGTATTTTTCATTGTTTTATTTTTTTTTTCTGTAAATATAAAAAATATAAATTAATATTTTTATCTAAACTACTGCATTGATTTCGACCGATAACAATTATTCAATAAGTATACTAATTATAATGATTCAAATGAAACCAATTTAGAATTTATATTAAGATTACTTCAATCTTTTCTATTAAATTATAACAATATAACTTCAATTTTCCACATTTAATCATAAATAAAATTACATTAACTTAATGTATTTTTCAATCACCAAAGCTCACAACACCCCCTTTATAATCAAATCAAAATCTCAACATTTCCATTTTCTACTCTCCTGCTTTTCACACCCTTCACACAAAATTCCCAGTGTGTGTGTGTGTACGTATCGCATCAAAATGAAAAGGGGGAGGGGAAACCTATCTGTATCCTTCACAATGGCACCGTCACCGTGTGTCCTTGTCCTTGTTCAGCGTCCTCGTATCGTCCTCGACCCGGCCATCGGCCGAAGGGCGCGCCCTCGACACTGAACGCCGGCCTCGTTCGCTGTCACGGCCGTTCCGCGCGCGTAAAACGCCCTGTAAAACCAACCCTTGGCCAAACTGTGTCACTGGCAAGGTTGTAGCACATCCGAGGTCGGCGTGTTGAAATTTCGACGATTGTGTGTGTGTGTCCCTGTTCGCCCCCGTGTTTTTGGTTTGTTGCCAAGTACCGAGGTGGAAACGGCAGATCAATGTTTGGAGAGACACAGGGGGAGATTGCCCGTTTGAGTTTAATGAAAACAGGAGGAATGTACTGTGTATGTCAGTGCTACACGGGATTGTACGATGTATGTCAAGGTTTTAAATGCGAGAATCGTGTGGTTTTGAAAGTGAATAGAATGAATGAATGGATGTAAAGAGATATGGATGGGGGAGATCTATTGATTTGATTGATTATATTTATGTAATTAGATTTTTTTTTGGGTCAAAGCTCTTTAATTGAATTTAGAATGGAGGGATATTTTTATTAGAATGAATGATCTAAAATGACGCGATAAATTTTGTATTTTTAAGGCTCATTCAGATTATTCTATTTATTTAGAAATTAATCATCTGTTTTAGTGCAAAGCTAGTGGTTTTATACCAAACTATACCTACTTACTAACTTACGAAAAAACAAAGTAAATGCACGATTTTATATTATATATTAGATATTTTTGGTTTGATTCCAGACAAAATAGACATTATTAATGTATTTTAATAAATTTATATTTTATTTATATTTCAGTACACTGTAAATAATTGATGTAAATTTACATATTCTATAAATGCATTTTTACAGAAAAAATTTAATATTACGTTAATTATTGCAGTAAACATTACAAAATACTGCTATTTTACTTAGTTATGTAACAATACATAAATATATATTACATTTTTTACAGTGTAACATTACGGCTAAATCATAGAACTAATTTTGAGATATATAGAAAAATATAAATGATTTATTCAATTTGCTAGATTTGAAAATTCCAAAAACTATAAATGATACGAATTTAGTTAAATTAGATAAAAAATGTCTCCGTTACTGTCAAACATTACAATATTGTTTTATTAGTTACTAGTTCATAAATCTATTAATTACTATATATGAATAAAAATTTAATTTTGTAAAATTGAATTTGATTTGTATATAAAAATAAAAAGATTTTAGGATTAAAATAAAAATGTATAAATTTTAATTAAAAATCGACGTTTTGATATACTCTACGTATATTATCATGAGAAAAAATTATACAAGTGACATAATAAATAAATAGAACATGGAAACAAGCTACTAGGTAACAAAATAAATAACTAGATTATAAAATTTATAAATTATTTTGAATACGTCACTGGAATCTACGTTAATATTTTACTCAAAATTACTTACAATTTAAAATAAAAACACGGGGAATTGACATTTTTGAAATATGCTATTGTCAAGTGATTTTCTTATTTACATATCTTTACAAAGTCGTATCTGGGCAAAAGAAACAGTAAAATATTCAAAAGCAACGACCGTCTGCAATTTTTAAATCCCGTCACCATAAAATTTACAACCAATTCACCTGACTGCCGTGCTAAATCCCTGTCTCACCTGTAACTAGAAAAATTAGCAGGTTCATTTACAACTCTCTTGTGACAAAATTCACCTGCAAATCCTCGGCACCCAACCCTTACGTTGTAAAATGTAAGTGAGTCACACAAATAAACAAAAAAAAATAGAAAATATTTTTCGGGAACCTGCTAAATTCCATTCTAACCAACTGAGATTATAAAAGTCCGGTAAAAGTTGTAAAAATTTTACGTTTTTACGAGGCAAAATAACCGAAACTATCCGCAGACAGGTGTAATTTCGAAAAAGTTAAAAGGCGCTGTTAGTTAGGTAACGTTACCTGTTAAATGATGGTGTTTACAGGCGGCTTGAAATGAATTTTTAAATAGCGATTTTATAAGTTTTTACGAGTCGAGTCGGTTTCTTGGTAAATCTATTATATTTAGTCTGAGATATGTAAGCGGCTCAGTTAACACGTTTTCCCCGTAAATGATAATTTTTCCTTCTCTGAGTTTAATCACGTCAAAATAAATCATAAAAATTTCTAACTATGAATTATTCATTTTATAGCGTGTTAAGAGATTCTAGCACATTAAACGTTTCATTAAAAGTTATTTTACGAAAGAGTTTTAAAAGATTTTTTGACGCGGTCATTATTAGATTTTTTAATATGCAACATTAGTCATGTTAAAAAATTGAGTATGGTTTTATTTGTGAAATAAATTAAAACAAGAAAAGTACTGCTTCTTTTTATTATATAATATATTTCCAAATTTTTATTTTGCAAAAAAAGAAAATTTTGTTTAATCATAAATATATACTGGGTGTAACAGAATAACTATTCCTAATTTTCAGAAATGATAGAGTGCACTTAGAGAAACATTTTTTATTAATAAACTAGTGTCCGGAAATTTCTCGGTGTCAAGATACACTAGATATTTTATTAGAAATAATAGTGCATTGTTTGAAGTTACGACCACCATTTTCGATACAAAAAAAATTATTGCCGGACACTAGTTTATTAATAAAAAATGTTTCTTTATGTGCCCTCTATCATTTCTGAAAATTAGGAATAGTTATTCTGTTACACCCCTGTATATAAAAGTAAATATATAAAAATTATAATAAAATACATCTATAAAAGTAATGAAAAATTAAAAAATTTAATAATTTTTTTGAATTGACTTGGTAATCAGTGGTTTATATTTCGTAAGATAACATCATTTTTTTTATTTTTCAAATCAATTATATATATATATATATATATATATATATATATATATATAAAATTAGTGTTTAATATTATAATATTGAACACTAATTATATTCCACACAACAAACAACAACTCATCCCTACACACATTGCAGCACGTTGAATTAATGACCTAGTACAGCCTTGACACGAATTTTGTACTCGTATTATTTCTGCTAAATTTTCTATTCACTGCCTAAGTTCTTCTTCGTTTTCTGGCGCATTTTGGTTGTCGTAGACGAGGGATTTAAAATGACCCCAGAAATAAAAATTCAGCGGATTTAGGTCAGGGGATCTAGCAGGCCAAGCTACAGGTCCACCGCGACCAATCCACCTGTCCTCAAACACTTGGTTTAAATGTTCTCTTACAGTTACAGCATAGTGTGGTGGCGCACCATCGTGCTGAAACCATATCTGCTGACGCACATTTAAAGGCACATTTTCAAGTAGTTCGGGCAAAGTATATTGTAAAAATAATAAATAATTAGCTCCAGTCATCCTATTTGGTAGAATGTACGGCTTAAGTAACATTCCATTAACAATACCTGCCCAAACATTTATCGAAAAACGATGCTGAAAACTGCCCCGTACAACAACGTGTGGATTTACTTGACTCCAATAATGAAAGTTATGATAGTTATGAACTCCCTCCCTCGTAAAAGTAGCCTCATCAGAAAATATGATGTACGAGGGGAAATTCGGATTTTCAGTGTGTTTTTGTAAAAACCAGTTGCAAAACCGTACTCTAAACTGATAGTCAGGTTCTGTTAGCCCCTGTACCCGTTGAAAATGGAATGGGTGGTAGTTTTGATTTCTTAAAATTTGCCATACTGAACTATGTGATATTCCTAATTGTTGAGACGCTCTTCGGGTACTAATAGTTGGTTCAGCATGTATAGCATCTAAGATATCATTAACCATATTGTCGTGTTGATGCTGGCGGCCACCACCTCTCCCACGATTAGGTTGCACATATCCTGTGTCTCGAAGGCGCTGGACTATCCTCACAAACAAACGGGGAGTGGGTAATCGGCGTAAAGGATAACGTTCAGCATACAGACGTAGTGCCAATAACGAATTTTGCCGTGCTTCGCCATAAATTAACATCATGTCCATTAATTCACTGTTACTAAATGCATCCATTTTAACAAAAACTACACTACACTGCTATTCACTGTAAAATGAGAACAGTGCACCAGCAAAGATAATAATAATTAACAGCAATGTCGACGAAAGACTACCTACCTACTCGTACTACCTATCAAATTAAATTAAATTATTAATTAAACTATTACACATTTTATTAGTATTAGATATTATGTAAACAATTATTTTCATTGTAGACGATTTGAAAACAATTATTAAAAATAGCTATCGACCAGTGGCAAAAAAAATGTTTGCTTGAAATACGATGCAATTTTTTTTGCAAATTTAAAAAAAATTCCTTTTGTTTCATGATCAGCACGTCGTACAGAATATACCCTTTAATTTTTTGCTCTAAGTTGTGAAACACCCTGTATATATATATAACTGACTGAATTCGGTTTATTACTAATTATTTATTTGTGTAGTGTATAACATTTAAAAATTTCTATTTGAAATAATATTGATATACTTACAAATCGAACATCAATTAAATGTTTTTCTGTATATATATTTTTTTGTCTCCTGGACTATAAATCGATAATCGGGATATTATGTTTTAATGCTTAGTTAACTGAAGTTAGTGTGGTTAACCGAACAGTTGTTCAAAGTTTAAGTGTAAATGATGAATGTGAACGCAACATTTAACCCAATGAATACGTATCATGTGCTTGAAATCAGGGGTGAGTTTTTTTTTTATTCAATTGAAAACATAACATACTGACACAATAGTGTTGATAGGGATACATTGTCACACCCCTATATCTAACAAAACAAGCTTTTAATCAGTAAAAATTGAACAATTGGATTTATTTATTATATGTTTATGCAGTGATATTTATTTTTATTGAATTAATATTTTTGTGAATTTTTTAAAAGTAATGCATAAATAATAGTAGTTTGTGCAGAAATAGTGCCACTTGCGTACGTGCCATTTGCGTACAAATAAGGGTCGGGTCAAACCCAGGTAGTGAAGCTAGTTAGGCCGAGTGTCAGATGCGTACAGCGGTTTGGGAAGGGTCGAGTTGTGCTTATGGTCAAAATATAACATTTATAATACGCTATAATATCATAGCACATAATTTTTACAAATAATCAAGTCAGTATTTAATTTTAAAATTGACCAAGTTCATATTTATTGGTTTAAATTTGATTTGTGTAGATTAATATTTAATAAATTCATATCGAGATAACGTCAGAGTGAAATAATTATACGCTAAGACACTTTTTCTTTTTGCTATTATCATATATTATGAAAAAAAAGTACAGATTTTTTAACAGTTTTTAAAAAAAAATGTTTTATATGAATAGTATTTTTCCAAACTCACAAAGTGATAATTTTAACTAAATACGAAAACATAAATTTTATTTTCGGCAAAGTTGCGAATTACAGTGCTAAAACTAAAAATTAATGCCATGTCACGTCCAACGAGCAAGGATATCTCTGATCATCATCATTATATCTGCTTTTTTTTCAAAAGCGAACTCACACTATTGTCATACATCATCATTTTCATAGTTTATCTATCTTATTTCTGTGTCACAAATCACATCAAAATAGTAACATGAAATGCATGAAACTAAAAGCGGGCCTTGTATCACGTGCTCACGTCCAGAGTATTTCCGTTGTCTAAGAAAAAGGACCGTTTTCATTTTGGAAAGATTTTTGTCGTTTTGTTGGGCGCAACGATTTTTTTGGAAAGTGACAAAGGTCTCCCGCTGAGCGGTTGAGGAAGTCAGGCGCCGAAGATTTTAGCCAGATACGGATTTTTGATTTTTGGCAATTTTTGTTTGCTAATTTGTAATATTATCTATTCTAGATAGTTTAAAAATGTATTGTCAGATTGATAGATTGCAAATGCCGGATTATATTTTTATTCAGTGGTAGAGATGTTTGAATTTATCTAAGATTAGAAATTTAATCGTACTTTCCACGAAGGATACAAATTGTTTACTATATTATTTCAATACTTGTAAACACAACAAATATATCAGTGCAAATTGTATTTATGGGTTTTTTTCTTTATTGACATTGACCTTGCCGAGGTTTGAACCCGGGACCTTTTACTTTCGCGGCAACTAATGTATTTTTCTATATTGTGACTGGTCCTGATAAACTCATGAATTTAATCCAGTCAAGTACATTGCAGGATGTGTCTATAAATCTAGCAATGTTAGTATATTTTTATATTCTTAATTACACATGGCGTATTATATATTAGTTTACAGTATTTTGTTTTTGCTTAAATCGCCATTAATTTATTTTAATGAACTAATTAAATTATTAGTTAATTTTTGAATGAAAAAAAATGCACTGATCTTGCCGGGGTTTGAACCCGAGACCTTTTGCTTTCGTGGCAAGTTCAATGTATTTTTCTTCATTTAAAAATTAACTAATAATTTAATTAGTTCATCAAAATAAATTAATGGCGATTTAAGCAAAAAACCAAAATATTATAATCTAATTATAATTGAAATTTATAAAGTAAATTCTAATACTTTTATAATTAAACTGAAAATATTTTACTAAATCCAGCTCTGTTCAAGCATCTATAACCACCCCCGGCTTCATTTACGTGTTCTAATCTTCATCCGGTACCTTCGAGTCTTTTTTTTACGGTATTTCTATGTCTGACCAAGCTATAACATATAACTTTAACTGTATACACATACATACACAAACACACATACAAATACATACATACATACATACACAATCACGCCATGTACCCAAAAGGGTGTGGCACAAACTCTTTTCAACATCCCGAAATCAGTCGCCTCCAAACATTCCTATCCAAACAAGCAACTTTCGCTTCATCCACATTCATAATTCCTCTCATACATGCTCTTTTATTCCTACTACTTGGAAACTTTCGCTCACGCAAAACACTCTCAATCATACCATTCCAACTACTCATCGGACGTCCACACAAACGTATACCATCAAAATCATTCAAATAAATCTTTTTAACCAAACGTTCATTAGACATTCGCTCAACATGTCCGAACCATCTTAACTGACTAACACCAACTTTTGCTACAACATTCTTTTCAATTTCACACTCATCATACACTAATCTATTTCGTACCCGATCTCTCTTATTAACACCACATACCCCACGTAAAAATCTCATTTCCACAGCAGTCATTTTCCGTTTATGCTTTTGCAACCAAACCCAACATTCACTACCATACATCAATGTAGGCACCAAAACTGCATTATATACACTCAAACGGGCTTCTTTGGAAACATTTACATTCCTAGCAAAAGTTCCCAAAGCACCCAAAACCTTACAACCAGCATTTACTCTCCTTTCAATTTCACGATCAAAACGGCCATCTCTAGTTAGCAAACTACCCAAATACACAAATTCATCTACCTGCTCTAAACGTGCACCAACAATATATACATTACATTTAGTCATCAAGTCACCCTTCTCAAAAACTAAAACTTTGCATTTATCTACATTCAACACAAGATTCATATCTTTACCAACAACATTAATTCTATCAATCATCCTTCTCAGTTGTTCTTCAGATTCAGCCAAAACTACCACGTCATCAGCATACGCTAAAGCAGGTACACGACAATCACCTATTTGTAAACCATCATTACCACAGAAAGCTTTCCGAAGAAGGACATCCATATATAAATTAAATAGCCAAGGAGACATTACACAGCCCTGTTTCACGCCTACATCTATACGAAACCAATCACTTAAAAAACCATCAACTCGTACAGCAGCTTCACTTCCATCATACAGAGCTTGAATTGCTCCTAAAAGATTACCATTAACACCGTACTCGCGAAGCACATCCCACAAGATTTCCCGAAGAACACTGTCATAAGCTTTCCTTAAATCGAGAAAGCCACAAAACACTTTTTTATTTTTGTCAAGTGACTTTTCGACAATCATACGAAGAGCAAACAATTGATCCACATACAAATAACCTTTCTTATATGCTTCTCTTCAACTGTGTGTGTGTGTGTGTGTGTGTGTGTGTGAGGTGGTCATTTGATTTTTCTGAAAATGCCCTCGAGGAATACACGTGCATCCAAACAGAGTGCCGGAGCTGCTTCTCAGTTTAAAATTCCTAAGTGATATGTGCTTGTGTGCCTACCTTGGTTGCTCTATCTTACCTCGGGATAGGACACTACATATAGCCTGGCTATATTCTTGCTGCGTTGCCTCGCCCTTCGTGCATTTCTTTATAAGTAAGGTTTTTAAATGCTGAAGAAGTGGAAGACGCACGGGGGAATCCATTAGATATGCTCGGATGAGTTTCACAGCTAAAACAGTGGTAGTTAGAATTTTAAACCGTATTTAGACTGCTCTACTTATAAGGAAATTTTGTTCTAGTTATAATACTTATTCTGTGGTTTAAGGGAAATTATTTTAATTTTATTTAAATTTTCGCCACAGTAAGATCGTATTTTTATTTATTATAATAACCCCTGAGAAGTTAGCAATAAAGATATATCTAGAATGACCAATAATATTATAATAATATTATTGGTTTTAACTACACTATCTACTAGCTTGTGAAAACACAATAAAATTTGTTATAAATCACCAATAATCTTAGACATTGTTTTTATAGATTGTTTTTATTTACTTATGTGACATTTATTATTAAAATGATTTTTTTGACTTGCTTTTTATATAACAGTATTTGTATTTTTAAATTTACTGATCAAATAATGTATATTTGCGTTACATGTAAAATCAACTAAAATATTCTGCTAGTCCTGAAGAAGGCAACAGTGATTGCCGAAACGTTGGCTTAGTAGTTAATAAAAATATATAAAAGACTGAATTCCGTCAATTACTAATTATTTTTTAATAATTTTAACGTTTACCTGTAATAAAATAAATAACAATTGACTAAACTAATTGACTAAACTAAACTTTAACAGTAATTCAGGCTTTCACGGCTGGTATTCATTGAATTTATAGAATTTTCTGGGCTGGTATACCGTGGTTGATCTATTCTCGTTGCAGACGTTTCACCATATGTCGTAGATGGCATCCTCAGTTAATTTTTGGCAACTGAAAATAAAAACAATGCTAACAGAAAAACAATAAATGCGGAAAATCCAATATAGAGAATTTAAATTCGGGTTCATTCAATTAAAAGAAAATTTTTTTTATTACTCATATATTATTCGAAAACTTAACATATTCATACTCCTTTAAAATAACAATAATTAAATTTTAATGAAATTAACTGATATGTAAATTAAAATAATTGTTTTAGTTAAAATTTTTATTAGTATTCATTATCTTAATTAATTATTATGTAAATAAATATTTAAAATTCAATGAATAGATTTTAAATGCTTTTGTTTTAGTACCACTGATATTGCGATACCTTTAAACCATAGCATTATCTATGTAGTTCCATAAATGACTTAACAGGTAGGATCTCCAGTTAACCATTAAAATACTGTACATGCCTGTGAACTAATTCTACCAGTACCACACCCAACATTTTAAATGTACACCTGTGAACTACCTGTTTTAAAGGTAGACTTTTTCGATTTTTTCTAATATTTTTTTTAATCAAAAAAAAAAAAGAATATATTTTTTAATTTCTTTACAGTTTTACACCGTTACGGGTATGCTTTTTAATTATAACGATAATTTAATACTTACTTTTTTATTTTTGAACTATTATTATAGAAATGTAAAATATTTCTAACCTGAAATGAAAAAAAATGTTTTCGCAAAAAATAAAGTAAAAGACAGGTATTTTTTTCAATGTTATTTTATTAATAAAAACACTTATATCTATGGAAGACATTATACAATAATCATTTAAAAATATTAATTAATCTAGATTAAAGCTCGCATCACAGTATTCAACACATTAAATACAAGGTACAAAAAATAAATCCTACTTAATATCACATTGACATCAGTCAAATAAACATAAAAATATTTGAGCAATATTAAGAATCAAAAATCACAAAATAAAAGTAAAAATATAAATTTTTTTATATAATATAAAAATAATCTAATAGGAATAAATTTAAATTTTACTTAATAGTTAATGAAAGGCACGTGGTGACAAATTTGATTCGTCGAACTGTCAACGTTGTTTTTATGCTTGCGCCCATCGATCGCATGGCACTTGCATTTCAGGTTGTTGATGCTCGGAGATGGTGTGTTTGTCACTGGTGTAGCAGATATCGGAATCGGCCGCTGATACCGATGTCCAGAAGAATGTACCGGCTTCGGTACGGGCGAAATGCACTGGGATGTATTGCTGACCTCTGAACACCGGAACAATATTCATGCGACCTTCACTGTAGACGGGCACAGCAGCGAAATCAGGACACGTATCAATCTCTTCAAAGATACGTTGCTCGAGTAATTCGTTCGCCAAATTTTGCTCGGTTGTATCTTCATCGAGATAGAATTCTGGTTGTGCTTCCTTCTTGTACGTGTTCTTTTTATTGCTCTTCTTTAACAAATGCAGAATGGGTTTCAGCAATTGTTTCAGCTGATGAACAGTTGAACGCGCTTTTTTCGCGTTGTAATTGTTCTCGTTGACGCTGTTGTTGCTACTGGCAACGTAATCGTTAATCGAAGACATTTTTACGTGTTTGTAATATAAAATCGAACGTTAAACTCACAGAGGAGAGAATGTGCTAAAGGCAGAAATGCTCAGAAGCGAATGATGGTTTCCAACACGAGCCGGACCGGTTTTATACAGTTGGCGCGGCGTGACGTCATACGGGCTTAGGGGTTGCTGGGCCTATCGCGTGCCCGTATGATGGCAGGTGTGCAGTTTTTCGGCGACAAGGACAGCGCGCTAGTGAAAGTATATCGGTGAAATAAAGACGAGAGCATATGTGTATGCGTATATGTGGGGTTAACTCAATAGTCCAGATCGTGGGAATTACGATGAGAACTCAGTTCCCACACACGGGACAGCAGATGGTCTATATGTTCGATCTGTTCGGGGTGCTGAATAACTGAATAAGATTTGCAGGTCGTTATACACCTTCCCTCTGCCCTGCTATCGCCCACACCTTTTCATATATTCATCTCAAGGGTTGAATATATGGAAAAGACTGTTTGAAAGTAAACAGGTTATGAGTGGTCAGTGATGTTGCCTATATATGAATTAGGTAACCCTTATTCCGTTTTCGCATTTACCTGCACAAAATATAATACGGTAACATCTATTATTATATTCAGCTCGGAGATTCAGAATTCACGCACGATTGACGATTTTTATTTGTACATTGGCATAACGTAACAAATAACTCCTTCTTAGCCGTGTGCTGAGTTTTGTATCCTTTCTTAGTATGATGTTTTCTTAGCAAGATGCATATGCGATTGTGGAATGTGCCACGCTGTTCGGGTCGTTTTGCATTTAACTCTCGGACATTGAAATGGACCGAAGGGGTATTCAATGATTTTTGCAAGGAAGTCGAGACGTAAACATGTTTTTCTTGAAGGGTTTTCAGTTCAATGTTTGTCGAATTCCGGAGTTTTGATCGGTTGAACGTTCTGGAAATAACGAAAAATATGTTTTTATTCAAAATATTTTAACATAGTAAAAAATCTTTCAGAACTCATTATATTAAAATAAAACGATTTTAAGTTGTAGTTTTGTATTAATATTTATTAATAATTTACGTTTAAAAATTAATAAATTTTATGTTCTAGTTCCTTATTGTTTTAATTAGTAACTTTTGTTTATTCTGTAAATGTTCGTCGGAACGTCGATTATTAATAAATATTAATACAGAACTATAACCTAAAGCTGTATTATTTTAAAATACTTTATTTATTTTATTATTAATGTTATATAATCTACAAACAATAATTGATTACATAATACTTGTCGGTCAGTAGGAAATCTCTTTAGGTATTTAATAGGAGATGCCATTTTAAAGGGTTAAATACTTCTATTATATAAAAGTTAACCCTTTCTGGATCACTAGTTACATTGTGAAATTTTATGTTTTTCTTTTACATTATACTATAAGTATATTTAAATTTTGTTGTTAATAATTATAAATATAATTATAATTTTCTAATTATTATTACTTATATATTTAATTAATATATAGCATAGTATAAAATTTGACTTTAATATACTAAACTTTAATAAAAATTTTGCCAATTCCAAAATAGGAGTAAAAAAAAAGGTCAAATACTTATGTAAAAATTAACTCTTTTTGTTACATTATTATATTTTATATTAAAAAAAAACTACTGCAAAGTTATACTTTTAGGTAAAAGTGTGTCTGTCATTAAAAAATTTATATATATATATATATATATATATATATATATATATATATATATATATATATATATGTAAAAAGAAGAAAAGCAACAATAATATTTTCAGAAAAAAAAATTTGTACTATAACTCAAAATTCTGAATAATTAAAGAAGATTTGACAAAACAAATCTATGCTGAAGTATATTTTTATGTTTTATATTTTTTGAAATTTTTACAAATGAAAAAAGTAGCAATAATTATTTAAATATAATCATTTATCTATTTTTTAAGAACTAGTAACAATTGTTAACTAAGTGACAACCAATATGTAATTTTTTTAGATTATTATAATTTTTGAAATATTTATATTATTTTTTAATATGATATATGAATGTATTATTGATTTATATGTAATATATTATAGCTTTATGATAAATAAAAAATATTAATTATATATCAATATTCGAATATCGGTCACTAAATATGAACTATTTATGTATTATGCGCTACGTATAAATAACACCACAGAGGCAATTTGAGACGATCTATTTATACATTAACAAATTTAATATGCTTGAATTTTTACAGAAAACAATTTAATTGCAAAATATATTTCTTTGTAGCTGATTATTTATTTCAATTACAAAAATAAAATAAATTAAAAACAGCTAAATTACATATCAAAATTTATAACCCAATTTCAAAACTCAAAAATTAAATTTCTCCACCAAAATTCATCACTGCAAAAATAAGATAGGTTCATCAATCTTCGAAAATTTAATTTCCGAAAAATAAAAAAAGCAATTTGAATCCAATCAGAGAATCAAAATTATCATAATAAGTCATCGCAAATTGGAGACAAAAAATCATTTCTACAAAACAGTAATTGAAACCCGCGTCAGTAACAACATATCGAAATATAAAATTACTCATCGCCCCACGTTCCAAACTAAGATCATATATTTTTATTTTTTTTCTTTCTTCAACTCTTTTTTATTTTCATTTTTATTTTTTTCGGCGAAGTTTTATACACATCTATCGGCAGGTGTGTATACTCTAAATTGGTATATGGCTACCTTATATGGACAACGGGTTTTTTTCTATCTCGTGGTAATCATGTTCCCGAGGCGAAAATGGGCGATTTTCGGTCTTACGACGAAAGAGGATAAAGTCGAAAATTGGAGAAAAAACGAGGTTGAACGCTTGATATGTACCTGTAGCGATCCTACATTGCCACTGTGTATTCTTATATGGACAGAGAGAGAATCAAAATGAAATTATCTCCGTACCAGTGTTATGAATATTTATTTCTTTCGAATTGCAGATTTAATTTTCGAAAGAGAGAGAGAGCGGAGAATGGGTGATGGTTTTATTGAATTATTGAATTCTTTTTAGATTTATTGAGCACGGCTAGATATTAATTTATTGTGAAGAAGAAATTAGTTTTATATAATTAAATGTTTTTGTATTTAAAATAAAAGTTTGTAGGATTTAGTTCTGAATTAATTTTAATTAAAAATTGACGTTTAGATGTACTCTATGTACGTCATTATCAGGAAAAATGATGCAAATGTCGTATACAAAAAATAAACATAACAGAAATAAATTACTAAAGTAATAAAAGAAACCAAATTTTTTCTTTATACATTTTTATTGTATTTATTTGTGGTTTGAATATAATATTATTGTATACAAATATTTACAAAAATATACATACATACCTACATACACAATCACGCTATGTACTCAAAAGGGTGTGGCACAAACTCTTTTCATCATCTCGAAATCAGTCGCCTCCAAACATTCCTATCCAAACAAGCAACTTTCGCTTCATGCACATTCATAATTCCTCTCATGCATGCTCTTTTACTTCTACTACTTGGAAACTTTCGCTCACGCAAGCCACCCTCACAATCATACCACTCCAACTACTTATCGGACGTCCACGCAAACGTATACCATCAAAATCATTCAAATAAATCTTTTTAACCAAACGTTCATTAGACATTCGCTCAACATGTCCGAACCATCTTAACTGACTAACACGGCAACTTTTCCTATAACATTTTTTTCAATTTCACACTCATCATACACTAATTTATTTCGTACCCGATCTCTCCTATTTACACCACATACCCCACGTAAAAATCTCATTTCATACAATTAATAATTATAATTACTTATATGTTGAGAGCAAATGCTCTTAATTGGGGAGTTAAAATGGTATGAAGTTGTATATATTATACATTTTCTCTATCGTTAATAGTTGATTTATTATATTCAATTATAATCAATAGAGTTTGTTAATTTTTTCTAATTTGAAGCATCTTCCGAAGTTTTAAATTTTTCATTCTTAACATAATGGTTGATACTACGAGTTTGGTTTTAAAATCCCAATTTTTAAAACAACGTAACTGTTATAAGAGCAAGACTAAACAAATGAACTGAATCATCCAGAAACCTAGCTTGTGGCAAAATCCAATGAGTTTATGAAAAAAGTATATAAATTAACGAAAAATATGTGTACCATATAATTTTAAAATATGAGTAGCATTTGTATTAATTGCAGATAACATAAAAAATTTTTTTTTGTTCAAGTTTGCAAGAGTTATAATTATTTTATATTTTTTTTAAATTTCAATGTGTTTTTATGGACAGCATTTTTGCATAAATTAACATAGTTGACGATTTAATTGAACTAATTATTATTTTTCATTTTTTGACACATCAAAGCTTGACATATATTAATTTTACATAATTTTATTTGCTTTAGTTTGGTTAAGTATATACAGGTATATGAAAATATTTTTTTTAAATATTTATATTTTATGGATACATTAATAATTAAGTATAATATAAATTACATACTGTTACACAGTAATTTTATCATTATAATCTGTAATGTAGATAATTTGTATTAACGTTGAAAAAAAAATTATAGTTATTAATCTGTCAAATTAAGTATATTATTATATTAAAAAAAAAATGTACATTTGAATTTTTCTTTTCATGAGCTACAAAAAAAGACAAATACTAAATGCTAGCGTATTGCGCACAACTGTATTTACGGTGTCGTGCCACTTGCGTACAAACATTATTTAGTGTCACTTGCGTACAAATAAGGGTCGGGTCAAACCCAGGTAGTGAAGCTAGTTAGGCCGAGTGTCAAATTTAACATCACAAATTTAAGCATAATTTATCATAATATAGTAAAAAGTAACGAAGTTGGTAAACGATATGAATTTATTAAATATTAATCTACACAAATCAAATTTAAACCAATAAATATAAACTTGGTCAATTTTAAAATTAAATACTGACTTGATTATTTGTAAAAATTATGTGCTATGATATTATAGCGTATTATAAATATTATATTTTGACCATAAGCACAACTCGACCCTTCCTAAACCGCTGTACGCATCTGACACTCGGCCTAACTAGCTTCACTACCTCGGTTTGACCCGACCTTTATTTGTACGCATGTGACACTAAATAATGTTTGTACGCAAGTGGCACGAATGCAAGTGGCACTATTTCGTATTATCTGTAAAGGTATGTTTGACAATAATACGTTATTTATTTATTTATAATAAGTTAACAAGACATATATCCCAATTATGGAGTGATATAAAAATTACAAAGAGATTCACAATAAATTATAAATATATATACAGAAACAATTGCAAATAAATGATAGTTGAAACAAAATATTGCTATATTATATATATATATATATATATATATATATATATATATATATATATATAAATAAATTAGCAAGTTTTCGAAAAATATAGTAACTAAATTTACATTTGACTTGAGCAAGAGAATCACAAAGAAAATCTGTAATCAGTTTCAATAAATAAATGACATAATGTGTTGGTATAGCAACTTAACTTTCGATTAATTACACATTTTCTAACGAGGACTACAATAAAAACCGAAGATTTAAAGAATATTTCAATAAATCTCATTGACTCAAGAATCCGACTATTAATTTATTTAACTAAAATTCCTAAAAATCCATAAATAATGATTCGTAATCAATATTGTATTCTATTCTTCTACCAAAAGTACTGGTAATAACGTTAATTTACGGGTCATCAGACTGTGTAAAAAATCGTAAATTATGGACAGTATATAACTCAACAGAATACTCATATATTATCAATATATTATTCAACAGTAACAGAAATATTATTTTGTAAATTAATTAAGCTTACTGTAAGCACATAAGCATACCGGGCACTGTACAGCTTAGCTATAAAATAAATTAAAATATACCATTAAATTGTTATAGTATAAAATTCTTTATTTAATCGAATTAAAATACGCTCTATTCTGGCATGACAATTTAATTTACGTTTATGAAAACTGACATAAAGACACTAGGCATAATACAGTTGCACTTACAGGTTTCAAGGATGCAAAAACACTATAAAGCCGACGTTCTTTTATTTTATTTTCGCTTCGCCAATGACCTTGCCCGTCCTCGTTTAATGTTTACGAGCAATTTTAAATGTTTTGCATTGTGTACAAACAAAGTCTATGTATGTATGTATGTATGCATCGTATGTAACTTGGTCAAAACAGTTGACTGAGAGACTCTTGTATTTAAAATGAATTACAAGCTTCTGCACATTCACCGTGTATAGGTTAGGTGAAGTGTTGTAATGTCATCATATATCATAAATTAATAAGATGGTAGCGGTGGTAGTCTGTGCTAATTTTTCCAGAAAAAAGCTCTTCGTTATTCGCTTGATTCATTCTGAAAGCTTTAGGGGGTTTTATTCATGATGTGCAAGGGTTTAGTCACATTAGGAATTGTCTGTTGATGGATTTTATGATGCCATTAATAAATTAACTAGAGGTATAATAGATTTTTGAAATTAATTCTTTGCTTTAATATGACAAGTGTAGCTCAACATGAGTTCTCTTTTTTACAACGTATAAAATTAGTGGTTATTTTTTTTTAAATTTAATTTAATTTTATCACACCGTATTTTTTTACTGAGTTGTGTGTGTATAATATCGATTAAGCTTAAGTATGTTTTTAGAAGTTTTGCTACATGTAAAATTAAAAGTACTTAATCCAAAAATGACAAAGTGCGACATTATATAAATGTATGATATTTAATACAATATACGTAAAATTAATTATGAATAAGATTTGGTATCGGTATCATTAACAATGTATCCTTATTGTAAATGAATCTTAATGCTTAAGGCATGCCGAAACACACATAAAATATTGTTCGCAGAAAATATAAATTTTCTTTCAGAGTTAAAACCAGTGAATTTAAATAATAGTTCATATTTTAAATCGTTACTGTGTTGTACTTTGTGATAAGAATCTTTTAAAGTTTTTCTTCTTTTTTTTTTAAATAAAATTATTTATCTCTTGTTGGTATGTACTTGAAATATATGTACATGTATGACTCTGTATGCCCCTATGTAATTACTTTATCTTTCATATTAATGTCTCTTTCATGTCCTCTAAATAATAAAACTGGCTTTTATCAGATTTATTTTTGATTTTTATTAATTTCTGTCGTTGCGAAACTCTCTTGTTTTTATTTGAAATTCATAGTTAATTTTATTAATGAGATATTAAATAATACTTGTCATATACCTACATATTAATATTTTTGAATAGAAACGGTTTTTGCTTGGCCAAAGAAATTAAAAACAAATAGATACTAAGTAAGTACGAATACCAAACAGCTAACATTTGAAATTAAAATTATATAATTAAGTATTTCGTTTGGTAGAATATCGCAAATATTATATTGGCGCACACTAAACTGTAGTTAAGCGTACCCCCTAACCGAGAGACAAATAGATTTTACTGTGGAAATGTTATATGAGAAATATTTTCAACATTTTCACTTCATTTTGACATTTTTAATTATTCCTGAACTGTGTTTGTTGTTATATTTTTAATGTAATTTTTTTTACGCATTATATATAAGTAATGCATGTTTTTTTTTTTTTGATAAATTTAAATCGTTTATAAGTAACAATAAACTAAAAAAGAAAAACGAACAAGGAAGTTATGAAATTCCGTTAAAATATCGGTTAACCATTTTCCTGCACTTGTTTACTGGTAACTGTAAATCAGCCAAAGAATGTGCATTTTGCCAAATTTCCGTTCGGTTGACCATGAAAAAATATCAGGCCCAAAAGGGTTAACCCACATATAAGCAAAACGTTGCAAAACGGCATTTAACCCTTTCTTGGACAAAGCCTAAATCATACCTTCGAAAATAACCCAGTATATAACTCCTGTGCAAGTGTACAACAAAATTGTTAAATTCCAATATATAATAAACACATACAAAAAGTATTTTACTTCGAGAAATATTCTATTTATATTTTGTCCTGGTTTCGGATTTCATATCACACCCAGTTTTTCAAATAAAAAAAATCTTTCAGTTATTTAAGTTCTGCTAAGTTGGTAACCCTATCGCTTAGGTGTCTCTTTGAAGGCACCGTCAAAGGCGTAATATTTCTCTGGTTTCTTTATTGTTGAAAAGTTGGTTACAATGGAGTGCACGCGAAACGTACGCAGCGGACGCCATTGTATTTTTAATTGCCCAAGAGCGATTCGTTTTTGTTATATACGTCTTTCATTTTTTTTTGGTCCAGCGCCTGCTTACTTTAGTTTATTTTATTTTTCTTTGCGTTACTTGTTTGAATGTCTTGCGAATATGAGATTTTGAAAACATAATGCATAATTCATAAAGGATTGGAGGCCGGCTGTTTTTTTTTTTCGAAGATTTTTGGATTTTAGATTAGTACTGGGAAGGCATAGTAGGATATAAGATAGTCAGATTAGGATACAGTAGAAAGCAGATATTTAAAAATACAAGCTTGTGATTAGAAAAAAAAATTTGTTTTCAGTTATTTGTAAAATATTATTTACACATTATAGTTTTCAAAAAAAAAACTTTTTGGGATTAACAGATTATCATTAAGTTGATTTTGAAATTTTAAGATTTTGGGGCTTTAGACAAAAACATTTTTTTTTGAATAAAAAAAAAATCTATGAAATATAATATACATGTATATATACTTAATTTTAAGTTTTTTTTAGCAAATCAAAAAATTATTAAAAAAAAGACATCTATATAACATCAACAAAAAATAAGTTAATTCTCCGGTAATATAAATTTTTGTACTTTTTACTAACATTGGTTGCATATATTTCAAAAAATATGCAAATAAGTAATTTAAGAAAAATTCAAAATTCATATAATCAGATATTAAGAACGATATATAAAACTGTGAAATTATAGGAAGACATGTGAAATTTAGCAATGCGTTACAGAATAAGTTTAAAAGAACGTTAATAATATACTATTACAAATTAGTTTTTCAGAGAAGAAATTGCTCATATTTGACATGGCAATTTGTATTTATGTAAATACCTAATGGAGATCTTAATCTATATATTTAAAAAAAAACTTGATTCATAAATATTTAAAGATTTCTACGATGAAATTAAGATTCTAAATTTTACTTGTTGTTAACTTAATCAATAATTAATTATGCAATTAGATTGTCTGATAAAAAGTCAATATTGGAATGTACGAAAACGTTCCAAAAAAAATTGACAAAATTTCAATCCAAAAAAATAATCATTTTTAAATTATATGATAAAACCAAAGAAATAATAATATTATAATTAATGTGGTAAACTAATTAAGACAATCTGGAGAAATTATAAAAAATCTAAATCAAAGTTATTTTAATAAAAATTAATATCTAACTGAGTCTGATCCAAAACCAACATAACTTCTTTAAAAAAAAAAAGAAACCAAAACAAAACTAACGATAATCGAGAAATGAACAAGTCAGAACATGTATGAGTCATCCGCGCGAGCAGCTGCCACCTGCCCTGTAGGCGCATCACCAAAAAATAAATCGCTGTTTTCTTCCTTCCTCAAAAAAGAAAACGAACTGTATTTCTTCTACGTCTCTTGCATGCACAGATTACTTTCTTATACACACACACAAACACTTTTAAACACGGTGGCTATCCGTGAACGAACAAGTTCGAACAGGTTTGCACTAGTTCAACGCAATCGACAAGCAAAATTGGTTCGCACCAGCAATTCAATGATTTTTGTATGGAACACCTATTGTTAAAATTGTTCTTCGGAGTTAAGGTGTATTATAGTAACTTGCTGCTGGGGCATATATATATATAGTAGTTTTACTAGGTGTACATATGCTATAACCAGTGCATCTGTGTTTACGTAAAATGAGTCATGCTCTCCGTACAGTGGTTTGTTTTGTTCACTATTTTTGCGTGGGAAATCGCTGTTACGATTTTTTTTCGTAAATTTATGTGTGACTCCACATTTGACTTCTTTCTTATGTATGCAGGTCTTAAGATTGTTGCGAAGGTCTGAATTGAAGGTTCTTTGCCAACCAACGAACGTGTCTGATCTTGCACGAAAGACAGCTGCGATTCATAGATTACTTTGATTTTTTTATTTAGTATCAAAGTAGGTTTATCAGTGAACTGATTTTGTGATATTTGATTTGTGTATGTACGTATCAATAAGATATTTATATAGTTTTTACTTTATAGAAAATGTAAGATATCAAAAATATTGATTATTTACTATATATATTCTGAGGTCACATTATTTGGCATGAAACAATAATATATATATATAATTTTTATATCATATATAACTTCCTTTTTTAAATATATACATATGTACCAACATACGTTGTTTTGAAAACGTGAAATTTATATTATATAAACGTTCCGATAATTGAAGGCCCGGATGCAATAACCAGATATGCGCTCGAAACTCGACCGGCCAAAGTCCAAGTATAGAAAAAACTGAAAAAAAATTAAGTTGTCCGAAATTCACTTTAAAAAATATCGTTGTGTTCAGCATTGAAAAACACATTGATTTCTATAAGAAATTTTTTAATCCAACATTTTTATTCCAAGAAAAAAAATAAAAACGAATTTTTTTTGTTGCACTATTTTAAGCTAAATTCATTGTTTTTTAAAACTTAAATCGCGATAAATGATATTAAATATTAACAAAACTGGCAGATTTTTTCTGATACGTACTCAGAATTATTTAGCGATTCTGATGGTTACACTGACATATATAAGTAACGATAATTTGTTACTAAAAATTTAATGTAAACAAAAAACCATAAAAAAGCACGTTTTTTTAGCTTCGGATTAATAAAGTGAGTGACGAAAGTTGCGCTACGAATATGTTTGAGTGAGAAAGTTGTTTGTTAATATAGAAGGAAGTTTTTGTGCAAAGTTGCAAGTCAATTGGTTGAATATTTTTTAAGATACAACGACTTGAATCTGAAATACATAAATGTCTCGCGAGCGGCGTTTACGGCGGCAGCAAGTTGTTTGTTAATATGAAAGGACGCGCTGCCGCCAGTCGCCGCGGTAAACGCCACTCGCGAGACATTTATGTATTTCAGATTGAAATCGTTGTATCTTAAAAAATATTCAACCAATTGACTTGCAACTTTGCACAAAAACTTCCTTCTATATTAACAAACAACTTTCTCACTCAAACATATTCGTAGCGCAACTTTCGTCACTCACTTTATTAATCCGAAGCTAAAAAAACGTGCTTTTTTATGGTTTTTTGTTTACATTAAATTTTTAGTAACAAATTATCGTTACTTATATATTTCAGTGTAACCATCAGAATCGCTAAATAATTCTGAGTACGAATCAGAAAAAATCTGAAAGCTTCGTTAATATTTAATATCATTTATCGCGATTTAAGTTTTAAAAAACATTGAATTTTGCTTGAAATAGTGTAACAAAAAAAATTCGTTTTTATTTTTTTTCTTGGAATAAAAATGTCGGATTAAAAAATTTCTTATAGAAATCAATGTGTTTTTCAATGCTGCACACGATGATATTTTTTAAAATAAATTTCGGATAACTTAAAAAAATTTTATTTTTTCTTATACCTGGGTCAAGTTTCGAGCGCATGTCTGGTTATTGCATCCGGCCCTTCAATTATTATTTGCATATGCATTTATATTTCTATAATATCTTCTGCAGAATTGATTGATGTGTATACGACAGAATATTCTGATTTTTAAATTTTAATTAAAAGATTATTTAAAAATCTGTTAAATTAAAATGAATAAATATATGTATTTAAGATGAAATAAAAATATAAACTTTAACAAAAAAACAATTAAAAATATTTTTTAATGATTAAAAGTTGTATTTATGATTTTCAATATTAATATGATTCAGGTACAATAAATGACAAAGTGAGTCAATTTTAAAAAGTTTAATTTTATTTATGAATTTTCGACGATTTATTGTTCTCATCTTCAGAATTATATGATTACAAGAGATATAAAAACAAATGAAAACTACTAAATGATTTATTTGAAATTATTAATTTTATTTTTGTTAACTTTAAATTTATTACGAATTATGAAGAGAGATATAAAACAAAATATTTTTTATAAGTGGTTCAGAAAAGTTCGTTATCCGGAAATATGTTTATTGTCCGAAAAATTTTTCTTGAAAGTGTTCGTTGTCCAAATTGTTCGTTAACCGATCACCCAGTGTATAAATATTTTACTTATATGTTTTATTAAAAATAAATGAAAAATTATACTTGTACTGTATTACATCTTATATAAAAATATTTGATATATCTAATAAATCTTACTTAAATAAGCATATTGAAAAAAAAAAATAAAATAAAAAAAAGCACAGTTAAAATGATCTGATACGAACAAGACGCACATATTTGAAATATTTTCCGAACGCAATACCGCAACATACATTTATGCGGGTAGGCAATACCTTAAATACCATTTTAGTCTTAAATATGAGATTGATACAGAGATACACTATTTTTTCCATAATTTACCTACAATATTTACGTTTATTATTTGTCTTGATGTTGGCATATAAAATGCAACGAAGTAAATCTAGCTGCACAATTCTACGCGCGGCCGAAAACTTACGACAACTCTTAAAATACGAAACGTTTAAAATACATGCGGCCGGGCATTTGGTTTGGTTATCGCGTCGCACTTATCTTGTAGAAATGTGTAAAATAATTAAACAAACATCGTAGACACAATTAATTATTTGCTTTCCAGTTATTTACGTTTGCGTTGCGTTATGTCTTGCGTCTAAATGTCACAACAAAAAATACGTAAAATTAACGCCGTGTTCATAAATTCTTGTTTAATTGCTTGAAGGAGATATTAAAGTTTTTCTTAGAAATGCGTTTTATATTATTTATATAAAAATTTGAGAAACTTAAGAAAGTTTTAGTTTTTTTTGTTTGGTTATTTATGAGAGTTAGTTTTTACCATTTAATAAATTGTATGCAACATTAAATCTATATAAAAAAAACAAACATTTGCATAATTTAATTATTACAAATTACAGATTATTTTGTATGCTTTTTCTGCAAAAACTAATCCTGTTTTTCAATATAATAAGTATATACTATTTAGCAATTAGCATACAGACTTAAGTACATAATTTACTGTTTATATTTTTACCGTTGTTGTATTTGGCACTATATAGAAATTTTTTATATATTCTCTAGATATGACGAATCTGAACTTAGTTTATGAGGGTCTAGGGATATGCATCGTATTCTCACTCATTCGGTCGTCAGTGAAGATTTGTGATTGCAATTCCTGCTAGACGATTCAATCGATTTTGATCAAATTTTTTGGATAGGTTTACTCAGTATGTTATGTGGTTATGTGGTTTTAGTTTTTTACAGTATTGCCAACTTTCGTAAAAAATACTGTTATAGTTATAAAAATTTTATAATGGCAACAACATGTCAGAATTTTTCAAGTTTTAGAAGATATTTTTGGTGCGCAGAAAAGTTTACAATTTTATTGTTGTAATTATTGAAAATTTTAAATTTTATTTTGGATCATTATTTATCAAAATAAGACTTTATTAATTCTTATACATATTATATAATTTTATTCATGCAGAAAAAAAAAATTATGGAAATTTTTAAGATTTTATTTTGTCTATTTATCCAAGTTAATAAAATTTTCAGAAAAGATGCTTCTAGTGGCAAAATTACATAATTTTATTTTGCCAACATTTGAAGAAAGAAAAAATATGCTAATGTCAAAATGATTTCTATATGAGTTCACCCATATGCTTGTAATCCTGTTTAGCCTAATGCTATTGTAATTCGAAAGTGTATTAATGTAATTATTATTAATTAATTATATTATTAATTAGTGTAATTATTCATAAAAAATATTTAAAAAATTATATCTCAAAAATTATATTCAAAAACTGTACGTTAATATGTAGGGCCATATTAACGTAGATGTATGCAAATAGTATAGACTTTATTACTACTGTTAATAATGTAATGTAAACGTAAAGATACTTGTTTTTATTAAATACGCTTCAGTAAACTAAAAAAACAAACTGACGTACATCTACGCTAGTGTGTACGGGCCTCTGTTACACTTTGTAGGCGCATATGCTTTAATTTACCCTATTTATTACCTCTTTAAATTAACTCATCAATTTATTGAACACCTTGGTTAGATTAGAAAAAAAAATGTTTAACGATTTTTACATTCTACTTCCTATAACAGGTGCGTAAATAAAAATTACCTACGTTATTTTTACTGTTTGTTAAGTAAGTAAATAATTGTACACAACCTATTTAAAAGAAAACATAAAAAAAAACTATTACATTGATTAGAATAGAAAATGGGTTATTGTAAAAATAGAACAAAATAATTTTTAATAAACTATTATAATGAACTAACAAAATATTACAAGCATTCAAAATTTGAACGAATATAACTATTGTTAGGAAAATTAATTAGCTACTTATTTTTAGTACTGATTCAATTCTTTCTACTTTAGTTAGTTTGAAAAACATTATTATAGTAAAAAAAAATATATATGTTAATGTGCTTTTTTTCAATTGGAATCTTTTTGTTTAAAACACTTTTGTTAAAGGTCTGTTTTTGCATTTTCTTTTTAATTAATTTTGATGATAATTAACGGAAATATGTTTATTTTATGTTAACACAATGTTTGTATTTCGGAATATGCACGCTTTCCATGACGAATTAAGGGGGGGGGGAAGCTAGTTGAACTGCAACAAGTTCTCCCATACTTTTAGGCCCTTTTTAAATTATGCAATTAAAATAACAAATAGCAAAGTTTATGAAAAAAATCATATTTGTTTTTTTAGGTCTTTTTAGCATGCTTATTGTAATTGCAGACATAAATGTATTTAAATAATAGTTGAAGAATAACAAAGCAAAATATATGTACATATACTATACATACATACAAAATCACGCCATATACTCATATGGTTGTGGCATAAATTCTTTTCATTCAAGTAGAAATTAGTTTCCGCCAAATATTTCTATGCAGACAAGCAACTTTCACTTCATCCACATTCATGACACTTCTCTCTTCTCAATCATACTTATCGGACGTTTATGCTGACATACATTTAAAATTTGAATTTGAAATTGAAATAGGTTATCTTTTAAATGCGCATATTTCAAATTTTGTATTTTTGCTATTGAACAAAATACGAATTCTTTTTTTAATTTTGAATTTTATTTAAATATCAATTCAAATGTTTTAAGTTTATACTACAAATAATATTTGGTTTACTTTAAATTACAGAATTATGTAGGGTCTAGGAACATTTTTCGTCCACAAATATTCGCTCACAATTCTTCGATCATAATTCTTTCCGGCTGCAATACTTTTTACAATAATTTTTCGCCGTATAAGTTATTTCTAAAAAAATCAGAAATTAATCTTTTATCTTATCTAGCAATGAGCGTAACCAAGATCTTCATGTGTATTAATCTTATTTAAAAAAATTAAATCTACTCAGCAATGAGTTTGTATAATAATTTATTATGACGGTGAAGAATTGTGGAGGTAAGAATTGTGCGACGAAGAATTATAGCGGCGAAGTATTTTGGTCGAAGAATATGATTCTTTGTTTACTAATAAATAAAAATCAGTTTAATGCAAGGTCCCCGATATAATTTTCAACTATGGGCCCCATAAAAGCTTGATCTGAAACTGCAAGTTTTTACGAAATTCTTGTTTATTACATTCTTATAAATAACTATCTTTAACAATACCTATTAATTTAAAAGTATTTCAATGGAAACAGAGATTCAAAATTTATGTTATTATTAATTGGCTATTAATTTTTTTCTTTTTCGAAAATTTACTACGACGTGATGCAACAAACGAAAATTCTAAAATCACCCTCATTTTTTAGATTTTTATCTATTATTTTCGTATTGTATTCAGACGGTACTTACCTTTTTAAATCTCTCATATAATAACTGTCTTTTTTAATACTACCTCGTCACAGTCTAGCAATCATCTAAACAACTTTACACACGTGCAAAATCTACGTATATAGTACAATTCAAATATTAATCTACAGATAGTATTCTATACCTGAATCATAGGTAGATGTAGTAAAAAGCGGTGGGACAGGTTATATATAATGGGCGATTTTCAGATTGAAAATGACCGAAGGGTGGGGAAACTAGGTAGGATTTTATAATAGTACGGGGGTGATGTGATTTCTTTGTGTTTCATCTTCTTGTATATAAGGGATGACAGGTAGACTTTACGGTCCACTTGTCTCGCATAACTATTATTGGATAATGTATATATATACAGTTGGGGTTGTATTGAGGTAACCCCCTTTGGTTTTGTAGGGGTAGGTTTCAATCTTAATACTACAGTGATGTTCAATCTTTTTTCAGTGAAGTTTGCAGTCAAAATTTCATATTTTTTTTTAAATATTGATATTCAGTGATAAAATTTATCTAAATTGTTTTTCTAGACTTATTTGGATACAAAATCATTGCCCGTATTCTCACCTCACTTTTTCGTGAAAAAGTGCTTTTATCATTTATTTCAAAATAAGTTTTTGCTTATGTTTTTCATCAAATATAAATAATTTTACTATTTTTGATCATTTTTATTATATTTGGAATTATAAAATTTAAATAAACTATTATAAAGTGCTTAATAAATAATTTTAAGGTAACGTTAAAAGTACTTTTAGCAAAAATCACTTTTATAAATGAGGTGAGAATACGGGCCATTGTCTTTATTTTATATGTAGAAATATGTTTAAAATTTTATACTCTATTTTATAATGTTTTGTTTTGAACGAATTCAGTTTTTTACTGTCTCTGCGAATTGTGTTTCTTTTATCAAAAGCTCTAATAGTCTACATTAAAAAGACCATTTACGATATAATTTTCATATTTTGCTACGCAGTTTACTTAAATAAAAAATATGTTGCTTTAATAGTAGTTTGCATAATTATGATGTTAGAAATGCAGATAATTTTTATATTACTAAACAGACTAAAAGTTGTAGAACTAATATATTTCACAATGGATTACTTGTATATAATAAATTGCCGAAATATATTTATTTTAATAGAGTTAATGTAAGTTAATAATTAAGTTGATAATTCGATAACTTATAAATGTCACCAATTATGTAAATATTATGCTACGTTTGTTAATTTTCTGTCATTTTTATAATTTTGTAAATATGTATTGCAATGTAATTAATTAGTCAAAATGTTAAATAAAGTTTGATTATTATTATTACTAGCAATTATAAAAACTGATATATAATAAGATATATCAAGAAAAACTGATTGAAAACCACTGATTTTAAACATATAACTATTAAGTATAGGTTATATGGTTAGAGTAGCATGGCTTATGACGAGTTTTTTTTCGAGATTTGGCGACTTAAAAAATGAACAATACTCCTAGATGGATCTCTATACTATATTTTTGGGTTGTAGGATGTTTTTTTGTTATTAATATAAAGAAAAAGCATTGTCGAAATTTTATATTATTTTGGTGGATTTGACGGTTTCTATATAAAGATGTTTTTTTAAGAGTTTTTATTTTATGGTCGAATTGAAATTGGTTAAATAATATTTACAGGGTTACAAATTATTTTTGGCTTAGCGAGGTAACGTACCTGAAGAAATAGCCGGGAAAATATTTGTTAAATATTGAATTAATTTTTTCGCATTTTGAGTTTACAGGATTTTAATAGAGATACGTTTTAAATTATTAGATGTGCTAGAATGATTTTGGAGCTTCTAGAAAATTTTATAGAATTAGACTAAAATACTTTAGCAAAGATTTTTTTAAGGGGAGGTTCTTCTCAGAATGACTAAAAAGTACGCAAAGTTTGGAAATTTTTTATTCGCAAATGAAAAAAACATAGAAGGAAACGGTTTGGGGATTCGAAAAAATGTTATTTTGGTCTTTGTTTTCAAAAATTGTCGTTTCATAAAAAACAAAATGGCGTCCGTGATTCACTGTTTTCGTGTCAGCGCGGAATCGGTAAACATTGCATAGGTACTTTTTAGTCATTTAGATGAGAACCTTCTCTTAATGCAGATATTTGAATAAAAAAATATTATGAATATTATGACAATTTTATAATTATGGTATAAATTTGAAATAGAGTTCTAACTTGTTTTATTTCAAAGAATCTTATTTGTATTTGGTATTAATTAATTAATTTTATAACAAAATGTTTAATATTTTCATTTAACTTAAATAAATTTTACGTATATACAACTACTACTTGAATGAATATTGTACATTATAAAATTGTACATAATCATAAATATTTTTATAAAAACCGAAAAATAGATAATATCTAAAATAAACAGAAGAAACATCTGCCATACGAGAAGTACGTGTGTAACCAACATATAATATTTGAGAAATGTCAAAAATCATACATCACGAAAAACGCATCTCAAGCATGTACTTGATCTCAAATATCTCTCGTTCTTTTTTGAGTATTCTTTAAAAAATATGATCCTTACGAATTCTTATCCCAAAGAACAGTTTTATACCTGCAACTGTTGACTGTATACATTCAACATCAGACTGTGATCTATCTCTATCATACATCCACCACAAATAACATTCTAATATCATTCCTGTAGTTTGCGTAAACATTTACTAAAATTTACTGTAAATATTGAAACTTTAGACTTTCTTAGTTGAACTCTAAAAATACATTTGTGTGTAAACTAAATATTGGTACAGAATTTTTCCTAGCGATTTCTTAAAAAGATAGAGATAGGTTATCTTTTCACAATTCTAACAAATATTTAAAGCAGAAAATCTGATAAACACAAGATTAGATTGAGGACCATTGATAGTCTAAATACTTTACAAATCTTCAATGCTTGGCAGAACATTAGCAAAAGAAATACGCAATTTTCGAAATTTGTTTAGCCGAGGTGGAAAATTTTCAGATTAGATTATGTCAACACCTGATTAGTGCATTAGATTATAAGATTTATGTTTTTGAATGCACAATAAGTTAACTTATTTCCTGAGTATTATCATATACATGTAAATACATGAATCAATTTTTTGTTGTTTTCTAAATGACAGGATACGGGAAATGTATTGTAATATACTTGTCTGTCACTATTATATGTGAATAAATTTTATATGAAATACAATTGAATGATAGTTTTGAAATTTTTGATAAATTTGAATAGAGTGATTGATATGTACATTATAATATTTATAAATATTTAATTTATTTTTATTGTCTAGGAATTGTTTTTTGATTATACGCTTAGCATATTTATTATTTATTTTTGAAGAATAATATGTGTATTTTATTATACCTATTGTTATTTTGTAATGTAGTAATATATATTTTTTTATATGCTAGTCATTATTATTTTTTATTATTATAAATAATTAATATGTATTTGATAAGAAATGAAAAGGTTGGAATTCAAACCCTTGTTTTGTATCGGATTGTTTCAATTAATATTACATATTAAATACTAAACATACTAAAATTAATAATTCTATTTAAATTAATAAATCATTGCTAAATATGGTTACATATTATATTAGTAAGTACAAAAACATGTATTTGAAACACGTGATTAGTAAATTTAATATTAACAATATTATTTTTAAATATAACAAAAATATAAAACTAAACATTTTCAATTTCGCTACCACTGACTTTTCTCCTAACCTACACGACCGCTTAACTGGCCGCAACAATTGATGTCACCCCCTGTAAAACACGGAGGCTGATTTGAGGGCGGATCTAAGGCCGAAATAGGGCTGAAATGGAGGCCGTATAAGGCTGACCCCCAAACTCTACCTAACACTAGCGCAATACAAATTTCAAAATCGACGAAACAACACGGAACAAAGCAACGGGCAGGCCTACAACCCCAATGGTGTGGAATTGAAGCAAACCCCTAGAAATAACCAAAGAAAATCTGAGAGTATAAAAGAAAGCGAACCCATCGCACCCTGAATGCTGAAGGATATTATATTTATTGTCCACGTCACACCTATGACTATTCAAGATTGAAGAAATTGAAATGATTTCTTTTGGAATCCCAGATGTGTTGCGCCGACATTTATTATGGTTTAAAAGAAATCAAACGAAATATATTACGAGAAACGGACATTTTAAATTGAAAACGGGAGAATGGAGATTAAAGAATTGGTTCGGTTTTTGTTAGAAACATTTTGGCGGATATGTATTCAGTTTTGCTTAAGCGGCTTGTACGATTTGAAAATTATACTGATCATTTTTGATGCTTACATGATGCTGAGAATATATTTAGGAAATTACAATTTTTTATGCATTTAATCTTCCACAAGAAGAATTAAAATATTATTTTGAGATATATACTTTGTATATTGACACTGCTTTTTCTTTCAATTGATAATACTTTGACTATAGTGTTTGTAATATTTATAATAATACTAATAAATATATATATATATATATATATATATATATATATATACATTGTAAATATATATAGTTTATTATTACTTCGTTGTAACATTATTTTTTATATTATAAATTGTTTTCGAACATTTAATAAACAAAATTAACTACAAAAAATTTTGAATGAAGAAAATAATCTCAGTTATTTATATTATTGTTTATTTTATATATAATTATACATTATTGATATTAATATAAAGCTACAAAAGCTTAGTTATTTTTATTTTTTATCATTGATTACATGATTTTATGTTCTACAAAATATTTTATGATTGTTGTATCATTTTTTTTTTATATTCTATTTTTCAATTTTCCAACGGAACATGTTCTGAAAAAGGTGGAAAATGCTACCGAAAGCTTGACATAAAATCTTAAATGAGAGTTTAATTTGAATGTCTAACTCTTTTTAACTACCTTCATATTAAATTCAATCCATATATATATATATATATATATATATATATATATATATATATATATATATATATATATATATATATATATATATATATATATATATAGTTGTATAATTATGTAATATATTCCAAAAAGTTTCTTAATTTACATGTAAACTTCCTAACTGAAACAGAACATTTACTATTATTCGGTAAATTATTGAAAGCAATCAGACTTTTATTATAAACAACAAACATGCGATCAGGGCCCTTCCAGAGGTGTTGTATCAAATATGATGATAATGAATTATATATTAATTCACTGCCAATAACTGGATATTTAAATAGTTATAAAATTTATAATTAATAAAACAATATTTTTTTGTAAATTTTTTTAATTATTATTGTTCTCAATAAATGATGTTTTGATTTATAGTCGAGTTTAGTTAAAATAATTTAATAAAATCTGTTTTATTATAGTATTTATGATACATGTAAATAGAAAAATTGAAACTTCTTCATATTTGGAAGAAAACATATTTAAATATCATGAAAAGCTTCAAGTTTTAAAATAAACTATTTATCACCGCATTCTTAGGTGCCCAAAAATTGTGATTCGTCAACATCCCACAAAGGGCTTTAACAATGTCCTAAATACATCAATATCTGAAAAAGTTCAGGTCGCAATCGCTTATAGAAAAATCGTACAAACATTGTGTTCAAATCAGTTTACGGTATTGTAAACACATTGCATTTAAAGATCTCTAGTTTAAAATCTATACCTTTTATCCTTCACTAAACACTAGGAAAAATCCTCGGGGCTACTTACGAGCTACTCCGATGCTAGCCGAAGCTCGAAGGATAATTATCACTTCATTTATTTTGAAAAGTTGTTATTTTAAGGATCTGTGAGTTTGTTTTATAAATATTCAGTGAGCTTCGATGACAATTTTGTCATTTAATTGAACAGAAAAATAAACTTTGATTTGAATCAAAACGATATAGAAATGTACCTAGACTTGAATATTAATAGATTAGAAACATTTTATATTAATTATGATAATTTATAACATACATTATCAATCATTATTAATTTAGATTTGGTAATTTTATATGCAGGTATTTGAAATATGTTTTTTATGGTCAATTACTTTGATATATTTACTGTGACAGATATATTTGAAATTATTAAATCATTAATTTTGATAGATTATATTTGATTTTTATTTAATAATATAAATTAATATAATCGATACGTAAATAATGAATTATTTAATTATATTAATTAATATTTTGATACTTTCATATGTTAATATATTTTTTATAAAATATTTTTATTAAATTTTTTAGTAATTTAGGCCCAGTGTTTTCAAATGTTTGAATTAATTTATCTTTGGCTTAATTAGCTTAATTAGCTAATGAAATGTTATTTATTCTGAGGATATATTTTTAGTCAATCACAAATAATTTTTTTATCTAAAATAAAACGGTGTTAGGTTTAAGTTCTGTATTAATATTTATTGATAGTCAACGTTTCAACAAACTCAACGTCTGTCTTCATCAGGAAAAGTGATACAAATGACATTTACAGTAAATAACAGAACATAGAAACAAGTTACTAGGTAACAATTTAAAATTTTCATAAATTTTTAATTAATGGAAGCTAAATTTTATTTAAATCAGTGCCATTTTTATTATGTTGATTTTTTACCTATTTGAAGAATAAATAAAACTAAAAATAGAAATAAATAGAAATATAAATCTTGAAAAGTGATTTTAAGAGGTTATGCACTTAACATTAGGGGAAGTGTGAAGCAATTTAGTTCGAATAATATGCGCATTACGAGTCTAAAATCGCTATGTAATCAAATTCGCGATGCTGTTTTAACCGCACGGTTATGCTTATAAACTTTGGTTACGGTTACTCGATGTTACCTACGGTTTCGAATCACCAGTAACTTGAAAAGAAAATAGAATATAACAAAAACTAATGCATCTCCTTTCCTTCTATTTCTTTTAGATGATTGTACAATATTGGAAACTAGAAAGAAAAACTTATGTTAACGACGAATATTATATAATTACATTTTAACAAATTATTTAAAATTAGTGTATTGTTTAATGAGTATATTTTCATAGCTTTAATTCACAAATAATACGAACTGTAAGCGATTGTCGTATATTATAGGAGAGTGAAATACTATACTTTTTCTACAACTATATAATAGAAAAAAGAATTTGGTAAGACTTGAAAGATATTTAAAAATAATTATAATTTGACAATTGCATGATATTCTTTTAATAAAACGATATTTTAGCAACGGTTTTGAATTATGGGTTATTTATTATGCGATTATGTAGTTAAAGTTTTAAATAGTTGTGGTTTGTCTAAATTCATGGATTATAACTTTATAACTTACGGTTGTAAATTATGCTCTCTTTTATTTTTATTAATTTAAATTTTGATTAGTTGATAGTTAAAATTTCTAATAATGAAATAAGTAGTTAAATCTAATATAGTAAAAAAAATTTCAGAACTTATTATATACAAAAAGCTGCTTTAGGTTCAAGTATTGAAATTTGTTTGTAATGAAGACGTTGATTATAAACAAATTTCAGTATAGAACTTAAACCTAAAGAAGTTTTATTTTAGTTAGATCTAATTATAGAATATATGTCTGCGTATAAGTTCCTTATGTGTACAAGTTTTCATATAAATGTTTTTCTGATTTTTTTTTGTGGTATGCCGACTGGTCGCTCTGGCTACCCGTCACAGTCTAAACAAATTGTTCGCGATTCGATTCGCAAGATCGCCACATAAGAATGGAGAAAAAATCGTTAAGCTTATATAGGTAAATGTGTTATGTGTGTGTGTATGTGTTGTGTATGTTACTCTGTATAAAGGTGCACGTATACCTTCTATATATGTCTTGTAAAAGCTGTACGTTCCAAAACATTACACCATCAGTGCCAATACGCAGATATATAGTTTAGGTTAGGCGGAAGAAAAAACCGTAAAGAAACCTACATAAAAGATATATTGAACGTCTTTAGAAGCCTTTTACTAGTACTACCGACTTTTCAATGCTAGCTTACACTATTGGCTTGCGATTCTTGATCATCAGAATATTGGAAATTGAAACGTGGATAGCATATAAACAAAGAGAATATAATATAATATTATATTCTCTTTGATATAAGTTATTTTATGTTACTAATAATCTGCTATAGTCAAAAATAATTTCTAACAGAAGTTATTAATTAAAAAATAATAAATTATAACAAAGGTTAAAAATAAAAATAAAAACCACTAATTTTTAACCTTTGTTATAATTTAAAAATATGTTTCACCAAGAACCGACTACAAACTCAATTTCGATTATTAAAAAATAATATTACGTTGATAATTTTATAACATATATTTAAAATTTAGCTTAATCATGGAAACATACCTACATACACGCATGATAAAATAGATAAATTATAAAAATATTTTGAGTCTTGAGTATTAAAAAATTTCAACCAAAAATTGATCAAATTGAGATATTTACGTATGAAGCTTGCAACAGAACTTGCTCTATACAAACAGACCGATAGACAGATATCACAATAAAACAGTTGATTTATTATTTGTATTTTTGTATAAATATCTAGAAAAGTTAAAATCGGTATGATTACAATTTCTTTCACTACGTGAAAGTCGTTAAAAAAATAGCATATAAAAAAAAATACATTTAGAAAGAAAGCAATATTTTTAAATATTAAATAAACTTAATTTTTTTAATTTTGATATATTCTGAAGTCCATTTTTGACGATCATAATTTGTTAACAAATATTTATTAATGTTATGTTAGCTATCAGAAAAACACAAACATTTTGTTAGCCAGTCTAATTTACAATCAAAGTCAAGCAAATTTGTAAAAAAAGTAAGTAAATTTGTAAAAAAAAGTTAGTAAATTTGAAAGATTAGAAATTATAGCCAAAAACATAATACGACCCATCTATTTGTCGATGCATGCGTGCAAACACATCGGAACACACACAAAAACCCCGAAAACGATATAATGTGGGCTTAACAATAATTGTACCGTGCCTAGTACCGTATATATCCATATAGTGCCGTTCCGAAATATTCGTAAAGCTCCCTTTTAATCTCAAAGAATAACAAGTGCTCGCTTGAGTGGGTTCTATGCCTTTTTAAATCGTCACTGTCTCTCTCTATTTTACTATTTCAAAAATCGAAAAAGTGTCGTGTTACTATATTTACATTCATTCAATTTAAATTGATTCCTTGTGGCATCCCTTAAAAGTGCTGAAGAATTTTTTGGTCTACTGATGTTTCCTATACCAAAGGTGACCAATTACAGAATAGCGTTTATACAATACTTCAAAAGGAACACACACGTCAGATTTTTTTCTTCCGAATAGTCTTTTTAGATGTATGACGAGGGCTATTTTGGATCGATGTTTGATCGTTATCGATTTTGAATTTTTGGTAAATAGAATATACGAAAATTGGAACTTGTACAGATGTTTTTTTTGGGATTATGCATTTTTTCCTCTTAGGTTTATTATAATATGCACAGCATGAACAGTTAGGAGAAGAATATTTTTATTAAAGATTATCATCTGATGAATAAACATGTTTTTCTTATTTTTGGGTTTACATATTTTCTCATGTTTTCACAATTTTGATGCAGAAATTTGAGATAAGGTTATGTCATCTCAATAATTTTGTTGGTAAATATTGTGAGATTTTAATTATTTAGGGACAAGAATATTGAAGACAGAAAATACAGTGAAAGTGAAACTAAGGTAAACGTCAAATAATGTACATTTCAACAATTTTTGTTTATATGAAATTCACGCCATCTCTTGATAGCTCACTATGCCAATTGAATTTTAATGCATAAAAAATCTTATATTTCAATATAAAATTTTGTATTAACATGATTTTTATTTTATGTCAAAATCTTAAGGAGTTCACTTTCAAATTTCAAAAGTAAAATAAATTATTTTTGGAATAGTTGTATATAACATTATGTTGACAATAAATTGATAAAAATTTCGCAGTGCGCCACTGATATATGCCACATATGTTTAGGTTTTGTAATGAAGAAATTGATAACTTGATTCGATTTTATGTAAATTTAATAACATCGAAAATTATATATTACACATGAAGATGTCCAATGAAATTTATTGACATTTCACTCTGATTTATTGAGATTAGAAAAAAAGTAACAACATACTGTGTAGCTCGTACAAAACTACTTGACATATAAATTTTGTCCGACAGAAAATTACGTTTTCTCATTTGTCATCTGATCATCTCCACTTATCGATATATCAGCTATAAATCACTATCACCGATTTTATTTTATATAGGTTTTTTGTTTTTTAATTTTAAAATATCAAAGATGATATATGCTTATGCAAATAAGTTGCTTTTTTGGAACAGCAAAAACTACTAAATTATTTATGACATATACTTATTTTTGGTAAATAATTGTTTCGTTGTTACAATATATAAAAAAAAGATATTTCAAATTTTGAATATCATGACATTTTTTAAAATGTATTTAGTAATTTTGCTGCGAATCAAGGAATAAGTCTTTTCCATAGAATTGTGCATTAAATCAATAAAAGTAAACTTGTTTTATTATCAAAGTTAAAAATCTTTCAGAACTCATTATATTAAAAATAAAATTACTTTAGATGAAAGTTCTGTATTAATATTTATATAAAATCGACGTTTCGACGAAACTCAACTTCCTTCTATTTTTTTTGTTTTATTAAAATTTTTGTTGGTAACAATTAATTTCTTTTGTTTGTAATTAAATACAAATTTATATTACTATCCGGTGGGTCTCAACAAAACTAAGATATATTAGTAATTATTATCTTAGATAAAGACCGACTCGATCCCTACATAATTAAAAGATACATCTCAATTAAACTGGAATAAAATAAGATTTTCCAATTTCTGTTTTCTAACTGATTAGGTTCTTTTTTTATCATTGTTAGGACGTAACTAATTGAGACATGGAGAGATCGTAGATAATCGCGAGCGTAATAAAATTGAAAAGATTTTTCTTGATTTTAATCTTTTGAATTAACAGCCGTTAGTTTCTCTATCAATGGAAGCTTGTATTCATTTGTTTTTTACTTGGTACGATACGCTAATTATACAGATAATTATTAGGAATCTATTCTGACTAGAATTACATTATTCTGATAACGTAATGGGTAGTTGCACATATCAAGTTAGTTAGCGCGACTATTTATTAAAAAAAGATATTGAGACTTTTGATTGCTTTGAGTTTTAAACTATATTATTTCAAATATTTTTAAATAATTTTACATGAATGAACTAGGAAACCACTTATACGTAATCAATTTCAATGGTACAATGACGAAATATTGGAAATTATATTTCTACGAGTAACATGAATGTAATTCAAATTTGTAACTTTTTCTGGTTCAATTAGATACACATAACTAGCTATAATTATCTGTGAAATATTAAAAAAAAACTATTATTACTAGTGTAATGTTGTACTGTAATATATTAATAAAAGGAAATATATGTAATTTATCTGAAAAACTTAAAGAATGTCAGATAAATCTTTAAAATAAGTGTCGATTTCCAAAGAATTTTATTGGAATTAAATGTTTTCAGTTTGTTGGCGAATAGCTCTGTAACAAATTGGTAACTACCCGTATAGAATTATAACAATTTTAGTTACTATAAATGTTTTTCGTGAAAGATATTTTTTAAATTGATATTTTTTTGTACTGAGAAAATTGGTTGTGTTTTTGTTTACAACAGTTTGAAATAATTGTATAATAGTTGTATAGAATTCGTAATTTATTTTCAATCTGTTCTAAAATTGTTTTTTTAATTTTATTTTATATTTTTTGAGTACTAACATTATTTGATGTACTCGCAATGAAATATAAAAATAAATATTTAATAATAATTTCTTTTTAACATTTTTTTATATTTTTCTAAATATTTAAGATTGTTGTTGCAAACAAATATCAATAAAGATGTAATAGTAGTTATATCGTATAATAAGTACATCTTGTGCGACTTTTGTTCTTCGTAAATTATCAACATTACGTAAAAAACAGTAAAATACACATTCAGAAACTAATTTTTAATTTATTATTAAATTTGAATATGTAATTGTAATTTTTTTCAAAACTATAAAATTAATTTAAATTATAGGTAAATAGTGAATACGTATTTCGGTAGCTAAGCTTTCATCATCCGTTGTAAATTAATAAAATAAGCATTAACATAAAACAAGCGTACACGTGAAAAAATCATTAATTATTAAAAGCCTAGTTAGCAATCTAAAGTACAAGTTATTCAACGAAAGAAGAATTTGTTGTTACGTTTACAGCAGCATATGAAACGAATTAAAAAATATTTTAATACGTTTTTGTACTTTTATGTAAACGTAACAACAAAAGACATCATCATTTTTTTGCTTTAACTTGTTAATTTTGCTTTCAAAATACGTATTTAGCTTTACTTTAAATACATTTCGTTGTTTTAGAAATTTTTAAAATTCTATTTTTTTTAATTTATTAGTTCTTATGTTTACATTTTACATTATAACTTAAACATAAATTTTATCACTTAAAATTTACTGAATATTTTGATAAATGTGCTGAAATATTGAAGATTAATCTAGGAATGTTATAGATAAACTATAAACCTGGTGCGTTACTGATAATAAAATAATTTCCTAAAACACAGAAATAATAAATTTGTTTAGTTAAATTTCAAGTACCACCTATTTCTATCCATCAACGACACACCCTTCAAAACTAGACCCAAGCCAAATATAAACAAAAACATCTGTCTTTCGAATTTGAACTCATTAATTTTTTCACTCGTACGACCTTTTACTTTCAACCTCAAGTCTTCAAGTCTTCGAGACATTTTCAAGCCATCTTAATCTTTAATGAAAAAAAAAAAAGAATTTCTAAAAACAAAAAAAAAACGCCGCATCTAGTCGTAAAAAATGACTTTTGACGCGCCTGTATCGGCACGAGTCAATTACGGGGCATGTCGGCGACTTAATTAAGATCTCGCTCTCTCTTGACTCATTGATTCACATGTGACTCTTGTTCGACGTTTTTTGATGGGGGCTTTAATTTTTCGATTCAGATGAGGGCTTTGCAGAACAGATTTTTTACGCTGTCTGATTTTTCGTTACGGTTCTTCGCATCAGTAAAGGATGATCGACGCTTCAATAGGAACGAAACTTGTTGAATAAATTATGTTATAATTATTTTTTTTAATATTTTAATATTAATAAATATGTTACAGATTCGTTTGCTTGAAAATGATTCATTTGATTTGTTTCACTTGAACAGGTTAGACTGGCGTGAATATATTTTAATTTAGATATTCAATATTGTTTTAGTTTTTTGAATCGTTTTTTTTAAATTATTGTTATTAAATAAACAAGGTACATAGATATTTATATCTTTATTAAGTGATGTAAATTATTTTTTAGTTGTTTTGATTTCAAAATAATTGTGTGAAAATTAAAATGAAATTTGCCGTTTCTAAAAATTGAGATATGTAAGAGAAAATTTGATTTGATTATGATATAAAAAGAATGGGTGGTAACATTTTTTTACTTTGTAAAATACATACTTATATATAGTTCTTAAGAACTTGAAACTGTTTTATTTCATTATACAGTGTGTAAAGTGATGAGGTTTCCTATAGGGAAAAAATTATAATATGAGTTTTATGAGAAAAACTTATTGTTTATAAAAATATTTGCTTCTATCAAAACTCCTTATAGTCAAAGAAAAATCCAGTAATCACTTAAGATAAGATTAAAAATTTGATATTATGTCGAGTTGTTGATTTTAAATATGACTAAGTCCGAATTTTACATCAGTATCGTGTTACCCATGGATTACTTGTTAATAATAATAATAATTATATTTGGCAAATTAATAATAATAATAATAATTAAAAAGTAAGTCTCTTGTATGACAAATATTTTTAACATTTTTCACACGATACTGATGTAATATTCGGACTTAGTTATATTTAAACTCAACAACTCGACATAATATCAAGTTTCTGATCTTATCTTAAGTGATTACTGGATTTTTTTTGACTATTAAGGGTTTTGATAGAAGCAATTTTTTTTATAAAGAATAAGTTTTTTTCCTAAAACTCATATTAAAATTTTTTTCCCTATAGGAAACCTCATCACTTTACACACTGTATACTTTATTTTTTTCGATAGTAAATTAATGCATATTATTTTAATAATAATCAATTTCATTTTTAAAATGACAAAACATTCACAATTTTTAATAGCGCCGAAGAAGATTTATATTCTTGTTCTAAGTACTCATTAGAATTTAATGATAATCGTAAAACAGAATCTATTAATATTCTATTCATAAACCATAAAATAAAATTTTAAAATCTATAACAACAAATTAAAATGTAAATTTAGAATCGTATTCAATTAACAAATGATACACGCTTAGTCAATTTACCTAGTAAAAAATATGCATAACCCTTTCTCAAAATGACTTTAACTTTGTGCTCGCTTCAATATAAAAACTAATTTTAAAACCCATTACTATTTTACGGCTCCCATTAAAACAAAAACAGTATAAAAAAACAGACTATAAATATTAACAAATCAATAAGCTATTTTCAGTCTAGTATCCTTGAATCCATTCACTCATTCAGATAATTTAGCCGCATTAAATTCTATAAAGCAGCCCTTAATTGCATCTCCTTTATCTATATGATGGTTCCGAAAGATTTTAATCATTTTATAGACCCCGACTTGAAGATAATTCGGCAAGATATCCCTCAGATAAAAGTCAAATGATACTATTACTCTTAAAGGCTCCAACTAGATGACTAGATTACCGGGAGAGATTTTTTAATTAAGATCTTTTATCTTTGAGATATGTTACCGTGATATCGGGCGGCGGCCATTTTTGTTGTTGCTAGGAGATTTTAGGCGTAATGATAAGGGTGCGATGTGTACGAAAGTGTAACAATAGGCACTATTTTGTAGTTAAAACCATGTCGTCAAATAGAAATAAAAGTGCAGAGAATGGGAAAGTAAGAGAGAAAAAAAAAAGAGATTTTGAACAGCTGCGTTAACTTGAAAGATGAATCTTATCGGAAAGGAGTATCTAATCAGTATTCATCAGATCTTTAGTCATCTCTGATGGAGAGATGTGATGGACTAGATTGTTTACGCTGATATCATAGACAGAGATACTCAAAAGTTTAGGTAAAATTTTTGTGTTATAGGTTATGCTTCTTGCAATAAATTAATTGACAACAATTTTTTTGTAATTTTAAATGATAGTTTCATTTATTTATTATACTTTCTGTATAGATACATATACAATCACGCCATGTACCCTAAAGGGTGTGGCACAAACTTTTTTCATTATTCCGAAATTAATTAATATATATGTTTTTTTTCCTAGTGTATAACCGTATTTTATTGGCATGTTATGTGATTATAACTCACTTAGATTATTTATAACACTAGCCTACGGCTCGTGTTGCAAACTTTATTTTCGTCAGTTTTAGCTATTATAACAGGCTCGAAATATACTATTATCTAATTTTCAATGGCAAATAATACATACATACACAATCACGCCATGTATCCGAAAAAGTGTGGCATAAACTTTTTCATTTTTTTTCCTGACACGATAATAAATTATTAACAAAGTTTATTGTCAATTGTTGAGTCTTGATTTTTCAGTAAGGTTTAAAAATGCAAATCAAGTATGTTAACATTGAAATAATTGATAAATTATTAATAAACTATTATTAAATCATCACTTATTGTTTCGTAAACAAAAAATAAATAAAATTATAATAAAAATTAATATTATATAAAAAAATACATTATGTTGTTGCTAGAAATTATAATTTTATAAATAATGTTTGTGTGAAAAAGAAACAGATATTTCTAAATTAATTTAAATACAAAAGACAATATGAAGCGTCATAGTAATCTTCAGGTTTTCACGGCCGGTACCTTTGAATACATAGCCCAGAAAATTCTATAAATAATTCTACGTTATATTTAACTAAATTTTTAAAAAATTAAAATAAAAAATTATAATTTAACATTATATTAAAATTACAATTTTTAAGAAACTGCTATATATTTATTTTACAAGAAGTAGTTTTTTTTGAATATATAATTTTTGTTACATCAACTTCATATCTGTTTATTCTTTTCTATGAAATAAAAATGTGTGTCATTTATTCTATACACGTGTATTTCTGGACAAGAAATAAGTTTTTATTTCATTAGCCAATTTATTGTAGTGCATGTACGCGTGCTGTGCGTTTTAAATAGTATATTACCAAAAATTCAAATGTTCACAGAGCTGTCTTATTTAAAACTATTGTAAAAACATGTTTGAAAACATGGTCATTTTCTAAAAACACAATCATTTCAAAACATTTACAAACGTACATTTTTCTTTGTAAACATTTTTACATATCACGCTGCGTACAACAAACACCAAAAATTGCCCAATTTCAAAAACGTTCGATAAATTTAACTTCCGTATGCTGGATAGAATCCTAGCAACGATCCAGGATCCTAGAATTCCATTCGTTAAACATTTTGACAACCACCTGTGGTCCATGCACACAGACTCTCAGTTGGTTTCTGCGGGTGTACAATATAAATCCACAGGACGAAAGAAAAAGATTTTCGCTATTATCGGCCACGCAGCTAACCAAACATTGGCGAGACAGTAGTTATTGTCCAAAATGGCTCGGGCTCATCTATTGTCCCCCATCAACTATATCGTAAGATACAATCTCTAGCCCCATTTCATTCTCGGATTTACAAACCATTTACCGTGAAGAAATTGCTTCTTTATATTATAATAAAATACTATGTGCCCTTATGTATACACACATACGGATTTTTATGGATACATCGTGTAAAAATGGGAAGAGGAAGAGAAAATGTTAAATGATCAGTCGAGCGTACGTTTGTTTTGTTGAAGACGTTTCTTTTCTTCTGCTTCAACAATAACGACTTGGCTACGACTTGCAGTTAAGATGGTTGTATTGGTGTTTAGCTAGAAGGATGTGTAAAGATTTTATTATAGTTTTATTTATTTTGGCGAGGTTTGTTTAAACAATTTGTTTGGTTGCTTTAAGATGTTTGCAATAACCAATGGCTTCTTCAAGAAATAAATATTTATTCGTTGCTTTACTACCTAATTATAAAAGTAAATATTTCAGAAGGTGCTAGAATTTATTTAAGATGTGTTGTGACATTTAAGAATTAATTATATTTAAGTAATATCATATAGCAATGTATGTTAGAACGTTGTGTTTATTATAATAATCGATTACACTAAATATATCATTATTTATGCAATTATCAAGACCCTACTATGCATACATAATTATATAAAAGTCAGACGTCTTGAAAGAAAAAAAAAAACTTTTAAAACATCCACAGACAATCTTCAAAAAAAAATAACTATAAATCAAAATCAAAGATTAATATGTTCGTTGATCAGCAGAGATTTTTCATACGTTCTCTGTAATCTATAATAATCGGAAAGATCGAAAATTAGACCTTTTGTAATCATTAATTGCTGGTCATTATCGTAGCTAAAAAAATTAATAAAACAGAATGGTTTTAAAGATGAGATTTTTCGCTTTGTTTTAAAAAAAAAAGACTATGAAGTATTGTTTTTGTAAATTATGCTATAAATAAGGCATGCAATTTCATGGCACGCTTGATTTGTATTTGTGTAAAATGCTGGTAGTATTTTATTGAAGAATTGATGGTTTTTGCGTCTTGTACGTTGGTATTACCTGTGATCGTCACTTGTTATTATTTATGGATTGGCAGCTTAAATGATTTTGTTTTTTTAACTTGTAAACATAAAATTTTCAAGTTAAGCTGATTAAAAAGTGTAATATATTATATTAAATCAATTGTTAAAATAGATCTTTTTAAAATAAATATTAATATTGTGAAATTATTATATGTTAATTTTTTTAAAGTAAAATTTGACTATTAAAAATTTATAAATTTTATGATCTAGTTACCTATAGTAACTTGTTTCTATGTTTTATTTATTTACTGTAAATGTCATATGTATCGTTTTTTTCTGATAAAGACGTAGGTTGAGTTTGTCGAAATGTCGATTATTAATAATTAATAATATATAACTATAACTTAAAGCCGTTCTATTTTAATATAATGAGTTCTGAAAGATTTTTTACTAAACAAAAAGAAATTTGGAGTGGCCTATTTCAAATTTTTTACACTTTTTACTACTTTGACTGCAAGGAAAAAGTAGTATAGCTTTTGGTACGGTGTCTGTAACATTTTCAAAAAAAAAAAAAAAATTGTATAGAAATCCTTCATATAGCTTGTAGATGACGAATCTGAACTTAGTTTATGTGGGTGTATGGATGTGCGTCGTCAGCTCTCTCGCTCGCTCGGTCGTCAGACAAAATTTTGTGATCGCAACTCCTCCTAGACGGTTCAACCAATTTTAATAAAAATTTTAGGATAAATTTGTCTAGTGCCCGAGATGGTCATGTGATTTTGTTTTTTTCCAGTGATGCCAACTTTCCGAGAAAAAAATTACTAAAGTTTTTAAAAATTCATATTGGCTACGTTATTTATCCGATTTTGATCAAATTTTCAGAAAAGATTTACCTAATGCTCTCATTAATTATATAATTTAATTAATATTCAGTGTTGACAACTTTCCGAGAAAAAAATTACTAAAGCTTTAAAAATTTTATTATGGCCATGTTATTCAACCGATTTTACTCAAATTTTGACAAAAGATTTTCCTAGTATTCATATAATTTATGTATTTTTAACAAAATACAGTGTTGCCAACTTTCCGAGAAAAAAATTAGTAAAATTTTAAAAAATTTATTATGACCATTTTATTTAACCGATTTTAATCAAATTTTCATAAAAGTTTTTCCTAGTGCCTAAATAAATTATGCAATTTTAACAAAATACAGTGTTGCCAACTTATCGAAAAAAAAAATCACAAAATTTTTAAAAAATTCATTGTGCCTACATTATTTATTCGATTTTGATCAAATTTTCAGTAAAGTATGTCCTAGTGCCCACATAAATTATAATATTATTAAAATACAGTGTTGCCAACTTTCCGAGAAATGTCAAAGTAGTCTATATATGGGTTTACCCATATACTTCTAATCTTGTTAATCTTACAAATCCATAGAATTTTATAAATAAAAATTACTTATAATTTTTAAATTGATTATAAAAAATATAATTTCTTATTACTTGATACACCAAATCACATTGATATCAAAAATTTTTAAATATTTCAAAGCTATTTTATCCTGGAGAATTTACTGCAAATATGCACTAAGATTGACTTTAGAACAAAAAATATCAGAACAAATAGAGTCCATTTATACAAATTGCTCTCGATTTTCTGCAAAAAAAAAACCAAAACAATTTTCTTGAGTCAATAATCTTATGGTACGCAGTGATCGCTTTTAATTTTTGCAATCTCGGTCGAGAACAATTCCACGTCCTCATTTTTTTGTCGTTGTGTTTTTTTAACGTTGGCATTACTGCTTACTTCATGCAGGTGGCATACATGTATAAGTGCTATTATATGCAGTAAATTGTACTTGTACTATATATATGTTACGGTTTTTTTTTTTAATTTTGTTTTTCTCAGATTTGATTTTTGTATCGAAGTTATTTCATTTCGTCGTTGTTGATTTTTGTATATTAACTTTTTAATTCGTTGCTCGCTATTAAATAAATTGAATACTTTAATCCTTAATTGATATTATCACTTATTTAGATGAGAGTAATAATGTTGAAATAATTGCTATTTACAGGAAATATGAAAAGAGATTATTTTCAATTAATTAAATTATGGGCATGTAATGTATTTTTTGATTATTTTTTTTTGTATTATTTCTTTATATATACAAGAAGAAATGTTATAATTATTTTATTATTATTAATAATGATTTAATACATTGGAAAACATAAATAGCAAATTCTTGTTTTATTTTATATAATTACAGAAGATTAAAATTGATGCTTGCTCTAATCCCAACAAACATTTTCTTTTTCTCTCTCTCTGTCTCTCGCTCGCATTATTTGTATATATGTAGATACCTATATATACAGATATAGAACAAATGATAGCGAGAAAGAGAAAAAACAAAAATTGCCAAAGTTAGAAAAAAGAAAACTTAGTTAAAATATTAGGCACTTTGTAAACAAAATGGATTATTTAATATTTCCACGGCATATACTGTGTGTTCAAATTTAGGTGTCACCATAGGGATTTCGAGAACTACAATAGTTACAACTTTTATATGGCTATCTCAGGTGTACTATTACTATCCATAGGGCACTAGATAATTGAAAACAACTAAATTGGGTCATTTTATTTGCTTTTAAATAATTCTTAAACTGAATTTTTAATAGAAAAAAAGTTACAAATAAAAAAAAATATTTTTTTATTAACACATTTTTGAGATATAACACAAACTTATAATTTTTTAAAAATGGAAACTATAATGGATTTTTATTTAAAAAAAATTATATATTTTTTTCTTTCTAATAATATAATACGATACATTTTTAAATGTAAAATACATTTTTTTAAATATTTTTTTGTAAAAATCAAATAATTTTCAATCTAAACATTGTCAATTTTTTACATATTGAATCAATTTTAATGCTGAATAATGAAAAATTAAATGACAATAAAGAATAATCAAAATAAATAATTTTTATTGTATTTATATTTATTAAATTATAATAATTAAAAATATTATTTAAAATATGTACAGAACTTAAGCCTATAGCTTTTTTATTTTAAAATTTTATGCTAAAATTTTAAAATTACATTGTATTTATTATGGTATTTATAATTTAATTAATAAATTATTTATTACACATTCTTGATAATAATTTTATGTAATAACATGATTCTCATTAGAATCCATTATAGTTAAAAAAAAATTAATCTACGAAAAACCTATACAACTAAGAATCGTTTAATTTACATAATAACTAAAGACCATAATATTTAATGAACTATGAAACGCTAGTAATCGTAAAAATGATCTCGGATCCTTTGAACACGTATTTAGTTAAAAATCTTAGTAAGCTTTAGAAGTTACACCCTATCCAACCCCCTACCCACCCCTAACCTAACCTAAACTAGTTTCATTCAATATCTACTTAACTAATAGAAAAGGCATATGTATTTACTAATATTTTCCATATGTAACAGTATCACTATATATTTTCACTATTTCTTTCAATTCACCACCTATACGGAACCAATAAGCGTTCGCTGAAAATTTAAACTGGTATCGTAGTAATTATTTTAAAAATCCACAAGTTTTTATTTTTCTTAGTTGAACAAGTGTGCACCCTATTGGTTAATATATCAAGTAACAGTCACCCCATATGTATTACAACTGTCCCAATGAAATACTGATTATGAAACGTTGATGTAACTCTAATGGTAAGTTAATTTGGGCGGCTAGGTAAAGATATGTCTTCAGAAAAATATTAAATTACAAAAGTGTTCTCACGGATAGATCAGTGGTGAAGAACACGTGTGCTATACATATACATATGCAAGTATATATACACACACGTGTTGATGAAAGGAGACAGAGATATATAGCGTTGTTATTCTAAGATTATATACGTAAATATGTATATGCATATATAAGCATATGGGATTTTTTTTTAAATGTGGCATGTGCCCTTTTAAAATATTATACGTTTTTTGATATTTAATATGTTTAAAAAAAATTTTAAGTAATTTTTGATGTTGTATTTTGGTAATTAGATATAAAAAAATTGTGCTTTTTTTTTAACTTGAAATATATGAAATAAATTTTGCTGAAAGTAAGAAATTTGGTATTAAAATTACTTTGGTATTGAACGATAAGTCATTTTTTTTCTTCAAGTATTACTATATTACTAGTATAATAATATAACATTATTGTTCTCACTTTAGGTGTGAATATGGGCCTATTACTTGCACCAAATCTTATTTTAAATTTACTATTATCAACAAATTATCAGTCGATTTCGTGTTTGTTCCATATTACAAAACTTTACTTTTGAATATTTTTAATATTTCTAATAAATATTTCGTAAAACAAAATTAGCACAAAACTAGAAAAAGATGTAAACTAATGAATGCTGTAAACCGAATTAAAATCTGCTAATTAGTTTTTTAGTTATTAAGCAAAACATTAGTATGGCGAGGTATAGGATTTATTGCTGGAACTTTATTGCTAACTTCTCAGGGGTAAAAAAATGATGTTTAAAATTTCTGAACTGAATTGTTTATAGTAAGGATATGGAACAAATTAGAATTTATATTTTTGAAACTATTGTTAAAATAGATAGAAAACAAGACATATATTTCCAAAATAAGCAATAACTCAATTTGACCAAAAATAGTGTACGGGACAAACAAGAAATCGACTGACAAAAAAAATAACAATATACGTATAAATAAAAAGTTTAACAAATCTACTTTGGCTCTGTAATTTGATCCTAAGCTACTCAGTAACACATAGTAAATATAATAATATCCTAGAAAAATATGGTCGGAGCAGAAATATGAAAACACAAACAAGCTAAAAATATTTATGTATATGTGGGTCCGGAAAACAGATTTCTGGAAACACGATTAGTAGGTAACGCTAGTCGTTTTGGGCCGGAAACCATATACGTCAAAAAAAGTGGGCGGTACCGTTTTTTGCGGTGACCAAAAATTTCATCGAGAAACGGACCCGCACACAAGTCAATATTTTGTTTTACGATTTTGTTAGTTTTGTTCAGATCGTTAAAATACCGCATTGGACATAGAGATGTGTTTTTCATGGTGGTTAATTATATATATATATATATATATGGAACTTACATCGTTGATGCATTATGGAAGTGATGCGATATGTGGTTTAGATTAGCAGAACGGAAGGAAGTGACATTGAGTGATACAGATTTTTCTGTATTTTAGAAGTTTGCCAATTTTTTTGCTAGTTTTGGTTAAAATATATGTAAAAAAATTGTTGTTTATTTGAAATTTACAGAACTAATTTAATCATTTTCGAATTAAAAAAAATATAATATAAAAATTAAGTTGCGTGACAAAAAAAAGTCTATTCGTATTTTAACTAAATAGCTCCTACAGGCAACCTTGTAAACAACTTTATACTAAGTTAAAAATTCTTACATTACCATCATTGTATCTTCTACAATGCTTACTATTATGTAAAAGAAAATTATGAGCATTTTTCAAAAAATAAATGTTATCATAATCATCATACAAGGCAAAAAGGCAATATTAGTGTGGAGCTTTGTCAATTAAGTGTTGCTAAAAATTTACCTGCACATGTTGGTGCATTTTTATTTATAAAATTGCCCAATAGTATTACAGATCTTCATATTAATAAATTTAAAAATATTCTAAAAAAATTTTTGATTGCAAATACATTCTACAGTGTTAATGAATTTACTAATTGTATTACGGATATTTCTGTTTAACTATGAATGTATGATGTTTATCTTTATCTTTGTATTATGACTTAAGCTTATGTACTGTTTTCTGTATTTCTGACTTTAATAAATAAATAAATAACGACTCGCACAGTTAACAATACGAGTAAAAATTGTTTAGAAACTGTATAATCGGTTTTTTGAACATATATTTCCATGGTTCACTCAGAAATTACCGGTACTAATTATCCAATATCGTCTGAATTTTTATTTTTAATAAATCGAATTTATATTTTCCAGATTTTTATTAAAAAGAAAACAAACTATGAACCATAAATTTCAAAATATCAATTTAAAATGAAATCACTTTAATAATAAGGTATGCGTGATTTAATAACTAATAAATATGGCTTATAATCTAAAAAGGCAAATTCATTATCTCAAAAACACAGAAGCTTCATTACCTATTAAATTGAATATTACGAAAATCAAACTTAATATTTAATATTAAATCTTCTACTATATCGATTGAAGATTATGCCAGTCTCAATACCTACTAAATTAAAAGCTAATTTTTAATTTTTTTTGTTCACGCTTTCTCCGCAACGTATAGCGCTACAATCGATTTGTTTTTCATTTAGTACGCTTAATCGTCTGTAGATGGCTACGTGTAGATCTTGTATCTATTTTTATTTTTTTTATTAATCGAGTGTTATTATGCATAGATATAGATAATGGAAGCTGTAATATAAACTGATTTGGGTAAAAATTATCTTGTTCTGTTCATCGCACGTGGATGTGCTCAAGGACTTTTTGATCTCGAAATGAATTTATTATTTTTTAAAAAATTAATTTTACTTTAACATACCTATATGATGTACAGAATGTATGTGAAACAGAAGTTGCTGATACTAATCAGCTGTTGTTTTCAGATGTATGCAAATAATGAATTGAATATACCAGTTTATTTAACTAATAAAAAAATTGCTTATAGTCGTAATTTTTTTTAAAATTTATTTTATTATTAGTTAATTTTTGTAATAGTGTAATTTTAATATAAAATATTAAATGATTGAATAAAATATTAATATTGTTTTGCGAAGTTTTATACTAAAAAACCGTACAACTCCATTTGTAATTTTATGATTTTTATTTATTGCAGGAATAATATCCAGAACAGTTTCTTAAAGTTAATGGGTAAGTTGTACTTATTATATTGTTAACACAGTAAAGCTTTCAGAATAAAACTGCTTTATGTTCAAGTTCTGTATTAAAATTTATTTATAATTAACGTTTCGACGAAACTCAACGCTCATCTTCTTCCGAATAAAGACGAGCGTTGAATTTCGTCGAAATATTAATCATATATAGATTTTAATACAGAACTTAAACATAAAGCAGTTTTATTTTATATTGTTAATATTTTCACACGTAATATATAATTCAACAATCATGTAATAATGGTTATTACTCATAAAAATATAGTTTTCGATACGAGCTGTAGATGAGTGTTCTAAATAATCTGATTGAGTAATAATTATTGCATGTAAATAAAGTACTTTTTCTCATCGAATGTAGTTTAATGAAATATGCTCAACTTTTCTTTATCATCTTCTGAATTAAGACATCGATTTACTAAACTAAACACTTGTTATTATGCAACTTATCACTCAAACACACGTTTCTGATCATATGCATTTATATCTATTTCTTTAATAAGTTATTCGATCTTTTAAAAGACCAATTTCTTTTCATCGCTTCGTAATGGAATCCAGAGATCAATAAGACTGAAATATATTCGATTGGCTTTTATCAGTTCTAAATTTTCCAGTCAACATTTACGTTTATAAAAATTAATGACCGAACTAATACGACTTTTAAATATATGGCGTAAAGACGTTTAAGCTTTTAGATTCCAATTATAGACAAGAGTGAGAGTCGCCACAATTATACTTATAGATATAAGTATAAATTTAACGAAATCGAAAATTCGTTGCTAGTTTACATTTAAATATATCGCTGTGTTGAAATCCTCTATAGAATTTTGATGATAATCGTGCATATATATTATGATCGGTTTATTTCTGAAGCTTACGAAACACGAAATTTGTTTTGATTTATTTAGTAGATTTTGAATTTATTTCTTATTTATTGTTAATTTGACAATATTTGATAATTAGTAAAAATCAAGGACTAACCATTTCTTAAGAGCAGGGCCGTGCCCAGCAATTTTGCCGTCTGAAGCATAATAATTTTTGTATATATATATATATATATATATATATATATATATATATATATATATATATATATATATATACAGGGTGATTTGTAATTAATTGGAAATATTTTAACTGGAGTATCCTGGGCTCAGAATATGAAGATTTGACCCAAAACACTTAGATAAAATGTGGCTCCTTACTGAGCTACAGGGTGTTTTATTTAAAAATTTAAAAACGATTTTTGCCCAGTACTTAAAAACTATTTGACGTATCCTTATCATATTTGGCAGAAAGTGTAGGTACCGTACACCATACTAAATTATGTTAAACAAAAGTTTCTGGCTAGTGCCAGTGGCGTACAACAGGGGCAAGTGAGAGGTTGATCCTTCCTAAATTCTACGCCACTGGCGGAATTGTCATTTTAGCACAATTTTTCGATTCTCCAGTACTTTCTGTGTAAAAAACATATTCTTTCTTCGTAACGATAAAGTCACTATTTTTCGAGATATTTAAAGTTAAACATAAGCTGCATCCTTGGGATTTTTTCAAAATTTGCTCAAAAAAATCTGAAAAAATTCAGTAAAATAAAGGAAAAAATTAGCTACATAATAACTAAGTAACTTTGTTCTCTAACTCATTTTGGTTTGGCAGGAAAAATTATTGAAAATTAATATTTTTTACATTTCAATTTTTTATTTTCAATAATTTTTCCTGCCAAACCAGAATGAGTTAGAGAAAAAAGTTACTTAGTTATTATGTAGCTAATTTTTTTCTCTATTTTACTGAATTTTTTCAGATTTTTTTGAGCAAATTTTGAAAAAATCCCAAGGGTGCGTCTTATGTTTAACTTTAAATATCTCAAAAAATAGTGACTTTATCGTTACGAAGGAAGAGTATGTTTTTTACACAGAAAGTACTGGAAAATCGAAAAATTGTGCTAAAATGACAATTCCGCCAGTGGCGTAGAATTTAGGAAGGATCAACCTCTCACTTGCCCCTGTTGTACGCCACTGGCACTAGCCAGAAACTTTTGTTTAACATAATTTAGTATGGTGTACGGTACCTACACTTTCTGCCAAATATGATAAGGATACGTCAAATAGTTTTTAAGTACTGGGCAAAAATCGTTTTTAAATTTTTAAATAAAACACCCTGTAGCTCAGTAAGGAGCCACATTTTATCTAAGTGTTTTGGGTCAAATCTTCATATTCTGAGCCCAGGATACTCCAGTTAAAATATTTCCAATTAATTACAAATCACCCTGTATATATATATATATATATATATACACCGGGTGTTCGTTCGTCAAGTTCGTATGGGCGTTTAACATGTAATTTCGATAAATTGCGATATACTACTTTCTCGAGTAAAATTCGAAGAAATACTTAGAATACTTTTTGATAGGGCATAAAAACTGAATTTTTGAAAATTTGACAAGGGGGGACCCTTGGGGGTTTTTCAAAATAAGATTTTTTTCAAAATTTGCTCAAAAAAATCTGAAAAAATTTAGTAAAATAGAGAAAAAATTAGCTACATAATAGCTAAGCAACTTTTTTCTCTACCTCATTCTGGTTTGGCAGGAAAAATTAATGAAAATTCTAAAATGTTTTTAGAATTTTCAATAATATATATATATATATATATATATATATATATATATATATATATATATATATAAACCACATAAAAAAAACCATATTATTTCAGTAAAACGTTAAATTTTCTGTAAAAATATTATAATTTTGTAATTTAGAGTAAAATAATTAATTTACCATATTATATATATTTTTTTTTACCGAAAAAGTAAGTAAACTTACATAAAATATACGTATTTTATATTCATATTATGTAAAAAAATTCCCGTAACGTCTATAAGTTTACGTATTGAACTGGTGTAAATCAGTTTCCCCAGGTTTTTATGTAAAATTTATATCTATCAATCATGCAAAATTACAAATCTTATCTTTTAAATTACACTTTAATTTAATATCACTAAGATTCCAAAACATCATTAATCACAATCGTTAAATATCCCATCATTACTATTCATGCAAATCCTTTTCAAAAAAAATCTTTGAAATTACCGAAACTCACTTATCAAGAGGGAGAGCCTTATTAGGCAATATCCCGGCAGTTAGCTTCACTTAGTTGGTCATTTGTCGCCAAGGGCCCCGGCCCGGACGACAAAGCTCCGAAAGCTTCAAAGCGTCTGGGATGTCGCAAACGTTTGAAAGACCATGGCCCTTCGCTTCAAAAGAGCAAAACTATCGGAAAAGAGAAAAGATGGGTGTCAATGAGGCGGCATAACCGACACCGGAGGTGGCAATTTGTCTCGCTCCACCAACATATAACATTGGACATCGTTATCAAAAAAAAAAAAAATAACATTGAAAAAGATTTGGTTTCCGAACCTAACCGATCGTTAAAGTCTCTGGCCGATGTCCGCAAAGAACACGTGTTTTCGAGAATTCTATTTTTTCATTTTTCTATTTTTAGTGATGGGATGTTTGTTTGAACAGTTGGAAGAATATCGTTAATTGTCATAATAAATTTACATTTTCTGTGTGAATTGTGTGCAATATTAAATATTGCCAGACAGATAAATTATTCGTATTTTTAACAAGGTTTTTGTGGTCGATTATATGATTCATAATTTATTACAATATCAGAGCGAAACCGAGCTTTGCTTAAATATAAATGAAATCACATTATTATTTTTTAATTTATGTTTTAATAATAATAAGATATTATTAATAATAACTAACATTTTAACAAGCTATAAAGAAGCCCAAAATATTGTATAATTTTCAACATATATGGAATTAATTATTTAATTAAGATATAAAAATGCATAATTTATATGACATGTGTATCTTTAAAATTTTATGTCAATTAGTATATTTTTAATTAACTAGAAAATGACTTGAAAATATTTTAAATAATTTTAAGTAGTTATCATTAATAAATTTAATATTTGAAGATGTTTTCATCTTGTAAATTTTTAATAATATTGCTACATATTTTTCTTATGATACTTAAATTTATTTCAGTAAAAGTTTCTTGAAAGTTTTGCTGATATTGAAAATACGAATATAATAAAAAAATATTAATTAAATTTTGATGTTTGTTTTGTATTTTTTATATTTGATATTTTTATTTTGTTACATTTATAAATAATTAGATATCAAGATAGTGAAGTAGAATTTTATACAAACAAAAAAAAAATTAAAACATTAAAATAAAAACATTAAATTAAAATTAAACATTAAACTAAGAAATGCTTTAAAATTAAGTTCTGTATATATTTTATTTTTTATTTTAATTTATTGAATTAAATTTTTTTTTTATTTTGTTAATTATTTCTAAGTTTTAAGTTGCAAAAACTGGATATTAAAAAAGTGTTTGTTGTCAACTGTAGGGGAAAAAGTCACATACCTATTATTATAGCATAATTTTTGAAGGTCGAAATCAGTAGAGTGTAACGTTGAAATTTACTTTTAATAATTATGGTTTTTTTTTTTTGAACACGTTCTGTAATATTTTTCTGTATTTATATATCACAAATACGAAATATATAATAATAAATGTAAATTAAGAAACATTATATATAGATAAAATCAATTAAAAAGTAATAATTTATTATTTTATATAAATAATAAAAATTCAGCTTTATTTTATGTTACTCTGAAAAAAATGCAATACTTATTATATTAATAACAAGTTAACTCTATATAAAACATACCAATTTATAATTACCTATATATTTATTAATGATTTATATTATACAGGATCAGCACGTGTTCAAATTAAAATAATAAATGTTTATTTTTTGCAACAAAAAATTTAATTGTATCTTGGAAAGTTTACAATAATACATAAAAAGAAGCATGTAAATTGTCAATGTATAGACTATCAGAAATATTTAATTCATGTAGTCTAACACCTGGATGTAGAACTCGTAAAAATTATTCATGTGGAACAAAACGCGAAGAATATTCACAAGTTATGAAAGAGTATTTTTGTATATTCTAAGTTCATTCATATGCTTTTTCAATGACTTAACAATGCATTTTAAGAGACTTTTAAGTCACATTTCTCGGACAAATCAGAAGACAAAATTTTCTAAAAGAGTTTCATGGATAATAGACTGAAAAACTCGTCAATATTCGAGGCATTAGAGTCATAACAATAAATCAGTAATTACTCTGCGTCTTAAGAAAAGCATTTGTTGCCAAGTGATTTCATAAAAGCTACCTCAAATTTCTTTTAAGTGGCGGTTAAATATGGCGTTTAATACGACATCTTCTGGAACGAACAATAGGCCAGTGTGAAGTCAACATTTTCCAAAGACGAATTTTAACTTCTTTTGGTGAAAAAGAAATGCATTTATTGTTGGATAGGCAGAAATATGTTAACAAAAACTTGGAGTATATTGTAGTTAGCACGTGTTCCCAACTTAGAATGTGATTTTTCTTGTTTGGATTGCAATCGGAATGGTTACATTCTGAGAATTTCTTGAAGAAGTTTTGAATTGACTAACCTCTGTTAACCAAAACTATTATATTTTATTATTGTGTACAAACCTTGATCTAATGTGAGTTATTATTGTATTTAGGGCTTTAAGAATCTCTTAAAATTTTCTTATTTTGGTACTTAGATTGTTACCTTACTATTTCGATTTCAATAATACTCTGGCACAGTCTGAGATTCGAAATTTATTTATATGAATTTATTTAAAAGATATAGCCAGGTGAGAAATAGTTGAAGCGAAAATATACAAATTCGAGAAAAAATATTTTTAAATTTACAAAATTTTAGTAATTTTTTTCTAATAATAGAGCAATATTTAGTCAAGTGTTAAAATTTCTTCAGACGATTTGTTTATCATGAAAATATTATTATGAATGCATTGACGTTCCACTTGAATTAATTTAAAACATATTTTCTATAGAATTATTTATCGCATAAACAAGATATTTAGCTGAATTATATGGCTAATAGAATATAATAAATTTATCACTTAATATTATTGTCCATTTTCAGCTGCTTGTAAATATCTTCACTGAATTTAAAATACAGTAGTAATTTTTATGAAATTGTGTGTAATAAAGTATAATTTATTTCTTGTTATACATTACATATTGGTGGATACTATACTGTAATTAAAATGTTTATAAAAATTTCGAATTGTTTTAAGCAATTTAATTATCATCAATAAATTTTATATTTTGCCGTTACAAATTTCTTTAAAATATTTCAAAGCAGTTTTAGTTAAAAGCTGTCATAATTTCAATATTAATTCTTGTTTTTATTGTAAACAAAAAAAAAAAACTTTAGTAGGTACATTTAAAATTTTATATTCGTAATTACTCATGGCGTATTATATTAGGTTATAGAATTTTATTTTTGCTTAAATCGCCATTAATTTATTTTGATGAACCAATTAAAACAAACTCCGGCAAGGTCAATGCATTTTTCTTCATTTAAAAATTGACTAATGATTTAATCAGCTCATCATAATAAATTAATGCCAATTTTTAGCAAAAACAAAATTCACCTAATATAATACGCCATGTGTAATTAAAAATATAAAATATACTAACATTGCTTGATTTATCGACATATCATGTGATGTACTTGACTGGATTAAATTCATGAGTTTATCATGACCAGTGCATATAGAAAATGCATTTGCCACGAAAGCAAAAAGGTACTAGGTTCAAACTCCGGCAAGGTCAATGCATTTAACAATTTAATTAGTTTATCAAAATAAAATAATGGCGATGCAAAAACAAAAATTTTTAATATTTTAAATTATTATAATAAAGTTTTATAATAAAAAATATTTGCTACCCAAATGCACAATTAAAGATTTATTGTTTAATGGTACTCCTATTATTTTATTATTTAAACTGTACTTTTATACTAATTATTTACAACTTTGTAACGAAAATAATTTCATCTTTCCACAATTATCGCCCGGTGTATTTCAATACGTTCTCATAAATAACAACGAAATGACAATAACAGGTAGCGCACCTGTTTGCAATGACTGAAAATCACAAACATAATAATAACACAGATTCGGAGCGCAGAGAAGTCAGACAATCGTGCGCAGCAATTATCAGAACACGTGAACTGTGAAAGCATTCGTTTTTTACGTTTTAATGCTGCTGTTGCTGCTGTGCAAGACATTTATTAAGAATGCATTTTTATTTTACGATTTTTATTTTTCAATCTGATCGTAGCAAAACAGCAAGGATATATGTGTAATTTATCTACATACACACATCTACCTTGATGGAAAAGAATTATTATGGATTTGTAATCGTATCAGTTTATAAATAGATTTGTTGTGTACACGTGCGCAAAGGTTGTTAGCGTAATTTTAATTTACGTTTAGTTGCACTGTTCATACATATGATTAATTTATAGCAAAATGATTAGGTCGAGAATAATTATTTTCAGATTAATAGATTGTTTCCGTTTCTTTGTTGAAAGCGGTTTTTTTTTTCTTAAAATTTTTGCTCAAAATAAATAATTTCTACAACGATTAAAAAAATATATTTTATTTTATTGGTGTGGCAAAACCTATAACGGAAACTGAAGGTACAGTCCGATTGGAAAGGATTGCGGAACAGAAACTGTCATTTAGTCACCAAGCACTGAGGATGTCATCTACAATCTACAATCTAGAAAATTCTGTAAATTCAATGGATACGCTTGTGAACGCCTGAAGATTACTATTACTATTACTATTTTAAATATGCAGATAAGAATTTGAAAAATACAAATTTTGTTAAAATTTATAATTGTAAAAAATATATATCTGATACATATTTAATTAATATTTATTTTTTAAATTTAAAGCAATTTACATGCAGATAAAAAGGCGTAAATAAATCAAATTTTAAAATCTCTTCAATAAACAACACCTGTAATGCTTAAAACAAATTAGAAAAACTATACAAACACTTAAGCGTGGGTTAAACCTTATGCATATTATGAGTTTAAATTTATATGCATCCATACATACTTATAAAAACTATTTATTTACCATGTGAAGATACCGATGTTATCGAAACCAATACGACGACAAATAAATTAGTCGCTTATTAAACAAGTATTTTGATAAAAATCATTCAAGAAACAGTTGAATCTAGCTTTAAAATTAGTTTAAAAAACTTTTTTGTTGTTATTTACAGATATTTTATGTGTATACACCATACTTTGAAATAGAGTATAATTAGCAAACAGACACGTGTAGCAGTATCTACTAAAGACGATAAACATTATTAACAAGAAATAAAAATAGAAAATTAGGTTTTTTTTTGTATTGTGCTGAGAAGCGATGTATAATTTTACGATTATCTTACACAGGTAATTAATTAGTTTTTTTTTTTCTGATGAAGATGACAGTTTTACTTTTAATGTTTTTGTTTTTGTTTTTTTTTTAAATGTATATTTGAATCTTTATAATCTAAAAATTTATTTTAAAGAAAATTAAGAAAATTATTAAAATCAACTTCAGCCAATTGTAGATATTTAAATGATAATTTTTATTAATTTTAAATGAAAAAATGTATTAAAATTTTTTTTCAGAACTCATTATATAAAATAAAACGGCTTTAGGTTCTGTATTAATATTTTCGACGAACTCAACGTCCGTCTTTATCAGGAAAACTGATACAAATGACATTTACAGTAAATAACAGAACATAGAAACAAGTTACCAGGTAACAAATTAGTAACTAGATAGTAAATATTTTATAGATTTTTAATTAATGGAAGCCAAATTTTATTTAAATCTGTGTTTCTTCACAGTGATTGATGCTATCTGTTTCTTTATAAATTTCTATTTCTTCTTTTATTAATTTACTGTTAATATTGATTGGTCTTGCAATTATTATAGTATCTTCGAATTTTAGATCATGAATGTACCCTAACGCATGTTGTTATATTTTTTTTATAATTTGTATTAAACTCCGTCAAATTAATATATATCTTGTTAAAATTAACAGAAATATTGAATTCGTCTGTTTAATATAGGTATTTATATATTAAATGAATTTAATAAAAAAATAAAAGTAATAGAGATATTTATTTACTCAACTTAATAAATAAAATTCTATATCTAGTACTTGTCTGACCTGTTGTATTTTTATTTTATTTTAAATAAACATTTTGTTAGAATTTACTTAATTAATATGCGTAATCTTGTTAAATTTTGTCTGTTTTGTTTCTATATAAGCAAAACAATATTTATACCTGTAGACAAATCGTTACAAGAATTTCAAATAGTTGAAATATTAGCCAATCAGAGATAAGGAACGAATTGATACAAGTTAATTTATGTTTTTAATAAAATTTAGTTGTGAAAAATTAGTGTATTCCGTTGCATCAGATCGTGAAAATTTCGTGTTTTTCATAAAAATACTGTGTTAAATTTAATATATTAATGTTTTGTGACTAAGTTTAATAAATATAAGTGTATTTTGTTTATAAGAAGTGCAACAAATATCGGATTCTAATATTTGATACAATTAACTTTGTGGAATTTTATATGATAAAGTGGACAGACAGTATTGATAATTGGACAATTTTATTTATGTATTTCATATTATATAGACATAATTTTGAGTGAAGAGTGTTACAATTGAAGGTATAATAATTCAGCAACTAAAGGTAAGTAATAATTTTGTAATATCATCATTTAATTTAAAATATATTAACATACGGGGAGGGGAGGCTACAGCCAGGGACTCTCAACATTTTAGTGCCCCACAAAATATGCAATTACAAAAAATATTACAATTAGAATGCAAAATATTTGTTAAACAGTGCACATTTTTCATTCATTATATTTTAAATTCTACAATAAAAGTAGATTACTGCTACCTACATAGCAATAATATCTATATTTATAAAATTAAACAAGGTTATAATAATTTATTAATTTTATTTAAAATTTAAAATAATATAAAATTTTTTTTATTACATTTAAAATATCAAATTATTTTTTTAACTTTTTTAACTCTTTTTTTTTAGCTAATTTTACTAATTTCCAGATATATAGCGAAGTGTAAATGAAGCCCTTATACAGTAACTTTCAATTTATGTTTGACATATTAATATAATTAGTATTAGATGATTTTCTAAAATCAAACTATATGTACTATTTTTAGTAATATTAGCTCAATTTTATGTTTAAACAAAAATAAATGCTAAATTTTTTTTAAGGAATTAATAAAAAAATTTTTATTAATAATCAATTATACTTTAGAAGCTTTTAAAATGTATAGGTACTTCATTAAATGACAACATTATTTTTATGTATATATTTAGAAAATAAAATATAATAATCGATAATAAGGCTTTCATTAATTAAAAATCTATAAAAATTTTATGATCTAGTCACTTATTTGGTAATTAGTAACTTCTAATTAGTAACTGTAATGTCATTTGAATCAGTTTATAAATTAATTTTAATACAGAACTTGAACCTAAAGCAGTTTACTTTTTCGATAAATAAAACACATGTTTTTTTTATATCATATTTTATTAATAAAAATTGAAAAAGTACACAAAATTCAAAATATTAAGAAAATTGATACATCAAACTTATTATACAATAATCATATAGTTTTCACAATAAATTCGCAAAAAAGAGGCAGTACAAAAAGAAACTTAACTAAATATAATATAACTAAAACTAACATTAAAACGTACAAAATTTTTTATATATATCAAAATCTAAATAGGTACAAAGTATAAAAAATACATAACTAATGTACAATAATAAATCAAAATATTTATAACATTGAAAGACATGTTGGATAATGCGTCACATTATGTACAATTTTTCTTAAAACTTCTTACAAACTAATCGAAATCATTTTAAAGCTGATATCACAGGTGCAAAACATACAAAAACGAATCAGTACAAATACAAAATTTTATAAACTAAATTTATATGAAAAAAATTTCTACATTAAGCTATATTTTTATGTATCACATAGCTTGATTCTGAGCACTGGTTTTTTTCGAAAAAAATAATAAAATTAAACTTAAAGGAAAAAAAAAACCTTAGACGTCCGAATCAAAAACTATATAAGTGAAATAAAAGTGCAAAAATTATACTACAGTGCGTGAACTAAACCAAAATACAAATAATTTTGAATTCAAAAAAAAAAAAACAACTAAGAATTAAAATATACAAATAATATATACAAAAATTAGAAAATTATTTCTTGAAGAGAAATTTATTTTCTTTATTTTTCAAAATTGACACTAATCGGCCTATGGAAAGTTTAATTTACAAAAGAAAATTAAATACAAAGTAATTTTTGAAATAGTTTTGCCATCTATCGCTATTGATAAAATAAGACTTTAATTGTATTCTAATCTAATCTTAAAAATATATTTGTGATATAAAGAAAAATATTGAAAATACTGAACTGTTAAAAATATAGAATTATTTTGCGATAAATAGCAGAACCATTTTAAAAATATATCACAGACAATTTCTATATTATAATATATCTGAATTTTTTAATGTATATTTTATACATGATTTAAAAGTATATATATATTTAATAATAATTATTTCTGTTAATGAAATATTTATATATATTTCCGTTACTATATACATATATTTATTTTTTCATATATTAATGAATTTTTAAGCATATAATCTATAGTATTTCAAAAATATGAATTTATGATAGTAAAATTTTTATCAGAACTCATTACATTAAAATAAATATTTAGGTTTAAGTTCTGTTTTAATATGATTTAATGATCGACGTTTCGACGAACTCAAGGTTCGTTTTCATCAGGAAAAATGATTCAGTATCAGTTCTTCTGATGAAGAACCTAAAGCCGTTTCATTTTATGAATTTATGAAAAAATTTAAAAATGGCAAAAAACAGTATGGCAATATTAAAAATATTTCAGTAATATTTGAAAAAATAATTTTATAATTTTTTTCTAATCTAATTAAAGCTTTTAAAAGTTTTATAAGCTAATAAAGCAAATGTATGTCATTCTACATTCTACTAATTTAAGCTTGAGCAATTATCAGAGGTGTATTCAGTTCATTTTATATGTACAAGATTTAGTAAAAAATAATGAAAATTAGTTCAAATTTTTATAGGTAGCTTTAAATAATATTTTAAGAAGAAGAATGTAATTATACAATTCACGGCATCAAAATATTTTTAATTATATCAGAAAATATTTTCATTTGCAATGTTTAGAATTTCCAAAATCGGTATATAGTAATTTGATGACGTGAATTATTGTTGAAAATTTAAAGCTATAACCAAAAGTATAAAATAAATAATGGAAGACGTTGGAATATAAAGTATACTAAAATTTAATTGATAATTTTATAAATAGTTGGATTATCAAAGAAAGATTCTTACTTTTATCAAATTTTTATAAAACAAATTTTATCTACACTTTCAAACCTTAATAATAATAAAAAGTTAATGCTAAATACTCTAAAAGTAAATAATTTACTTTTCAAGTTCAAGATTGTTGATGAAACACTAATTTTTTTTTGAAAATTAATTGTCAAATTATGAAAAACATGATAGTATTTTAAAAATAAACGAATTTAATGTTATTTTTAAAAAAAATATGTATAAAATGATATATCGAATTATTGGGCAAATTTTAAAATTAAATTAATAGGAGTACGAATTGAAGAATATATTTAAAAATTTTTAAATCAAGATATGATTCCAATAATAATCAATAAATGATAATAAAAGATACGATAATTTTATTTATTACTTTCAATATTCAAGACAACATAAGAAGAAATATTCAAGACCAAAATAATCTTGATTTTTGATAAGTAAACGTCTTTCTTTTAATAACCTAACTGTATATATGTATTATATATATTCTTATGATACGTATATATTTACAGCCATATTTATACATATCAGTCAAATTTTCAAATAACTAAATTTAAAAAATTAAAATATAATATCACCCAATGATTACTTAATAACTAATTATAATCTATATAAATGAGATAATCTCGATTAATATCACGATTGAAAATTATTAATTATACAGTCTCTTATTTATCTGTAATAACCTAATTAAAAATTATCACAATCGAACAAATGAAATACGAAAACATCGGAATCGCGAAACAATCAAAAAAAATAATAAAATAAATGATTAATTGTATCCGATTAAGTTACCATTTTCTGTACGTTCGTTGATTAAATTATCGTTGATTGCATTCTCGTCAGTGGCGTTCGTTAACGGAAAGATCAATGTCATCGGAGATCGGTTCAATGACGTCATTTCCTCGAACTTATTCCAGTATTTGTTGAGATTAACTCGTGCACTGTTTGTCACTGATCGAGGTAGTTTTGGTTTCAGAGGCTAGAACAAAAAGAAAACGAATTATTGTAGATATTTTTATCGTTATTAATATTGTTTCTTTTAAATTAAAAACAACTTTGGTATTTTATCTTAATGATGGTTTCCTTTATGTTATTTGTTTGAAAGTCTGAGTGTGTGACATGATTACATCCTGTGCGCGAGATTAGTATGATTTCCGGTCGTAATTAATGATAAATTTAATAGGTAATTATGCAAATTTATGTTGACTTAAGATTTCGCAATTAATCTGAATCTACTTGTTTTAAATATTTACTTTTAAAGTTTAAAGGTAGCTAATAATTAATTGGAACAAATTGTAATTTTATGTTATTAATATAACTATTTATCATAAACAGGATAATGATTAGTTTTATATATTCTAATATGATTCTAATTAACTACTTTTTAATAACAGATTTAATTAAATTTCTTGTATGTGCTACAATAAAAAAGTGTCTTGTTTTAATTAAAGTTTTAGTTTAAACATATTACTGTACAAAAATTAAATAATAATTATCATTTTAATGACTATACTATATTTAAGATGTTTATTTTTAAAATTAGATACTATAGTAATAATTCCAAATTGAGGTTATTCATTTGTTTACAAAATACTTGACTGATTCATATTTATGATACACTCATAGGTTAAATATTGAGAATGAATAGAAAATAATAATAAAAATAACAAATAAATTTTGTATAATTAATCATTAATTCTATATTTGTAAAAAATATTATTTTAAAATTAATATTTATAAAGGAATCATAGTTATGTCGCTTGACTCCGAGTTGAAGTCTCCAAACCAAATTCACAAAATTTGCTAATAAAGTCGTATGAAAATATTTTAATATGACTTTTTTTAAAAAAATTACTAGTTTTATATATAAAAACGAAAATATAATCTTTGTTTTAAAGTTATTATTTTTACTTTTGACATTTGACAGTTATCAAAACAAAACAACAACAGTAGTAAAAATGAAAGTAAAAATCATATTCTATAATATTAAAATATAAAACTATTTTATCAAATATATAGTTTTATTATACAGAATATCTATTATAAATAAGAAAAATATGAAAAATCTTACCTGAGAAAAGAATCTCTTCCATGGCGATTTCGGGGACTTAATTGGAACGGTAGATTCTAATTGGTTGTTGTGGCACATTTTGACAGTTTCTTCTTCAACTTGAAAAGTCTCAAATTATCGAAAATATTATATTGCAGGAAACTACAATACTCGATATTACACTGCCAAAAATCGACAAAAAAACTCGCTGTAAAAGTCAGTATATTCTGTATATATACAGCGTGTTCGTAACTAACGCCCGAAGCGAAAAGTTAAACTACAGTTCGATGACTGAAACGGCGGCGGCTGCAGTTAACTTTAGTAGTCGGGGCAGTGCAATGTTGCCTGAACTGCAGTCAGGTAGCCGTTTTATACCTGTTTCGCGCACACGTTCTGCGCACACTTCGTACGCGTGCATCGCGCACGGTTCCATCTTCTCCCACCACTGTACGGCCCGGATTTGGTATCGCGTGCGTGCGCACGGGGGCACCCGGTATATAATGTACCCAACATTGTGCGAGAGAGAGAGAGAAAACGCCATCTCGTGTTGGGTGCTCTTTCGCATGCGCGCGTGCGCTTGTGCTTTGTTTCTTCTTTCTTTTTTCAACGTGTTGTTTGAGGTTGGTTTTGCTCTCTTTGCTGTAGAGATGTAGATTTGTATGTGTGTGTGTGTGTGATGGTATCAAACTGATTGTAATGACTTTAACGTTTTCAAAGTTCTTTATTCTCGGATTTCTTTATTTTTCTTGTTTTTTTTTTCTCGTCAGATTTTATTGTGTTTTGGCGTGGAATATAGTTTTTTAAAAATAGATTTTATAGATTTAAAAGCGTAGACTGATAAACTATGAAAAATATGCATTTTCTGAAGTCCTGTTAGGTTGATTTCATTAATCTTAAATTACAATTATGTTAATAATTTTACATATTAAAAAATTAAAAGAACCTACTCAGAAACTAAATGATTGAAAATTTATCCTCTTAATAGATTTTTTATGAAATTTTTGAATTATTATTTGTTTGTCAATAGTTCTTGATATAAATTTATAAATATTGTTCGTTAATACTTTTTACATCAAGAGTATCATAATATCAATATTACGTTACTATATTATTTATGTAGAAAGAGGTATTTATATTACTAATACAATAATGACATTATTATACAGCAGTTAGTTACTAATACTAAACATAACTACAACGTCAAGTGTTTTTAATCTGACATCTTCGGTGGTCATATTAACAAACTATTATGTCAAATTAAGTTAAGGTAATTGATAATTGTATTATTTATTTCATGATGTTCTACAAAGTATATTTAAGAATCCAAATATTAGCCCTGTTTGATTTGCATCCTTGCGTTTCCTGTTTTCTGTTGTGTCAATGTTTATTATTTTATTCACTTTCGCAAGTTACATGTTATGTAAATGGCAAACCCCTGAGAAGAATCAATTGAACAGACCTATATATTTTGTTATTTTAAAAATATAGAAAATATTTTTTTTTAAACATTGTGAAAATGAAACTGTTTTAGGTTCTAGTTCTGTATTACTATTTATTAATAATCAACGTTTCGACGAACTGAATGTCCGGAAAAATGAAGACACACGTTGAGTTCGTCGAAAAGTCGATTATAAATAAATATTAACTAAAGCAGTTTTATTTTAATATAATGAGATCTGAAAGATTTTTTACTGTGTTATTATTGTGAAATTTAAATAATAGGATAAATCTAGTGTAATTTAATTATTTTTAAGTAAATTAAAAATTGAGTAATGAATAATTATAATTACCGCAGTAAAATGCACAAATATAAATTTGATTTTGACATAAATCTAATTTTACAACTTTGTAATTTATCATGGCTGTAACAGAAATCATCTTAAACATAATATGACAAGAATTTTAATAAGCTTCGAAACCAGCTGGACGCAGTTTTTAAATTAAATTAAACCCTTTCATTCCGCCATTTTTAATTGAATTTACGCCCAAATGTAATAGCCAGGGCCTTAAAAAAATATTAACGTTATAAAAGGTATTTACGTATAAAAGAACACTTTGCGTTTACCGTAGTGTCAGCCAAGAGGCAGTAACGAGTTAAATCTTAAAAAGTAGATTCAGTACATCTTGCTCTATCAAAGAGAATACATGGTCTGTTCCAAAAGTATTTGAACTTTTGTAAACTGATGAGATTTGAACTCATAGTTTTTCGGCAACATATTCTACTTATTATTAAACAAAATATTTAAAATAAAATAGTTTTGTATTAATATTTATTAATAATCGTCGTTTCGACGAACTCAACGTACATCTTTTGTATCTATTATTCTGATAAAGGCATACTATGAGTTCGTCGAAACGTTGATTATTAATAAATAATATTATTAATAATATTATAATAATATATTATAATAATATTATATTAATATATTATTAATAATACAGAACTAAAACCAAAAGCCATTTCATTTTAATCTAATGAGTTCTCAAATATTTTTTACTATGTTAAATATTACTTAAAATATAACAGTTTCGACGAACTCAAAGTTCGTCTTCAATTTGTATTATGATGTAGGTCTTAGCTTAGTTCGGAAAATTTGTATGATGCATACATAATTATGTGGAATAATTTTGACGAAAGGACAGATTTTTACTAGCGAGAACTATATATATATATATATAATTAAAGTTTAAATTGAATAAATATCTATGATTATTTGAAAATTATATAACATAATATAATATAATATATAATAATATAATATATTATTATATTATATAATTAGTTCTGAAAGATTTTTTACTATATTGAAACATTATTTATTTTATTTTTATATATTCTGGTGAAGATAAGGTTTAATTTACTTTATCATTAATTTGTTCCTCTTTCTTGTCTATAGTGTTAAATAAATCTATTTTTCAATAAATGATATATAGTTACTTTTGGAACAGACCGTGTATACATATATAAGTTAACTGATCTTGTAATTTGTAACCATAGCAACCGGCGGCAGTTATCTAGATACAGATATTATAATTTAACTGGCGTTTTTAATTAGAATCTTGACACGACATCCGTTCATCAGGGCACCGAAAAAATTTGCATAAACTTAAAACTTATACTTAAGTAAAGGTATAAGTTCATTTCGAGCTCCGGTTAGATTTGACTCAATGAAAAAAAGTAATAATCAAAATTTTACCTACCAGGCGTCACGAAAATACGACGTTTTTTGATCTCGTTAAGAAATTTAAATTGAAGCATTTCTGATTTTTAAGCCGTTTGAGTTTGGGCTACTCTATATACATGATGCGCTTATAAAGTGTTTTAAAAATAAAAAGAACCTAGTCACTGAATCACATATCAGATGTAAATTGATTTTTCTTAATGATATTTCGATATGAAATCGGAATTTGAAAAATCTTTTAATAACCAGTAAATATCTTAAATAATTTTTATCCATATACAAGATTTGGTATAAATTTGGATCTGGTTAATTATATCAAAAATTATTTATCTTATTACCACAAAATTGTACGCGGATGTCGGTGATATTAAAGCATATTTCTTTTAATATTTTCAGTTATTTAGGTATTGCTAATGAATCTCGAAATTCTCAACCAAATGCATTTTCAACTTTCAATATTATCTGTATAACACCACATACATCTTTTATTTGTGATTTTACAAGAAATATATTAAGGAACATACATACATACACAATTACGCTATTTACCCAAAACGGTGTGGAACAAACTCTTTTCAATATGCCGAAATTAGTTTCCTTTAAGCATTTCTATTCTAACAAGTAACTAAAAAATTTTAAAATAATAAAAAATACAGTATAATATAAAATAAAACGGCTTTAGGTTTAAGTTCCTTATTAATATTTATTAATAATCAACGTTTCGACGAACTCAACAATAATCGTCATTAGAAAAACTAATACAAATTATATTTGCAGTAAATAACAGAATATAGACACAAGTTACTAGGTAAAAAATAAGTAACTAGATCATAATTTTTTTATAAATTTTTAAACCATCCAAATAAATCTGCTATTGCTCAACATTCCTTAGAGTATCTTCATGGATGTGAAATTAGAAGATACTGTAATTATTGCAAGACCAATCAATATTAACAGCAGATTGATAAAAGAAGCAATAGAAATTTATTAAGAAAAAAGATAAAATCAATCACTGTGAAGGGCACTGATTTAAATAAAATTTTGCTTCTATTAATTAAAAATTTATAATTTTTTTTGATTTAATTACTTATTTGTTACCTATAGTAACTTGTTTTCATGTTCTGTTATTTACTGTAACTGTCATTTGTTTCAGTGTTCCTGATGAAGACGGACGTTTTGTTTATTGATAAATATTAATACAGAACTTAAACCTAAAGCCATTTTATTTTATATAATGAGTTCTGAAAGATTTTTTACTATGTTACAATATAATATTTTAATACTATTTTCAAATAAATTTTAGATTAACACAAATTTTACTTTGTCAAATGTTATTTTACATCGACTCTTCTTTATATTTTTTATTTTACACAAAAAAAAAGAATTCTTTACTAAAGAAGGTAAAAACCATTAAACATTCTTATTTTAATAAAACACTGTATAATAACCATGAAATTAAATTGTTTTTATACTAATGAAACTATATTTTTTCAATCAAACTGTAGATAAATCAACACTTTTTTTTCCATTTTGATAAACCAATTTCAAACATTTTTTTTGTTTTCAAATTGAATATTTTTTTTAAAAATTGACTATTTTCTCAAAATTGCTCTCAAAGGAATGTATAAATCAACACAAGTTTTTTTTATCATTTTTATAAAAGAATAATAAAAAATAACTTAAAATTATTTTTTTATATAAAATTATATTCTACAAGCAAAATTGTGTTTCATAAAAAAATTATAGGACCAATTTTTTTTTCAAATTAACTGTTTTTTGTTCGAAATTTGATAATATTTTAAATCAAAAATTGTATCCCAAAAAGAGTTTTTATTATTTTGATGAGTATGTAATATGTTCAATTTAGTTTTTCATAATATTACAACCCTACACACAATTTTAAATATATTTTATTCTTGGGTAAAATAATGACTCATCTGTATGTCAGGCTATTATTAACTTCGGAAAAGTATTTCTAACTCTTTGCCAGTGAAGAACTAAAAAATAATTTATATTTTTTTTTATTTAAGTTTTAACCTAAACAATCTTCTAAAAAAAGATGACAACACATATATAAGTTATCTGTTTATCTCTGTCTGCGTTGTACCTGGTAAAAGAAACAAAAGTCCAGTTAAAGAAAAAAAACGTTATGTCTTTCCTTTTCTGGCATATTAAAGAAATATGAGTAGAAGCAAGATGGAGGTATAATCATGCAGAGAGAGTACGGTCATTTAAAAGTTGCTACCGGGCTTACGATTGTAAAAAATTGTATATGTCTTTCCTTGTCAGACATTGTTAATTGTTTGGTGTTGAAAAAAGACGGGGATAGATACACGCTTATATATTTATGTCTTGAGATGAGTGTTATTTTTTTAACTCAAGATTTTTTTTTAAATTCTTTTTGTTATGGAGTTGTTATTTTTTATATCGACTATTATTAATATTTAAATTTTTGTTATTATTAATTTAATTATAATTGAAGCAATATAGTGATCTAATACAGATGAAAAAATTTGAAAATATTTCAATAATTGATTATGGTAATGAATCTGTACTAGAAAAAATTTGAATATAATTTTTTGATATTATTATTTTGAAACAAAGATGTACATAAAACTATAAATATACATGTATTTTTTTTTAATTTTTTGAAAATTTCATGCTGAATATAAAATAAGTTACAAAATAAGGACATATGTTGCTTTTAGATGCAGACACACTTGAGGTCTTATTCATACTGCCATTGTAGCAGTTGAAATAGTAATAGTAATATTTATTTATTTAATTAAACCAAACAGGCAACAGCCTAATTAATTGGCGCCAATAATACAAACATAAACTCATAAAATGCTAAAAACATTTTCGATAAATATAATGGTTCGTTAAAATATTTTTTTTTGGATTCGGTAAGAAATCTTTCTATGTATATTGCAATGAAATTTCTTACAAGATTCAAGAGTTTTTATTTTAACGGACCATTATATTTAACGAAAATGTTTCAGCATACGAGGGTTAGTGTATAAAAGTGTAATAAAAATACGATAACATGAAAAAATATCTACAGTTAATTCTAAAATATTAAATGAGTGACACATATGATAAACGGAAGACTTTGTTAAAAGATTAGAATGAGCAAATGACAGATAAAAAGTATTTGTACTTCTTATAGAAGAAGGAAGAAAAAATTTTGATTGAGTGAGAAGTTTAGAGTCATTGACAAAGTTATTAATTATCTTAAAAAGGAAAGGTAAAGATGAAATACTTGTGTGAAATTGTAGAATACGAAATTGAAATTAAGAAAGTAAGGACGAGTAGGAGTAAATATAGGAAGAATACATATTACATACCAAATGATTTTAAGAATAATAATTTCAAAAAGCATTGTTGAACTGACTTAATGGAGATTTATCTGAATGGTTTAGACCAGATAAATCTGGTATTACACAACGCGCGTTAGAAAATCTTTATGATGTAAAATTCGAAGATACTGTAATAATTGGAAGACCGATCAATATTAACAGTAGATTGATAAGAGAAACAATAGAAATTTATAAAGAGAAAGATATAATCAATCAATGTGAAGTAAATAAAATTTGGCTTTCTTCAATTAAATTTTTTATAAATTTTATAATCTAGTTACTTATTTTGTTATTTATCTGTTTATTTACTATAAATGTCATTTGTATCTTTTTCCTGATGAAGATGTACGTGAAGTTTCTCGAAACTTCGATTATTAATAAATATTAATACAGAACTACAACCTAAAGCGGTTTTATTTTAATAATAATAATATTTAATCTATATTAATCACAAACACACAATTAAAAAAAGAAGCAATAGAAATTTATAAAGAGTAAATGTTAAGTAAATAAATAATCTCGTTGTAATAAATTTTATAATCTAGTTACTTATTTTGTTATCTAACAACTTATTTGTTTGTTCTGTTTATTTACAGTAAATGTCATTTGTATCTTTTTCCTGATGAAGACATACGTTGAGTTCCTAGAAACTTCGATTATTAATAAATATTAATATAGAACTACAACCTAAAGCGATTTTATTTTAGCGATTTAATTTATATTAATCACATGCAATTAAATATATAAAACACAAAAACTAAAAATAATTATCAAACATTAAAACAAATTCATGAAACGTGCGCCATAAAATAAACAAATAATAAAAAAAAAATATATATGAGATACATCAACTGCAGTTAAACGTATAAAGTTTTACGAGATTAATTTTTATTATACACCATACAGCCGTAATAAATATAAATAATCTACCTTATAGAGAAAATTATCGTTAACCTTGCAAACATGATATTATTCGTGTTTGCTTAAATGTCTCTTCTAAAGTTTTAAAAAAGTTTTCTACTACAGTCACAGTCGTGCGTCTCCTCGTACTAAAGTGAGAGAATGAAATAATTGGCTAATTGAGTAATTAAAACGACAGGAATTTGTATTTGGTTGTTACAAAATTATATTGCGTATAGAAGCAAGTTACGATAAACTAAAGAAGAAAAAACATAAACGAATTGAAAAAAAAAAACTTTGTGGATCAGAATATAAATTAAATTAAATTAATGCGGGTACGAGTCGTCTTTTTTGTAGTACAAATTATAAATTGTTTTATTAGAAGTTTTAGTACATTTCGTGGAACCAGATTTTTATTGTACTTATATACACTCTACACTGTAAAAAAATGTAATATATGTTTATGTAATTTTACATAACTATTAACAGTGAAATAGTAGTATTTTGTAATTTTTACTATTATAATTGACGTAATATTACATTTCTTCTGTAAAAATACATTTATAGAATATGTAAATTTGCATACATTTTTTACAGTGTATGGTGCGTTTGTTTATTAAAGTTTACATTGTATTTGTGTTGGTCGAATTGAATTTATTAATGAGTAAAGTATACAAGTAAACGAAAACGTTCGTTTTTACTACTTTGACTGCAAGGAAAAAGTAGTATAGCGTTTGGTACGGTGTCTGTAACATTTTCAAAAAAAAAAAAAAAATGTATAGAAATCCTTTATATAGCCTCTTGATGACGAATCTGAACTTAGTTTATGTGGGTGTATGTGTGTGCGTCGTCAGCTCGCTCGCTCACTCGGTCGTCAGTCAAAATTTTGTGATCGCAACTCCTCCTAGACGGTTCAACCGATTTTAATGAAATTTTCAGGATAAATTTGTCTAGTGCCCAAGATGGTCATGTGGTTTTGGTTTTTTCCAGTGATGCCAACTTTCCGAGAAAAAAATTACTAAAGTTTTTAAAAATTCATATTGGCTACGTTATTTATCCGATTTTGATCAAATTTACAGAATTGATTTCCATAATGCTCCCATTAATTATATAATTTTATTAATATCCAGTGTTGCCAACTTCTCGAGAAAAAAATTACTAAAGTTTTAAAAATTTTATTGTGGCCATGTTATTCAACCGATTTTACTCAAATTTTCACATAGGATTCTCCTAGTATTCATATAATTTATGTAATTTTAACAAAATACAGTGTTGCCAACTTTCCGAGGAAAAAATTAGTAAAATTTTTAAAAATTTATGACTATTTTATTTAACCGATTTTAATCAAATTTTCATAAAAGTTTTTCCTAGTGTCTAAATAAATTATGCAATTTTAACAAAATACAGTGTTGCCAAAAAAATCACAAAATTTTTTAAAAATTCATTGTGGCTACATTATTTATTCGATTTTGATCAAATTTTCAGAAAAGTATCTCCTAGTGCCCACATAAATTATAATATTATTAAATACAGTGTTGCCAACTTTCCGAGAAATGTCAAAGTAGTCTATATATGGGTTTACTCATATACTTCTAATCTTGTTGAATAAAAATTTGTAATCTTACGTAAATTTGCGCTATATCTATTTTTATATTATAGTCATTTTCTTTTTTTAATTAGGTTTGAATACCTAGATAATTTCTTTTTTTTTTGTCTTTAGACATAAAAAACAATAAAGTCTCATTGAGACTGCCGCCGTTTTAGTTTTACATACAAACACAAGAATTGGACCAATCAAAACGCTTGGCAATAAAACTAAAAGTTTGTAGAGTGTTTGAATTGGTAAAATTCTTGTGTTTGTGCGTAAAATTAAAACATCAGTGTGAAAGAGACTTTATGTAGTAATTAAAAATATAAAATAAAGAATTAACAATTTATTTTTAATGGTCGATAGGTTTGATTTTATGGTAACTAACACAGCAACACAATTATTGAGTAGTGTACCCTTTTGGGTACATGGCGTGATTTTATATGTATGTTTGTATGTATAAAATACAGCAAAATTTAATTATCATCAAGCTACATTTACAGTATAGTTATCACTGCACTCCTACTCTACTACTACTACTAAAATCTCAGTCTGAATGTAACTTAATGATTAAATTTTATCGTATGTTTCAGGTATAAAAATAATGTATATTTAATGAAATAAAAATAAAAATGGCCCGTATTCTCACTTTATACTTTTTAAAGTGATTTTTGTCAAAATCACTTTGACGTTTACTTAAAATTATTTAATAAGTAATTTTAATTCGTTTATTTGAATTGTATAATATTAGATAAAAAATATATATGAAAAATAGAAATACTATTTATATTTAATAAAAGATAGAAATTTTTTTTTATTTTAAAGCAAAAAATAAAAGCACTTTTTTATAAACAAAAGAGGTCGGAATTCGGAATGTATTTAGAAATAATTGATAAAAGCATTAATTTTTTTAACTAAAAAGTGAGATGAGAATATTTTAAATTTTTTTAAATATTATAAAATTACTTTTTTAAATTTTTAATTATTTTTACCATATATCTCTATGATCTGTATTACTTGTGAAATACTAATACGAGTATAATTAATTATAATTAAAACATGATTAACATCAAAAAACTCTGTCAGTAAAAAAGACCTATTTTATCTATTCTGCTTATTCTCAGTCAACCCCCGTGTTCCGCGTGAGTGTGTGTCAGTCAGGACTGGTTGCGTGTGACGTCACTTGGACGCGTTTCTCGCGTGTGCAATGCGTGTGCTATGCTGGCGTGCGTATATGTATTGGTATCCACCACTAAGTAAGTAAGTAAGAAGGCAACAGCAACAGCAGCAGCAGCAGGTGTGAGGGAATCATGGGAAACTGCAAGATTCGTAAGTTCCCACGAACTCCTAACAGCATATACACAACAGCAGCGCGAGTGGAGAGCGCAGAGAGCATGGCCACCCTAACACCTGGCACATATACCGAACGAACGTATATTCCTGATCACCGTTCTCCCCCCTTTGACCCCCCCCCGACCCGGTCACTTGGACATGTAGTGGACGAACATCAACAGTTTCGGATTTGGATTGATACGCCCGGAGAGAGAGAGAGAGAGAGAGAGGAGGTTTTTCGGGTTAATTGTTCGGGTTTAAAATGATTGTTATTGAAGCGAAACGGTTTTCTTGGTTATGGCAGATAAATAAGGAAATGCAAGATTTGCGAGGATGATGATTGGACGAGATAAAAATGAAAGTAAATTATTCTTTTTTTATTTTAATCAAGTGGCTTGATGTGATGCAATAACTTTTAATGAATATGTATTTAAAATTGTTACATATTAATAGATATTTATGAAAATTAAAATTACATAGTAAAAAATCTTTCAGAACACAATATTTTAAGATAAAAAAACTTGAGATTGAAGATCTGTTTATTTATATTAAAATTTGACGTTTCGATATACTAAACATGTACTATCATCAGTATAAACATATACAAATAACGTAAATAATAAACAAACAAAACGTAGAAACAAGTTATTAGGTAACAAAATATTAATTAAAAGTAGTTTGATTTTATTTAAGTCAGTAGTCAGTACCTTCACACTGATTGATATTATCTTTTTTTGTAAATTTTGCACCAAGCACTGAAGATGCAATCTACGATGTATGGCGAAACATTTGGCGATGAGGATAGATCAACCACGGCATACCATCCCAGAAAATTCTATAAATTAAATTGTTACCGGCCGTGAAAGCCTGAAGATTACTATTTAAAATCAATATATAAAAAGTTTCATTGAAGAAAGTAATATTTAGTTTTTTAGTTAATAATAATAATAATATTTTATTGAAGCTGTTAAATATACAAAATATATACATAAGCTAAAGTCGAAGAAAAAAAAATACATGAATAACATACTATGACATATTAACATATTATTAATTTATTGATTAAGTTAACAACGCATTATGCAACTGATTTTAGACTTATTTAGATATTTAAAAAAGTTATTCAATCTTTTTATAGTAATATTCGAAATCAATATATAAAAATTATGTCAAATTTCATATCAAAATTTCTTTTTCTATTCCTTTCAATATTCAACCATATTCAAAACAACCCCTTTATAATTTCCTTTCTATGCATCTTCTCATACAAAAGAACCATCATCCCTCAACTTTCAATTTCTCTTTTTTTTCCTGTCTCCCAAGAAAGCATTAACTATCGGGTCGCTCGTCTGCATTTCGTCGTGTGTCGAACAATAGCAATGCATGCGTACGCACAAAACGTACGCTCAATTGTCTATCTATCCAACAACACACACACACACACACACACGCACACACGTTATATTGTACGTTAAACGTACGTGCTTGTAACGGTATCTCCCACGCCAGTGGCGCGTCCAAGCGGTACAATGCTGAAACTGAAAACACGTGAAGACGAGACATAAGCGCTAAAAGCAAGATGCTGATTGGATAAGATGGCGATGGTGGGGGGTTGTAGGTAACGTGGCGACCACGTGTTGATGGTGAAACGTGCGCGCGTTTACAGCACCCTCTTTACACGCGTTCTGCACGAACGGGACGGTGAAGCAGGGCCGGACTGAACGTAATTTTGTGCTTGACTGTGCCATGTGTATGAGTACCTACTATCTACTTACCACTATTTTAATTTGATCAGCCTTTACTTTGTGATATTGTACATGATAAGTATTTGAAATAAAAACAAACAATTGATTTGTGAATATTGCAGATTTATTACAAACAAACAAAAAATAATTTTATATGCCATAGTTTCGATTTGTTTTAATTGAATAGTTATAACTCTAACATAGCAATGATGAAACACAAAAATTAAGTTGGTTAAATACTTGCAAAGTTTTTTTTATCGGAGTCTGTATCAAATCTATTAATTTCCGAAGGATATGCAGATATATTTTTATGTATTTTAAAAGTATTTTTTGTATTAGAATTAACGTACACTGTAAAATAATTCAGTAATTTTACATAAAAATTTGGGGCAACTGGTTTACACCAGTTTTAAATATGTAAATTTACAGATATTACAGAAAAATTTTTACATTATATACATATAAAATACGTATATTTTATGTAACTTTATTTACATTTTCGGTAAAAAAAACATGTAAATTAATTATTTTACTTAAAATTACAAAATTATATTATTTTTACAGTAAATTTATCGTTTTACTGAAATAATATGTAAATCTTTTACTACGGTTTTTATGTAAAATGGTAACTTTTTTACAGTGTATGAAAATAAATTTCTATTTGAAACACAAAAATTTCACTTTTTATTAAATATACTTTAATTAAAAAAACATGTTTATCATAGTAAAATATTTTTAGAACTCATGTTTGTCATTTTTTTTTAAATATTTTTTACTGATTTAATTGATTTGAATTTCTGATAGGAAAAAAATAATCAAACTACAGATTCCCACGGTTAGGGCAGGTGCATTTCAATCAAACATTTATATATTTTCTAGGTGAGTAACTTTGAAAGTTTCGCTAGGCTATGAGGTTTGTTTGACGAATAATTTAGCATAATAAATTAATTAGTTCAATGATATCGTGGTATATGTTAATTTATTAATGAATTAACATAGCATGTGTTAGAAAAATATAATTACTACTAAATGACTACACGAAATAAGTGTGAGAAAATTTTTTAAATTTATAACATTTTACTGGTATTTTATTATAGTATATACTGGTCATTGAATATGGATTTTTTATTTTCTTTTTTAATTCTGTAATATTTGATTATCCTATTAGCAAGATTATTACATATATTTGCATAGTTAATTTACTGTATTTTAATTAATTATATATATACCATGATTTCTTATGAGTGATAGTATTTTATGTTTTTAAATTTTTCATAACTTCAAAAAGAAAAAGAAATAACATCAGAAAATTTGAAAATGCCTATTTTTTTAGTGAAATACGCTAGACAGAAAAAAATTTACATAATTTTTTTAAAAATATTTTACTTCGATGATTTTTTAATCATCTAATCATATTAAATGAAACATCTAATTTCTAACGTTTAGTATACTGATCTAATGTATTTTATTCCATATTTATTTATTCTTGTTTGTTGATCTGTTATGTTATCTAAACTTGTAGACCATTGAACATATAATTTTTTAACAAATTTTTAATTCCATTTTCAATGATGTGGGTCGTTAGCTCACAGCCAAGCAAGGGACCTACAGTTTATAGTGGGTTTCAAACTATTCGGATCCAGCCGATAACAGTTCAGTATTACAATATTTTAATACCAGAAATAATATTTAATTTAATTTCAATTAATATACATAAATTTTTGTTTTGTTTTTAAAAACAAATTTATAACTTTAAATTAGTTTAAAGTTTGTAACATTTGTTGATAAATAATTCAGCATTACAAATTAAGGATATTTTTTGAGAGAAACTTGTCATATTTCGGTACATCCATTAGGTATATATAATAAAACTGAAAGTTTAATTTAACTTCAATTTTTATTAAATTACTCCATAAAAAATTCAACCAAAATCGCCAAATTACTTCAAAAATCAACCTCAAACCTCAATATAAAATTTCTTGACATACTAAGCAATGAATTAACGATTTTTGTTTTTCGTTTTTACTGAAAATAAATTTCACTAATAAAAAGCATATCAAGCTATACCCAGTAAGAATCTGACTTCTGAAATACTATACATTCATCCAGTTGCCAAAAAGAATAATTACACATCTCGCAGATATTTAATGACATAAATGAAAGCTCAAGAAAAAGGGATCATGTTTTTCATTGCTTTCACTTATACTTAACAACAAATATAATAACGCGTCTACCATTTGGCTCAAATATAATAAAGGATGTTTTGCAATACGTATATCAAAAGATTGTAATGTTTTTTAATGGGTTTTGATACCCCGTCACATCAATTGATGATGCGATGTTATTATTCTTTAATATTATTGGCAAACTCTTTTTCTCCTCTACTTTTATTTTTTAAAAAAGCTTAAATGAAGAGTTGAAAACGTTGTGCAGCATTTAAAAGGGTTATTAAATGGCGATTTATGAACGCCAGGTTGAGTTCGAGCTCCGCCTTCTTTTCACCTTTATAAATTACGGAAAAGTTTGTTTTTTTTAACTTAAATGGAACGTTAAAGAAATTGATGTTTTGAACGATTTGTGTCAAATATTTCTTGATGCAATTAATTATAATGAATTAGTTTAGGACAGCTTTGAGAAAAAGTATAACTTTCATATACAAGATATTTTATTTTTTATATATATATTTGTGATAATAATCATACTGTTTATAGAGTTTTCTGTTTTTGTTGCTGATATGTTGTAATACTCTCAAATTATAATAAAAAATGCGTATATCTATAATGATTATATAAATTTAGTTACATAACTCTAATAAATATGAAAATATTTTTATTTATTTCTGTAAAATATTTTGTTTCGTTAATAATAGTTATTTTAAATATAATAAATATTCTATATATTACTTAGACTTGTATATATATATATATATATATATATATATATATATATATATATATATATATATATAACAGTCGAAGATCTAATATCAACATATATATATATATATATATATATATATATATATATATATATATATATATATATATATATATTGCTAGAACATTGAAATATATTATAAAAACTTTGTTGTTATATTTATATTTTGAATGATTTTTCTCTAATAAAATGGTATTTTAATTATAAATAAATCTAAGTGCTTTCTGCAATTGCACGTAGAAATATTGGTATGAAATATTAAAAATATTAGAATAATACAATTTTAAGTTCTACTTCTGTAATATTTTATTAATATATCAACGTTTCGACGAACTGAACATGCGCCTACGTCAGGAAAGAGATAGAAAATGATTTTCTATAATATATATAATAACATATTACAGAACTAGAATCTAAAGCCGTTTTATTCTAATATAATGAATTCTGAGAGATTTTGTTTTGTACTATATTTAAAATATATTTTAGATAAATAAACTTTTCTCTTCGTGTACTTTAATTTTAGATCAAGCGGGGTGAGTTTCTTGAATTTGATTAAAATACGACAAAATTTGTGACTCACATGTATTCTCTTGTAACACCTATCCGAGGACACACAGTATGTAGTTATATTTTTACTACTTTGACTGCAAGGAAAAGTAGTAAAGCGTTTGGTACGGTGTCTGTAACATTTTCAAAAAAAAAAAAAAATTGTATAGAAATCCTTCATATAGCCTCTAGATGACGAATCTGAACTTAGTTTATGTGGGTGTATGGATGTGCGTCGTCAGCTCGCTCGGTCGTCAGACAAAATTTTGTGATCGCAACTCCTCCTAGACGGTTCAACCGATTATAATGAAATTTTCAGGATAAATTTGTCTAGTACCCAAGATGGTCATGTGGTTTTGGTTTTTTCCAGTGATGCCAACTTTCCGAGAAAAAAATTACTAAAGTTTTTAAAAATTCATTGTGGCTACATTATTTATCCGATTTTGATCAAATTTTCAGAAAAGATTTCACTAATGCTCTTATTAATTACATAATTTTATTAATATTCAGTGTTGCCAACTTTCCGAGAAAAAAATTACTAAAGTTTTAAAATTTTTATTATGGCCATGTTATTCAACCGATTTTACTCAAATTTTCACAAAAGATTCTCCTAGTATTCATATAATTTATGTAATTTTAACGAAATACAGTGTTGCCAACTTTCCGAGAAAAAAAATAGTAAAATTTTTAAAAATTTATTATGACCATTTTATTTAACCGATCTTAATCAAATTTTCATAAAAGTTTTGTTTAGTGCTTAAATAAATTATGCAATTTTAACAAAATACAGTGTTGCCAACTTATCGAGAAAAAAATCACAAAATTTTTTAAAAATTCATTGTGGCTACATTATTTATTCGATTTTGATCAAATTTTCAGAAAAGTATTTCCTAATGCCCACATAAATTATAATATTATTAAAATACAGTGTTGCCAACTTTTCGAGAAATGTCAAAGTAGTCTATATATGGGTTTATCCATATACTTCTAATCTTGTTAATTAGCAACATTTGTATTATCACTGAACACGCTAAATAAAAATAAATAAACTCACCCGCAGTTTATATGAATTATTGAATACTAAAAATAATATTTAATTACAAAGAAAAAAAATACATATTTATATTCCATATAAAGAAGTTTATTAACTAGTATAATATAGACTTTTTTACAATATAATAATACAATATAAGGTATAACTCAAGCAAATAAAAATATGAAACGAGTTTGAGATATTTCATTAATATCATACACAGCAAGACTCAATCAACTGACAATCTTTTCAGAATGAAAATTTATTATCAATGAACAAATATACACACACAGACATATACAATAACAATAAATCCTGCACAAATAACATACCCGTCGCACTTGCGTTTTATATATATTATACAATTACAAGGTCGTATTCTGCAAGCCAACCATAATTATTTCGCAAAAATTACCGCGCTGGGTTTTTAAAAACCACCTTTTATATTCAACACCACATCGTGAGGGCGCGCGCGCATAAAAAACAATTGACTGTGTGATATTTGAGTCCTGATTATGTTTTGTTTTGTGCACCTGCGCACAATCGCACTACGCCATTTTGTTTTATTTACTGCCCCGGTATACACAGTAACAAAATTGAAAAAAAAAATAATAATATAAGGTATGTTGAAAGCGTCAGAACGATATAATTAGAACCATAAAATAACCGTTTTAATTGCGGTTATTAATAGGTTTTATATTGATTTTTAAACGGTTTTTTTATTTATGGTTCATATTGTATATGTAGGTATAATGAAAAGTTTTATGTAAAATATTCTCTAGATTTTTAAATTGATAACTTTGTAGTTTTTCACAGTTAATTAAAGGTAAAATTTGCAACATTATTTTTCGTTAAAAATCAAAATAATTAATTTTAAATATAAAGTGTCAAATTTATTTTTACATTTTGTGGAAATATATATCTGTTGACGCTAATTTGAAAGTAAATATTTCAGGAATTTTAATGTCACACATCTAGATATTATTTTTGCAAAATATCTGAATATATTTTACACCTGTGTAGTGCAAAATTTACGATATAAGGTGACAATTTTAACAAGATAAAAATACTCAAAAATAATCAGTTGTAGTTATTTGCTAATGCGGTTATTTAGCAATTTAATAGTGGCCAGTTTAAATTTATATACTTTATTGTACTTTTACTTTATTTAAAAAGTAATGATTGGTACTAAATAAAATATTTTATCATTACTTTATATATTATATTCTGTTTGATATCAGTGACTAGAAACAAAATTGAGTTTCATATTTATAATTTAAAATTGCATTTTACTTTTTATTCTTGTATAACTTTTTGGTAATTTTCTTTCGCTCAAAAACTTGTAGACTTTAATTTATAAGAATTTTATTTGAAATATTTGAACTTATTCTATTATTCTACATAGTCAATATAGTAACGTATTTTGATACTCTTGAAGAAAAAGTACAGGTTTTTAATAGCCGTAGAAAATTTTTATTACAAAACCGACTTTAAATTAAATTTATTAAAGTTAAATAAGTTTTGTCATCTTCCTGAGAATTTTAAGTGGACCAAACCAAAATTTACAAAATAATGCCATTCTACCATAATTTTGATGATAACTTTGTGTCGCCTTGGGTACAATTGTATCGTCAAAAATAATAATTTCTTATTTTATGAAAATAACAGTCACAGTAATGGACGAAAGTAAAATGGCGTCATAACACACACATACATACTTATATAAGGAAGAAGAAGAACGAACGAAAGAGAAGAAGTAGTACGAACTGCTTCTACCAACAGCTACTGTACTCCATGGCCATCCGAGATGATTATTGTAATGAGAAAGAATGAAAAACAAGATGTAATTTGATACACAGTCGCAGCAATGGGCCCAAGATTATAGTCATTTTATGTTGCGTTTCAGAAAAATTACCACCCCATAAAAAATCATTTCGAAAAATAATAAAAAAAAGTACTACCAATCTTTCTTTTCTTCCATTTTACGTACCTACTCTAGTAAATATACAGGATGATTCTGTTAGATGGGCATCTTCAGTTTATTGTTTTTAGTAATTAAAAATTCTGGATATTTTTTTAAATCGTGTTCATAATTTTTCTTTGTCAGATTAGTATTACATAGAACGTTGTAAATTTAATCAATAAATTAACTAGGCAACTAGATTGTCAAATGTTTTTGAAGCGCTTCATTAATATGTCAGTTGACAAGCTAATTGCTTAATTAAGTAATTAATTAAGATAATAACGTTTTATGCAACTTTCCCTTAGGTTTTCTTCCAAATAATGATCGTTATGAAACAAACCAGTATTATAATTCATCCAAATAAGTAATAAAGTTAATCATTATATAAAAACTAATACATCATATGTTATAATTGTCAAAGTATTTTACCGCGAAATTTTGAATATTTTTATTTATCATATGAGTAGCATACTATTTATACTTTTTCTACAACTATATAATAAAAAATTTTATTTTTAGATTTAATATAAATAAAATTTTCAAATAATTGCCATTTGAAAATTGTACTGTATCATGACCAACAGGGCTAACTTGTCAGATATTTCAAATGCAATTGTTGAGTAATGAACTTATCATTTTTATATCACATATGATAAGGAAGGTATTGTAATCATATCAAATTTAACATATCGAGATTTTTACAGATAAGCACAAATTAGGCTTATAGTAACACTAATCAACTGATTCAGTGTGATGTCTGCCTGTCTATCTGTCGGTCTGTGAACAGATTGTTATAAAATTTCATATTTAAGCTTTCTAAAGATCTGCTGACTGGAAGTGCTAATTTACTGATGTCAATTTTATGTGTTTTACGGATATTTTGCAACAGAGATATATTTCCAAAAGTTCTGTGGTGGTCACAGCAGATTTTTTTATATTGAAAAAGACCCAGATAACAGAATCACTCTGTAGATTTTCTCCGAGAACAATCATTAAGAATAAATTGGTAAATTGTACAATATTGGACATTTTTCATGGAATTGAAGTGGTTCTGTAATTCTTAAAAATCATTTCAACGAAATTTTCGGCGGGGATGGACATAAAAATAATGTGCATTGTACTCAATTTGAAAGTCATTATATCAGTAAAATGAGTCATTAGTTTTTTCTATATTTATAAAATTCGTAAAAACGACAAAAGTAGATTATCATTTTGTGACCGGTCATTGTAGTTAGTTAATCAGAATGTTGTTTTTACAATGATTTAATATTGGATCACCCAAAAATAATGACATGACATATATTTTGTACCAGATAAGTATAAACATTTATGTGCTTTCAAATTATAAAAATTAATCAAATAAATTTGAAAAGATTTATTAAACTATATTATTAATTTTTTTATGTATTAATTTTCTATGTCGATGTTCAGAAGTATTGTGTTTGATTGGCCTCCAAATAATATTCATTTAATCATTCAAATTGTAGTTAATAAAATTGTAACATATAAATAAAATATATTATTTTTGTTATTTCAATTTTAAATTTTTGTAATAATTGAATAATTTTAAATGTACTATGAGCTGCAAGTTTCTTGTCTGGTTTCTTATATATATATATATATATATATATATATATATATATATATATATATATATATATATATTATATATTATATATTATATATTATATTTTATATATATATATTATATATTTAAAGAACACGTAAATTATTTATGTAAAAAAAATTGCAAAAAAAATTAGTTTTCTTGCGAGAATAACTAAAAACATGAGTGTAGCTTCAAAATTACTAGTATATAACACAATTGTTTTACCACATTTTAACTATTGTATATTACTTTTAGTGAGCAAAGAATGTATCGAAAAATTGCAGAAACTGTAGAATAGAGCAATGAGAATCATTTTAAGATGTAACACATACACAAAAGTAAGTACAATGTTACAAACTTTAAATTGGTTCAACATTGAAGATTTTATTTATATAAATGCAATGACATTTATTTACAAAATTTTAAATAATTTAATGCCGGAGTATTTATGCAACAAAATTTGTCTCAGTAGTCACTCATATGATACCAGAAATTGTAACAATATATGCAAAAAAAGAAAATATACAACTTTTGGCCAAAATGTTATTTTTGATAAAGGCATAACCATGTTCAACGAATTAAATTCTGAAATAAAAAATTCTAAAAATGTCATTGCATTTAAAAAGAAATTAATGTTTTGTAATACGATATATTATGTCATACAGGTATAGTACATATGTATAATATAATGTTTGTAATTGTAAACTAATTAGAAAAAATGTAATAGCAATAGCTAAATAAAGACTTATTTTATTTATTTATATATGTATATATATATATATATATATATATATATATATATATATATATATATTTGAAAATTGCAAATAGAATCTAAACTTTAAAAAAAATATATTGAAGACGTAAAATCGATCGCATGCAGCAATCAAATGAAAATGGAATGATTTGAAAGTTAAATCGTTTGTAATACCAACAATTTCGTATTTTAATTGTACGAGTTTAATACAGATACTGGTACTATTAGTGGCATAGAAATCGCACAAAATCTCGCCGCGAAGATGATGTTATAAAACGTCATAAGATCCATTTCGCGAAATAACTAGTTTGCCACGTAAATGTCAAGTCGCTCTCCGCTCGGTAAAACGGCTATTTTACACTGGTAAATACAGCGAAATTAGTTAAAGACTGCAAATTAAAATAACTTTGAGATTTCTTTTTTTACGAAGACGATGCTGGTTGGTATATATTGGAATGTTTTAAGCGTAATATTTATTTTAAATACGACGTAAATTTTGAAGTAAATTGATGGGAATTAAATGTTTTGTTTTTTTTTTGCTATGTATTGTATGTTATTATGATTTGTTTATATTTAGAAATGAACAGGATATTGTAAATATATAATTAAATACATACCATTAATATGCCATATATAATAAATACAGTAGGACTTGTATAAAGCCTCGTTTTTAGAGGGCTAAATTATACAGAAATAGGATTCTTAACATTGCATCTTTCACTAATATCTGATAACTATATGGAGAGAAAAAGATTTAAAATTAGAAGGAATAAAGACAACTAAATTAAAGATGATTATAAGAATACTCCTATTGAAATATATTGGAGTTACTACTTTGAGGGCCAACAGTAATCTGAGTCTTTTCCTAACTAGAATAAACGCTTACTTGTGTTTGTGTTGAATTGGTGTAATCACACGTATTTTTATACGTTTTATTGCAATATTAACTAATTTATAGTTATGATTCTTTTATTCCATTTTTTTGAATTATTTGTTAACTGCCTTTTTTTATGTTAAATTTACATAGATATTTTTTAAATATTAATAACTAATGCAGTATTTATTATTTTGCAGGACTGTGACGCGGCTATCAGCAGTTATATAATTTTATGGTAAGTTATAATTTTTCTATTTTTTAAAGGTAGATACTATATTACGAATTATCTATTTTAAATATTTTTTTAACGTCAAAGTTATCAGTGTTACAAACTTTATACGATATATTACTATTATTTTATCTGTAATGTTTTAAAAAATATTGTAAGATATTTCATGTTGTGATATATCCTATACTGTTGTTTCATTTTATAAATTGATGTTTAATATGCTATTTTAATGTGCATATTAATTAACGATTGAGAATTTTTATTAGTGGTTGACACATTGTCTTATTCTAGCGTTAATTCACCTTTGCTGGCGAAGTATTGGACTGTACAATAAATTGATAGATATTTAAATGCTTGCATTTTTATAATTTTTCAACATTTAATACCGTATCCCGTTACATAAATTATTCGAACTAAATATAAACACGGTAGTTACTCTGACTCAATAAATATATATATATATATATATATATATATATATATATATATATATATATATATATATATATATTTAAGTAGTTAGGTTAGGTAATAACAAGAAATAAACTTAATACATAACATTTTTAAAATATGCGCGCTACTTAAATTTCAAATAACAGTATTATAAAAAACCAGATTAGTAGAGATACCCAAATATAATTGAAGATAAACTATATACAATATTTTTTTTAAACAGGTAGAAATAGAAATTTGATATGTCTTAAATCAAACTAGTCGTTTATAAAAAAAATGTCCTCCCAAATTGTATAGAACTACAGATACACAAAATTTATAATTCTAATACATTATACAAAGGACACAGAAAAAATACACTGTTATTTTCGAACGAGTTTATACAGTAGGCTATGCTACCCTTTTCGACTAATAGAAATACAAATTAAGATTGTGCATTAAGAAAAAAATTCTAAATACGGAGACTGGGGATTAAAATTGTTATTCAGAAACTGAAATTGTGGTTTAATAATACAGAAGATATTTTTTACGGAATAAAAAAAGGATTTTAATTCCAGTAGTATAAATCATTCACAGGACAAACCGCAGGATTTTTTTTAGTTTTTTTTTTTTTTTATATTTAAGTTTGAGACTCGATGACAAATGTAACAAACAGAAAATAATTTTGTGTATTTCGTTTTTCGTAATAATTACAGTAATAAGGTATAATGTATTATCGTATTTTGAATTTCTTATGTTGTTTTCGGTAAAAATGTAAGCAGTTACAATTTTTTCTTAAAAGTAAATTTGTTACTTGTTTGTAATGGTCGAATTTTATAATTCAATTTTGCATACATGCTTAGTTCTGATGTCAATATAATATGGACAGACTAAACCCATAAATTTGACAAAATTTTCATAGTAATTGATCTTTAAATAACAATTTTTTAATATTTTATTTTATCAAAATAAATTTGTAAAAAATATGTGTATAATTTATTATAATCTAAAAGCTACTTTAGACGGTAATAATTTGTTAATAATTTATGAACCAATATTTGAAATAAATCATGAATAAATATTTGCGATTTATTTATTTTCACAAAATATTTGGTACAGATTTGTGAGAATCTACTACTGCTACCGACTGTTTCGCGTCAAATCCGCATGAATAATAAGATGAGTAAAGCCAGCGTAGAACACATAAAATAACATTAGTAAACTACCATTTCCTGTGGACGGATTTATACCAAAAATCATCATGTTCAAAACAATTGATTCATATGTTATAAAAAGGTAAAAATCTCGAAAAATTGAAATTGGTATAATTACAATACCGTTTTCATTATATGTGATGATCGGTAAAAAAAATCACTTTTCAGTGTGAATAATATTAATTTGACAAATGCGATTCTGTCAACAGCGCTATTTTAGCAGCGGCGTTAATTAGGGCTTATCCATTTTACGACTGTGTAGTTAAAGAGTTACAATTGATCAGAAACCGTGAGTTATAATTTGAGTTTATTGTAATTGTTAGAAATTTAGTAATAATAACAAACATAATAATATAAAGCTTGAATTACATTATACTTTTTTAGTCTAGATTCATACTAGGTTTCTAGTTTAAGTTTCGTTCAAGTACAGATAGTCAGTTCTAGTATAATGTAAATCAGATTTTTGCATCCAAGTTTCTTTCAAGTTTCCTAGTATAGAAATATACAACATGCTCTATTTTCCTATTCAAGTTTCATACTAGATACATTATAAGCATGCGTACGCAATTGTACCAACCTTATATGTATCCATTTTTGTTTAAATGTGTTTTTCAGTATCTGTCAAATTAAGTACTTTATGTTTTTAATACATCGGAAAAAATCGAAGAAACTCGACAATACACTGCCGATTGTGAAAAAAGTATGAAAATTGAACAAAACTTGTACGAAAATTGAACTAGAAATCTAGTATGAATCTAGACGAAAAAAGTATAATGTAATTCAAGCTTAATAGTTGTGGAAATGTCATCAATATTTTATCAAAATAAAAATTTTCCTTAAAACCTAACAACATTGAATCAAATCAAAAAGCGGGGTACATAATCTTCCGTTCCCTGACAGCATTAACATGTCGTATTTCCTCTCACTCTATCACCTTGTAGCAACGGCACAATCTGAGAAGAAGAAGACGAAGATGGGGCACATACATTTATAATTCTATATGGTACATGAGGCGAGCGAGCCGGGGTCTCTCTCTGCTCTGCTCTGCACTCACTTCACACACACACACAAGTCCACATAAGTAACGTATTTGTTACGATGCCTTGGCTGTTGTTGGCTGCTAACACCTGCCCAGTTTTCCCACGGCTGTGCTTCGTGCATCTCGGGCTACACGTTCGGAACGTGTCGGCCACGCTCGGACCTCCGCGTGCCATACACATGGACACTTTTTCCAAGCTTTAAGCACACACACCGGATTGCATATGAATGAGGAGATCCATTCGTTTTTAGGTGTATATGTGTATGAGTTGATATTGGTATTATACGCGATGTTTAAAGAGTTACTTTGTCATACAATTACATTTAACTACGTAGTAGTTTTTTTACTTGCAGTTTAATAGATCATTTACAACCTCTTAATTATAAATTTAATTTTAATTTTTAGTTTCTACTACATAATATCTCATGAAAACTTGCTAAAATTTATCAGCTGTCATTTTCAAATATATAGAGTTATTGAAAAAATAAAAACTGCATTGAAAAGATAAATATCCGTAGTTTTTGAAATGGATATAAATAAAATTTGTGCCTATTCTAGTTTTTGGCAACTGAAGTTGGCAATTATTTAGGTATAACATCATAAATAAAACTAGCTTAAGAAATTTATTTATTTCAACTTAGTAATAAATTGCAAATATATTGGTATCAATAATTCTTTATCTTTCTTGTATAAATGATGAAAGTGGCTATTTATACATACGGTATGTATACGGAATTGGCTATTTATACATACAGTATTTTTACGTAATTGGCTATTTAGGGGAGGTTAGGTTAGTAGGTTGATTTAGGTTTTTTTTTTTTAGTATGTATAAATAGCCAATTGCGTATACATACCGTATGTATAAATAGCCTCATCCATAAATGATAGTTGTAATGACATTAGATATGAACGATAAAATAATATAATCAGTTTCCCTAACTTTAAAGTTTGAGGATTTTTGGTTCATTTTTTTGTACATATTTTGAAAGAAAAAAATTGTTTAATAATTTTAAGTTTTATTTTAAATTTATTAAATGTAATTGTAAAATATAGGTTTGAAGTGAAGGTTATACAGAATATTTTGAATGTTAGAAATGTTAGAATTTAAAGAATTTGAAATATCTTGTAATGCAAATAAACATTTTGATATATATGCTGGTCGTATAATTATACATGTATTTGATAAATTATGTATTGTTTTTATAGGCTCATAATGTATCAATAAATATAAAAGAAAAAAAATAACGAATTAGCAATGTTAACGAATAAAAAAGGTGCAAATATTTGTGTAAGGTTAATTAAAAAATTTTCTTATGTTAATGAAGAATGTGAATGATTTTTAAATTTACAGGGTAATTAAAAACAAAATTTATGATTAAGTTTTTAACAGCTTGTTAATTTTTTTGTAATACTGGTTAACAAATAATAAATTTTATTGATTTTTATTAAAAAAAATATAATTAAAAGTTATTGTTTTTTCTTGATAATTTTTAATAAATTTATATTTCAAATAATTTTAACAATATTTTCAAAGCAATTAAATTTACCGATGAACGTTTGATTAAAAGAATATATGTGAATCATTTTAAAGGTATACGTTTGCGTGGATGGCCGATGAGTAGATGGAATGGTATGATTAAGTTAAATATAGTAGAAATAGAAGAGCATGTATGAGAGATATCATGAATGTGGATGAAGCTAGAGTTGCTTGTCTGGATAGGAAAGTTAGGAGAAAATTAATTTCGAGATAGTGGAAAGAGTTTGTGCCATACCCTTTTGAGTACGTGGTGTGATTGAGTATATAGTGTTTCGATATATTAAGATTAAACAGAATTTTAACCTGAACTTTTTTTATTTTAATATAATGAGTTCTGAAAGATACATACATTCATACATACATACATATACATAAATACACAAAAAAATACACAATGTACCCAAAAAGATGTGGCACAAACTCTTTTCATCATTTCGAAATCAGTCGCCTCCAAACATTCTTTCATTCTGAAAGATGTTTTGAAATAATTATAAAAATAATAATATGAAAATTATAAAAATAAGTGAAACAATGAAATTGTTTGTTTTTATTAAAAACTGATTAATTTTAAATTTATCAAACTCAACATTGTACCTCTATTATATTTTATTGTACTCTTGAATTTTATCAAACACTCAGTATATAAGTGTGTATCTAGATGAAAATTAACTATATATAAGATGCTATCGTTCTATCGTGTCTCTCGCCACTAAGACACTACTAACGTAAGCCAGTTTTTAATAATTACAAACAACTATTGTAGACTAATTTACGGCCTATTTTAAATAAGCTTGGAGAGTTGCGCGCTGTATGAACATAGCATGGTGCACTGTGAGCGCGCTTTTATTCTGAATAGAGTGCTGTGGAAAATTAATAGTTTGTAATGACGCTTGATGATCATCTACACTATATTATATACACACATAGACATTGACAGAACCGGCTTAAGATTACATGACGCCCCTGGGCCTATCTGACATAGTATTTTGTATTGCGTATTTTGAAAAATACAATTTTTTTTTAATAAGTTTTTGGTTTAAAATGATTTATCTCAATAAATATTGGATTTCATATATGAGGCGTATAGATGCAAAACTCACTATTCGACAAAAAGTGAAAAATGAGATTTTGAGCGATTTGGACGTAGAATTTTACAAGGAATACGATATTTAGGTTAGTTAGAAAAAAAAAACAGTATTTAATATGAGAAACACTCTTTAAAGTTTAGTGTTGGATGCAAAACTCACTACTTGCGTTGATAGTTTAGATGCAAAAGTAACTGTTTGCTTTCCACCAATAAAAATTTTATTGGTGGAAAGCAAACATTTACTTTCTATAAATTAATGATGTATAAAACCAATGATTCACGATTTTAAATAAGTATTGCCATCTAGTAACAAGATTTTATCATCAAAATACAATTACACTTAGCTATAACAGTTTTTTGCAAATATCTCAGAACTTAAAATTTGCAAATAGTGAGTTTTGAATTTATACGACTCATATATGGAATATATTTTTATATTATTCATGATTTTAAAACATTTTATACACGTTTATACAAGTGGTTTTGAAGGTTTATTTTATCTTTTTTGACTTAATAATCCTAATTGGTTTAACATGGTTGCTTCGAAATGGTACAAATTCAATTGCCCTTATAATTTTTCACTTTTTTACCCTAAAAATTTGAACAGTGTCGGGATACTACACTGTAAAAAATGAACGCAAATTTACATTGATAATCATAGTAATTTTACTTTATTTTATCTAAAATTGCCGTGATTATCAATGTAAATTTACTTTCATATTTTGCAGTGTAATTCATACGATTTTTTAACAATATTTCATAGTTTATAAAATTAAATTCTGGTAATAATAAATTTTTGAATGTAAATTTAATAATTATTCTTAACTGTCGCGGATGCTCTGGCCTAAAGCCGGTCCTGAATGCAACACTGTCGACCATATTCATAAAACTATAGTTTCGTTTTCGTCTTTTAACTTTGTCGGTTAATTAATATCGGTTGTGGTCGTCGCTAGATTCGAGTTTTTAGATATTATTAATTTTCGTTTTATTTTTGTGTTGATGGCAAATGATGGGACTCACACTTTTCCAAATTAATATTTTCTCGTTTTTTATTTTTATTTCTATGTTACGGAGTTAATTATCTAGGCAGTAAGCTTTTATTAATGAATAATTTAATGATTATATTTATTAATTCATTAAAACTTAATCAGATTATGTCATTTGTAGATGATATTGATTCAATTTATATCAATGAGATTGGTTTCTTTCTAGACAAGTAATTAATTAAATTTTTGTTTAATTTATTTTGTTTATTTGAAACTCGCTCATGCATTTTATTTGAATTTTGTACAATTTGTTTTTTAATTAGTTTCACAGAGATAATTGTTGAAGAAATAAAACAAATTTACGAGTATCATTTACTTATTTTGATGTCTAATGTTTTTAAAGTAAGATGGATAATGAAAATTCTACTTTTAATTCTTTTTAAAGTTTGGCAAAAATTAATATAAAAAAAATGATATATTTTATAAATTAATTATTTTGAGAAAATACATTAAGCCTTTTTAACATAAACTAGAAGTTTAAGATTTAAAATAATAAATTTCTTTAAAAGAATGCAGTTTTATTTTAATAAAAATTCAAAATAATTTACTGATGCATATAAGAATTCGTTTTCCAATTAGCATTTATTTATATTCAATTTTAATTTGTTGCTTGTAAGACATTTTGATAGATTTTCTAATTTATTATTTATTTTAGATAAGATACTCTTCAAAAATAAGAAAAGAAAAATGCGTTTTAATATTTTACATGAATAATCGTTAGGTTTTCTTTATATTTTGCAGTAATAAACAAATAAATAAATTCAATTAGTTAACATTTCCTGTATATTTTTATTTATAATATTAATTCAATTTGTTATTAAATGCAACTTATATTTTAATTTTAATTTTTTTTATTAGCAATATAGGTGTAATTTTTTACGACTCGTATTTAAAATAATATTATATGGTTCGTTTTCTTCAAAAGAAAACTGAATTATTTATTAATATGAATAAAGAAATATTTTCAATAGCTAAATGTGGAAATAATGAAATTATATTTCTTTTACTTAATTTTTAATTTTTTTTTGTTTTGTAAATAATTTATTAAAATATTTTATGTTATGCAATAAAAGGTATTGTTTAGTAAACTATTAAAATAATAATAGTAAGTAGATTTTATGTTTGAAATAACAATAATTTATTTTATAATAATATAATGCGTACAAATTTAGAAATGCAGTATTTGAAAATACTAAAATGTTAGATTCGTAATCTAATCCTATTTGTAGCTATTGCCACTGAAACAGGCAATGTGTAAAACTCATGTGTAAAGCTGGTCATACTTATCTATTATTTTCAATTATATATTAATTTAGATTTTTAGTTAATTTTATTTTTGTATATATATATATATATATATATATATATATATATATGAATAAAAATATGTATTTATACGAACTGTTGGTCCAAAATGATTATTTTTCTAATGCGCATTTGTTATTTTTGAAACAAAGAAATTGGTGAATTACGGATTTGATTTCTATCAGATGACAGATTTTTTTCTAAATTTATTTTTAGAAATAATAATGTAGAGTCAATTTTAGAATTTTCAAACACTTATCTGCGTCATGATCAACTGTCAATTGTTTTTTCGACAAGTTAATGCATATTTTTTATGTATTATGTTCCAGAATCCATTATTTTAAATTTCATAACTTTAGAATGACATTTATAACATAACATTTCTTTACAAAATTAATTTTTTTTTAACTCACCATCTTAATGACAGAACTTATACATTTCTCTGTAAATATATATAAGTATATTTATTTAATTGGATATTGTATTCAGCCTAGATATTTGCAGAAAGCCACGCAATCTACAAAATACGTACTATTATTTTTTCTTTTATTTAAGCTTTGGAAGGAAATACCTCAATTTGATCAACTTTTGGTAAAGATCTGCCAACCGAACGTAGTAATTTACTGATGTCACTTTTATGTGTTTCAGGAATGTTTCGCAACAGAGATATATTTCGGAAAAATTTATTTAAATAAAAGTTGCTGAACAAGTTATAACTAACAACTTTTATTTGTAGTTTTTTTAAGATATATATAATTCTTGTAAATAGGTGGCATATTTATGTCAAGACAGTTTTGCTTTTAGTTACCATGACTACAGTAGTTTTTCTCTTTCATAAATTTATTTAATACGATAACGGTCGGTTCTGTGGTGGTCACAGCAGATTTTTTTAAACTTAACATAAAATAATAGTAAAACATATATTTCATTGTCAACAAAGCATTTTTATCTTATTTGTCACAGACAAAAACTCAACTTTTCTTTTCTTTTGCAATAAATTTTTTGTGATGCTTTCTCTCCCCTACTTCAAACACACATCCCATCTCAAACCCATGCACTAAAACTTTCCCACAACGCTAAAAGAAGCCATTAAATCTAGTGTATATCTATATATATATATATATATATATATATATATATATATATATATATATATATATATGAATACAAGTGCATATGCACCTGTAACACTTCGAAAATCCGTATTTAACATTAGTTTTAAGAGTGGAGGGGAACACTATAAAATACCGTGTCTCATTTCATATAAATGTGCAGGTTTTTCGATGGGGTGTCTGGATTTTTCCTCTTTGTTTGTCGAACGATATGGTTGATCAAGGGTGGTAGGGTGTGTCTGGATGTATGGGACTAGGGTAGAATTATAGGGATGGATTTTAGATTTGCAGGTTGAATATGCGGCTGGGCACAGGTGGCTAGATTTTTGTTTCACTATTGTTTGCGTTTCAAATGTGATAAATTCCACTGAAGATTTGGTTTCAGGTTTTTTTTTTCTTATAATGGTCAGTTTTTGTTGATGGAAATGTTTAAAATTGGCGGGAGGATTTTTTATTTAGTTTAAAAGTCATGTAGGTAATCGATATAATAAATTGGAAAAAACGTTTTAAATGATTATGGCATACATATGTTATTTAGTTGTTCCAAGATAACAAATAATAGCAATCTCAGCATACATAGATTTTATAATGATTTTAAGCTACTTCATGTTACATTAAATTATAAATTTATTTATATCATTTAAAGTTATATATTTTAAAGTTATGTAAAATATTTCCCTATAATTAAAAATATTAAAAATTAATAAATAAGCGTCTATAAACATTATAATAAATCAGAAAAACAAAATCATTTAAACGCAATATAACTAATCTTAGTGCAATCTCAATGATGTTACCAATTTCCTAGTCCACTACAAATTAATGTGTAATAAATTAAAAACAAAACACTACCAATCACTACCTACCCAATCATAATATAGCAAAAACGCATCAAATAAATTATATATACAGTAAGGCAAAAAAAAAAAACAACAAGAACGACGCAATTTATACATATATACCGTGAGAACTTAGAGCAGATGTCCACGCATCCAGTATAGTGATTTAATCTGAAAATAGGCTGTATTTAAGATTACTACTGTGTTACATTATAGCGCCCCTTAGCCATACAAGGGCTGAACGAAAGTTTTTTTTTTGGGTATAAAAAAATTAGATATATGTGGGAGCCCTACAGGGTATAGCAGAAAATACAGGTACCAATTATATTCATTTTTAACACAGGTGTAACAGTTTTTTATTATTAAAAGGTTTTACTATTTGAATAGATAAATAATTATTTTGATGCGTAGGTAATTGGGTGCCTATTCTTGAAATAAAAGTGTAATTATTGATAGATGAGAATGAAGAATATAATTTATGTGCATTAATTTTTTTTGTGTGGATAATGTAGGATGTAAGGATCGTAGAACAGTAGCTAAAAGAAAAAAATATTTATCATAAAAATCTTTTAATTTATTTTTGTTTAAATTAAACTGGATTTTTACTTTAATTTTCTTAAATAGTTTTATATTTGTTAATAACAATGTATATTCCAAAATTCCAATTTTACATTTTAAATAAAACTAAATTTAACCCAAATCACATTGATCTAATCTTTTACAATCATTTACCGAAGCATATTAGCAGCATAAAATCTGAAATTAATTTCAAGAAATTTTTCATTGAAAAAAATTATTATAAGTTTGATGATTATCTCAGAGACAAGTTCTAATCTTCAATTGTAATGTATATACATTTATGTATTTTTAATTGACTTTCTCTATACCAAGTACCTAGTTTATATGGAAATGAAAAATATATTATTTTAATAGTTACTTTAATACCTAGTAACTTGTTCCTATGTTTTGTTTGTTTATTATTTTATGTCAGTTGTTTATTTTTTCCTAATGATAATATACGTAGAGTATATTGAAACGTCAATTTTTAAATAAAATATAAACAAAACTTAATCCGAAAGTTTTTTATTTTATTATAATAAGTTTTGAAAGATTTTTTACTATGTTAGATATAAAATGTGATTTTTTATTTGGATAAAAATCATTTACAGTATCTATAAGAAAATTTCATATTTGGCAGTAAATTTGAGTATTTTATATGTTAAACAGGAATTAAAAATAAGAAACCCATATTTTTAGTTTTGAATAAAGTGAACAAATACAGAGAAAAATGTTACTAAAATTTATAGTTTTATTGCACCAAATTGTGACGTTAAATTCCCAAACTTACACAAAAAATTAAGTCAGGTTTTCCTGGATTAAGTTACGACTAACAAACTAGATATTGATATAAGAATTGATATATTATAGAAAAGAATGGTATTATGAGAGTTTAAAATGTATTAAACCTTAGTATGTTTAGAAATGTTTATAAATTTTGTAAATTTTCTGCGAAAACAACTGAGAATTTCCGGTTTATTTAATCCCAAAATCTAGACCATGAGGGCGTTACTGTCTCATGTATAGGTGCGACTTCCTGTCATTAAGATTTTATTTTTATATTTTTGAATTTGCATACGTTTCTGTTTACAAGTTTACTTAATAGTTGATGATTCATTTTCTTTCTACATATATGCTGGTGTGGGAAAGCAAGCAAAAAAATCGATGATTGCAAAATATAGGTCTATATACATATATAGTAAATGCAAAATAAGTTTGAAGTATCAATATTTATTTCATTAGTTACAGTTGCAATATAGTTAATGTATGCATGATACGATGATTAAGTATAGTGTTGCGTATTAACTTTTCCCATACTCTCATTCTGATTTGTTATACATTATACGGATGTGTTAGCTGTCTATAGACGAAGTCAGGATGCGTATTTCTGTTGTCTAACTAGCTATAGAAAATTATTTTTATTACTTAGTAATGGATTCGTTGCTTTAGTAAAATTTACTATTTTAAGGCTAAATACTGAAAAATTGTATAAAAACTATGCCCCAATATATTTGCTTTATTTACAATATATTACCGTATTTTTATAAAAAATTCGGTAAAATTAGGATTGGTTCCTGCGACGTATCTTCCTTTTTGTGAGTGACGTCATAAAGATTTTTAAACAGTGTAAGACACAGATAACCTAACCTAACCATCTCAGTTTGTCGGTAGCGTTATGTTTTAATTTTGTAGTTGTGAAATATTATTTTGTAGCAATTTGTAATAATAATTTATACATAACATCAAATTTACGTAACAGCATAATTTAAAAGATGAAAAATATGATTTGAAACAGTATTGGAAGAACGTTTTGATAAAATCTCAAGTTCTATTTTGACGTAACAGATATAGGCAACACTGTGGCAGTGAAGCTTAAATTACATCATGACGAACAAATTTAAATTTAACTTTGAAATAAGTACAAAATACAATACATTTTCAATACAAAATTATATATAGAAAATATATAAAATTAATACGTTTTATACGATATAGAGCAAAATTTACAGAAGCATGCGCAATAATATTTTACATTTTGACAATTTATTTAAGTATATCTAATCTGAAAATTACATATTCATCAATAATTAAATTTACTGCTTCAACTAAATAAGATTCATTTTAAAATTATTATTTAAATGAAAAAAAAATTAATATACCACGTTTTTAACACGGATTAAAAAGTATAAAATAATTTCTCCTCACTTCATACAGATTTATAACCACATACAGAAAACGTGGGGCAACGACAGCTACTCCCTACACTTCTTACTATTATCACATTGATTTTTTACATTTTAAAGCATTGTGTCACACGAGTTTAATAGATCAATGAATATTGGTTGTTTCTTTTAATTTTATAGTGAACAGTTTCCACTGTTGCTGACATAATTTTGGTTGCGAATGTTACTGTCAGAAAAATGTACAACTGCATTATATTCTTTAGAACTGTAAAATAAATAAATATATAGTAGCGACAAGATAAAAAGATAGGGACGTCACTAGGCAAATAACGTCACTCACTACTATGTTTATATGAGCTTCTCGAGTACAGCAGACAGGGACATTAATGGCCCATTATTTTCCTTTTCTTGTTTAAAATATGAAATTAAATTGCCAACTAACTATTGACATCGCCTAGACCATTTTTTTGTCATAATAAATTACAAAAATACACATTCAAAATATAACGTCAAATGAACTAATATAAACGTACTGTGACATTTGACATTGAAAATCAATGCTTCCAAATATAGCAAAAATAAATAAGTTGATTTCGATAAAAAATCCAATATACGATATATTTGTATATATTACATTTTAATTTGATTAAAATAACATACGTAAATAGTTTCAAATAGATTGAGTTCATTATATGTAGAATGAAATAAAATTAATTTTGTTTATTAGTGAGTTTTATGTTGTTAAGTTTTATCACGTGATTATGACGTACCTATCTTTTTATCTTCTCGCGACTATAATAAATATACGAAAATTTAATTGTCTTTCTTTTGCCAAACTAAAGATAACTTATTAACTAAGTCTATTCTGAATTCAAGTAACGTTTGGCTAAGCGCATCCCGTGTTGTATATAGCATGCGTCCGGCAGCATATTAGGTTTAATTTAGCTTATAGCGCGGGGGCAGTTAGTCGGTTGCCCGTACACTGCCTCACTCTCCCGCACACCACCCCAATTGTATGATTGCTCAACAGTAACAGAATAGATAAAGATAGCGCATATATTATATGCATGCACACACGCGGGATCAGATCGGATGCAATACCGGTTCACGGTTCGAGGTATCAACCCACTCTTCTCATTGGTGCACACGTTTACTACACCGCTCTCGTGTAATTGGCGACCCATATAGTGGGGGGATTCATACAGAGTTGGATTTAGGCTTATTTCATTCTCTTTGGAATCATATTGGGAGAAAATCTATGATGAACATTTGGTGATTTTTTTTATTGTTTGTAGATTATCTATAATATTTGAAGTAGGGTCAACCGGGGTAAGTGTGGAAATGGGGTAAGTGTGGCAGTATCTTCCTGTTCAGTATCAAATCCTTTATTCTTTAAATTAGTACAATTTTTAATGAAATTTACGTCTTTTTAACATGTATCAAATATTAGAACAGATTTATGTCATAACAGCATATTTTTATTATAAGCCGAAAAAAAAATCACTTGTTCCAAATACAAACCTATTTCTAACAACTGACCACATTTACCCAATAATCCTTACTGAATAAATATATGAAGAAATTATAATTCACTACCATGTTCCACACTTACCCGTTTTGGGGGAAAGTGTGGCCATTTTTTTCTATACGTAAGAAACAGAAAAAAAATATGTACTTTTTTGTTTAATAAGTATTTCAAAGAAACTGGCGATTAAAAAATAATGAAGCTACATTTTTATTTTTAAACGATGAATTTATGTTTAAAATTAGCTGTTTTATGTTTGTTTGAAGTTGAAACTACGAATTTTCCGGCCACACTTACCCCGGTTGACCCTACTTGAATTGTGTTCGATTTTATTTTAGCAGTGGTGTACAGTCCATAGATGCAGTAAATGCGACGCATCTCTTGTATTTTTGAAAATTTGGTTACATTGTATATACACCATAAATAATGTAATTTAAATTTATGCAATGTTAAATTATTTTTTTTGCAGTAAAATAGTAGCATTTTGTATTTTTTACTGTGATAATTTACGCAATAAAAAAATCATAAGCCAGTTCAAAACGACTGAAACACCAAACTACTTTTTTAGATAAATAGAGAAGTCTAGAGAAGTATTGCAAGAAGGTATTTAACGTATTTTGTTCAGTTATATAAGCTAATTTTCTATATTCAACTAATTTTTACTTACTAAGATAATTCCTACTTCAATTTACACTAAATTGTTTAATTCTTCACACTAGAGGACCATAAAGAGTAATCCTTTTTTCATGTATATACATTAAACACATTTTCACTAAATTTTTCAACACTTTCATCACTAATTAAGTAATTATACATCACGTGTATTTCTTAAGAATTTTTCCATTTGAACACCAATAATCAACACTCAAAATCACATCACTTAACTTTACACTAAAGCACACAGTAACAAAATTTACATCACTTAAACATAGAACATAACTTTACAAAACCAGACCACAGTAGATGTATTCACATTTAGAAACTATAATTTTCTCTTTACCTAAACATTACGGTAATGACAACTTAAAGTTGACTTTAAAGTAAATTTAATATTACACAAGAACACTTCCGTCTACAACTTCGGACTTCAACTAAACTGGTACAAAAATCACTTCCTACAAGTTAGTATTACAGTGATTACCAGAAGGGTGCTCTTACAACCAATCGCAGACCGGAACTAGGAAGTGCTGATCGTGGGAAACTGTGGGAAATAAAAAAAGAAGGGTGTCATTGTTATTGGGCAAACGTAAGAGGGAATGGTGTCAAAGGTTAGAATAAACGAGGGGTGAAATGTGTACCTATATAATATTGGAATTCTTGATATTGTGTAATATCCAGCTGGCTTATAGGGATATGATTTTTGCGGGAGAAATTTTAGTAAATTTTCTAATAATTTTTTTTTATTTGTATCATAATATTACATGTACTGTTTTATTATATTATTACTTAAATTTAAATTACAACTATTGATAAAAGGTGGCATTCAGTGTTATTTTTTAGTAGTGAAAAAACATTGTTCATAATTTTTGTGTAATATTAACCAGTACAAAAAAGTATTGGCAAAATCCTGACCTAGAATATCGCAAACTGAACATAAAAATCTTAAAATACGATTATGATCAATTCGGCTCGTATACATTCTTCATTCTTCGTTTTCTTTTGTGTATTTAACATGAATTAATGTAGCAGGGACCAACAATTAATGCTTCTGAATTATGTCTTACGTATATTTTATCTTCAGTTACAAGGCATCATCAGGAGAGAAAAGCATGCCATAAACGATAATTATCTTTTTTAGTGAAATGGTACTTTAAGATTCGGTGTTCTGTTTTTTTTCTTGTTGAAGACGATTAATTACGGCCGATACGCGATTTATAATGAGTAGGAGATATAATGTTGTACTAATTTATGCAGATATTTTTGGGAAATAATTTTTGACTTCGATTAACAGATGTTTTTCGAGAAATCGATTTTATTTATTCTTTTACGTGATTGCGCGATTTGAAAATGAATGCTAATGATGTAAACATTGGTATTTCGTATTTTTTTAATTTGTTAATTTTTTTGTATTAAGTTTAGTTCATTAAACTTATTTAGGCGGTTTTATAACAAGAAACAAAAATTTTAAATATTAACGATTGGATTTGTCATTGATAGATTTTTATCTGAAGAATTTTATAATAAATAATACTATATTTTATTGTTGTCAAATAAATTAAATAATACAATGCTATTTATTACTCACGTAAGTAAATTTTTGAATTATTACTCAACGTTTTTTGACTATTCAAAATTTTATAAGCGTACAGATTTCTAATGAGTTATGAATCAGTGAAATTTTCATATTAAAATTATTTTAAATAAAAAATTTTAATACATTTTTCATTTTTATCGCATATTTGCAATTTTCATTTAAAATTTAATTCTCTTAGAATAAAAAAAAATCTAAAATCGAGAAAAATTATAAGATTTTCCTCTCAAATGATTTTTTTCACAGAAAACCAAAATTTACTAAATGCATAACTTTCAATCGAAATTTCTAGATTTTAATGCCCTAAATCTAAGAGTATATTCTAAATTCAATGATAATTTTGAAAATTTTGTGAAAAAATCGTAAAAAATCATAAATGGTTGATTTGTTTTTGAAAAAATTATATGATATACAAACCAAATTTACATATACATAAGTATAAATAAATAACATTAATTTAGTGAGTAATTCATTAAACGCACGTGTTAAATTTACAATTAAAATATTCCGAGAAATTTGCATATAATAATAATATGAGAATGTACATATTTAATGTTTTAATTCACAGAATTAAAAACGAGTCTAAAATAATATTATGAATTAAAGATAAACAGAAATGCAAATTTTTATTCACCGTATCTACATAAATATTTTGAATCTGACAAATTTTATTTAATAAATAAAATATAGAGGGCATTTAAAACGCAAACACATAATTCTTAATTTGTAAATACTGTTTGCATATTATATTAAAAATTAACATAATAAAGAAATATGATAATATTTATTATACTAGTCGTTTATTATTATGGATGAGTTCGCGAAATACGAAATATAAATCAAGTTTAAAAATTATTTTAAAATAATTTATTCAACAAATAATTGTGTTATATTTATTCTGAAATAATTAATTTGCAATTTGAAGTACTGAACACGCACTTTCTGTTTGAGATCATAAAATTTATTTTAATTTAATTTAAAAATCAAAAACGTCCAATGTAACAAGCGTCGTAGAATATGACAGTTAATTTATTATACAACATAATCTCATAGTTCTACTATTTTGTTAACTGAATTAAATAAAAATGTTTCAAAAATAATTATTATTTCATTAAGATGTTATACAAATTAAAAATTTGTTTATATTTAAATTTAAAATAATCTTTTAAAAATAAAATTCAATTGAATCAGTTGATAATTAATTACGAATATGTTTTTCGATTCGATACTTTTTGATCAACAACAGGAAATATACAATTATTTAAATAATTTTATATGCACTGTAAGAAATGTATCTTAAATTTATGTAAATAACAAAATTTTGAAATTTTACTATGATAATTAACGTAATATTAAATCTTTTTATGAAAAATTACATTTGTAAAATTTGTAAATTTGTAAAATTACATAAATTTTTTAGTGTATGATTTTAAGAAAATAATATTTTCAATAATTTAAAAATAATCTTCGATAATATTGTAATATTTTTAGGAAAAATTTAGCGACGTACTATAAACGTGAAATTAAAATAACATAAATTTTAACTGTTTTTAATATATGTCGTTAAGTGGTTATTTAGCCCTTAGCAATGTATAATGACGCCCTTAATAACATGCCTATACTTAAAATATTTCAACTCCCTTTATCTTCTGTCGTAGCAGAAACAAAAAAAAGGAGTATAAAAAATATAAAAGTATGAAAGAAACTTGTAGTTAACGTATAATAAACTGTGTTATTATAAATTCATCGATGATATTGTGTAAGTACTGGTGTCGACATATAACGGGTCATGTGCGTACAATTCAGGAAATTAAAATAAAATCGTAAAGATTTGTAAATTAAAATATAAATTTACTATGGCAAACAGTTAATAAAATAAAATAATAAACAAACAGTAATTAAAAAAAAAGCTATATACGTATTTCGAAAGCTAATCTTTCATCATTAGTAACAAAAGATAAAGCTAAAAGTCCTAGTCAGTGATCTAAGGTTATACAGATACTCAACGCAGTATTTATAACTTAAATTAAGTATGTAGATTTTTTTTAAAAAGGACCTTAAGTTAAAAATAACGAAACAAGCGATCTCAGTGTAAATCATGAAAAGTGAAAAAAATATTATTCAGAAAACGCGTTAAAAAAGCATTTTTTAAAATTTTTTTTGATTTTCTTTTCACTTGTTATGATTAACAACATAATTTAAGTTATAAATAATGCGATTTAACTTTTATTTCGTTTAATTCTTAAATAAAGTAAAAAATTGTCAAAAACAAGAATTTGTTTTGCACAAATTGTGCTTAAGGCATGATAAATCCCATAGAAAAATGTTTTTAAATATTTTCCTGCTTATTTCTTAATTAACGAACATCCTAATATATATATATATATATATATATATATATATATATATATATATATATATACATATAATTTCATGTTAATGTGTTTTATAACAAAAGGTACAAACTTTTCTTTCCTTTACTGTACTCGTACGCATGCTTCCATCCAATCAGATTCAGAGAAATGTTCTCTATAAATTTGGAGCTCAATCGGCGTAAAATCCCTTGTTACGATATTATTTTCGAAAATCTGTTTCTTTCGGTATATTTTAAAAGCCGGTCTTATTAGTAATACATACATATTATATCTTATTCTTTGATATAATCTTGATTTAAAAACCCTAATTTTTTTCACCCAATCAACATATAGTTTATGTATATGGTAATGAGTAGAAATTATGTAACTTAAATTTTGAAATATTCCACTTGTTGAAACTATAGTATTGTTACACCAAAATCTTATATTTTATTATCTCATACTTTAAAAATATATACTTACTAATTTCTTATGTTAAGCAATCATTAAAAGAAATATATAAATTTTAACAAAGTTCAGATCTTTAATACACAAAAATATCTTGACTCTTAAGGTAGTGGGACTGTTAATTAATTAACATTTAAATTTAATTAAATTTGTTGTAATAAACGCTAAGATATATTTGTATATTTAAGATCTCAATTTTATTAAAATGTATGTATTCCTTCTGATGATGGCTTTACTGCCGAAATTGACCAATAAAGGGTTTTTAATAAAATTGTGAAACAGAATCACCATCAAAGTCAGTTTGACAATACAATAAAATTATTCTTTTTCTAAGTTACAATTAATAATTTGTCACATGAAAACAAGATGCAAATATTTTAATTTTTTTTTTTATTTTAAGAATATTGTAATTAAATTAGTTCTCAATATCAGAAATTTGGTTGTTTTTATTTTTCTACTTGGAAAATTTTTTTTTATTTCGAGGCCAGTACATGATTATTTTCCCGGGCTGATTAAATTTATCAGCAGGCTACTGATTTTTTTATAATAAATTAAATTATTATTAATATTATATTTTTAATTAACAATTTAATATTTAAAAAAATATATTAAATATAACCGATTAAATATCTTATTATAATTATTAATGTATTTTTATACGAACAGGTTTCATACAATGCAATTAAACTAAATATGGCTGATTAATTTTTAAATTGCGAATTATTTAATTCTTTCTAGATTATTTAGTATCGAATATTAATTATATTTTCAGATTAATTAAAATACTTTTTTTTATATAATGTCGACTTATAATTATTATATTTTTAACTTAATTATTTCGTTGTGAAATTGCAAGTGACATATTTTTATGTCATGTGGATTATTGAAATTAATAAAACTAATTAGCGATTTTCAATTTTTATTTTAATTATCTCCGACTAATTGTTTAATATGTGTACAGTACGATATTAATTTGGATATACCGTATACAGAATTATTGGAGATATGTGTAACAAGACAGTTCTGGGCCATGTGGTTATTGTGATCTGTATTTCGAAAAACTAAGTAATTTTGTTTCTATTAGATTTTGCCCTAGTGACAGATTTATGTATTAGGGTTCGCGGCAGATCACTTGGCCACTTCAAGATATTTCTTGAAGATATTTTGAAGTATGTTAGTTTTTGTTTGTAATATTTGAAAAGTTACAATTTTAGTCTGTGAGAAAAAGTTAGTTTTTCTCTCTGTTGCATCAGTTCAGTTCACGCTCGCCTTTGCTTTAGTTAAGTTCTGTTTAAATTAAGTCCGCTTCGAGTGCCAGAGGCCTCGAGAATCGCTTTAGTTGTTAGAATTTGTTAATCATAATTTATTAGTTATTAGTTCGCTTAAAGTTTATATTTGTAATTTAATTATATTTCGCTCTGTGTATATTTGTATAGTCCTGTAATTTGTTTTTATGTTTTGTGTCGTTATCATTTAATAAAAGCATAAATTTATAATTGTTGATCACTACTTGTACGCACGCTCCTGTAAAGTTATAAATATACGCAAACCTCCTACTCGTGTTACAATGGCGCAGTCGATTAAATAATTATTTTGGGTTAGTAGTGATCAAACATAAACGCAAATTTCGAAAAAAAAAAAAAAAAAAAACGCGAGTGAAGTGTATTACGCGACAATATAGTGAAATGTATTACGCGACAATATATGGTGCTACCGCCGATTGTGTTCGTGGGTCATCCATATACACGAATGAGAATGTGTCGATTTCGGTATTACCGTGGTACGCAAATACCGCATATAAACCGGCTACCGCGACAAATATAAACTTTACGGCTTTATTAGACGCTGAGACTACGTATCTCAATTCCGTACCTGTGTATGAAGAAACCGCCGTAATGTCCAGCCTCATCGTCAGCGAAAACGCTAAAACCGCCAGCGAAAACGCTAAAACCGCCGTCGTATCCAACGACACCGCCAGCGAAAACGCTAAAACCGCTATCGTACTCTGCAGTACCGCAAACGAAAACGCGAAAACCGCCGTCGTATCCAACGACATCGCCAGCAGAGATATCGAACCCGCCGCCGTATCCAACGCTACCGCCAGCGAACTCGCTGAAACCGCCGTCGTATTCAACGACATCGTCAGCCGAGATGCTGAACCCGCCATCGTGTCCCGCAGCACCGCCAGCAAAGACACCGAATTCGCCACCGTATCCAGCAGTATCGCCAGCAGACGCGCTACCGCCAGCAAACACGCCGATACCGTCGCTGTTAGCATACAATTTGTAGATTTGTGTTTGTTTTTCAAAATTTTCATGATTATCGCAGAGATTTTTCGCAACGTAAGTTATATTGTTGGAAGTTTAGCAAAAATGTTAGAAATTATAGCTATTTGTGTAAATAATGCTGACATTTTCACCGGCAAATTCAACGAGAATAAACGTAAATTATTCAAAAAGAAAAAGTTTAGCTACGTTCGAGTAAAATATTTACGGTGCCTACATGTGCGTTTACGCAATTAGTTAGATTTTAAGAAAAAAACATTGGATTCGCCCGCCGTTGCTGACACCCAGCTATGAAATCAGAAATAAGTGCATAGTTTGGTGATTGATGATTTAGTTCAGTGGTGTGCTCGCAAGTGTCATCAGATAAATAAAATTTAGTTCGCATAGATAGAGACATTTAAGTAAAATATAAGAAAAATCATAGTTCGCGTTAGATAAGTGCATGCTAATTTAAGTAAAATTTGGTTATAATTATATCTATTTATTTAATATAATTATATTTAAATGGAGGGCGATGTAACAAGACAGTTCTGGGCCATGTGGTTATTGTGATCTGTATTTCGAAAAACTAAGTAATTTTGTTTCTATTAGATTTTGCCCTAGTGACAGATTTATGTATTAGGGTTCGCGGCAGATCACTTGGCCACTTCAAGATATTTCTTGAAGATATTTTGAAGTATGTTAGTTTTTGTTTGTAATATTTGAAAAGTTACAATTTTAGTCTGTGAGAAAAAGTTAGTTTTTCTCTCTGTTGCATCAGTTCAGTTCACGCTCGCCTTTGCTTTAGTTAAGTTCTGTTTAAATTAAGTCCGCTTCGAGTGCCAGAGGCCTCGAGAATCGCTTTAGTTGTTAGAATTTGTTAATTATAATTTATTAGTTATTAGTTCGCTTAAAGTTTATATTTGTAATTTAATTATATTTCGCTCTGTGTATATTTGTATAGTCCTGTAATTTGTTTTTATGTTTTGTGTCGTTATCATTTAATAAAAGCATAAATTTATAATTGTTGATCACTACTTGTACGCACGCTCCTGTAAAGTTATAAATATACGCAAACCTCCTACTCGTGTTACATATGTTAATAATTTTCACTGGAAAAGTATGTCGCAATTCACTTATTGGCTGTTTTTTCTGTAATACAAAGAGTCAGTTGGATAAAATATTGTTAATTTAATTAATAAATTAAATAGGCAATTAGATTGTCAACTGTCTTTGATGCGCCTGCTTGATTAGTAAATTAATAATAAATATATTGTTCTGTTTTTACTAAAAAAATTGGCCCTTATTCTCACCTCATTTATAAAAGTGATTTTTGCCAAAAGTACTTTTTACGTTTACTTCAAATTATTTATTAAGCGTGGACGTCCGATGAGTAGCTGGAATGGTATGATTGAGAGTGTTTTGCGTGAGCGAAAGTTTCCAAGTAGTAGGAATAGAAGAGCATGTATGAGAGGAATTATGAAAGTAGATGAAGATAAAGTTGCTTGTTTGGATAGGAATGTTTGGAGGCGACTGATTTCGGGATGATAAAAAGAGTTTGTGCCACACCCTTTTGGGTACATGGCGTGATTGTGTATGTATGTATGTATGTAAAAACAGAAGCAAAAAGTTATTTTGAAATTGATAATAAAAGCACTTTTTCACGAAAAAGTGAGGTGAGAATACGGGCCATTGTTTTTTTTTTTGGTAAGTTGACGTCTTCCGAAAATTCAGTTTTACATACATTTTTTCCACGCGTTCTAGACTGGACTAATCTGTTTTTGTCATAATAACTTTTATACATAAAATAGTATCTCATGGAAAAAAAATCGAAAAATTATCTTTAATCATACAGATTAACATCAACACTTTCGAACGATTTAATAAACCGTTAAATTTCAAAAATAACATCGTCATAAAATCCTCGACACTATAAAGAAGCATTACCGGGCGCGATCAAGTAAGCCGTGTGTACGTAAATGTGGATGGATTCGGGCAATTTCTCTCTCTGCTTCTCTATATATTTCAACCACGCATATAACACATATAAGAAAATATTGCGAACACCGAAAAATATCGTCTCGTGTGATGAAAAAGATTTCACTCGGGCGCTGATTATATGTTTTATAACGAGCATCTCGTTATATATGTGTGTGTTTGTTAGTGTATTGAAGGCATTTTTTTACTTGAACGCTCGTTCGCATCTGATGATACTTTGATGAAGTGAATGTATGGATAATATTTATTAACCAGAGGCAGTATTGTTAAAATGGCGCGATAAAAAAATCGAGTATCGTGTCGAAATTATATGATTTTCCTTACCAGTTTAGATACTGATCAGCAATTTTGATTGGCACATTTGATCAGGATTTTTTTTTCTTCTGTTTCTGATGTTGAGTTAAAAGCTAATGGCTAAAATTGAAGACTAATTTTACGAATTTTAATGATTGGTTTCTTAATGTGATTTTATTTTCTTATAATTAAAGTTAAATAATTGTATAAAAAAAATGTTATGCCAAAAAACGTTAAAAGTGATTTTTGTCAAAATTACTTTTAACGTTTACTTAAAATTACTTATTAAGCAATTTTAATCAGTTTATTTGATATTTATAATATTAGATATCAAAAATAGAAATACCACTCATTATTTAATAAGAAGTAGAAGTAAAAATTTATTTTAAATAAAAAAATAAAAGCACTTTTTCATAAACAAAAGAGTTGACTCTAATACAAAATAGTAATGATTTAAAAACGATGATTTTTTATTTATTCCTTTATTTTTATTATTAATAATATAAAAAAATACAATGATTTTCCGTATATTATAGAGAAGAATATATTATTCAAGTAATTTTTTTTTTTTTGTATGGGTTAAATAAAGTTATATTATATTGACGCATTTCGGTTTACGCCATTTTTAGTATTTCTCATTATTTTAAAATAAAAAAACTTTAGGATTAAGTTCTGTATAAATTTTAATTAAAAATCGACGTTTCGATATACTCCACATGTATCATTATCACAAAAAAAATATTATATAATTTTTCCTGATAATGATATACTTAAAGTATATCGAAATATCGATTTTTTTAATTAAAATTTATACAGAACTTACTCCTAAAGCTTTTTTATTTTATTATAAATGTAATTACCCAAAAGAAGAAAACAAAATGTAAACGAAAATAATTACCGATTCTTAAATCAATATTTACTTATGAAACGAAACGTGTACGCATATATCAAAAAAAAAACTTATTGCAAAAACCGGGCAAGCCATTTAATACTGTCATAACAAACCATAGGCGTGCGAGTATGTATTTATTTATTTAGTCCATATATAGTCGTAGGCAGTGATCGAAGGCCAAATGATCGATAAAATAATTTTATTGATCTTGTACAACAGGTATTTTTACGTAATTTAACTGTTTCCTGTTTGGCGCCAGTCATTATACGTACATTACATACGGCTTACCTATTTATCTGTATTGGTTTACGTACTGTATGTACGTATTTGCTATGTATGATTAAAAACAAAAATTAATGTGAAAAAAATTGCACATAAGTTTTATTTAATATAAAATAAATTACACAAAACTAGTAATTTATGCAACAAATGCGTAAAATAGTACTTTTTTTTAATAAATGCAGCATTTCATGAGTGAATGAAGATATTTATGTATGAGTTCTATCTGTAATTAGAATTAACTTACAAACGAGAATCACAAGTCTGCGCTAGAAAATCTACACCTTATAACCGTGGTTATAAGGTCTATACAATTGAATACTTTATAACCATATTTATAAGGGCTATGCAATTGATTGCGTGTCGGTTTGCTAGCAAACCTACATTTACGCTAGTGTGTAGGGCCTTTAAAAAAGCGTAATTTCCTGCAGCAGCCTCTTAAAAGTGTTTTCAATGGATTCTTATTTATTTAGATATAAATTTATTCAATAACCGGTTAAAATAATTAAAATATACCTTTTTACCGTTTTTCCTTAATCCATCCAGCAAAGGGTTTGACCAAAGTTTATTTATACATTTGTATGAAATAAATGTGATTAATTATAATTACCGATTATTATGTACATATAGTAACTAATTTATCATATTAATAGTAACAGATATACAAAGTATTTTAGATATGTATATACAAATTTCCTTCAAATATACATACATACATACACAATCACGCCATGTACCCAAAAGGGTGTGGCACAAACTCTTTTCAGCATCCCGAAATCAGTCGCCTCCAAACATAATACAATAAAATGGGTTTATGAGTTCTACACAAACTATACATATATTTATATAATTTTAGAGTGAAATAGAGTAAAAATAGAGTGACCCGCATTGGCACATTTTCTTTGGTCAATTATATTTTTTAAATACAACCAACAGGAGACTCTATCAGACTCTTGTTCTAACAAGAGTTTCTGATAGTAAAAAAATTGTCAAAAGCATACGATAAAGTATTCAGGAATGCTAAAAATCGCACGCTAAAATCAAACTACGCATGCTTCTGACTGGAACTCTTATTGGAACAGTCCTTTTGATTTTGCTATAGAATTTAGACATCACCATAATCAAATAATCATTTCATAAATCATAAATTACATATAGACACGTCCAGATTGTATAAGCAAGCCATCATAATATTAGACAATACAATGCATTATTCTTGAGATTAAAAACAATAGACTGTTTAGCACAATTGTCCAATCTTTCTCTCTATGTGTGTGTGAGTGTGTGTGTTGGGTTAGTGTTAGTGTATGCGTGTGTGGTTCGCGTGCTCGGCGAACGGTGTGACGTGTGCTCACATCTGGCATGCGCTCAACTTCGAGCTCTGGCTCCGAGGAACGGGTGCGTGCTAGCGCGCCTCTCTTCACTCACTTCACTCACAATCAGTAGCAGTTATACGTTTCGGTTTTTGGTTTTGGGAAGTAGCCAACACGAACGTTCCCACGCTATGCACACACATATAACCATTGCGTTATGTTATGCTATGCTAGGCTGTATGTGCTCTCTGGTGACAATGTGAGAGACACCTGCGCCAACATCGTACGACCACGAGCCAATCACGACACAGTTTACACACTCACTGCTTAGATTTGTGTGTGTGTGTTTGCTTTTTATAATATTGAGATGTTTTTAATGAATGTTATTGTTTGATTTTGTTTTTTTTTCATAAATTTAATGCTGTTTGTATTTTTCATAATAATATTAAGTTGTATTTGTCTGTTTGTCTATTAATTCTGATAGCTTATAATTCACAATAACACATTAAAAAAAACTTTGAAATTTAGCTAGTTTTTCAGAAAAGCAAATTAAATACTGTACAAGAACTAATGTTATATTTAATTATAAATACTAATAATATATTTGTCAATTTTGTCAGTTTTTATTTATTCAATAACTGTTAACTGAAAATGAGAGCTTATTAGTTTCAGCAACTTCCTATTAAAAAAAAAACCCTATCTATATCATTTAAAAATGCCTATTATAAACAAATTGAATTAGAAAGAAAGAGAAGGATATAGTAATTGTCGCATGCCATCACAATCATTATCTCTGTCTAACACACGAGCCATTACTCTGTCGACCGACAAATCACACGCAAGCTTTCCCATACTTTCAACCGGCACACGTAACTATCTATTTTTTTTACTATTTGATGTTGATTATATTGTACATATATAAACTTACAATAGTTATTTTATTTTTATATACATATAAAGATACATTTCCTTTGATTATTTTTCTCTTTTCGGTGATTTAATGTTTCCGATTGTGATTCTTATCAGTAGATTTTCGTCGTTTTTATACTTTATAGGATACATTGAAATTGTGTAGCTATATTTTTATTCACAAATAATTTTATTTAGCTTGATCAGGCAAGTTTAAATTTATCGGTTGGCATATTCAAATATACTGGGTGTCCCATTTTAATCCGCCACCTGCAATAACTTTAAAATCGTGCATCGGACAAAAAAATGTTACAGATAAAAAGTAAATGGTTTCGAGGGGGACATCTGATGCAGAGACCCTTGCTCCCTCTGGACCCCCTGAGGGGCGGGAAAGGGGGGCAACTTTGAAATCTTAAATAGAACACCCTATTTTTTATTGTAGATTCTGATAGGCCATTAAAAAGTATGTAAATTTTATTTTAAGACTTTTTTTTTATCTTTGATAGATGGCGCTGCAAACAGCATTTTTTCTCAGTTTATCAATCTTCAATTTGAAAAAAAAAGTGTAACTAAGTACGATATTCAAGATTTTTTTAGTTCTTTGGGAAGAGGGGGGGCAAGGGTCACTGCACCAAATATCTTCCTCGAAACCATTAACTTTAAGTTAATGGTTTAGAGGGGTATAACTTTAAGTTAATGGCTTCGAGGGGATATCTGATTCAGTGACCCTTGCCCCTCCCCCTTTTCCCAAAGAACTGAAAAGAACTTGAATATCGTACTTAGTTACACCTTTTTTTTCAAATTGAAAACTGATAAACTGAGAAAAAAAATGCTGTTTGCAGCGCCATCTATCAAAGATAAACAAAAAGTCTTAAAATAAAATTTACATACTTTTTAATGTCCTATCAGAATCTACAATAAAAAATAGGGTGTTCCATTTAAGATTTCAAAGTTGCCACCCTTTCCCGCTCCCCAGGGGGTCCGGAGGGAGCAAGGGTCTCTGCATCAGATGTCCCCCTTGAAACCATTTACTTTTTATCCGAAACATTTTTTTGTCCGATGCACGATTTTAAAGTTATTGCAGGTGGCGGATTAAAATGGGACACCCAGTATATGCAGTCACTGAAGAAACAAAATTTTCGTTTAAACAAGATTAGAAGTATATGGGTAAACCCATATATAGACTACTTTGACATTTCTCGGAAAGTTGGCAACACTGTATTTTAATATTATAATTTATGTGGGCACTAGGAGAAACTTTTCTGAAAATTTGATCAAAATCGAATAAATAATGTAGCCACAATGAATTTTTAAAAAATTTTGTGATTTTTTTCTAGATAAGTTGGCAACACTGTATTTTGTTAAAATTGCATAATTTATTTAAGCACTAGGAAAAACTTTTATGAAAATTTGATTAAAATCGGTTAAATAAAATGGTCATAATAAATTTTTAAAAATTTTACTATTTTTTTTCTCGGAAAGTTGGCAACACTGTATTTTGTTAAAATTACATATATTATATGAATACTAGGAAAATCTTTTGTGAAAATTTGAGTGAAATCGGTTGAATAACATGGCCATAATAAAAAATTTAAAACTTTAGTATTTTTTTTCTCGGAAAGTTGGCAACACTGAATATTAATAAAATTATGTAATTAATGGGAGCATTAGGGAAATATTTTCTGAAAATTTGATCAAAATCGGATAAATCATGTAGCCAATATGAATTTTTAAAAACTTTAGTAATTTTTTTCTCGGAAAGTTGGCATCACTGGAAAAAACCAAAACCACATGACCATCTTGGGCACTAGACAAATTTATCCTGAAAATTTCATTAAAATCGGTTGAACCGTCTAGGAGGAGTTGCGGCCACAAAATTTTGTCTGAGGACCGAGCGAGCGAGCTGACGACGCACATCCATACACCCACATAAACTAAGTTCAGATTCGTCATCTACAGGCTATATGAAGGATTTTTATACAATTTTTTTTTTTTTTTTGAAAATGTTACAGACACCGTACCAAACGCTATACTACTTTTTCCTTGCAGTCAAAGTAGTAAAAAGGAAAGTCTGCAGTTTTTAATGGATACAAATTATATTTAACAAAATGTTAATAATATGTTAATAATCTAATAAATACATTTTGGATTAATAGATTTTTAGAATACGATACTGTTTCAGCAACCGAGCGTTAATGTATTTTTTTGTAAATAAATATATGCAAAAATAATTGCAGAACTGTAGAGTTTACTGTTATCGTAGTAAAATTTTATAGCTATTTAAATACTGTTTGTTATGTCATTAAGCAGGTTAAGAATTATTATATTTTTATTTGCCAAAACAACTTAATTTTTGATCAATTTGCAATATTCAGATAAGACAGAGTGTAAAATTGGTTACCAAAATTTTATTGGCATATAAAAATTGCATAATATTAAAATCAAATGACAGATTCTTCAATTGATAAAGTATTTCCAAAAAAATTATCTAGAATTTTAAGATTATTATTATTATTTTTGAATATTATATAATAAATTTGTTATTTTTTTTCATTATTAGTTTTAATATTTTATATTGGCAATAGTAACAAAAGCTAACAACAGTTTTTAGTAAATTTTAAATTCACTCGAACCACAAACACCGACCAAACTCAGAAAATCAGAAGATGACTGAAAAGTCGAAACGCGTCATTGCTAAAAACAATAACGAACCTGATAGGGAATTTAATAACATTATAATTAATCGTAACGCAGGTTTAGGACGCAAGAACAAAAGTTTATCTTTTGACATTAATATTAAAATATATAAATTTTAATTTTTTGTGTTGTTTTATACAAATAGCCATTATAAGGAATTATTTCCTTACATTTCTGAACTGTTTATTTTTAATAGAGTTGTATATCTTTTTTCTGATCAAACTATGTGAACAAGTAGAAAAATGGCTATTCCATATTAGTTAATATAATTAATGCAAAAACTATCAATTTGGATCCATAACGGATACAGATGTCTTCCTGTTTTTTTCGTTAAGATGATTCTCATTTTATGTACATCATTAACGCTCAGATTAACTGTCAATTAACGACAAAATTACTCAGCGGTGGTCCATCAAACAATTTAATGATCAGCTATTGAAAAATACCTATATTACTTGTACATATTTATTTTTTGTTTTTGTTTTTGAACGTCGATAAATTCGAAATTCTATTGAAGTGAAAATTGATGGATTTACGTACATACATAGTTACTACTTTAGTTTGCAACTAATTTTTAAAATAATGCATAATATATTGAAAATATAAAAATGGAATTCTAAATCAAATTTAAAAAGTATATTGATTTCTCGAATTATAAATCAGATAAATATGGTATATGTGGTGTAAATAGGAGAAATCGGGTATGCAATAGATTAGTGTATGATGAGTGTGGAATTGAAAAAAATGTAGCAAAAGTTGGTGTTAGTCAGTTAAGATGGTTCGGACATGTTGAGCGAATGTCTAATGAACGTTTGGTTAAAAAGATTTATTTGAATGATTTTGATGGTATACGTTTGCGTGAACGTCCGATGAGTAGTTGGAGTGGTATGATTGAGAGTGTTTTGCGTGAGCGAAAGTTTCCAAGTAGTAGGAATAGAAGAGCATGTATGAGAGGAATTATGAATGTAGATGAAGCGAAAGTTGCTTGTTTGGATAGGAATGTTTGGAGGCGACTGATTTCGAGTGAATGAAAAGAGTTTGTGCCACACCCTTTTGGGTACATGGCGTGATTGTGTATGTATATATGTATGTATAAATATGGTACATTTTAATGCTAGTATAGTAAAAATTATTGTATTTGAACACTTCTAAAACATAAAATACATAAATTTGTAAAAATCTGCAATCTACATAAATATTTATGTATAATAATCATTTTATCTTAAAATTTTATTCATACATAACTCGTCATATTTTCAAAAAATAAAAAATAATAAAAAAGTGGAATAATCACAGCGCACACTTGATTAAACAAGTCTAAGCGTTAAAGTATACATATTGCATATGATATTATCAGTGCATCATGCAAGATTAGAATCGATACAAAAACACGTACAAATAGTGGAGTAAAAAATTCGGAGTATGAGATCCAACATGATCTGTATTTTCTCACGGAATCTCGTGCTGATTTTGATAACTTCACGTAGTGAATATATTAAAACACTTAACTTGGTTACTAGCTTTGGTTTAATTAGCAAAACGGAAGGAGACACTCACTATATTCCTAAGCAACACAACATTATCTTATATAGTAGTTATATTAATGTGATGCGTGCATATAGGAAAAACGATTTTCCATTTTAAACCGAGTCAATATTATGTATGTAGACGTAATAGTAAGTGCCTGGTTGATATTCATCTGTTTATGATTAACTTACGAGTAGACGAAGCCATAAGCGACTTGGATTATTAATTTATAACTCAATCGGTTTCTGATGTTCTCATAGATGTTGTAATATTGTACATTGTAGCAAAATAAGTAAATTTATAACGGTAATCAGAATATTAATTTGTTTATAAAGTATTGCAAATATGGCAAGCTGGGAATCAATGTTACATCCTAGTTTATTTTTTATAATATTAATTAATTAATACTGTAAGGTAAATTTATTGTTATGTCTATCATTTTATTGAAAAATTATGAAATATACATATTTACAGGGTCATACAAATAAGTAACTTCAACCGGTACTTCAAATAAGTTCAAAATTATTGTTTAATGCTCTGCTTATATTATTTATTTTTGTTTCAGATATAAATTATCAAAATCAGCGTGTAATAAAACTGTAAGTTAGTAAATAACATATAATATGTTACATACACTAACACTAAGTTAAATGTAAAATACATTAAAATAGTAAGAAATGGGAGTTTCTATTTGATAAAAATAAGATTCTAATGTTTTTTGAACTTCAAGTTTACATAAATATTCTGGGCACATTTTTAAATACATTATTTTAATTATTTTTTTAATGAAAAGGTAGCCCAGAGCTTCCTTAATAAGGCCCCGTTTACAAATTTCAAATATTTGAAATTCAATATATTGCAATATGAAATTGTTACATAAAAATACATAAAAATGTAAAATGATAACATAATTGAACACACAATAAAATAAATATCAAATTAAAAATAAAAATTTCACATTTTGCAGATAATTATTTGAGAAGGTTAAATTTAATCATCGCAGGATAAGAAACTTTTACAGTAACAAGGTTTAAAAAATTACGTATCACATAAAACTAACTACACATCAAAAGATATAATATACAAAAAAATATTTAACACAATATCCTTGATCCTTTTAACAATAATTTATTTTTTTCAATAATTTAAAAAAAAAAAAACAAAATTAACATGTCTAATTGTTTTTATAATGCAAAATATAAAACTACAGGTCAGGGATATGTAAATTACAATGTAATAGTTGTGAAGGGGTGTATATTGGTCAAACTGGGAGAAGTTTTGGCACCAGGGTTAGAGTACATTTGAGTGCTTTCAAAACTAACAAAGACACTTCCACTTTTGCTACACACTTATTAGAAAACAACCATAAAACGGATATTACAATAACACCATTGCATTTTGTTGACAAAGGTTTAAAACTAAATTTATTGGAGTCCCTAGAAGTTACAAAGTGTAAGAAAAACCTAAACACAATTTTACTGAATGACCAGTTGGACCTAATACACCCCCCACCCCGTGTTCAATAGCTGTCTATAAACTGTTTGTATACATTTATGTTTTTTATGTAGTTTGTATTCGTCTGACGATGGCCTAACAGATTGAAACTGCAGTTACGAGAATAAAGTTTTTAGTGATATAACAAAATTATTTTTATTTATCTTATTTCCAAAATTAACTTGTTTATGTGTTATGTAAACTAAGTTATAAAATTTTATTAATGACAGAATTTAGTGATAAGAACCTAATTTTAATTTTATATAATTTAAAAAAAAATACGGAAAGGTTAAAACAAATTAATAAAATGGAAAATTTGCTAAACATATGTATCTACTTGTAAAATATAAAATTACTTTATGGACTATAAAGATTGATTTTTATAGTTTTATAGAAAAACTTGAAATAATAAAAATAAATTAAGTATATGAATGAATTACAAACTAAACTTGTTGACTATGAAATTAGTCGATCATAAAAATATAAAATTAAATGGTACATATGGTATTTTTTCAGTCACACTTTAAAGGAAATATTTTAGGTAAATTAATTTTAAAAAGTGTTTTATTGATTTTGTTTTTTGGAATTATGATTCGTACATATTACTTTCTTATTATTACAGAAAGTATCTCAAAAACAAATTGAATAAAACTCAGAATAATTTCACGTAATATATTACTAAGATATATAATAAATAGTTTATTGCTCTTTATATTAAATTTTTTATTTGTTTGAAAATTACTATACATCACTTAAGTAAGTATGAGTAAACTTATACGTATATAGTGGTTTATACTTAAATATAATTATAGAAATATTAGTTCGGCACTATTTAAAACAAGATAGAAAATTATAGAGCACTCTGTTTTTATACTAAGTAATTTACAGACATCTCATATAATTGTAATTATAAGCAATGCTTAAAGATCATGGAAGTGTATGGCGCCAATTTATATCAAAAATTGGAAAAATATATATCTATAGAGAATCTTCATGAAATTATATAGTTATTTTTTTATATAGTGTTTACAGATTATATATTTAAAATTAGTTATTAGTTTTATAGTTACGATATTAATTTTTGAAATAAATTAATTTTGTTTTAATTAAAAACGTTTATGCAGTTAATTATTTGTGATTAAAGACTATTAACGTGCATTAAATAAAATTAAAATGATATAATTTTATGGTATTAAGTATTTATAATAAAAATTGAAACGGTTATTATTTCTGTGAAAATTAATAGTAGCCAATAATTTTATATTTACATTAAAAACATATATAGTTAATACGTAGTTAAACGAAGCAGTAATAAACATATTGTTTGTTAAGATTTTTTAATACTAGATTGGATTATTTTCCAGTACTGAAAATTTTATGATAAACATAGTTATTAAAAAAAAATATTAAGAAACCAGGGGTGGTCAGAATGAAAACTAAGAATAATTGAAACAAAACGAATTTAATTACAAAAATTGTCGAAAAAAAATTCAAAAAGCCAAGCGACAAATTATAAAACAATTTTATCACAAAATGCAATCGGTGACAAAAAAGTTAAAAAATAATAAATAGAAAAAAAAGGTGTAAAAGAATTCAAGGGGTGGTCAGATAATAAAAACAATATATCCACCAACATCCGGCGACCTTGCATTTCGGCCTCACTGTATAGCATGCACATACACATACGGTCACATATGCAAGGCCATTGTATTTACAGGAAGGTCATTATATAGTCAACAATACAACTGTATTATTATCATATGTGTGTGTGTGTGTGTGTGATTCTCTGATGTATTGTTATGTTGTGCATTTGTATGTATGTAAATTTGTAAATAAAAACGTGTAACACTTCGTTTGATTCTTTGATTGATACGTAAGAATGTGTATGCACGTGACAATCCGGCGCGTGATTGAGCGTGATAACTATCGGCTATGCTAGTCTACGCCACTGGAATGTGTGCGTGATTTGTTTCGTTAAGCTAGTTTTCATTATGCATACATAATTGTCTATTAAAATTTAAAAAAATAGTATTTACAGTTCAAACAAAAGTATATGTTCATCTAGGTAGAAAATAATGTTTATATTAAAAATTGTGTCAAGTGGTTTTTCTTTAAACTATGAAAATAGGTTTGTTCGATTGACTCTCTTGTGTTTTATTGAACAACGCCGCCATAGATAATGCAGTGAAAATGTTAGAGTTTATATTTTAAATATAATCGATTTTCAATCAAATAAAAAAATTTCACTATATTTAATATTTTGTAACAGTGAAGAGTGACATTTAAAAACTAAAATGTAAAAATCTGTTTTCTTGTTATAAACAGCAGCTGAGATCTGTCACCATCTCTCTTAATTAAGCCATCAAAATATCGTTAAATTTAGTTAAATTTTGTACAAATTTATATAGCGTAAACATTTTATTTCAACTATATATGTCAAGCTAAAATTTTATGAATATAAATTTTGTAAAATTTCACCAACACACTTATTAAAAAAAAATCTCTTGCTTTATTTATGTTCTGGCTGAATGTTAAGAAAATATCCATATAAAGAAATGATGAAATATTTCATATGTTTTTTTAAGACTTTCAATCAACAAATTTAGTATTTGTGGCTGCTTTGGTTCTGATTTATGATATGTCGAATTTATTTTATTTTTATAGTATACTTGATGCGCTAAATAGGTTGTAATTAATTAAAAAACGAAGTAATTAATTTTTATTTTCAGAAACGAGAATTTTATTTTGGAGAGTAACATTTTTATTTACTTTAGTATAAGTTATTTTTATATAAAATATTTACGTGTTTTTTAGATTGTAATCTTTTACTGACGTTACGTACTTTTTAAAAATTTATTTGTAACTAAAATTAAGTACTTGTTGTTTAAGTACTTTGACATAATGACAATGTACATATAGTATAATATGTCATAATAATAATAATAATAATACAATATTTGTTGATGACGTATTTTTGGTGAACCAGTTTTATTTTTTTTGTTGGGAGAAAGAACTAAATAATTTCTATACAATTAAAGGATTCAATTCGATCTTTAAATAAACTGAAATGATAAATAAGCCATATCCGTAAAATATAATTATGCAAAATTATTATCCAATATTTTTCTACACATTATTATTTCTAAAAGTATTATGTATTTCCAACGTCATTCACAATATGTACATATTACCAGTGGCGCAGCCAGGATTTTATCTTGGGGGGGGGGGGGGCAAGGATTTTATCTTGGAGAGGCAAAAAGTAAAGCAAATACTAACCAGATTTCCACTTTATCTTACATGAATTGAATAATTATTAATAGTTTAAAATAATGAACGTTGGCTCAATATTTTGGGGTAAATAATTGTAGCGTTAGAAGTGACTGCTGAATATATGACTAAACGAATAAAAATTGTGTTAATTATGCTAGTCTTGGAGGGGGGCTAGGCCCGTCGCCCCCCCCTCCCCCCTTGGTTGCGCCACTGCATATTACTGATATTTCTATTTACTATTCTTCCAATCTTCATTCACATGTAATGTAGTAATAAAGTTGCAAATGCATTCTGTATATAAATTGTAAGACGTATATACTATTGAATGGTAATTTAGGAATAGTTCACACTCAGACAGCTAGCAATTATCGTTTATTGACTAACCATCAATATTGTTAGTCTATTGCGCACACAGCAGAATTACACTTTAATTATTGCAAATTTTGTTGCTTGCTTTGATGTTCGAATTTAATTGTTATTCCACAATCAATCGCCAATTACTACTTTACTCATTCTTCGGTTTTTTTGTTTACTTTTCTTTTGTCATGTTTGTTTTTTTTTGCACGTTCTTAGGGAATAATCGATGTTACTTCTTTGACGGCGTTTCCGTGTTTTAACTTATGTATATGTATGGTAGAAACAGAGAGTCTCAACAGGTTTTGTTGATGTACTGTTACACTTCGGTCTTGAAATATATCATTTTATAAATTGGATAAAATTTTGCTCAGACTTTGAATTTGTTTTTTTATATACATATTCGAATTTATTTATAAGTATATGTCATTCTTTGGTGCTGTTGATGCTACAAGTTTGATTTTAAAATCGGTTTTAATTGATTTTAAAACATTGCAACTATCACTTGACCAGGACTAAACATATAAAAATAAAACAATCAAAAACCAAATTTTAGTACCAAGTTTTAGTGATTTAGAACCTACTAAACGCTGTAGGTTTCTTGCTTGGCTATGTGCACCATTAATAATGCAATTATGATTTGTACCTTGAGCATATAGTCCCATATTTCGCTTAAAAACTACTGAAATTAATTTACATTAATGCCCGTACGCATAAACTATTTTCGTTAAATGAAGTAAGTAATTTTTCTATGTATATTACAACGAAATTTTCTACGCGATCCAAGAATTTTCATTTTAACGTACCATTATATTTAACAAAAATGTTTATGCATAAATCTAAAACATAGTACTTTAATAAATATTAAAATATTTTTAGTGTCAATTAATGAAACATTTTGAGAAGGTCTGTTTAAGTGTGTAGGTTTGTGTGTGTGTATGTTTGTATGTGGGAACCGGTACCGGTACTATAAGATCGATTTTATATTAGATGATCATTTCCTTTCGAACGTGAGAAAAATTTACTTTACAAGTTTACACAACACACATACAGATACTGTATCACTGCACTAACATCAAACTCAGGCACACATCAAATCATACATATATATTTATTGATATTAATAATATATATATAAATAACTCTATCTAATGCATATTTTATACACCGTCTTCCTTCTAATTTTATCTTTCTATGCGTACGCTTATTAATTATTATTCTACTTAGATTGCAAAAACAGAAAATTAAAGAAATGTCTTGGAAAAATACAAATGTTTTTAGAGTGAGATCTGAAAAAGTTTTTTTTTTTAGTTTACTTATAAATGTATGTACATTTATTTTGACGTTAATTTATGTTTTTCATATCCGTGGCAAAAGGATTAAATCAGTTTTATGTGAACTTTAAACACGGAAGATTAAAAAAAATGCTAGAAAATTATTATAATCAACTAAGTCTTCCCATCAACATTATTCAATTAACAATATAATATAATTAGATATATTTTTGTGCTATAATGTAATTTAACGATATTATTTTTATGTAGGAAATTATGGTCCGTATTCTCACCTCTTTTGTTTATAAAAAAGTGCTTTTATTTTTTGTTTTGAAATACATTTTGATTTTTATCACTAATCAAATATGAATAATATTCTGTTTTCGATATATTTTTTTATATAAAATATTATAAATTTTAAATAAACCAATTAAAATTGTTTAATAAATGATTTTAAGTGAACATCAAAAGTAACTTTGGACAAAAATTACTTTTAAAAGTGAAGTGAGAATACGGACCTATGTTATTTTTATCTATAAAAATAATTTTTGAAGTTTTTATTTTAGTTATTTATATTTAAAATTATAAAAATAATATGTAACCTAATAAATAACATTGTAATTATATGTGTATTAAAAAAACTACATATTCATATATTATACCACTTTATATAACTAATAAAAAATGTAAACACTTTCGTGACTACACACACCAATCAGATTACATTTCAAATAAAGTACATTTAAAATCTCTAATTATTTATAGTTAAATATACACACACATACACACACAAGTGTGCTTAACTCTAACATTCTTCCGTAGCCCCTCCTACTTTAAATCAAAACACATAACCAAAACTATTTCAACCTGTACTTTTTCGGTGTACACAAACACACTTTACGCTTTACATCTAAATAAAATAAGTCTAGAAGAGAAAAAAAAGCCGTACGAGAAAACCAAAAGCAAAATAATAATAATAAAAAAAAAGACGGTGTAGTATAGTCGCACCTGCCGCTTGTTCCCACGGTACGATCCGTGGGCCGGAAATGACGTGTTACCCGTGCGGTCACCAATTAGTGGAACGCACGTGAGTGCAACGCCACTGTACGGCCGAATGATACATCTGAACTAATCGCACGGGTTTGCAAACTGTTGCACAGTGGATTCTACAAAATTTTGATTTTAAATATCTAACTTAGATTTGGTTGCAAAAGCATAAACAGAAAATGACTGCTGTGCGAAATGAGATATTTACGTGGGGTATGTGGTGTAAATAGGAGAGATCGGGTACTAAATACGATTAGTGTATGATGAGTGTGAAATTGTTAAAAAAATGTTGTAGCAAAAGTTGCCGTGTTAGAGTCAGTTAAGATGGTTCGGACATGTTCAGCGAATGAGTCTAATGAACGTTTGGTTAAAAAGATTTATTTGAATGATTTTGATGGTATACGTTTGCAGGTGGACGTCCGATGAGTAGTTAGAGTGTTATGATTGAGAGAGTGGCTTGCGTGAGCGAAAGTTTCCAAGTAGTAGGAATAAAAGAGCATGTATGAGAGGAATTATGAATGTGGATGAAGCGAAAGTTGCTTGTTTGGATAGGAATGTTTGGAGGCGACTGATTTCGGGATGATGAAAAGAGTTTGTGTCACACCCTTTTGGGTACATGGCGTGATTGTGTATGTATGTATGTATGATTTAAAAAAGATTTTTTTACAGAATACTACTTCGTTTCGTCTTACCTATAGCGGACCTTACACGGTGAATCTGGAATAACAGTCTGACTGGAAAATTAGACTGTTATTCCTGACTTTAATAACGAACCTCCCCTTTATATTAGTCAAATTGACAGTCTGAGATCAACTGAAACAAACTGAGATCTCAGCAATCAATGCTTTAAATGACTATTTAAAAATTACTGCCGTATGGACGAAAATCATTTTAACACGTTGATCACCACCATTTTGACACAGTATTTAGCTGTTACCTTAAAATTCTTTGTGCGATTGATATTAAACATTAAGCAGTGATTGAAGCTCGAATTTCCAAATATTTGAAAATCCGTCAATCCATTCTTAACTTTACACATTCAATCAGAATGTCAATCTTTTATCTGAATGTCATTACGAATGATCGTGTAAGGTCCACTTATGGCACTATTGACAGAATTTTGCTTGTAATTATGAAATTTATATAATAAAATGTTCTCAGAAGCCTACGAACGAATCGTAGACTTTCCTCGTAAGTTAAGTGTTAAGTAAGCTTTGTGCGCAAGCTCAGGTCGGTAAGGAACTCAGTCAGTCCGCGAGCCGAAGTCGATTTACGTTTTAATGCTAATTTATTCCGATGATGATGGAGACACATAAGATCGCTGGCGCCGACAACTGGACAACTCTGTAGACTCCCAACAGCTAGAGTCTTCTTTCTTTACAATGCGCGTTTTAATTTATTTGCATGGCGACAAATTAATGGTGCGCTAAATTATTGGAAGCAATGTCGTTCCGAATTACAATTATTGTTAATTTAATTGCACTCTTGATGATATTGTTGGTTTCTTGTTATTGAATATTAATTTAGATAGACACTATGTACATAAAATTAGTATCTTCAGTTTGTATACAGAATAACTATATCATTATTTAATTTTATTAGTCGTAACTTTACGATACATTTTGGATAAAATGAGATAAAATAAATAGCAAAGGCCCGTATTCTCACCTCTTTTGTTTACGAAAAAGTTCTTTTATTTTTTGCTTTTAAATAAATTTTTACTTCTATCTCTTATCAAATATGAATAGTATTTATTCTAATTTTTCATATTTTTATTAAATGACTACAGTAGTTCTATTCTATAAATTTATTCAATACGATGACGGTCTGTTCTGTGGTGGCTACAGCAGATTTTTTTAAATGAGTTTTTCCAAAATCGAGGCTGTAAAATAAAGTTGTCATTTTACATAAAAACCATTGTAAAATATACATATTATTTCAGCAAAATCGGTAGTTTACATACATTTTTTGTAAAAATAATATAATTTTGTAATTTTAAATAAAATAATTAATTTATTATATTATATATGTTTTTTACCGAAAAAGTAAGAAAACTTACATAAAATATACGTATTTTATATCTATATAATATACATATCCATAAATTTACATATTAAACTTGTGTAAATCAGTTGCTCCGGATATTTATGTAAAATTACCAAATTTTTTGGTACATTGTAGCTAAAATGCTTTCTCGTACTGGAAAATGTAGGTTCACCAAATTTTTCAAGATAAAGTTTAGTCCATTCGCACAAACAAATAAATAATTATATAATTTTAATTTATTTAATAGTATATGATAAATAATTGTACGTTTTACTGGTACTGACAAAAAAAAGCCTTTATTTTCTCTAAAAAAAAACCTTATGCACATGTTTAAAGGTTTGAAATAATTTTTTCATCTAATATAAGCGACATCGGAACACTCCCACAATCATTAAGTAGGATATAATATCGAAAGAAAGAAAGACAAAAAAAAGCTAATAGTGCGTCATTTAAGTAATCATCAATCAGTGACAGTCACGTGGGTGGGAGACATACTCTCACACACACACACAAACAATTTCCTTTGCGACAAAGTCATCTCGGCGTTTGCGCTCTTGCTTGTTTGTTTCATTCATTTCGACATGGTTAATCATATCATAATGTGTCAAGCAAACCGACCGGTTTATTATATTATTATTACGTTATGCGCGTTCTGTTACGTTGATTATACGTTACGCTTTATTAAAGTCTTAGTTGTTTAGAAATTTACTAGATACGTTTTTTTTTTAAACATAAAGTTTTTTGATGCGTCATGGATTTTTCAGATGTAAAAAAACGAAATAAAAAATATTTTTAGAACTTTCTCTCTTATAATTTTCATGTATTACGATTGAATATGTTTAGTGATTTCAACAAAAATTATGTTGAAAACATTTAATTTCTAAAATATGTATACGGGTCATTCCATGCCAAATCACTCGGTCAAAAACTTTTGAGTCTCCGATTTGGCTGAAACTTGGTGCATAGCTTCCTTGTGACATAAAAATAAGGTGGTCTGGCCCAAAGAGTCGTATTCTGAAGTGTATTCACTTATAATCTAAAAATAGCACTTTTAACGATTTTATAGCGTTTTGGCACTTTTTGAGATGAATTTGTATATTTTGACATAAAATATCAATTAAAAATTTTTTTTTCATCAGAGGGGACTTAAAAAAGGTTAAAAAATTCATTAAAACAGATATTTTTATGTCCCCAATCAGATTTTAGGCTGGAAAACGCCAAAATTCAGTGTTTCACGTTTTCTTCAATTCCCAAAATACATATTTTTTGATTTGGCTGAAAATTTACCAAAAGGTAGATGAAACTTAGGGCTTTCACTGGTAAAAATCCTGTTCACTTTTTTTCATGGCGAATAAAGTTACATGCAAAAATAGCAGGGTGAAAATTTGGGTGTTCAGTGTCATTACAATAAAGTCGACTTTTTGTTATTTAAGATGAGTGCAGTTGAAGGTCAAACAACAACAGAAAAATTAACATTAAAAATCAAAATATATACCTCTACCTAAATAAATAAACCTAAATTGTTCATAACTTGATATTTTCTAATAGTACTTGTTCGTGATCAGTTGATGTTTCTCATAGTTATTTAATATCATCACACGCGTGTTTGCTGCCCACTTGTTGATCGTGTGAAAAACAGAAACGAGAGCACGTGTTTTGATTAACGCATGCGCAGAAATTACTCACTTCCGCTGTTGTATAGGGTGCCCTAAAGCTATTTGCCCGGTTTGTCATATCACGTATATTATGTGCAATTTGATTTATTACCGACTTATTACTTTTTACGAAGTTTTCTGCATTTTGTTCTCCCCTCAATATTTTTTGCTTTTGTTGTATTACTGTAATTATATTGAATACTGTTAAAGTTTGTTTGTTTTTTTAATAAAGACATATTAACAAAGGTAATAATAAAAAAATTATTGAGGAAAGAAGTATCAAATAATTTGTTTGTGTATAATAGATAACCTAGTTCGTAATCATAGTGTATATTTGATAATATAGATAAGATATATACTATAGACTAGTTTAAATGTCAAGTTTTCCAATTTTTATTTGAAATTTATCAAAGTGTCTAGGTGATTTGAGACTATATTTACTGGTGTTGTGCCACTTGCGTACAAATATTATTTAGTGTCACTTGCGTACAAACAAGGGTCGGGTCAAACCCAGGTAGTGAAGCTAGTTAGGTCGAGTGTCAGATGCGTACAGCGGTTTGGGAAGGGTCGGTTTGGGAAGGTCGAGGAAGGATGAAGTCCTTCTGGGAAAAGTGTGAGGAAAAGTTTATGTAATTATTATTACAAATTTAACATCACGAATTTAAGCATAATTTATTATAATATAGTAAAAAGTAACGAAGTTGGTAAACGATATGAATTTATTAAATATTAATCTACACAAATCAAATTTAAACCAATAAATATAAACTTGATCAATTTTAACATTAAATACTGATTTGATTATTTATATTATATATATTATAAATATTATATTTTGACCATAAGCACAACTCGACCCTTCCCAAACCGCTGTACGCATCTGACACTCGGCCTACCTATCTTCACTACCTGGGTTTGACCCGACCCTTATTTGTACGCAAGTGACACTAAATAATGTTTGTACGCAAGTAGCACTATTTCATATTTACTAATATTTTTAAATTTATTCAGTGCTCTAGGAAATCGAGTGATCACTTTTGCTCCATCTTGTATTTGGATTTTTTATTTATTCTTATTTTTTACCTAAAACAAGTAACCAGTCATTGATGCATAATAGCCAAATCAATGATTAAGTAACTTGTAAAATTATTATTACTAAAAAAACAAAACCAAATTTAAAATAATATAATAGGTACAGTAGAACACAAGAGAAGCAATGCTTTCCTTTCTTTAATGGACGTTTCGCCTGATCAAATACATCTATAGACATTATACAATAATAAATCGATTTGTGGTCACGTAAATCGAATACAATAAACTCAGCAATAATTCAACATTCAATTCATCTATTTTATATATGGAATAATAGCACAGTATAGTATATACACTTGTTTATGTACATACATCTAACACTAAATATGTATAGTCGTGTGCCAAAGCAGCGTGGGAATTTCAACTTGGCAAAACTGACCACCTCATATTATCAACCTGTTTTCTATCTTTGTCTAACTTATCCAACACCTATATCTATATAGTTATATGTATCTAGTGTTTCCTGTCAGACAAAGAGAGATAGAGACTACAATGAGGCAACTGTTTTACTCAGGCCGACACACTGCCCAATCACGGCACACTATGATTATTTATTATTAACGTGAAACGTGTTACGTGTGTAAAACTTCTTGCCTGCTTATGTATGTATGTATATATATGCAACGTATAGTTACTTCTTTAGTAGTAACTTTTTTTGTGCTTTGCTTTTAGTTTAATTTTGTTGGTTGTTTTTCGTATTTAAGTTGGCTGTCCTGGTTTTGTTTTATCGTGCGATATAATGTTTTTATAATTAGTTGAGATGGTTGCCGAGTAACAATAAGTATCGTGTATGTTTATGATTTTGAAGATTTGATATATTTAGAGTCAATTACATAGAACATTATTAAGTATATCAATGAATTAACTAGGCAACTAGAATGTCAATTGACCAGTCAATTTTTCAAAGACAGTTGACAATCTACATGTCTATATAATTGACTGATTCAGTATAATCGTTAACTTTATTTTTTTTTTAAATGAAAAACGTGTGACAAGAAAAAAATAAAAGACAAAAAAAAGTGAATTGTAAGAAATGATCGCCGGGGTTTTTTTAATTTTTAAGGTCAAACGTACCCAAAAATAGCATTTGTGTGTAAAATATACAAATATATAATATATTTTGTATGACCGTATGTATAGAAAAGCACGCTTTTATTTTATTTTGTGCTTGTAACTTACGTTAGAAGATTTTTCACAATTGCAATATCTTTTATGTTTCCATAGCACTAGAGGTAGAGGAACATAATTTGTCAGTTTCAGCAGTTCAGTTCAGATTTCAGATGATTAAAAAAAAAAACAAAGAAAATTAATTATTATGAATGCGAATTACAAACTAAACTTGTTGACTATGAAATTAGTCCATCATAAAAATATAAAATTAAATTGTACATATGATATTTTCTCAGTCATACTTCAAAGTGTATTTCAGTCAACAATAATTAATTTTTTTAAGTAAATTAACTTGTTTTTTTGAATATTTTTTCTTGCATACGCCAGTTTAGCATTCTCTTTGCAAATGTTCATCTAACCATCCCAAACTTAAATTATTTCTAGAAAATATAATTATGTTTCATTACTATCAAATTATATTTAAAAGTGAAAACACTATAAATATAAATAAGAACATAGTACACGGAATAACTTGAAAATATAATAACCCGACAATTATTACCAAACAAAAAAAAACAAGTTTGTAAATCGGAGATTCACTTCCAAACAGTAAACGAAGAGCCTATGGGTTGTCTCGTGTCTGTAGCTTGCAGGCGCGCTTGGTGAGTTGAATCGAAGCAGATCAAAAGAGCGTGGGAACTGTTTAACTCCGGAACCGTAGCACCGGTGAGCCGTTGCCGGAACGGAACAGTGGTACCTTATAGCTAGAAAGAGGCGCGCACTTTACCACTTAGTTACCGCGGCCGGCTTGCAGTTGGATCGTTCGCCACAGATCGTGGCACGTTCTCGACAACAAGCTCCCTAGGCTTGCAATCAAAGCAAACCGGCACCAATGCCTCTATGCCAAACAATATGATTTTATAGAATTTGGTGATTGAAATGATGCGTTAGAATGGAAACTTTGGGGTTTGTCTTGATGTATATTTGAATTGAGTGATATATTGGTTAAAAGAATATATGTGAATGGTTTTGAAGGTATACGTCCGATTAGTACGAATAGATGGAGTGGTATGATTGAGAGTGTTTTGTCTGAGCGAAGATTTTCAAGCAATAGGAATAGAAGAGCATGTATGAGAAAATTATTGTCGGTATTGTGAAAAAAATTTGTATTACATGCTTTTGGGTACATTGCGTGATTGTGTATGTATGTATGTATACGTAGAAAGTTATCTAAAGTCAGTTTTACTTAAAATTATTTAAAAATAAAATTACAAAAAAAATCTACCTAATATAATAATAAATTTTTTGTATTCCGTTAAGTTATACTGTCAATAACACAGTATTTATTAAATCATAACTTGATTTTTAACCAATCACAACTCTTTAAAACTTAACATAGCTGTAAATTATGCAACCACTAATTTGGTATTGCTGTTAGAATTTCGTACTATTTGCTAAAGTTACTTATTTGGATGGAGATGTTTGGAGGAAACTGATTTTGAGATAATGGAAAGAGTTTGTGCTACACCCTTTTTGGTACATGAAGTGATTGTGTATGTCTGTATGTAGGATAACGTATAATTTTCGAATTATAATTTCAAAATTTAAACATTGTGAAGAATTTTGTCTAGTTTAACCAAAATTGTATTATTTATAATTATCGATATCTGTGAATAGCAGCTCGATATTATTTCCTATATCTTAAAGCTCGTTTCTTACGATGAACAAATCTATTTTGCAATCGCCCTGTCGATAATAAGTCTTGCACGCGACCTGATAAGTTAGACAGTAACAACCTAAGTAATTTCGTTATACAATCGAAGCCGTAAGTTTAAGTTAAGCTAGCCTATATCGCCAATCCGCATCTTGTATTTGTAAATTGTAATGGCCTGTGTACACCATCAGTTTATTTTTCGTGTAAACACGCTTCTCTACTTACCCATAACAAGCGCGCACCGCTCTCTCACTACGAAGAACATTACCACAACGTCAGAAAGAGAATATTACAAAACTTCTGTCTAATTCTCTTTCTTGATGGATCGTGATGTGAACAGATATTGCGATATATCTAGTTGAAGTTTTGAATTTTCTCTTCCGGAATTTTTAATTCGAAATTAGCTTTAAAGCAATGTTTCATACGCGCGCAGTGAAAAATATTTGACACTATTCAGTATTTGGGACACACCAAAATTAATGTAAAAGTTACACTAAAAAAAAGAGTCTATAAATACACATGCTGATGTATAAATACTAATATTTTTAACACTATTGTAAAATGTAATTTACATACAAAAAAATAGTATCATTTTTTTTTACATACTAATGCTGTAAAAAATGAAAATTGTTTAAAAAAAATATGTTCCCTTATAACTTAATATCCACGAAATAGATTTAAATGGAAGTTTTATTAATAGTTGAGTCGTTTTTCGAGAAATGTTCTACTATGAGGCAATGTAGCGAACGTTGTAAACGATATAAATTGACCAAAAACTGTAATAAAATTAAATTGGTTTTAAAATAGTGAATCTCGTAGCAAAGTACAGGCTTCATACTACATAGTTTCAAATAAAATAGATAAAATGTAGATAAAATAACGAATGTTATTGATAATATTATTAACATTTAGTCATCTAATTAAAATTAATTATATTAGATTGGTGTATAATTATCAGGCGTGTTTTAAACAATATTTATTATGAAAAAAGAAACATAAAAATAAAAAATAACCCGCCTACAAAAACGCCTGATAAAAAGCTATTTTTTTATGTATTAATATAAGTCTTCAAAAAATTATATTTAATAAAATAAAATATTTTGTTTGATATTTACACATTAATAACAATTTTAAAAAAATTAGTAATAAATTTTAAGGTATAAAAAAAAACAAATAACATTAAAAAGTAATATTCTTCAACAACAACAAAAAAATTAATTTCCAAATTTAATTTGTATTCCAGCAAGCGTGAGCAATTACCTAGATTCAAAATTCGTTTTAAAATTGAAATGAAACGAAATAAACCTACCGAAATCATAAACATAAATATATACATATGAAGTAGCATATTACAGTCGCCAGAAAGCAATCAACGTTAATTTAAAAGAAAGATTCTTTTGTCTCTTTCTTGCACACGTATTCAGACAGACAAATTTCAAGTAATTATCCGTGAACAGTTGAAGAAAAAAGCTGACAGTAGAAAATATTCATAAAGTGACAGATAGAAATTTGTTTCAGTTATACCGTAAAAAATCAGGAAATGAATATATATGTTCATCTTCTTCATACAGTCACTATAGTGAAAGTTGCTTATACACAGAAGTATAATAAAAAAATTATATTATTATTGTTAGTATTATTATTATTATTACAGTATTTGCAATTTTGTCTTGTGAATTGCATGCGTATTAAAGTTATTTTTATTTAATTTACCATGTCCAAAAATCATTTTCTATATTGCTGCTGTATATTTTTTTTTATAAAAATACTAATGTATTGAATAATAATTATATATTAAATGAAAATAGTGGTTAAAATTAATTGCAGTGAAATAAATTTACAAAATTACTATATTTTCTTTTAAAATATTTTTGAGGTACTTACACGAACTGTAAGATATTATAATAACGAAATAGTTTATATAATAATATAAAATAATTTGAAATTGACTAGTATTTTTCAACCGTAAAAATACTAATACTCCTTTTATAAGTTTTCTGTAACATTAATATTGCGACATGTTATTTAATTTAGTCAATCATTTGTTTAAAAAATTATAAAAATAAAACCAAAAATGTAAAAGTACCCTTTTAGATTAGTTTGATACATTTTTAATATTTTTTTAAATGACATTTATATATTAACAAAGTAAAGTTTATATATCCAAATAAGTTTTAATACTGAAATTTTATATTGTGTTACTTGAATATTTCCATTTTAAGCAGTAAGTAACGTATATATGTATATAATATAAATAAAGATAGCTGATTTATATCAAGATTAATAATAACTGTGAAAAATGGCTCTGTCGGTAAGTTAGAAAACATAGTAATAGTTGGTTTGTTTCTAGATCAAACCGATAAACTATAATAGGAAATCAGATGAAATTAAAATCTTTGTATAAGCGTAGCTTGCGTAAGTTTCATAATTTTACAAGCTGTCAACGAAATGCATGAAAAAATACTACTTTAGTTAAAATGAGTACTTTTTACCGAACGTCATATCACATTTGGTAAGAGAGGTATTGTAATCATACCAAATTTACATACATACATACACAATCACGCCATGTACCCAAAAGGGTGTGGCACAAACACTTTTCATCATCCCGAAATCAGTCGCCTCCAAACATTCCTATCCAAACAAGCAACTTTCGCTTCATTCACATTCATAATTCCTCTCATACATGCTCTTTTATTCCTACTACTTGGAAACTTTCGCTCACACAAACCACCCTCTCAATCATACCACTCCAACTACTCATCGGACATCCAAGCAAACGTATACCATCAAAATCATTCAAATAAATCTTTTTAACCAAACGTTTATTAGACATTCGCTCAACATGTCCGAACCATCTTAACTGACTAACACCAACTTTTGCTACAACATTTTTTTAATTTTTTATCATATCTGCGATGAGACTAGATCAACCACGGCATATCAGCCCAGAAAATTTTATAAATTCAACTCAACCAAACTTGAAGTAAATTAATTTACTTCAATATGAAATTTCACAAAGTAATGGCCGAAAGAATTAATTTTTCAACCAAACTTGTTTATATTTAAATTTCGTATAAATTTTTAATGAAAATTCTTTGTAAATTACATAATTCAAAAAGAAATCTTTACAAAACATTTCTTCTCGTAATACAATTCCTGACCAAAGTCACACTTATAAGTCATTGTATTCTTCAAACGCATCTGTTTCGAATTGTTCGGTGTGCGAGATCACAAATTAGAAAGAAGAGAAGAACTGAAGAAATAGAGAGTGACGTACGGCATGGCACGCTGGCACGTTCTTCTAGTGTTTTTCCCACGGGGCATGTCTGACGTTGGTCACGAGAGGGCCACCGTGTCGGTTCAGAACTAACCCGCCCTCCCCCTAATTCTCCTCTAGGGTTCCCCGTACACGGTTACGGTGTCTATGCGTGCAAGCGTGCGTGCGTGCGTCTGCATCACGCGGTAATAATACGATTTATCCGTATTCTACCTATACCTCGCCTGTTTTGCATATAACAATCATAGAAGTATCGTCTAAGAATATTTTTCTATATAAATACCATTTGGCAGAATTGAATAACCATTTAATCAGATAAAAATGTGAAATAGTTAATCATAGAATAAATGTAATGTAAAATTATATACATTTATTTATATTTTATTTAAAGTTGGAAATAGTGGTCCTAATTAACATTATACAATGTAAAAAAATTGCGAAATTACATAAATATAATAGTAAAATTTTACTATAAAAAATTTTGTAATTTTATTTTACTATAAATATTCTATATTTCTACTTCAAAATTCTGTAATTTTTACATAGGTAATTCATAATAATCAAATAAAGTAAGTAAAAATGACCTAATAAGTACACTGAGAAAAATGGATAGTTACCGTAACGCTATTTATATTTAAAAAGGTAACACAAACACAAGATATTAAAAATAACAAAATAAATATATTTAAAAATTAACTATAAATATAATAAAAACAAAAATTTAATACCATCAATTTGTATATAGTATTACAGTCTTAATTCTTAATATAGTATTAAAATATATATGTGAGTAGATTTTAAAAATGTATAAATTTGTGAATACAGTAAATATACTCGTATATTTCAAATAAATATCTACTTATTATTATCCAATTTGTTAAATATCTATTTTTCTCAGTGTATGTAAACTGACATACTTTCTGCAAATTACATCACATACTTAATATAGAATTACATATTGTTGGTATAACTTCTTAAATTATGTAAAATTCTAGTACCTTGTATTACGTATTTGAATGAAAAATTAATTTTAAACATTATATAGGTACTTAGTACTATTTTAAAAAAATCGAATTTTTTGTTATTTCACTGCACAACTAAAAATCATGTGAACATTTTTCTCTTTAAAAAAAAATTAAATCTATAAATTCAAAATTACTTTAATTTAAAATAAATTATTTACCAATTATCATTTTAAGCTTTTCTTCTAAGAAATGAAGTACAGAGAATCTTTTTTCTCATAAGAAAATTCTTTTCTAATCAAAATTTCTATTCTCATTCACAAAATGATATTCTGGTATTATAGGTTTATGTAAGCGCGCTCATATTATCCAACTTCGAACATCAAAGCATCAGGAGTAAGAGGGCGTAACCGTTGTTGGTCAGCGTTGACCTTTTCGCCCCCTAGGGGTCAATTCACAAGGCAATAATATAGCTGCATAAGATGCTATTTAATTTCGTTGGGAACCTTTTTCTTCCATTATAATGCTGCCTAGTGCTTCTTCAATTATTTTTTTTTAATTTCTTTTTTTGGTATCGCCTCAATTAACTTATAGTTTTATTTTCTTTTCTTTTTTATTTTGGGATTTGAGATTTTTTCGTTTTTAATATTTGGTATTCTGATTTGGTACGGAAGATTATATAATAATACAGTTTTGTGTTTTTTTCTTAACGAAGTTAAGTTGCGTTGCGGTTGTCTATAATGAGTTAAATGGCGTAAAAATTTTAAATTGTTTTTAAATTAAAATTTGATTAAAATCTGATTGTAAATTTATTTTGATCGCACATTGTAATTTTGTGATTATTAAATATGTTTAAAGATACTGTTAAGTTATTTTTAAATTATGTGGAAAATAAAATAGTTATATTTTTTATTATAAAAAGACTGGCAGAAATTCTTTGACAAAAACATTTATTAATAATCAACAGTATCATATTGGGCCTTGACTTGCTATTTTGACAAAATATATATACGAGTATTTTTTAGTGGACTTATCATATATTTCAAAAAAAAAAAAATAACCATAATTATAGTATATTTTTAATTTAATTTTATTTTTTTCTAATTCTACACTTTTCATACACACACTACCTCACGCAAAAATCTAATTTCGACAACAGTTTTTTGTAATCAGAAAATTTGAAATTTATATTAATTTTTACAATAGGTTTTTTTTTTTATAATATACGTCAACATTCTTGTAATTTTATTTTTGATTTCAAATCGAACATTCCTTGAGAGGTAATAATTATTTTTTTTAATATGAAGATTAATAATAAATATTGATCAGTAATTGTTCAACAGTACCAGGTTATTAATTAAAATTAGCCTACTCATTTTTCTAGCAGCAATCTATTATAGATCATAGACAAGTTTAATTAACTTATACCAACATCACTTATTAAACTCATCAACAATTAAAAATAGTAAAAATCAAATAGATAATTTTTATATTCTACTTCTTAATTAAAAACCAATCTATTTTATATTAAGTAAGTTTGATCTATAATTATATATAATCAGAAATTACTAGATATGTCTTTTAGTAAATTATAGAAATTACATGTTTGTTAAAGTTAAAATTATTTTGCAACCAATTATAGAACAAATATGAAAAGATTCGTGTCTTACTAAATTTTTGACTGTTTGAAGACAATATTTATGTATTATTCTTTGTGTATTTCGAAACGTCAAGTAATTTGAAGATTGCAGTACATTTCTATTTGAAAATTATTTTAAATTTTCGATTAAAAACAATTTGCAGATTGATCAGAAATATAATAACATTGGTAAAAAAATTTCAGAATTCATTATATTAATATAAAAAGGCTTTAGAATTAAGTTCTGTTAATATTTTAATAAAAAATCTAAATATACCTAATGTTTCACTAAAAAAAAAATTCTTATTTTTACTGCATAGTTATAAAACAAAAATTTTATTTAAAACATATTTCAGTTTTAAATATAAATATAATTTTATATAATTTATAAAGTGTTTTATTACCACTTTGTCTGCAGTATAGTGTTCGGTACGGTGTCTGTAACATTTTCAAAAATTAAAAAGAAAATTACGTAGAAATATTTATATAACCTCTAAATGACGAATCTGAACTTAGTTTATGAGGGTTTCAATTTTATGACCGTATCTTCTAGAGTTTAGGAGATACGGCCATAAAATTAAGACCCTCATAAACTGGTAAATGGTCTAGGACCTAGGGACCTAGACCATTCATCCGATTTAAACTAAATTTTCAGGATAGGTTTTATTAGTGCCCAAGATGGATAAATGGTTTTATTTATTCCAGTGTTGTCAATGTTATCTACAAAAATTACTTAATTAAACTAATGTACAGTGTTGTCAACGCTTCGAGAAAAAATTACTAAAATTTTGGCTTCACTATTTATCCAAAATTAATCAAATTTTTACATAAGATTCTATTGGTATCCATATAAGTTTTTTCGAGAAAAAAGTTACTAAAATTTTTAAAATTTTATTTTGACTTTACTATTTATACGCGAGTAATCAAATTTTTACAAAAGGTTCTTTAATTGCCCGCATAAATCATATGATTTCAGTGTTGCACAGTGTTGCCAATTTTTCAAAAAAATAATTTCTAAAAATTTTAAAATTTTACATTGGTTTCACTATTTATTTTTATGCCGTGTTGGAAAAAATATTTATTTATTTAATGTTTTATTTTGACTGTATATATTATTTATCCGATTTCAATCAAATTTTCTCTCTGGCATATTCATAAGAAATGTACATATAGATTTTGCACAGTGTTGCCAATTTTTGATTTGAAGTTATGCTACTATTTTAAATGTAAATGTTTTAATAAAAATGACCAATTACTTATTTTAAAAACTATATCGTTCGTTTAAAGCAGACCAAAAAGAAACAAACCTAAACTTCTTAACAATTTAAAAGCATAACACCATAACTAATCTACACGAGCAAACCCTCATATCTTTGCCCTATTATTCCTTAACGGACACCCTTCATCTTCACAGTCCGCATACATACCTTTAAAAAGAAACCCTATACAGAAGGGTGTTTCTCATGTGTCCAGGTGGTGCGTGTGCCTTCTCTGCCAGTGCACTCGTGTGTATAATATAATGCAATCCATTTTCGCATCGTATCGAACGAAACACAACCTTATACCGCTCAATGAATAAGTGCTAAAGTTGTGTGCAGCTGGCCTGGGTGTTTGTGTGTGTGTATGTGTGTCGGTTGTGTGAAGGAAGCTGGTCGGTCGGTCGGGCTCCACTGTTTAGCTCGTGGGAATGCCTACGGTCACAGCGTTCCCACACATCGCGAGCGCGCGGGCCAAACGGAACGGAACGCCGCACGCCAGAACTGCTGCCGTGCCCCGGTAAAGTGCAGCCTGTCCCACAGCCGATCGTCGGGCAGTCGAACGTACGGAATAGCTACTTCATCCGATCATGGAATTAGGGTTGAGTGATTAGATGTTGCCGAATTTGATGGTTTTTTTTCCTCAAAATTTTGCTGGAGAAATTGTAATAAGATTATAACAAAAATTGAGGGAAAAATATTGAAATATGAGTTACAGGAAAGAATTTTTTTATATTATAACAAAAATTGTGAAAATAAATCATATAATTATTACATAACTTGTTGATATCACATTGTTTTTATTCTGTTAATGAATTTTTGAATTGTAAATTATAATATAAATTTATCATTTATTATATATTCTGTATTTTTCACTTTTATGTATTTACATAACTGTATATGTTTGACTGTTTCTATGTCTTATTACAATGATCAACAGAAATAAAGATTATTATTATTATTAAGTATTTATGTACTTCAATAGATTTTTTTGAATTTAACTCAACGTATTGAATGTCTTTTGTTAATGCATCAAGTATACTAAAAAATATAAATCAGAATATTTTTTTTTTATCAAAACATAATATATTCTTTTGGAAGTTTATAAGATATTTTTTTTAATAATCTACATATAAAATTTCGTTAAATGATTTTTCTATTTTAGTTGTTTTATGTAAGAAACCGATTATTTTCAGTTTTATTAACCATAATTGATGAAACATTTAATTCAAAAGTAGATGATTATGTTTGCTTGTATTCATCTAAGGTAATTACATTAGATAAGATATTTTTTTCTAGTATATAGTAGATTTATCTATTTTTATTTATGGATTTATCCAAAGTTTTTAATTTTTAAAGGTGACATTGAATAATTTATTTGGTAATTTATATAAAAATATTTTTGAATTAATTTTCTTATGGGTAACTATATGCATGATTTTTCAACTCAACAAAAATATTTTAAAGTTTTTCGTGAACAAAAAATATATTTGGAATTACAATAAAATTTTATCAAAACAAACATTTTAACTTACAACTTATAAACATTTCAACAAATTAATCTTTATCATAAACTTTCCAAGGGCAGATAAATTTTAAAGTAAGTATATTGATTGACATTTTGCTTAAATACTTTTTTATAACAATAACAACTTATAAACAAACAGATGTTTATATATTAATTATTTCAATTTAAGTATCAATAAAAATTTATTAGTACAACTTTATTTAATTTTTTTCAGTGGTAGTTTTAATTACTATTATATTAATTAATAGATTAATATTAATATGATTTTTAACGTAAATTTAAAAATAGAACAATATAATAAATTATACAAATTATGAAATTATGTTCTAGGTAAAAAAAATATGTACTTACTTACCTAATGATTAGAAGACTGGAAATCATCTAACATGTTCTAGATAAAATAACTAAAGCATTAGAAATATTACCTAATGATTTTTTTTTCTATGTATAGTTATGCATGAAATCACTATGTGATATATATTTTTAAAATATATCAATAAAATAAAAATACAATAACTTTTAAGTTTCGTAAAATTTTACAGTAACTTAACAGTCGAAATTAGAGTAATTACTTAAATAATTTTAAATAAACAATATTCAGTTTTGTTATGTGATTTATAAAATTAATTTTTATTAAAAAAAATTGTACAAAATTCCAAATTTTATTCTATCATTATCGAAAACTGGCAGAACTCACACGTGCTCCGTCCGTATATAATACATGAGCCGTGAGAACCAAAACGGGAAAAAAATCAAAACAATGTACAATTTTCAAACAGTCGTCAAACAATACCGACCTAGAAAAGGACAACGCATTCATCTAGAACGAGGGCTTTAAACAAGGATACCAAATGTTCTATTGACTGCACACACACAGGAGGTACTCTATGAAAACTATAATACGTGCCCCCACCTCTTTTGCAAACCGGTATATAAATGCTTAGTTATCCTGTTTTCGGTATCAGAATAATCTGAACCTTCTCAGCTAACAGTCAAGAGTTTTTATTTCGTAAAAGTGTGTGTTGTTGTTTTTTTTGTGAAAAATGGCTCCTACATCGTATATTTATTCCACTGAATATGGTGAAGAACCAGTGAGCCGAACTTATCAATACCGTAAGGTAATGAAACCTATGTTGGAACGTAAACGTCGAGCGCGTATCAATCGCTGTTTAGACGAACTCAAGGAATTAATGGTGACAGCTTTACAATCGGAAGGCGAGAATGTTTCCAAGCTGGAAAAAGCGGATATTTTAGAACTAACCGTACGACATCTGCACACATTGAAACGTAATCATCGTTTAGTGATAACACCGGAACAATCCTACGCCGATCGTTTCCGGGCTGGATTTACGCATTGCGCTCAAGAAGTATCGCATTTTCTATCATCGCCTGTGGACACAGTTGATGCCGTATCTAGTGCAAAATTACTACAACATTTAGGATCGTGTATTCGACAGTTGGACGCAATTGGTGGACAGAATGATGCGAATGTCAATTATCAACAAATACATCAGCAAGCATATACGCCCCCCTCGTCACCGGCGACGAATGTCGTTATGGAAAATAAAATGTGGCGACCGTGGTAGTGGTGTTCGTTGTTAATTTTTCTTGTTAATTAAGTTTGCGATTTGGGTGATACGAAACTATTTTGTTATAAACATTGAATATAGACTGAATTATTTCTTGTAAAAATACAATCATTAATTGTCTTCCATTTTTATTTTTAATTTTGTTAAGAATATTGATTAATTCGATTGGTCGATACGAGGGTGTATAAACTGTGATAATGTGATAAACAATGTATTTGATAGATTTCAATGTAAAAATGTACCTGAAATTTTCATTATAAGATTGTAATTATTGATTAATTATTATTATTATTATTGTATTTATGTGACACGATTTTTCTATGAAAAAATACATATTTCATCAATGAATCTATTTTTATTATTGTGTTCCTTTTCCTATACAAAAAAAATTAATTTGAACTGTATATTAAATATTAGATGATTTACTTATTTAATTAGATGATATTTTCTCTACATATAAATTAATTGAATAAAAATAGTTGTTTTAAATCAAATTTATATAAATAATCGAAAACTATAGAATAAATCAATGAACAAGAATAGATAAATAATTTGAATATACAACAATCTACAAAAATTATTTAATTTTAATCAATATATAGAAAAATAATTATTTACATACTCTTGAATTAAATGTTTCATCTAATATAATCAGAATTCTGAAAATAATCAATTATACTAAATGAACAATTAAAACAAAAATTAACGAAATTTTTTCTATACATTTAAAATTTTGTCATCTAATTAGAATTAATTAAAATGGGATAACCCAAGTGTAGTTAAACTATGATGAAGAAAAATGTGAGGGTTTATTGAAACCAAGAAAAATGTAATTATGTGTTTTATTGGTTTTAATAAACCCTTACACTTTTCCTAATCAGAATTAGAATTATGTTATTATAATTTATTAATAAAATGAAAATTATATAAATATATTTTTTTTAACCCGATCTTCCTTAATTGACTTTGTTAACATAACTTAAACCATTAGGCCACCACAAAATTTTTCAATTATTGTTTATCTAACATAATAAAAATCATTCAAAACTCATTATATTAAAATAAAACTGCTTTTAGTTCTGTATTAATATTTATTTATGATCAACGTTTCGACGAACTCAACGCCCGTCTTCATCGGTAAAAATGATACAAAATTATTTTTTCCAGATGAAAACGGGCGTTGAGTTCGTCGAAACGTCAATTATAAATAAATTTTAATACAAAACTTTAACCTAAAGCAGTTTTATTTTATTGTTTATTTATTTCTATTATAAACAGATATTATTATCCTGTAAATATTTCCATAATAGAAAATAAATATTTATATTATTTAATGATATCAAATGACTTATTAGATTATATTTTTATATATATTATATTATATATATTTTTATATATATATTATATTTAGATAATTGTAAAACGAGTTCGTTTCTAAAGTTTAGAAATAGGTAACATTCTAATATTATATGATTCACAGATCTTATAGAAACATTATTGCATTGACACATAAATATTTGAAATCAAAAAAATGTAACAAATAATAATTCCGATAAATAATTTTATTAAACATAAAACGTTTACATACACAAATATTTTTGGATTTATGGTTTTTATATTATAACAATTTTAACGAGTATAGAACAGTAAAATATATATATATACAATATGTAAATAAAATTTACTGGCAAATAGAATATTTTTGGATTTATGGTTTTTATATTATAACAATTTTAACGAGTATAGAACAGTAAAATGTAAATACAATATGTAAATAAAATTTACTGGCAAATATAATCAGAATATTTGTATTAAGGTTTCAATTTCTTCAAACAAGTTTTGCCCCTTACACAAGGATTAGGGCAACAGCATTCTTTATCAGAACAGCCATCAGTGTGATTGGTGCACATTTTAGGGTTCGGATTCTCTGTCATCCATTGTTCGCAATCTTTTATTTGTGTACAGTATCTTGGTACTGATTCTGGAAAATCATGTGCAATATTTTAACACTATCGAAACTAAATTGTAATCATATAGGTTTTTGTTTTACAGGAATTGTGACCAATTACAATATTTTAGAACTATAATAGTTCTAAAATAGATAACTATTAAATTTATCTATTTATAATTATTTTGATCAATTAATAAGTGTTTTTTGTTTGTTATTGTATAAACGTACTCTAATGTTATGGCTCTATAATTTACTTAAATTAAAATGTACTGCTTTATCTTTATGAGTTATAGAGCTATCATAATATGATAATTAATTAATGTGCTAATAATATAGATACCTTGATTTTTTGTAACTTCTAAACAAACTATTATATTCTTGCAAGGATTATTGCAACATTTCTCTTTTCTTTTGCAATCGTTATCATTCTGACATTCTATCGCATTTATCAGTCTTTGATCTGTATAGCAATCATCTATTACCGGACATCTTTGTTCAGTTATTACAGATGATTCTAAAAATATTTAGCAAAATTATAAAAAATTTAAAATATTATATTTATGGGACTATACGGGTCCAACTTATATTAACTTATTTAATATGTTAGATAAGGATAAAAATATTGAACGTCATATATGACGTCATCAACTTTTTATTCAATTTGATTTTCATGACAGCGTCCACTTGGGTAAATATTTTTTTGTCAAAGCATATATTTTGAACAAAATTTGCAAAAAATATTTAATAAATATGTTAATTGAGGCTTGAAAATATTTTTAAAATAATTTTCAAAACGGCATTGTATTGTGGCGTAGACCAGTGTTTTTCAACATGCTCTTTTATTTATACCACTTGGACACATTTAATTTCACATGACATATATTTTACTTACTTGGTCTATAATAAAAATCGCAACAAATATAAGCCGCATACCCTGGATAATGACACCAATTTTGGCACAATAAATGTACTCTATTGAAATTGTAATATGCATAATTGCCACTAATATACAATAACAGTAAAATTAAGGTGTTTTGTTTTGTAAAATTCATAGTGCAAATTTCGAATTTTACTCTACCAATAAATGCATAAAATGTTCAAGTATTGTAATTATATATTATTTTACTATTGGAGTTCAGAGAGTGTATCAAATTAGATAGCAATTTTTATATTGATATTTTAATTTTGATATTTATATTTATATGCAATGTGACCTAACACAAATTTAAATTTGCATAAGGAATTACTGATAATATATTCGATCAATAACAATTATATTTAGCGATTCAGAATCCACTAAAAGTTGTAAGTATTTTGCTAGTGTTAAAAAGTTGTGTTACAGACAGTAAAGATCTGCATGGGCGAGTTTTTTTTACTCGACCTGAGCCCGAAGTTTGTAAGGTCCGACCCGACCCGTATCCGAAAATAAACCGAAAATTATTTTTGCAAATTAAAACAATATCCTTCTCTGAAATATTTTACTGCGTACGCCACTGAAGCTGTACTGGAATCTACGTAAAAGTTACCTAAATTATTCAAAATTATTAATATTTTATATCTAGTGTTTTATACATTTTCTGGAAATTAATCAAAACCATATCTTTTGCTAAATGAGGACATTTTGTATATTCTCATAAAAAAACTAATATCACAATTTTATCTATTTCTAAACAATTTTTTAAGGAAAAATAGGTTAAGGTACATATCTGTAAACATAACATTGAAGATACAAAGAAATCAACTCCCAATGTTTACTACAAAATACATTTTTTTACTCATATTCACCTAATAAAATTCAGTAAATAACTTTTATTGGAATATATGGTGACTAATTAATAACACTATATGTATACTATAAAATAATTATTATATTTATATTACGAATTATGTGAAATATGATATGTTTAAAAAAATCTGTTTACACATTGATAAGAGACAAAAATTTCTATAACATGTTAGATACACTAGTTAGTTTACAATTGTATATTGTATGACAGTATTAACTTTGACAAGTATGTTAAAACATTGTTAAAATTTTTATTTTACCTTATTTTATATTATTTAACATTATATGTTATTCCTAAAGGGTTATTCAGTGATTATATTTGATTTACTAAGAAATTTGAATAATAATATATGAAAAGGTAAGTAACCTATATTTCATTTATTTCAAAAATTGATTTACATGTGATATATTTTATCTGTTATCAAATTTAGATAAGCAATTTTTGATAAATAATTTAGATTTTTTTTTGTTTTTTGATAATTTTCAAAAACGAATCAAAATTCTTGTACATGTAAATAGTATATTATTTAACGAGTAGGTTATGACATTGAATAACTAATTAGTTAAGATTATATATTCAATAGTTATGATGACTATAACCATTATGCTACATAAACCATAGGCGAGTGGCAAATTTACAAAAAAATAAAATATTTTCATTAAAACTTGAATTTTAGTTTGATAAGCTAGTTAGCCAAAGCATCTCAAAAACTATTGCATCAACATGAAATTTTGAATAAATGTTTAAAATATATCTTTTTTATTATTATTAATTTCTTATTGTTGGGTTACAAAAATATACAACAAAGTTTTTTTTTTGTTAAATTGCGTTATAATTGGAAATCCAGTTCTTTTGTATATACAATGATTTTTACAGTGTTCAATAAGTAAAATTTTGAGAAAAAAAGTGGAATAATAAGAAAATACAATGAAATTAGTTGACTTTTGTTTTAAAATTTCAATAAAAATACTTAACAAAGCCAACTAATTTAATTCTATTTTTTGGTTAATTTAATTTTTTTAAATATTTTTACAAAATTTTGTTTATGTAATATAATACCAATAACGTATCGTTTTGTACAAGAAAAGAAAAAACAAAAGTTTATAATTAATAATTTATAATTTAATTTAACAAAAATCAATTTGTTTATATATTTCAAAAACTAGTAGCAACAAAAAATAGAAAATAATCACAGATATCTATAACGTTGTTAATTAGTCAATTAGATTGTCAATTGTCTGTAAAGCCCTTTATTGACTAATCTGTTAACTTAAAATTTTTTTAACAATGTTTATATTCAATCGGTCCATGAGTTTATTATCTTTAATATTCATATAAAATTTTATAACTGAAATTATTTTCCAGATAAAATCAATTTCAAACTTATGCTTTACGTTTTATAAATATTGAACTAAGCAACAGCAATTATTTTTTCTCTTGTTAAATAATATATATTTATTATGTACTCATTCGTGAAGTTTATTTTTTAATCATTATGTGCCCGTTGAATAATATACTATTATTATTACAAGAAGAAAAACATGCATACTTAAGAAATTTCGAAAGATTTTATAAATATACAATATTAATTAAGTTTGATAACAATAGTGATGATAACGTTTCTAGCTTTGTATACGTACATATTACCACTTTTTCCTGATTAATAGATAAAATATTTCTATGAATTGAAAATCTTCACTTATCACTTTTATTACATAAAATTTCATTTTAGTTTGTAATTACTCATAGTTTTGTTTGTTTGTAGCTGACACACTTTGGTGCAATTCCAAATGAAGTGATAATAAAAAGTGAATCAAATAATTATTGTATGACAAATGAAAGTATATTTTGTGTCTGTAATCATGTGCTTCAAGTGAAGTTGAAATTAAAACAAAAACAATATTTTATTCGCAATTAAAATGAAGATTTATTTTAGTTTTCTAGTGATATTTAATTATTTTTTCCTAATAAAAGGAAATTTGTATTATCCTTATAGTTATTACTACGGTAAGATTTTTATTTCTATTTTAATTTTATTATAATTATAAAATACAATACAAATAAGTTATTCGTATTTAAAATTTTATTATATTATTTCCTACGAAAGTATATGTAAACATTTACGGCAGAAAACACTAGCTTTTTTAAAAAAGTTTTTGTTTCCTTATTAATTGCATATATTTGCAAATGACATGATTAGTTTCAACAATTTTCAATGAGACAATCTGTAGAACTCAGTTACTAAAGATTGTTAGGTTATTTTAATTTCATAAATTTTATAATTACAATAATTAATATTTGAGTAATAGTACTCAAAGAATAAGTTTTTGTAATTTATAGAATAATATGAATTCTCAAATTACTAATGTACGGTTAGTTACAAAAAAATTTTTAATGAAAAAATAAGAACGTGTTTATTCCGGAAATTTTGAAATATATTTTTTATCTCTCTATAAGATAAAATAAATGTTTAATCTTTTAATTACATTGTATTATTACAATCAATAAAAATATAACATTATAATAAGACATAGTAATAAAATCACATTATTCCAAATTTATTTTTTAAAAATATATTTTTTAAAACTTTGAAGTAGTCACAGATTTTTTTTTAGAGTTACTTTTGTTTTTTTTTTAATGAAAACAAGTTTTTTTTTAATTTTAATTATACATTTATATATTCACACATAGCTAAATTAAAGTATTCAAAACTTAAAAGCAATTAAGTAAAAACGACAAGAAATTACAAATGTAACAATTAAGGTGAACATTTAAAAAAAAATCAATTAATTCTAAATATATTCTAGGTGTGCCATGGTATTACCATAATTCAAACGACAATAATATTTATAACTATTATAATAACTACAATTATGATTATAATGGTAAGTTTAGAGATCGACATAATCGAATTATTTAAAAAAATATACTTGAAAATTTTTTGTAAAATGTAGATACGAAGATTTTTGACAAAATAGTTTTATTTTTAATAAAGTTATTTTTTTATTGTACTGTACTTATGTATAAAGTAAAATTAAGAATAAATTTTACTAACTTTAATTAAAATGAGTGAGATTTATTTGTAATTTTATTTAAAACATCGCAATATATTGCTTTCAATATGTAAAAGAAAATAATATAAGTACATAAATATATTTTGTTATTTTATATTAAAATGCTTTTCAAGTTTTTTTTTTTTAATAATTTTGTATTACATATTTATATATCCAAATATTAATAATTGTTTGATTTAGTTCCAGTAGTACATATGCCAAAAATTCGACATCATTTTCACCATAACGCCATTTTTAACAGTTGGTATCTTAATATTCTAATTTTCAATATAGAGAAGTTTTTAGCACGTTTTTCTGCAACTACTCATTTGTTACTAAAAATAATAACATTGCAAAAAAAACGTACTTCTTAAAGTTGTACAAAGTAAAATTATTTTCAATTATGTAGAATGTTTTATATGATCGTGATACAATTCAGTTTTATATTTTGAAATTATACTTGTTTTTTAATAATTTATGCAATCTACATGAATGATCTTTTTATTATATTGCAACGTTGCCAAATTATCATAAAACTTTTTGGAGAAAAACGCATTAAAAACTTATCTTGTATTAGAAATCTAACACTATAATTTAAATTGTAGATTATGCACCAATTAAACGATGCAATTATGTAATTCCGTGTTATATAAGAAAACCAAAACCAAAATGTTGCTTTATTTCTTTGTATCGATGCTGTCGCGATTGTTGCGGCCGAATTAATTGTCAACATATATTTATACCAAATCAGGAAGTTGATCCTGCAACAATTGCTACAACTGAATTGATCACAACACCGTTGCCTGTAACTAATATTTTAAATAGTACTACTGAAAAAATTACTACAACTCAAAATACTCCAACTGAAATAAGTACTATGGTTGAAAATACTACTACTGAAAAACGCACAACTACTGAAGAAAGTACTACAATTGAAAAAAGTACTACCACAACTGAAACAAGTACTATAGAAAATACAATTACAACTGAAAAAAGTACTATAACTGAAACACCTACCACAACAACTGTAACTACTTCTGAAATAAGTACTACAACTGAAACACCTACCACAACTGTAACTACTCCTGAAATAAGTACCACAACTGAAACTCCTACCACAACTGTAACTACTCCTGAAATAAGTACTACAACTGAAACATCTACGAGAACAACTGTAACTACTCCTGAAATATCAACTACTACTACTGAAATTTCTGAAACTCCAACTGTCACTGAAATAGCAACTACTACGGAAGTTGTTACTGCAGTAAATCCTGCAACTGAAAGTACTCTGACCACACAAACGGAAACAACAATGATTGTCATCACAACAATTGATGATGATCTTGAAATTAGTGGAGATTACGGAAGTGGTGATCTAGAAGGAAGCGGAAATGAAGGAAGTGGTGGGGATTTAGAAGGAAGCGGAAATCAGGATAATGGAGGAGAAGGAAGTGGCGGGGATGTAGAAGGAAGCGGGAGTGAGGGCAATGGAGGAGAAGGTAATGAGGTTGGAGGAATTGGTAAAAATAACAGTTTTATTATAAAAAATATTACAATTTTAGAAGCTAAAGAAAAACATTAAAAATTAAATTTTCAAGAAATATTAAGATAGTACCGTTGGTTGAATATTATTATTTGTATATTATTCATTCAATAATAGTATCTTGCAGATATTAAAAAATAAAAACAGTTTAACCTCAGTATACTGAAACATTTTCGTTAAATATAATGATTTGTTAAAATGAAAATTCTTGGATTCCGCAAGAAATCTTTTTATGTATATTGCAACGAAATTTCTTACACAATCAAAGAATCTTCATTTTAACGAACCATTATATTTAACAAAAATGTTTCAGAATACGGGCGTTAATGTTTCAAATAGTTATATCAAAAAATAAAGATTTTAATTTCATTTATTGATAATTGATAATTTCAGAACCTGGCATTGTAAGAGAATTAAATGGACCACCTTCTGTTGTAAGAAGAAACGTAAATAATAACGATTTTGAATTTTATGATGGTGATATATCTTCTTGGAAATAACAGAGTTATCTACGAGTTAATATCATAGATATTAATTTATTGTAAAATATTTTTTTATACAAAATATTAACTTTACTATAGGTATAGTGTTTTTAATTTTTTACTTATTTTATACCACAATAAATTTATGTATTTTCGACTTCTTAGAGAAACTAGGAAAATTGTTAAAATTATTTAAAAATTTCGACAGTTTATTTATAAAATTATTGGTTATCTATATTATTATATTTATGTATTATTTTTATAACAAAAAATATGCACAAATACTTAAATTTACAAAATGAAAAAATAATGTTTCTTGAAATTCTCATTTATTTTGTCTTGAATTTAAATTTAATATAGCTATAGAAAAAATTTGTAATCACCGTCACAAAACATTTCAATGAGAACATTGCTGTTCAAACGACTTTCGTGTTAAAAATTTATAGATAACAGTATTAATTTTCAAAACATATTTATGAAATTAAATTAAGAATGAAAAATATTAAAATTTATTACATATTTGTACATATTTTTATTTAAAGATTTTTGTTTGTCAAATATGTATAATAATGTGTACTTTTGATAAATACAAGGACAAATATTTTATAGCAACAAAAATAGTATTTTTTTTATGATGTGAAAAAAGTATATTACCTTCTGGTGTTTATTGTATTTGCAAATTAAATTTGTCAAAATATTATTTATACTTATTGTTTATTAACAATTAGCAAATGTAGGTAAGTGATACTGATACATAAAACTAAATAATTTACATATTTTTGTCGTATGATAAGAAAACTATTACAAATTATAATTACTATAGTTCTTATAAAACATGTTAGCTGTGACGCCATTAAAATTAATTATTCCTGAAATAGAATAGCAATGCAGCAATTATTGTATATAGTAGAGAGACTTTATTGTTATTGTAATTGATTCAGGAATTTATTACGTCACATCTAACTATATAAATGTATATTTTGTATTAGAATAAGATAATAACAGTATTGGGCGAACTTTTTTCAGATTATTCCTTCTTCAATATATATATATATATATTTGACGTAGAATGTATTATAAGTAATTTACTCCTAATTTTTACTTTTAAAATGTTAGGTAATATTGATTTTCAGATAATTATTTTTGCTAATCATATATCAATAATTTTAATGGAAAATTATCTTTTCTTAGAATTCTAATAGATTATAGCATTAAAAAATGTTATTAATATATATTAACAACCACAAATAATTCTTTCGTTACTTTTGATATTAGTAACACATTAACAATCTTTTCATAAATTACGAAAATGTTTAATTATATTTTGAAATTTAGTTTTTTTTTTAAGTATTATTACATATTTTGTGTGTTTTCTTTTTACTGTGGAAATGTTTTTGGATATATTATGCAACCGGCAAGTAAGTTTTATTCTTTACTCTTAACTTTAGAATCTAATATTTTTTTTCAATTACTGTTAATTTTACTTATACCAGATGTGATATTGATACTACTAGTGCATTTTTAGTTTTTAGACAAGCATCAAAAAGTTCTGTAATAATAATTTTCAAAAAACAAATAATAATAAAAATTTGATACTATATAATACTGACTTTTTGGCGAATAATGTATATATTTTTTACTTACTTATTACTCTCTACTTTCCAAACTATAAATTTTAGTGCAAATAACTTATATATTATAGGTTATAATTCGTTTTATCAACTTTGTAAAAATTAGAATCCTAGTTAGTTATCCTGAGTTAACAAAAGGATTTTCAAGCAATAGTCTAAAAACATATTAATTTTATTTTAGAAACAGCGATACCTGGTAGCTGTCCGAATTTTTCCTGTACTCTATCATCCTTAAATGAATTTCTTTATTCAAGAAATGTAATATGCAGATATGATCACGATTGTCAGAAAAAATATAAATGTTGCTTCGATTTATGTTACAATGTCAAGATATGCAAACCGCCTATTTTCGAATCATTTGATTCGCTCTTTAAAATTGGGGAAACAATCCAAATTAATACACAACAAGCACAAGGCAATTTATCCGAAGTAGATATAGTTGAAACCAGTTTAATGCATTTCAAGCATGAACCAAGTAAAATAAATCAAAATACAATTAATATGAATCTTGCTGATCATTTGAAAATACCAATCACGTATGAAAATATTCAGAACAATTATATAACGTTAAATATTAAAGTTCCACCGTCAGTCAATTTTCAATCGGGTTATATTGATGTGAAATACGAAAATATTGGTTCAAATTCAAATGAAATTTCTAAAATTCCAACTATTACTGAAACAAAAGAAACTACTATGGAAGTTATTAATATAGAAAATCTTGCTCTTGAACATACTGCTACTGAAAGAACGTCTGTAACTGAAATTTTAACTAAAACTGCAGATGCTCTGACACAATCAAAAATATGGTATATATATAATCCAAAAATTATCTCTAGTGATGATGATCTTGAAATTAGTGGAAATGGAGGAAGTGGAGATCTAGAAGGAACCGGGACTGAAGGTAGTGGTGTGGATTTTGATTCAGATGATGAAGATTTTCATAAAAGGTCTAGATCCGGTTCTAGTAGTGGCGCAATCAAGGGGGGGGCCGAGGCCCGTCGGCCACTATTACCACTATTATTATTCGGTTAGTCATATATTCAGCAGTCACTTCTAACGCTACAATTATTTACCCCAAAATATTGAGCCAAAATTCATTATTTTAAACTATTAATTATTCGATTCATGTAAGATAAAGTGAAAATCTGGTTAGTATTTGCTTTTTTTTTGCTTCTCCAAGATAAAATCCTTGCCCCCCCCCCCAAGACAAAATCCTTGGCTCCCCCCCCCCCAAGACAAAATCCTGGCTGCGCTACTGGGTTCTAGTAATTATTATTACCTGAGACCACTGAGACCTGTTTGAGATATTATAAACAATAGATATTAGACCGCAAGGCAATCCGACATACACTGAATGCCTAAACTATACTTTATTTTTTGTTGAAATTGACTAATATTAACACTTTCAGAACTAATAATGATTATCTTACCTCACTTTTGTCTTACGTTACTACTACATAATCTACTTTCTTTCGGGAGATGATTATTTTATGTTTGTATAGTATTGGTATGGTCTATTTGTATTTCTATTAGTTACCTTTTCATTAATAAATAACAAAATACATACACAATTAGTTTTTTTTAATACATTTATTTTGATAAACTTAAAAAAGAGATGTTTTTAGTTATATCATTGAATATATAATCTTAATTATTTATTCAATGGTTATATCATGCAAAATAACTAAAAAAAAATAAAATCTGTTTATTACTACTTAGACTGCAAGGAAAAGTAGTAAAGCGTTTGGTACGGTGTCTGTAACATTTTCAAAAAAAAAAAAAATTTGTATAGAAAACCTTCATATAGCCTGTAGATGACGAATCTGAACTTAGTTTATGAGGGTGTATGTGTGTGCGTCGTCAGCTCGCTCGCTCGCTCGCTCGGTCGTAAGTCAAAATTTTGTGGCCGCAACTCCTCCTAGACGGTTCAACCGATTTTAATGAAATTTTCAGGATAAATTTGTCTAGTACCCAAGATGGTCATGTGGTTTTGTTTTTTTCCAGTGATGCCAACTTTCCGAGAAAAAAATTACTAAAGTTTTTAAAAATTCATATTGGCTACGTTATTTATCCGATTTTGATCAAATTTTCAGAAAAGATTTCCCTAATGCTCCCATTAATTACATAATTTTATTAATTTTCAGTGTTGCCAACTTTCCGAGAAAAAAATTACTAAAGTTTTAAAAATTTTATTATGGCCATGTTATTCAACCGATTTTACTCAAATTTTCACAAAAGATTCTCCTAGTATTCATGTAATTTATGTAATTTTAACAAAATACAGTGTTGCCAACTTTCCGAAAAAAAAATTAGTAAAATTTAAAAAAATTTATTTTGACCATTTTATTTAACCGATTTTAATCAAATATTTATAAAAGTTTTTCCTAGTGCCTAAATAAATTATGCAATTTTAACAAAATACAGTGTTGCCAACTTATCGAGAAAAAAAATCACAAAATTTTTAAAAAATTCATTGTGGCTACATTATTTATTCGATTTTGATCAAATTTTCAGAAAAGTATCTCCTATTGCCCACATAAATTATAATATTATTAAAATACAGTGTTGCCAACTTTCCGAGAAATGTCAAAGTAGTCTATATATGGGTTTACCCATATACTTCTAATCTTGTTTTTATTTAGTAAACTTTTGATACGAATTGTTTTTGTTAATATAAACGTTAATTGAATATGTGAAAGAGTTATGCGTATGGTGAAAATTTGTATGCAATAATTATGTTCTTAAAACAAAAACGCTGCATGAATCTATAATGAGTAGCGGGAAAATCCTATTTATTACAGTACTGGACACGAGTTGATTGTGTTTTGTTTTGTTTACAATTATAAGTATGTTTGTATGTATATAGCAGGCTTATATAGTGGTGAATTACATAGTTTTACATACTTCTTCAATTAACACAGGTCGGTATTAAGTTTTTTTATTTATATATATTTTTTTTACATACTTAAACTGATGTAAATTAAGTATTTTTCTACGTAGTAACGGAAAACTACTAATTAAATCTTTATTCCTATTTATTTCAAAATCAGTTTTATGTTTTAATCGTAATGCTATTGGTTTTGAACTGCCACTATCTACTAGCTTATGCAAACACGATAAAAAAATTGTTAAAAGATATGAATACTCTCAATTTTTGACTGTAATAAAACTAACAAGAACTGATTAAACTAAAATCGCGTATTTATAAGTCAGTAAGTCGTTAGTAGTTTGATTCAGAACCACCAAGCTCTTAGCTAAAACATAAAATTATAGTTATAACCAAGATAAAGAGGAAAGTATGAATTAACATACAGCTTATTATATTGGTAATAAAAGTGTCTGAAAACTAAAGTTAGATGTTGAATTAATAAAAACTAGAAACTAGAACCCGCTTGAAAAGAGGTTCAGTTTCAAGTTGCTGTTTAAACATTTTGACGTTCCTGTTTAAAAAATTAAAATTTTACTGAAACGTCCTCGGACAAAATGGTTCGATCCAGATTTTTGCAATTTTTAATATATATGGAAAAACTAGGCCTTATTGTAACGTGTAGTTGAACACGAAATATACAATGGGAATTCCAAATTGTGAATTGAAAACTTTTGATTTGTGCAGTTAAACCTTTCCTATTTAATAAAGGATCTTTGTTTTTTCAAACTGTATAACGCATTTTTTATTTAAATTTTGTACTAAAAGTGGTTGAATTTTGAAAAATGTTTTTTTTTATCTGTAGATATATTAATAATTTAGTTTCCGAATTGTTTAATTTATTGTGCAGTGAGAAAAAATCTTAGAACAGTGCTTGGAAAAAATACAGACAAAATATTACAATTATTTAATTTTTTTTATTAATTATTCAAACAATAAATACTAAAGAGAAATCAAATTAAAAAATAATTTAATGTTTGTTAATGATACATACATACACAATCATGTACCCAAAAGGGTGTGGCACAAACTCTTTTCATCATCCCGAAATCAGTCGCCTCCAAACATTCCTATCCAAACAAGCAACTTTCGATTCATCTACATTTATAATTTCTCTCATACATGCTCTTTTATTCCTACTACTTGGAAACTTTCGCTCACTCCAACTACTCATCGGACGTCCACGCAAACGTATACCATCAAAATCATTCAAATAAATCTTTTTAACCAAACGTTCATTAGACAAATATTTTACTAGAAACAACAAATCGAAACTATTATATAAAAAAAATATAATATATTTGAACTGGTCCCGGTTAGAGTCTCTAATAAAAACATATAAATACTAAGAAATTTTCTTGCTAAAAAAAAATAACCAACAGCACAAACTGTAAAAATATATTAATTACGTGCCTGCGCATTTCGTGTGCCGGAATGATGTATCCATGCTCTCGTGTTGCGCGTGTGTCTTTGTTCAGGGGGGTATGAAGGGGGTGGGCAGGTGAATGAGCGTGTGTCCCCCTCTAGACGGAAGTGCGTCACATCGTTGCTGCTTGCTTGCGCTGGGCCTGCCGCTGCCGCTGCCGGCTGCCGGGTCCGGTGTATGGGTTGTGTGTGTGCGCGCGATGTGTGGGAACGCGACACACACCAGGGTTCTCACGGTTAGCGCCGGAGGCACAGCACACCAACACACACGCGCGCACATGCGCACTACCCAGTAGCTATACACCTCTCTTTCTTTCTCTACCCCCTTCACCCACCCCGTTCAGCCACTGTATTATATGATACATTGGTGCTGAACTAAGTGAGGACTTCTCAATTGTGAATTACTATATGAATGCTGTTTTTTGGTTGGATGTTATAATAGACTATATGAATTAGATATATATTGTGTTCAATACAGATTTTGCATTATTCTATTAAGCTCACAATCAGATTAATAAAATATTGTCATCGAATGTGATTAAATTATCAAGCGTTATTACTACTTAATCTTAAACCGTTTTAGGCAAATAACCCTTAATGTTAATGGCCAAATATTTAATAAATTTATATAGTTTTTTCACAAACAGCACGTTTCATGTATAGATTAGTGTATGATGAATGTGAAATTGAAAATAATGTTGTAGCAAAAGTTGGTGTTAGTCAGTTAAGATGGTTCGGTCATGTTGAGCGAATGTCTAATGAACGTTTGGTTAAAAAGATTTATTTGAATGTTTTTGATGGCATTCGTTTGCGTGGACGTCCGATGAGTAGTTGGAGTGGTATGATTGAGAGTGTTTTGCGTGAGCGAAAGTTTTCAAGTAGTAGGAATAGAAGAGCATGTATGAGAGGAATTATGAATGTGAATGAAGCGAAAGTTGCTTGTTTGGATAGGAATGTTTGGAGGCGACTGATTTCGGAATGATGAAAAGAGTTTGTGCCACACCCTTTTGGGTACATGGCGTGATTGTGTATGTATGTATGTATGTATGTATGTATGTATATAATTATTTACAATGTAAATTATTTCATTTTAATCTTTACTGGACTTCATGTATATATGTATATTTTGTAAATCTAAACTGTCATTCTTATCAGTAATATAACGACACCAGTGCACATTTTCGTGCGCTTCCGTAATTTCAAATTACGCTTCAGTTTGCAAATTAACGGAAATACACTCTGAGAAAAACATTTTAATAAATTGGTACAGAATCACCATTTTGAAGAAACTGAAATATATTAGAAAATTATTTTTTCGTCGTGTAATTGATACAGTGAAAAAAATTATTAATTTAATTAATACTGCTTTGCATTAAATATCTAAAAGTTAAATTGCAAAACTGGAAATCATTTTCGAGCTGGATAAATTCTAGATAGAAATAAAAGCTAAGGAGGCTAAAAAATAGACATCTCAAAACTGATCTATGATTTTAGAAGGTCTTAGATCAAATCGAAAATCGTTCTAGGACAGAAAATTTATTTACAATAAAAAATATTAGCCCGTATTCTCACCTTACTTTTAAAAGTGATTTTTATCAAAATTACTTATGACGTTCACTTAAAATTAGTTATTAAACAATTTTAATTAATTTATTTGACGGTTATAATATTAGATTTTCAAAAATATAAATACTACTCATATTTGATAAGAGGTAAGAATAAAAATTTATTTTAAACTGAAAAATAAAAGCACTTTTTCATAAACAAAAGAGGTGGGAATAAGAGCCATTGTTTTTTTTTTTTAAATAAAATTAATACTTAGTAAACTTTTTTTTAAATAACTAGTTTTATGTTTCCACAACATATTTTTTATGAACATAAATATTGGCAACAAGAAAACAATATGTGTTGCACATGAGGGCTTTTTTTTCATTTTGCCATTGTTGGGCCAATTTATGTAGTTTCGATACTGATTCTGCTAGAAGTTAGAAGAAAAGCTATAAATTTCAGTTCGGCATAGTATACTCTGTGAAAAAAATATTATAGTATTTAATAGTATAGATTATGTGAATGGATATTTCACAAATAATCGTATGGAAACGTCAAACAGAAATGATAATTTTTGAGCATTTCTTCAGTGCACTGAATCATCCTTCGCGCAGTTGGACACAAAATGCGAAGTGTGGGAATTCTATTTTGCATTGTAAACTATATTATATTTATGCAGTTAAAATTTTATTTTATAACAAAACTACAATTTTTTAATAATATAAATAAATATGTATATTTGCTATGTATCCTTGCTATACTTATTCTTACTCGTCCTTATTTTCTTTATTTCAATTTCATACTCTTCAATCTTGCAGAACTATTTCATCTTTGACTTTTCTTTTTAAGATAATTAATAACTTCATCCATGACTCCGCACTACTCTCTCAACTGGAATTTCTTCTTCCTTTCTCTACAAGAAGTACAAATACTTTTTATCTGCCTATTGCTCATGCTAATCTTTTAACAAAGTCTTCCATTTATCATATGTGTCATTCATTTAATAAGTTAAAATTAACTATAGACATTTTTTTACGTTCTCTTCGTATTTTTATTAATCATTTACAAATTGTACACACTTTATTATATTTTATAGGTTTATGTTTGTATCGTTTGCGCCATTTAATTGAGCTGTTGTCTGTTTGGTATAACTAAACAAATAAATAAAAATAATATCAGAGACTTTTTGCAATCACGTTAATCAATATAATTTCTATTACAATTTTTCACATGTAATAGATTATAAACCTAATGCAAAAAATCCTTAGTATTTATATTGTATGGCGAGTTTGATAAATAATAAAATAAAATAATAATAAATAAATATATGTGTACCTAAAATTAGACTCTATATAATGCTTTTAAGTTATATCAAGGTATATTAATAATTTAATTCCCGAAAAGGCACTATAAAACAAAATTGCATAAATTTAGTATTAAAATTAAAAAAAGAAAAGGTCTGCACCACGTACATAAAACTACTAAAATACATATAATTCAAATTATTATAAATAAAAATATTATTTTATTAATTTATATGGCATGTTTTCAAAAACAATACTTATTTTTAATATTTTAAACATTTTTATATAGAATTATAACTTAATATTGCAAATTTTAATCGCAACACAGACTAGCTTTAACACGGATAATATTTTATAAATCCGCATATGATATAATAGTATGCCGTTTGCTGTCTCGTTTCGTGTTTGAATTGTGTGACTCAAACGTCACACGTATGTGTGTGTACTTGATATGAAATGCAGTACAGCCAGAGCGCAACAGTCAGTCAGCGAAAATGCGGGCTAGAAAATTCCAGCATTTTTTTTTTTCGTACGTCATAACGTTGTATGTTATGATAAACAACATTCAACATACGGATGGGTCACACGACTCACTCGTGTTATGTTTACAATACATATATACCTACAAATACATAGGCATTTGACATACCTGTGTGCAGATATTGTATTGTTATTATATTATTCATATTTTAAAGGTGTTTGACTTCTCGTAATTTTTGCACTGTTAGACATACACATATCATAGAAGTTCTTTTGTAAATTTATTTAATTCATGTTTTAGATGTTTCACCTAAAAAATTGATGATTTTTCAGCTTACTAATCATATTAGATAAAAACAGCTAATTAATGGTATATATAATGAGTGATGAGGTTTCCTGTAGGGAAAAAAAATTTAATATGAGTTTTATGAGAAAAACTTATTCTTTATAATAAAATTTTGCTTCTATCAAAACCCCTTATAGTCAAAAAAAATTCTGTAATTACTTAAGATAAAATCAAAAACTTGATATTATGTCGAGTTGTTGAATTTAAATATGATTAAGTCTTCGGACTTACATCAGTATCGTGTTACCCATGGATTACTTGTTAATCAACGACATTTACTGACAGTTCTGCGAGCTTAATCTGGAAAAAATGTTTACGTTATTGCAGCGAATCTACCTGGTATGACAAATATTTTTAACATTTTTCACACGATACTGGTGTAACATTTGGACTTACAATTAGTCATATTTAAAATCAACAACTCGACATAATATCAAGTTTTTGATCTTATCTTAAGTAATTACTGAATTTTTTTTTTACTATAAGGGGTTTTGATAGAAGCAAAATTTTTTATAAAGAATAAGTTTTTCTCCTAAAACCCATATTAATTTTTTTTTCCCTATAGGAAACCTCATCACTCTACACACTGTATATATATATATATATATATATATATATATATATATATATATATATATATATAATATTGTCTATAAATTTAATCAAATTTATGATTTTCGAGATTACCTTCAACGAAATATTTATAAATATTTTAAAAATTTGTTATATAAAATATTACATTTTACTAATTTGAGTTATTTATATAAATGAAATATATAACAACACTTAACAAAAATATTTATCATTAAATTATATCATATATTAACATCTAAAAAACTAAAACTCGACATTTATTAATAAAATTAACATTAATTAAAGATCTAACAAGATAACAAACCACATCGCATTAAAATCATTTTCACACGAATTTACATATCTGTAGATATAGCGCAAACTAACACATATAAAAATTTATATACATATTAAAATCATTACATCTATGCAAATAGAGCGGGTTATTAACCTAATATAATAATAATAATTTAAAATTATTATTAATTAAAAATAAAACATATAAAAAATCATTTTTAAGTAACACGATTTTTTCAAAACTATATGATTAAAATGTAAAAAAAATATAAAGCAGTTTTGTATAAAATCGAGTTTTAATATTTGTTTTTTTTTTACATAATTCATTTTTCTACTGATTTGTATTATGGCATAAAATTTTACTAGTTATAATAACTTTTATTTAAAAAAAAGACCATTTGAAAATGACATTGATATCTGTCCAATTAAGTACATTTCAAAATTGACATCTGTCAATTGTAAAAATTTAAAATACTCCTTATATTTAGTTGTTTTATATTATCATTTTATATTTTGTAAAGTTTGAAGAAAATCTATTCGGTAAAAGTTTGTCAAGTAGAAAATTTAACAACAAGAAACATATAAAAACAAACAAGAGTTGGTAAGTTTCAAGTTAAATAAAATCATGTAAAAAGAGTTATTAAAATAAATAAATAAGTGATCTTACATATATTATTAGTGCATTTGCGGATATATGTATCAAATAAACATGGTGTGTTTTATTAATATGTTTGTGTGGGTTTGTATTATGGACATTATGTATACATAATATCATACAATGAGGAACGGAACTATAATATGTACTCGTATATTGAAATAGATATGGTGTTCCTTATGATATGAGTATGAACATTAAAATTTACAAGAGTCGTTAGTAGTTTTTGTCAGTGATGTATGATTTCTTCAAGTTCCGGATATATTTTTATTGTTCTAAAAATAAAAATCTGTCCGGGAGATATATATGGTAATTTTGATTCTTTGGAATTTGAGAAATATGATGCAGACATTATTTGACTTTTTTTTGCAGTGCTAGTTAGTCATCTTAAACACATGTTTAATTAATGTATATTCTGTAAGGAATTAAAGGGGGCAATTGCAGCCAAAGACCCCAAATTTTGTAATTAAAAATATTAATTATTTGGGGATGAATAACTAGTTTTTTTTTTATTTCTTTAGATTTTATTTATTATTTACTGTATATTTTTACCATTCCAAGTTTTACTACACTGTAAAAAAAACTGATATGTAAATTTACAGACGTTAGTGTTTTTTACAAAATAATATTATTTACATATATTTTAAGAAAAATTTTTACATTATATTTATATGTATTTTAATTAAAATTACAAAATTATGTTATTTTACAGATAATTTATGTAAACTATCGTTTTGCTGAAATAATATGTAACTTTTTTACTACGGTTATTATGTAAAATGGTAATTTTCTTACAGTGTACAGTAAAAGTATTTTATTTAAGGATGAGGCTATTTATACATACGGTATGTATACGCAATTGGCTATTTATACATACTAAAAAAAACCTAAACCAACCTACTAACCTAATCTACCCTAAATAGCCAATTACGTAAAAATACTGTATGTATAAATAGCCAATTGCGTATACATATCGTATGTATAAATAGCCACTTTTTTTATTTAATAACAGAAATTAAACTTTGTATAGCTATTTCTGAAAAAAAAAAATAAGAAAATAAACGAATACTAACATTAAACAGCGAATCATCAATTGCAACTTCAAAAACATACAATTTTAAAGCAAACTTTTATTTTTAGTGCAATTAAAAATGATATCATTTACACAAAATTTCAAATTTCCTTTCATAAATTTTTCAATTAAACACACATTAATACAAATTAAAACTGTCATATTTCATCTATTGCAATTCACGGAGATGCTAAAAATACTGAATAAAATAAATTCACTAATTTCAGTTCGCGTCTATCTAAAGTTTTCAAAAAAATCTTCTATTACTTTCCCACAACTAAGACATCCTATCGTCTATCTCTGTCTCGTCAGGTAAAAGTGGGGGGTTGCAGTCAACCTATAGAAGGTGTATATATAGTATAACAGAACCGCAAGATGGGAGTATATTAAAACTGTAGTCTGTTTCTATCGGTACGTCACTTGAAATTTTGACATTTCAGTCGCACGTTCTCGTTGCTATAGTAACACACGTTGCTTTGTTTATATTACGGTTGTTAGGAATATATATATAGTAAACATTTGACTGTCAATTGTTTAGTGAGTTTGGTGAATAAAAAGTGTTTTTTGAAAATGTTATCGGACTTACAAAATTCTTCGATATCGCGTACAGCACAATATAAAAAGATTACAAAGCCGCTTTTGGAGCGAAAACGAAGGGCTAGAATTAATCGGTGCTTAGATGAACTTAAAGAGCTTATGGTCGACGCTTTAGAGGTATATAAAGTTTAAAATTTGTCTATTTTTTGACAATATTCTATATTTTCTATGAATTTGTAATGTATAAAATTAAACAAATTAATATAAAGTAATGCTGTTATTTATTTCTTTTGATTTTGTTTAACATGAGATTTATTTAAATATGTATATCAAAAATTATGTAATATGTAAATTTTGTAAATAATAATTTTAGTTAATTGCATTATCTAATTAATTAAATTATTCAATTAATTTGTTTTATACATAAATATTTAATTCTGTTTTTTAATATTTAAATTATAATTATCGCAAAATATTTATTGTTATCAGACAAATTTGTTTAGCATTCATATTCACATTTATATAATGAATTAATTTTATGAATAATACATTTTGACGGACTCGGGTTTGAATCCTACTTGGCCATGTATATTTGTGTTGTTTTTGTATCTTCTAAAGTACACTTTGAAAGTGAAAATGAACATTATTTCTGGCTAAAAGCCTTAGCAGCTATATTACTAATTTAATGCGAAATGATTAATTCTGTTTGCAATTATTAGAATTAAAAACTATTATATATATATATATATTAGTACAAAATTAAAATATTTTTAAATAATATTGCGAAATTATTTATATATTTGAAGTTAAGACAGTAATCAATTTTGTTTTTGTAATTTTTCTTCATTTTAATAAATATTTTTAGAAATGTTATTAAGATTCTTTTATAATTTAATTTTAAGATATTATCAGTAATATGAAATGTGTTTTTTATTTAGCTGAAAATGACAATACGTTTTTGTAATTTATAAACTATGTAGTTGTATAAATCAAAAAAAATTTCGCATATTTTTAATAAACCACATACGATAAAATTAAATTTGAAAACGTCATTCTATAGTTATAGAATAGTAAATAGTTACGTTAGGTATGTAGTTATTTTTCCATCAAAATGAAAAATATAGGAATGAATAAAATTTATAATAATAACTTGACAGAATATAAGTAGAATATAAATAAAAAAGAAAGATTATATTTATTGTCATTTCGTGCCAATATCTTTTTCAAAATAAATTTGATTCAAAAAACTAGCCCTATATGTTCTGTTTTCGATTTTATAAATATCATTTTTTAAATGTATTAATCCTGAAATATCTGTTTTATTTACAGGCTGAAGGTGAAAACATTTCAAAACTAGAAAAAGCCGATATCTTAGAACTGACAGTCCGTCACCTACACCGTCTACACAAACCCCGCGATCCGATTGAAGACGCTCAAAGATTTCAAGCAGGATTCGGACGGTGCGCCGCAGAAGCTTGCCAATTTCTTCTCGCCCTGCCCGGCATCGATACACGCGTCAGTCAAAATCTAGTTCGTCATCTCGGTACCTGCGTGAGCTCGGTGCTGCCGCTCAGTATCCAAGTACCGAATCACGCAAGGTCCGGCTTCTCGCCGCCACTGTCGCCGGCTACGCTTGCCGGAACTCGAACCAGTCCGGTAGCAAAAACGCAAACCTTTGCCAATCAGGATGTACTGAGTTCGACGCCGAGTGTCAGCGATTTAAGTAAACCAATGACGGGATTGCTAATGCAAGTGCCAAAACGTGATAGAGATGCCAGGGGTGTATTGCGAAATGTTATTCTGGAAAGGCAGTCGAAAATGAGACTGATGGAGAAACAGAGATTAATGGAGAAAGATAGGGATAGAGATGAGAGTGATATGGAAATTGATATTGAAAATATTGATGATAAAGATATGTGGAGGCCTTGGTAATTTTTATTTTAAATACTTATGCCCGTTTTCATAATTAACACTTTAAATTAAATCGTCTTTAAGCCGTCAAAAGGCAACAAAAGTTAGAAAAATTAACAAAAAAGCATCGTTATGCAAGTAGAATTTAAAATCGATTTTTTTATCGACTTTAATTGAATTATTTATTGTGAAAACGGGCTTTACTATTTATTTTTGTTAGAATTTGTTTGTAAAATATTTTTTTAAAAAATTGTAAACTTGCAAAACTATTAATCCATATTCACAGTCTATTTTAAAAATAATACTAATTAAAAATGCTTTTGATATTTATTCCAAATTATTTAGAATGTATCTTTGATATATTTCTTAAATTTAAATAAAGCTATACAGTATTAAAGAAATCGGTGTAAATTTTAGTAATTTATTATCGAAATGAGTTACGAATTTGTGTTAAAATTGTTATTCTTTATACAAGTTAAATTTCATTTATTACTATTCTACTTATCACAAAATTAGTTTTATATTTTAGTTATAATGTTATTGGTTCTAAACTGTTTTATTTGCTAACTTGTAAAAAAATATTAAAAGACATAAATATTCTCGCGCAGTTGTGTTGTTTTTTCAGAAATTGATAAATAATTTGGGTTCAGAACCATTAGGTTTGTGCTAAAACATAAGTAATTTTGTGATATCTCAGGTAGCTTGAATAAGCTTTTACATGATTTTAGTTTGGTTATTATAAATATTTGCGAAAAAAATGTATACAAGCATATTTATTTAAATTTCAATATAAATACAAAAAAATTCATTTGATAGATTTAATAACTGAAAGTACTTAAAAAGCAATTTAAAATAAATATCAAAAGCACTCTTAACGATAAAATTTACAATTTTATTTAAATGTAATTTTATTTCTGTCAATTAACAATTCCAAATTTTTACTTAAAATTTTAATATTGCAAATTACATGTGCAATAGATTAATTTAAAATACATGAATAATAAAACAGAAAAATTGTTTATAGTTGTTTTTGAAAAAAACTATGTATATTAGCATTTAAGATTGTGATTACTTGTTAAATTTATTATTTAATCTAACAATAATTAATTAAGAATATTATCTTCAATATTTTATTTGTAATAAATGATCTCATTAAAATATTTTTATATTATTCAGTTTTATATTTTATACAAGGGACAATTAAATTTGATCTATATTTTAAAACATTATTCAATCAGTAAAAATAATATTAATTTGTTATCAATTAAAATAATAATTAAAAATTACTAAATTAATTAAAATTGAAAATAAAATATAAAACTGAGTAATATTGTTTAAATATAAATATTGTATTATTACTTACGCTAATGTGTGATTAATTTTAAGTACATTAATAATGAAACTTATGTGATATAAAAACTACGTAAAGTGACCTTAAGAAGCTTTAATATCAAATTTTATATATTATTTACATTTTTTATAATACAGATATATGTTGAAATTGTATTTGTATTTTCTATGATAATATTATTATATTATAGAATGTGTTTTATGAATTTATGCATATATTATAATAATATTTATTTATGTTTTATGTGGTTAAGGCAAATAATGTATTTGTACCGACGTCTTTGACACTTTTGTATCATTATATTGTTAATAATATTATATGTTTTTGAATATTATTATAAACCTTTATGCATTGCACATTTTAATAAAATAGATAACAAATAATAAGAAGTTTTATTTTCTTTATGTATGTGATTTGTTATGCAGACAGGGGCGGACCGTGAATTTATGGGGGCCTAGGCTTAAAAAATTGACATGACTCTGCATAATGCGCAGTAATGACAATTTTTTAATTTTTGTTACATCTTCGACAAAATGGAAGTATAAAGTATATATTGAAAATGGTAACAAATAATATCTTAATATCTTTAACGTTTAACATGAGTTCACGGGGTCATATAGTGACAATGAAAACCGCGCAGGGGTAGAGTATCCTAGCTACGAACCAAAAAAATTGTAGCGTTAGTTTGAATTATTAATGATGTTATATATATATATTATATCTCGAAAACGGCTGGAAATTTTGCAAAAATAAGAAAATTTGCCACCTCCCCTTAGCCTGACATCCCCTATAAACCAGGTACGTACTACAGCACATCCAAAAATCAACCCCCTACGACACCTCCTTATTAATTAAGTCAACCTTCAAAACTGTGATAAAAAGTTAACAAATTTGTGTATAAAATTCATAAAATTAATTAATAAGGGGGTGTCGTAAAGGGTTGATTTTTGGATATGTTGTAGTACAGCCATAATTGCCCAATATTTGTAAAACGCGGAAAATTTTGTTATTTTTGCGAAATTCCCAGCCGTTTTCGAGATATTCGCGATTAAAGATTTTTTTTGCAAACATTAATAATTAATAGCTGGGGGCTCGTACGGGGTTGGGGGTTGAAAATGTTATAGCAACACAAGTGCTGCCTAGCAGCTATAACATTTTTAACCCCCAACCCCGTACGAGCCTCCGGCTATTAATTATTAATGTTTGCAAAAAAAATCTTTATTCGCGAATATCTCGAAATCGGCTGGGAATTTCGCAAAAATAACAAAATTTTCCGCGTTTTACAAATACTGGGCAATTATGGCCGTACTACAACGTATCTAAAAATCAACCTGCTAGGACACCCCTTTATTAATTAAGTCAAGCCCCCAACAAAACCAATGAAAATATTGAAATTGAAATTTTGGTGAAATGTATTTTTTCTTATTGTTGAATAAAGTTCGTTAAAAACAGATGCTGTGTTGTATTTATTTTTTTCCCAATTTCCTCCCTTAAAATTAGTTAAAATCTTTAATCGCAAATATCTCGAAAACGGCTGGGAATTTTGCAAAAATAACAAAATTTGCCGTCCCCATACGAATCTTTAATAAACCAGGTACGTACTACAACATATCCAAAAATCAACCCCCTAGGACACCCCCTTATTAATTAAACCAATCCCCAAAACTGATAAGAAAAATCTCAATTTTTTTCTTGTTTTTCTGATAAAATTTCGTTAAAATGTTTCACTTTTCGCTTTCCTGATACAAATCTTGCATTTTACGCTTTCCTGATACAAATTTCGTTAAAATCTCTTAGCTTATACATTTCCGCAATGCATTGATGTTAAACTGGTTGCCTATAGGCAATGTATCAAAATGTATCAAAATTTTTAATCGCGAATATCTCGAAAACGGCTGGGAATTTCGCAAAAATAACAAAATTTTGCCACCCCCTTACGAACCACTAGATAAACCAACTACGTACTACAACATATCCAAAAATCAACCCCCTACGACACCCCCCTATTAATTAAGCCAACCCCCAAAACTGTGATAAAAATATCAAAAAATTTCAATTTTTTTCTTAAAATCTTTAATCGCAAATATCTCGAAAACGGCTGGGAATTTCGCAAAAATAACAAAATTTTGCCACCCCCTTACGAGGATAAGGATAAACCAGGTACGTACTACAACATATCCAAAAATCAACCCCCTAGGACACCCCCTTATTAATTAAGTCAAGCCCCCCAACAAAACTGATGAAAATATTGAAAATGTATTAATGTATCAAAATGTATCAATGTATCAAAATGTATTAATGTATCAAAATGTATCAATGTATCAAGTACCTGGTTTATCTAGCGGTTCGTAAGGGGGTGGCAAATTTTGTTATTTTTGCGAAATTTCCAGCCGTTTTCGAGATATTTGCGCCCCCTTACGAACACCAGATAAACCAGGTACGTACTACAACATATCCAAAAATCAACCCCCTAGGGCACCCCCTTATTAATTAAGCCAACCCCCAAAACTGTGATAAAAATATAAGAAAAATCCCTTTCCTAATACAAATTTCGTTAAAAAAATGCTTGATGTAAAACTGGTTGCCTTTAATACATTTTTACGAGCCCTCCGCTATTAATTATTAATGTTTGCAAAAAATCTTTAATCGCGAATATCTCGAAAACGGCTGGGAATTTCGCAAAAATAACAAAATTTGCCGTCCCCTTACGAACCCCCGATAAACCAGGTACGTACTACAACATATCCAAAAATCAACCCCCTACGACACCCCCTTATTAATTAAGTCAACCCTCAAAGAAGTACGGAAAAAATTCCAATTTTTTTATGAAATGTATTTTTTTTATTGTGAAATAAAGTTGTTAAAAACTGCATCGATGTAAAACTGGTTGCCATAGGCTTTCCAAGCAAGGAGTTACTGCATTTTTGTGCTTCATTTCGGAAAAAAATTAGTAACAAATTTGGTTTTCCAACAATTTTTTTTACAGAATATTAAACATAGACAAGAATTTTGACAATTTTGAAAGATTTACTTAAATTTGAGGAACTGGGGAAAAATCAAAAATATACACAGTTATTTGTTTAAGGACTATATTGAAAAATAGACAAAAATACATTTATTACAAAAAAATAAGTATAATACGTATATAATTTTATTATTTGGTTAATCACATTGTTAACTACGTGATTACAAATTTAGTAATTTAGTAATTTAATCACATTGTTAATTTGTGATTAAATTTGCAAAACACACTTAATTATCTTATTAACTTAACAATTTAATTAACTATATGATTAGATTATTCAAACACAATTTAATAATTACATAATTAACAACGTAATAAAAATTGAAATTTAAATACAGATTTAGTAACTTAATCACATGCTTAACTATGTGATTAAGTTTGCAAAACACACAATTATCTAATTAATTTAACAATGTAATTAACTATGTATTTAAATTATCAAAACACTCTTTAATAATTAAATAATTAAATCTTAAAATTTTTATAGAATTAGAATATTAAATACAAATTTACTAACTTAATCGAATTGTTAAATATGTGATTAAGTTATCAAAACACACTTAATTATCTTAATAATATAATTAATTAATTTAATTACTAATTTCCTCCATTACAATTTTTCTACAACCAAATTTCTTCTCTCTTCATTATTTCTTCATCTCCCCATCTCCAAGCTAATTCTGTAATAAAAAAAGCAAAATTCCACATTAATATTCTCTCTCTCTATAACCAAACAAATATTTACTTAAAAAAATGCAATTAACTAATTTAATTATCTCACCTTATCATTCAATATTTATTGGAAATATTTCATTAATCGAGTTGAAGTGATAGGTTTGTGCAAGGCATTATGTCCACAGTCGGCGTTGTGTTCCTAGTAGGCGGTAAACTTTGTGTCCCCGGTCGGCGTTGTGTCCAGACACCCCTATCACCATGTACATCTATTCTTTCTTCATGAGCTCTTAAATGTAAAGAATTGAAAGTATAAAGTTCAGTAATTAGTTTAAAAAATAAATTATAATTTGTCGCAAGAAAGGGCCGAAGATAGATTTTTATTTAAAAGAAAATAGAATAAAATAGAAAAATTTTTGAACTGTTAGTAAAAAAACTAAAAAAAAAATTCTTATTTGATAAATTATATAAACATTATATAATAGTTTATAATTATTTTGTAATATAATAATAACTCTTTAATATTAATGCGTATTAATTTTGCGTCTCGCTTTTATACTGTTTTGTGGAACCGTGATTAATTCTGATTGGCTAAAAACAATATCGAACAAGACACATGGAAATTTAAATAATATTAAAAATTAATCGTAACTTTATTAAGTATTTCAAAACATCTTTATTGATAATGTAAGCCTCGAAATGCGTCAAAGTAACCGACAAAATTTAATTTAACAAAGAGGAAAATAATCGCAAACAATATATGATGTAAAGAAGAAACGTGTTTTTTGATAAATAAAAATTATTATAATAAAAATTGTACAAGTAATGTTAAAAAAAATGTATAATAAATAATAATAACTAATTTCATTTCATTTGCTATAAATTTTGACCAAATGACTATGTAACCAAAATAACACACCAGTATTCTAGGTTGCATATATTCATTTCCTGGCCTAAGAAAATATCAAACTATAATAACTTTAATTCTGTGTTAATATTTATTTAATAATTAACGTAGTCTCAACGTACACGACGCGTCTTCACCAAGAAAGAAATGATACAAATAACATTTAACACGTAAATAAATCTCGAGGGCTTCTTGTCATTCAGAGACACCTATGCGATTTTTATTTACACTTTCAGCGTACAAGTTTTAGTTTTGTAGGTTGGTATGTTGTGTATTTGTTTGCGCATCACCTAACTGTCAAACTTTGGTTATGTTTTTATATTTTGTTGAATAAGTTTAAATACTATTGTTAATATGTTTGAAGCTCAAGAAATCAATGCTGAACATAAAGATTTGATACACGATGTTGCTTATGATTTTTATGGCCAACGAATGGCAACATGTTCAAGTGATCAATTTGTTAAAGTGTGTTTATGAAAACAATAGGAAAAATGTAAAATACATTTATATATGGTTGATGTTTTTAATTTAGGTATGGGACCAAGATAAATATGGTAAATGGCAATTAACAGCCAGTTGGAAAGCACATAGTGGTTCTGTGTGGAAAGTAACATGGGCACATCCTGAATTTGGACAAGTTTTAGCCACATGTTCTTTTGATCGTACTGCTGCTGTATGGGAAGAAATAGGTATTTTGAGCTAATTGTAACAAATATATGTTTAACTTACATTTAAAATAATTCATCAAATGTTGTTGCTAATAGAAATGTGAAATAATTTTCGTATTTTAGTTGGTGAAACTCTAGGTCCTGGCGAAAGAGGTATTCGTCATTGGGTACGACGTACAAATTTAGTTGATTCTCGGACATCTGTAACTGATGTGAAATTTGCTCCGAAAACATTAGGCTTATTATTAGCTACATGTTCTGCGGATGGAGTAATACGAATCTATGAAGCACCTGATGTAATGAACCTCAGTCAATGGACATTACAACATGAAGTACTTTGTAAATTACCCTGTAGCTGTTTAACATGGAATCCATCTTTATCGAAGTACATTATACAACATAACACAATGTCTATTCTAGTTTCTATCAATCGTAGTTAGCAACTGAAAATGATTGTAAAACTAGTGGAGTTTTATAAAATTTTGTCACTAGTAACCAAAGTTAAGCAACTGCTTTCGAGTGGTTGATAACTTTTTGTTAGAATTTTGAATGTTAATAAATTTACAAAACTATAATACTTTTACTAAAGTTGACTTAAAACGACAAAAAAAGCATTGTTTTCAAGTTTTATCAGCATAATTATTGCTGTCAATAAAACGACCTGTATTTTTGTTAAATTTTTAATGACTTAATTGTTGGCAATCAAACGAATGCTTTTTTGTCGGCTTCAAGTCGATTTTAATTAATGTTTCATCTAAATTAATATTTATAGAATTGAATTATTTTATTTTTAATTATTAATTTGAAGGAAATAAATTTCTGAAGCTAGTTTTTTAATTAACTATCGCCACTGATGCGAGGAACTAGAATAGACACCCATACTAAACCATATCAGATTACAAATAAATAATATATCGATAATTTTTTGTTTAGAATTCATCCGCCTATGTTAGCTGTTGGTAGCGATGATACGAATCAAGCAAATGGCGGTAAAGTATTCATCTACGAGTATAGTGAAAATACTAGAAGATGGAACAAAACGGAAACATTGAATAGTATTACCGATTCGGTTCATGATATTTCATTTGCGCCAAATTTAGGCCGTAGTTATCATCTGCTTGCTGTGGCTACAAAAGACGTTCGAATTATATCGTTGACTCCAATTTCGTAAGTAAAAATCAAGTCAAGAATGTGATACGTACTTGTACATATGTAGTTTTAATGTTTACAAATCGATTTGTTAGGGACAATGTTGGTGTAAGCAGTGGATTAACTCGTTTAGATGTTCAAACTGCGGCCCAATTCGATGATCACCAGTGCACCGTTTGGAGAGTGTGTTGGAATGTAACTGGAACAATTCTTGCATCGTCCGGTGATGACGGATTTGTTCGTTTGTGGAAAAGTACGTATTTAATTATTTATACAAAATATTTCTTTTAACAAAACTTATTGCATAATAACGTGATTCCAGCATGGTCGCTACATGAAAGCGTGTTTATAATATAATAAAAAATCTTTTAGAACTCATTATATTAAAATAAAAATGCTTTAGGATCTAGTTCGTTGTAATTTTAATTTAAAATCGATGTTGTATCATTTTTCCGGATGATGATGTACGTTGTGTACGTCGCAACATCTATTTTAAATTAAAATTGATACAGAACTAAATCCTAAAGCCTTTTTATTTTAATATTAATAAGTTATCTATTGCATGATATACCGATTTTTTCAAAATATCAAATAAGACATTTTAACGAAAACATTTGTATTTTTGCATTTAAATCCCGAGTAGCATTTTTCCCATTTGAATTTTGAATGATAAATCTTGTAGTAAAAACTTGAGTTTTCTTTTAGTGAACTACACGAATTCGTGGAAATGTGTGGCTGCATTAAAAGGTGATGGATCTCAGCCAGGTGAAGCAAATCGTAATACAGTTGCAACAGGTCAAACTGTACAACCATCGATGACAGCCAGGTATTACAAGCTCGGCACGATTACAAGTTCGCGCGAGGTTCCTTGGCACTGATAAAATATATATTCTTCCAACCCCTTCTGACTTTCCCTCCTTCTTCCACCACCAAACCCCCCGTAAACAAAAACTGCCATTTTACAATATTAGCGTATTTGGTTATAGGATTCATTTAGCTTTGTATACAACATTTTTGTCAAAACAACCATGATGATGTAAAAAAGTCTCTAATAATAAATTCGATATATTTGATTCTTTTTTAAAATGAAATAATATAAGTGATACCTGGACAGTTATTCTATAACTTTTATCACTCTAGTGATGTGTTTGAGAAATGTGATATTTTTGAATAACCATCGGTCGAATTAAATTACATAACTACGGGTCAGTTCCATAAAACTTTGTTAACTTGATAGTCAATTGTCTTTCAAACATTTTATTACGATTGGTTAACAAGAGAATTAACCAACAAACCGTTTAACAATGTTTTATGTAACACCGTCCCTATATGAAAAAGTTAATTTTGTTTCAGAAATAAATATACAAGAAATTTTTCTGTCTGCTTTTCATATACGCAAGTTAAAAATTTAACACACATAAAACTAAACACAGACACCAACTTGATGACCGAAAGGTCAAAACGTGTTGTTGATAATAAAAATGATAACAAAGCTGACAGGGAATTTATTAATAATATGTTTAAAGTTAAAATTTAACTCGAGTTAATAAAACAAAAGTAGAAATAGCATTTTAATCCAAGCTTAAATTTTAACTTTACCTGTGCAGAAGAATCCCTTCTTGTAATTTAATTTCGAGTTAATCACATTAACTCATGTTAAATAACTGCCGTTTATGAAACCAGAAATTTGTGAAAAAATTTTCAGTGACCTATATAAAGAATTATTTATTTAAGTAGAATATTCTAAAATTTAATAGGCATTCTGAAATACAATTACCTTTTTCTGAAATACAATTTACGCTTTCTGGAGTAAAATTAACTAACATGAAATACGTTTGATGCTTTCTGATATACAATTGGAACTGTATATTAACTATCTTTAGGATTCAAATCTGTTTTTCAGCGAATATTTATTGTTTAAATCAAATTCACTAGTTTCACACACGTGTAATGTGTTATCTCATCAACATAATATCTCACATCAAATTCGTGATAAGTTCTTATAGAATCGATATAATCCTAATATGGTGATCATATCTCCGTTTAGCAGGTGGCAGCCACCAGTCATCAAGGGCAGATTCATAAAGAGCACGTGGCTAGGAGCGGAGCCCGCACTGTCGGTACCGCCTCCACCCTGCGCGCTCAATACAAAACATTCTAAGAAATAATTGCGCTGGGATGACCCTTTACTCCTGCGCTCAGTCTGATAATACTTTTGCTGCAACCCCATCACCGGCTTCTTTTTTCACTATTTATATATTATTTAATTTTTTTTATCTTTGTTTAAGTAACAAATCATTTGAGATCAAAACTTATTTGTTTCTAAATTATTTTATTTAAAAAAAATAATATACGAAGATTATTCAGATTAAGTAAAGATATAAAGTAGTAACATCAGTATTAAAATTTTATATTTAGGTGGTTAAGGGCCAACATTGTGATAACTAAAAGTCAAATTTATTTTTGCAAAATAAATATTATAGTTATAAAATGTACAGTCATAATTTAAATTTAATTCATTGTAATTCTTATATAGATTAAGATAAATTAGGATAAATATCTTATTTCCCAAATGTATCACAAAGTTACTGCTAATCAAGTTAAATATTTATATAGATTAGTTTTATCTAAAGATAAGTAAAAAATCATATGTAATTTATTCGAAAATTTGGAAATATTGTGCCCAAAAATGGTACCGATAACAGAATATACGGGAACGGATAACAGAAAAATAAATGCCTTTTGTAACTTTGGCATTTGCGTTGAAAATATCTAAATATATATATATATAAAATCTTGCTTATTTATTTAAAAACTACAATTATATCTTTACTTTTTCGATAATAATTGTCGTATATGTTAAAATTGGGGAGTTCTTATTATAATGTGAATGTGATTTTGATTCGTTTTTGTTTTTCTATCGGCATGTTATTATAAAATAGCGCTTTGTTTTGATTTTGTTTTGTTTTATTGGTATTCTGTTACAGCAGCATGAGTGTTCACAATATAAATCCTGTCCGGGCTGCTACTATTCCGCTTGGATATTATCAGCGCCTGGTTCCCCTGCAGCCTAAGATCATCACACCTTACCTATTCAGGCTTCGTAAAAGTTTCAATTCCATTTGAAACCAACCCCCTTCTCCCCCAGAATTTTAATTTATTTTTATTTATATACGTACACACACACAGCTGGGTATTAATATTATTTAGTAAGACAACAGTATTATTTTAATTACTTGGTATTTTGCGAATGAAGTTAATTTGAAATCTACGTGACGTTACAACTTACTTGTCAAGCTGTCAATAAAAGATTATGTTTATTTTTATATCTAATCGAATAGTTCTATTATCTCTAGTTTATATATTATTAATTATTATATAAAGTAAATCTACATTATTACAAACAAAATTTTATGACTCATAAACTGTGGCTTGGTTCGAAAAAATTGGAATATGTATTTTAGGTAATAGAATAATTATTTGCAGGAAAAATGTTTTTTTAATCTACACTACAATAGTTTGAATTAAATTTAGTTTTTTTTAAAAAAATATCTTCCGAGAAGTCCTTTTTGAAATTCCGGATTCTGTTACGGTAGTATATGGAAAGCTTTATATAAATGTAGGATTCATTTTAATTTATAAAAGAACTTCTATACATATTTATGACAATATGTTATAGTAAAAAACGTTATTTTTTTAGATAATTTTATGCCATGTTTGATAAACTTACCAGTATGTTGTAACGCCATATATCAACAGAAGGAACTATTTAACTTCACTCGCTTACAGTAGTAGTGGTATTAGATAAATGTGATATTGCCTGTCAAGTTAATTATTAACAATTAATTAGTAATATTTTCGTTATTAGTTTCGTTTCAATGACTATGTAATAAGTTTTGGTATTTTATTATTTATTTTTGGTGAAAATATAAGAAAAACCAAGTTGTGTTGTTTTTATTTATTGTTAAATAAATAAAATAAGGCTGTGTGGATCCCCAGTTTTAACATCAATCACATAAATACTACGAATAATAAATAAATCTTTTCATTACTTTATCCCGAAACTTTGCAAGCTTTATTAACGTAATGATTATAATTAATTATGCGACAATGTTTCGGCTGCTGTATATTTTGTATCATGGCGTATCGTTTAACGCTGTCCGACCGGGATGGTTGAACGATGCAAAATCCTTGATCCATCTGGACTAAAGAAAAATAACATCAGTAAATAGATATTTATTTAACTGCTCACTACCTTTTTTTTTTAACAATTATTATTTAGAGTTATCTGTTATTTCAGAATCTATTGATTAAAAAAAAACCTTGCTATTTAATCTAATTCATACGATTTAGATTTCGTAATAGTTCTTGTCGCGTTCGATACAGGATTTTAAAAATAAATATACAATATGGCATCTGTTATATTCCGTAATTTTTTTTTGACAAATACAACGAAATAATACAATATTTTAGCTATTTAATTCGAAAAAGTTTTGTTTTAAAAAAATTTCATTTGACTTACGTTTTAATAGATTTTTTTATTATTTCCAAAAGATATATTTCAGCTTACGGCTTTGTTACTAGAAATTTAAAATAAAATATATTATAAATATTTTTCGGTTGAGGTATTATAAGAAAAGTAATGAAGATAATATTTAAATAAATTGATTGATAAGAAATTCGTTAAAATTTATAACAAGTTCTTAAAAAGTATAGGACAAATATTGCATGAAGAATTGTTTATGAATAATTTAATTTAATAATGATATAAAAAAAAACTATAAAAGTTTGTAAATAAAATGTGCGGAATAATAATATTTCTTTTAGCGTTTCATATGCTATGGCCAAATTAATATCAAAGCTTTTGAATTTATATTTTGCAATTAATTCGTTGCAGTACTATAATTTTTTTAAATGTCTGTTCAGTAATCTAAGATTAATAATAAAAACATATTGAATTTTGTGTCTTATGGATGATATAATGTGGATATGTTTATACTATATAGCAAATTAATTTTTATTCATATTTTTAAATCTGAGTTTTACACATATTCTTTAGTGACAAAAAACAAAAACATTGATACATGTAGTGTAATTGAAGTTACTAAACGTATATTTGACACAATGGAAATGAGCAGGGCTCTTTTTCTGGAAAAAAAGGTAGGTATACAGTTGCTTATTTTTTATATATACAGAAGTGAATCAAAAGTATGGCATATACATATACTAAATAAAAATGAAACTAATAAGATTTTGTAAAAATCCCGAAACACGTCAATTTTCTTTTTTGAAATGCCCTGATTATTTACATTTTTCTAATTCATATACCTCACTAAAACTTTGCAATGGAACATTTTCAAAAAGGTAGATATACCGACAAACCCCCAGAAAAAATAGCCCTGGAAATGAGTATGATAATATAGATATGTTTAAAAGTTACCTTAAGTCCAGGCGTATTCATATATTTATCAACATAACCAGCGATGCAACGTGTTATTGGCTCATTAAGCAAGCGCTGATTGACTTGCGGATTGTGGTTGCTATCCAGTTCAGAGTCGTGTTTACTGTGATAACCGATGTCGGCGGATTGGTTTGTCGTATTGTATCGAGAGCTTGTCGATTTGGACATCGGGGTAACGACAGTTTCAGGAGTTTTCGACGGCGATTTGGTGCGTGTTGGATGTGTCGATGTTTGGTCGCCACTACCTCTTCGTCGTCGAGATGAATGCTGCTGAGGCTGCTCTTGTTGGATGTCCTGCTTTGGCTGTGGTTGCATCGGCTGCTTGTGGATGCTATCCCCATTCGATGATCTACCCTTACTGACCGTAATGGGTTTCTTCGTACTGGTTCGCCGCAGCTGTTCACTGGACGCGAACTGATTGATTCATTCATGATCGAAATACAATGACTATCATTTTCACGATGGACACATCGATACACATTTTGCATACAACTTATTATTTATCTATATCATTTATTTACTGTATATTTTGAAATTAAACCGTGGTCTGATTGCAATTAGTTTATCATTGACAAACTGGACTCCTGAGACCGATAACGCACTAGAATAAAAACAACATTTTTGGCTTCCATACCTAACTGTTAAATGATGAGAAATGATATGAACGTTAATATTTTGAATTTTAAAATCATTTATAAAATATTTTATAATGTTAAAATCAAAATACATATTTATGTCATGCACTTATAAGGATGTATCAACTTGTATTCAACTTATACCAGATATTCCTGTTTATGATACCTTTCATACAAGCTTTTTTTATTCTTACCATTTGGAAATATTTGCTTTCGCAAAACACAATTAATATTTAGTAACCGGACGTTCACGAAACTAATCAATTTAAAAATTTACTTTCATCATCGCAATTGAAATACATTCTACAACATATTCTGAAGAACACTGTGAAAATTAAAATGACAGGAAAACTAAACACTGAGAAAAAAATAATTAATGACATTAAAATATGAAAAACGTTCATGAAATAATCACACAAAATCTGGAATATATTTTTTTAGTTGGCAAATTATTTTCCGAAAAACTAACTATGGTTTCGTGGTGTTATTTCAAATTATCAAAAGAATAGTTAATTATTTTGAAAAATCGTTTAGAATATCAGTTATTTCCGGTAACGAAATGTAAATTTGTATTGCAAAATGTATCGATATGTACATGTTTCAATTTTTTCTGTTTACCTTCTTCTTTTTTGTGCACGTTCAGCGGTATGCGTTGGCACACCGTGTGAAGTAGTTTGATCATGGTTTGGAATTGGTTCTGATTTAGTACGTCTATTATCTAATTTCAGATTTTGAAATTTATTATTTCCCGTATTTGCTTTTACCACTGGCTGTTGTACTGTCTCCTTATTTGTACTACGCTGATTGTAATTGCGCGAACCAACTATACGTATACGACTTGGAGTACCCTAAAAAACAGAAAATAGCAATATGATAATTGTGCTTTTTCAGCTATTAAACAGATAGAATTATATTTTTATACAGGATGTTCAAGACAAGTGCTTAAGCACTAGGGTTTATCAAAACCATAATACCTCTGTCACATTATAAAACTTTGTTGTACGAAATTAATGAACACTAATGTTTCATGAAAATAGAAACGCCGCTATTTCGGTAAAACTTTGTTGTATGAAACGCGTGTGTTACTCATTTCGCAGTGATATATTTAAATAATTTATTATTCAGTTTACAGTAACATATTCGTAACAGAAAAATAAAAAAAGTTTTATAATAAACGAAATTGTATAGTGCGACATCGATATTATAGTTATGATTTTAGTTAAATTACATTAAGGGGAGGTTCTCCTCCTCTGAATGACTAAAAAGTACGCAAAGATTAGAAATTTTTTATTCGCAAATGAAAAAACATAGAAGGAAACGGTTTGGGGATTCGAAAAAATGTTATTTTGGTTTTTATTTTAAAAAATTGTCGTTTCATAAAAAACAAAATGGCGCTCGTGATTCACTGTTTTCGTGTCAGCGCGGAATCGGTAAACTGCGTGTATTGCAGCGTCTCTGGATTTATCTGTAACAAAAAAATGAACAACAATGCCAAAAAGTAAACTAAATTTACTGGAGTATAGACCTATAAAATTTAAAAATTGTTTGTTTTATCCATTTTTTGTAAGGCCCTGAAGTGGAAAAAAATAGGCCTAAAAGTCGACCTCAAAGTTTGAGATCGTACCACATCGTCAAATTTGAAGTTATTTCCACGTTTTTAGGTCTATACTCCAGTAAATTTAGTTTACTTTTTGGCATTATTGTTAATTTTTTGTTACAGATAAATCCAGAGATGCTGCAATACACGCAGTTTACTGATTCCGCGCTGACATGGCCGACGAAAACAGTGAATCATTTTGTTTTTTATAAAACGACAATTTTTGAAAATAAAAACCAAAATAACATTTTTTCGAATCTCCAAACCGTTTCCTTCTATGTTTTTTCATTTGCGAATAAAAAATTTCCAAACTTTGCGTACTTTTTAGTCATTTAGATAAGAACCTCCCCTTAAGAGAGTAAGGCCCATATTCTCACCTCATTTATAAAAGTGATTTTTGTCAAAAGTACTTTTGACGTTTACTTAAAATCATTTATTCAGCACTTTATAATAGTTTATTTAAATTTTATAATACCTAAATATAATAAAAATGATCAAAAATAGAAAAATTATTTATATTTGATCAAAAACAGAAACAAATTTTTTTTTAAAATTAATGATAAAAGCACTTTTTAGTTTTTTAGGTACTTTTGTATATAAAAAAAAAAATATATGTAGATACTTGATACTTGAAAATAGTATTTTGCAAAAATATTTTAGTAAAATTTGATTAGTAAATATTTACATGAATATCATTGATCCATTCGCCGCGTGCTCTAGTTTTCGTTGTTTCATTTGCTTGACGATTAGATGTCCAGTTTAGAGCAGTAGTAGGTCGCAAATTAAATCTTGTCTTACGCTGTGTTTCGGTGGATGTCGCTGGCGCTGAACCAGTAGTAGTCTGCTGTTTAGAAGCCGCCTCAAGTTGAAACGTACGTCGTTGTGTTAGTATATTGTACATGCCGGCAACTGTACCGTATGGTTCGGTACGAAGTATGAAATCGACATAAGTTCCATCCATACCGCTCAATTTGCCAATCTCTTTCAAAATCTGTAGAGAAATGCAAATCAACGAAATAGTGGATGAGTGAATTGGGTTGCAAATGTGTACTAGGATCAAACAGTTAATGGTCATACGATAGTTTTCCAACAGGAGTCGAGATCACGTAGACCAGATGTACGAAGTGGACGTCTGTTCTTGTCGGTGAGCCAGGGATGTTGTACCAACTCGGAGAGACGCATACGTTTTGCGGGATCAGGCGCTAATAGTTTGACCAGCATTGCACGAAATTCTATCATAATTGTATTGTTTTCATTAGTAAATTAAATTAGATTTGCGATAATTCATAGAAATAAAGCGAAAAATTCATTTTACTAAAAATTATGGAAACTAAAATTTGAAACATTAATTTAAAAAATATATTTTGCAATCTATTAATATTATCTAATAAATATTAATCAAAATAAATATTTCATTTTATTTTCATTTATTTTATAGATTAGTAGTAGTATTAAGTAATAACAGCGTTCTTTAACAATTCGATTTTTATTATTTCTAATAAAAATTATTATGAAATTTATTAATTGCTATTATCTTATAATTTGATTTTTTTAAATATTTTTAATGCAAAATTTATATATTTGTAATTACTGTTCAATCTTTCAACAACAAAATGAAACCCAAAACTTGACATTCTAACTGCAAATAAAGTAAAGTATTTTACGGGTATATTTAAAATATTATCGAAAAATCTTTGAACACGTCGTCCATTTTGTTTTTTTAAAAGACACTTCCTGACAAAAGAGAAATATTGTATTGGCTTTTGTTCCTGCGTAATGATGTCATTATGATGATAAAGATATTAGTATCTTACATATTAACTTGTATTTTTTTCAAAAATATTGTTATTATACCACCATATAGAAAATAAAAAATATCTATCAAAATCAGTTATAAAAAATGAAGTTGTCATAATACAAAAACAGAAGCGGATAAAAAAATTCTTCTGTCAAAAAGTGTCTTTTTCAAAAACAAAATCGACGTGCTTGAGGATTTTTCGATAAAACATTAAATATGGAAAATATTAATTTTGTTCTAAACTTTATGTTCACTTTGTATACAACCTTTTATGTTATTTTATATTTATATTAGCTCATGTTAATTTTTGACTAATTTGTCGTTCAAATGAAAATAAATGAATAATAATAAAATTAACAGATGAAAATATAAAGGCATATATAAAACTAATTTCGAGATAAGTGGAGAAGTGGTACAGGTTAAATTTTATTCAAATATCTCGTATATCTCGTATTTATGCAAACAACATTAACATGTTTGAATTATACATGATTGTTAATACAAATTTAACGTTATCTTGAATAATTCACGATATCAATATTATATGTTGACAAAATTAATTACCTATAGTAAAGATGGCAAGTGCCTTACGATGTTGAGTTGCAAGTCCTCGGTTTATTTGCGATAGTAAATGTTTACGACGATCATGCGACGAAAGGCGCATATCTTTAGAAGTTTGAAATGGAAGTTGACCTATTACCATGCCGTAGAGAATTACACCGCTAATACGAAATAAAAAAAAAAGAAATACATTAAAATAAATTTGATAGAGAGAGAGAAGTAACGTTATAAATACGAACAGACTCCAAATATCAACTTGTGGTCCATAAAGTTGGCCTGTAACGAAGAGTTCCGGTGCAGCATACTCCGGTGAACCGCAATGTGTGTGCAGTGGCGTATCAGCTGACCACGTGTTACTCAATCCGAAATCGACAATTTTCAAATGAGCTTTTGATTCCGTCAGCATAATGTTCTCCATTTTTAAATCTCTGTAACAATAAGAAAAAAAAGGCTTATTTTATATTGAGCTAACTGAATATTCATCTATTTATATATTTTCAGCTTTTACGCGTTTCAGTTTCAAAGTATCAGTAGAGAATTGATATTCAAATAATAGTAAATTATATTACGAGGGGTAGAAAGCGATGATTATTTTGTTGAGCCCAGATATTTGTGGCTATGGCAAAGCCGATTCTAAGCAATCTGGGCGAAATACAAAAAGAGTTTTTTGTTCCGAATGACATACGATTTTTTACTTCAAGCGTTCTGAACGAAACTATACTAAAAATAAATAAAAATACATGCTAAATAATCTTAACTTTACTAACAGTCAACTCACTGAATATTATATTCAGTAAATAATTAACAAGTTTTGTACATTTGCTAAGAGTATTTTTGCTTTATAATATAAAATGAACTAAGAAATTTGTTGGAATGTAGTCGATAGATATAGATACATAGCTCATGGTGTCTCCACTACTGTTGACATCACAAGTTTACTGGGTTGCCCTGGCCTGATGACTGTTGCCCATGATTCAACACTTACACACACACACACATACACGATGACAGAGAGAAGGTCGTCGGCGTCGTCAGTTTGGTTGGTGCTTTGCCCCCGCGTTCATTCCATTCCGTTGATCGTCTCCGGGGCACCACCGGGCGACAAATTGCACTCCGCATTTCGCACCACCATTTCGCGCACCACCCCCCTGGCGGATAACCAATCATCATAAATTATTGCCAGTCGAACGGAAACGCCTCCCCAGTGACAGCGGCGCGCGGTAACGCCAGACTAAGAGCCCGTGAGCACAGTACTTCCTGTGTGCTCCTCTACGCTCTCTACTCTGGCCCTATTCCGCTCTTACTCTCTACTCAAGAGTTCTGTGTCTGCCTGTTCCGCCTGCTCGTCAGAGATCGCGGCTCGTAAAGTTCGCGCTGTTAATTTGTCATTAACCTAAACCTAACCTCGAGAAGTTAAAGTATCAGTTGCAGTTTACGTTCTTAGCTACTCTCTCGTATCGTAACACGAACTAAATTACACCACCATAAATAAGTATTACGCGACACCGGTATAGACGAGTATAACACTAACGATTTTGATGGATATCTGGAAAACGATAAATTTCTTTACAAAAATCAATACTTTCACAAAATTAAGTTTCAAATTTGTATTATCATAATTATTTTTATCATTAATATTTACTGCATATCACAGTTGGGACCAATATTATAGAAAAGTATTTAAATATTAAATATTTAAAAAAGAAATACTTTAATTAATTACAATTAATTTAATTAATTAATTAAATTACAATTGTAATAAAAAATTATATTTATAAACACAAAGCCCGTATTACAAGTTCGGTGTTAAAATTGGTTTTAACTAATAGCGGTTTTAAAATTGTGTAACTGCCACAACCCAAAAACTGAACTTGAAATATCATTCAATAAATAGCTTAGCTTTCGAAATACGTATATAGCTTTTTTAAATTTTTGTTTATGGTTCAAGGAAAATTAATTTATTTTATTAACTTTTCGCCACAATAAAATCATATTTTAATTTATTATTATTTAAATAATAGATTTAATAGTTTTATTTATCATTCAAATAATTTACTTATAATTTTGTTTTTAAATATCAATTTTTAATGTTAATGTTAATAATATTTAAAATTTAATTTTGATAAAAATAATTACTAAATTTAATCGTATATTTGTAATTTAGTCTTTTTTGGAAATAAAAAATCAAAGTTTCACTGTATTTTGAATTAAGTAATAAATATATTTTTTAAAATATAAGATTTAATAATTAGAAACAGAAATATTTATACTTTGGAGTATATATTAACTTTTTTTTGTAAAATAATAAATTATTTAAAAAGTATATAATATATAACATGCGTACTTGATCAAAAACCGTGAGTTATTATTTCATAACTTAGGGTTGTGAGTTACGAACAGTATAACTTAACAAAATTTACATATGTATATTATAAAGTTATTATACAATTTTGTTTAAAAGTGTCTTCAAAACTATTGCGATATTGCGGGCTGCAAGCACATTTAACAAAATACGAGTATGTATACATGTTGTTTAGCGTATTAAATAATCAAATATCTCTGTCTAAAGATTGTGAAGTTTCGTTAAAAAGTAAAATTTCAACTGCAGAAATATATAGTTTCTACTAACTGTACGTTACAATAGGGTCTGTTGCATATTATATCTGTAATAAATGATAACTCGAATGTCTCTTATACAAGTACAATATCCCTGACCAATAAAGTGATAATATGTCAAGAAGAATTACTATCTACATATATTGTCTGCTGAGGCATGTATGTGTGTGTGTGTGTGAAACGTATAAGATCAAGTGAGAAAGAAGCTGTTTTTACGCGGGGCATTTTATTTATTGCTCATTTCATTTTGGTGGGCGCGTTCGGTTTTCCACTGCTGCCGAGCCGACACCTCGCTTTCGTCTGGCTCCGGGGGCATTTGGTGATGAATGGTGGTATACGGTTCACCAGGCTTCTCTCACATCTCATGACTGTGGCGATGTCGTCGAATGAACTGGTCACGTTTCCATCGTACAGGGAGGCTAACCTTCTTCTCTTCAGATCTATAGAACTTTGCCTTTTTTCCCATTCGAGATCGTTATTGATTTATTCGAATTTTGCCAATTGGAAAGATTGTAAAATGTTACTATTGAACAGTAGAACATTTTGACTAAATATATTACTGTAGTATTATATGAAATTATTAAATACAATAAAAAATGATAAGTTGTGCAATTATACTATTTTTGTAGAGAGTTAGAAAACTTTATATTTAAATGATTTATTTTAGTTATGATATTGATAGAATTTTGTAAAATTATATATATCTTATATGTTATATGTTTATATATTGTTTAATATTGGTTTATTCATAAGAGTATCACCTTTATATTTTTCTATTTTTGAAGTTTTTCGTGTTTATCTGTAAAAATCTCTATTATGTCAAATTTTGGTACAATTAAAATATCTTCCTTATCATACGTGGTATGACAGTCGGTAAAAATACAGTAAATAGATTTCAATGATAATGTTGATGTATCTTTAAACGTTCTTATTTTCATTGTGAATAAAACATGCTCCTTAAAGTTTGATCAAACATTATAGAATATAAAATCACTTCGGTATGCAATGTAGTATTATTCATTTGTCATTATATTTTGCTCAATGTCCAATGATAGTAATATAATATTATAGTAGAAGGGTCGTTGTCCTATAGACTACTGGGGAACTGTTCAAACATTCACAGACTATGACTAGAGGAAAATTATAGGTTAAGAATACGGTTAGCCAGCCCACTACGTCTGCAAACTTTTCATTGACCTTCAGTTCCAGGAGACACGAATATCAGACAGACAGACAGACACCTATAGAAACATTTCTACTGTGACACATGCATGTGAAACGAAGAATTTCGTTCCTAGTGGTCAATTTAAATTACAATAATCATATATAATAAGTTAGTATGGCAAAACTTTGACTACTATATTTAGAATCCAGACATACTTATATATTATTCATTATCTACCTTTTTAACTTTTTATACATATGTTGTAACTAGATCATAAAATTGAAAAAAAAAGTATGATCTAGTTACTTATTTGTTACCTAGTAACTTGTTTCTATATTCTGTTATTTACTGTAAGATGAAGACGGACGTTGAGTTCGTCGGAACGTCGATTATAAATAAATATTAATAGAGAAATTAATTATAATGTTATTAAATTCCCTATCAGGTTCGTTATTGTTTTTAACATTGTTAAAAACAATAACGAACCTGATAGGGAATTTAATAACATTATAATTAATCATAACGCAGGTTCAGGACCAAAGAACAAAAGTTTATCTTTTGACATTAATATTAATAGAGAACTTTAACCTAAAGCAGTTTTATTTTAATATAGTGAGTTATGAAAGATTTTTTACTATATTAATGAGTGATAACTAAAAGAACTCCAATAAATATTATAATATTAATTGATTCGTCAGTAATATTTTTTCCTGGTGTGTCATCAAATTAGTAAAAGCGAAAATAGAATACTCAAAGCTGAGAGCTTTAGCAGGACTCATAAGCAAGTACTGCTACACTTTAGCATCAGTAATGTGGTACACCAACCCAGGAACAGAAATGTGTTCCGTTCGTTTAGGTTTTGTGCTGTGCAATGGTGTTGCGTGGCTTGCATAAATCAAGGCGCGACCGTGACCAACATCCTAAACGAGCGAAATCTAAATTGTTCCCCACCGATGCGATGTAGCAACTGCTCTAGTAGGTTACACTTCTAGTGCAGTACCCGACGATGTACGGACATTTAGACGTGTAAATCGCTTCGTTTTATCTTCTAGCTGGTCACAAATTGTAATCACATCGTGCACACACACACACACACCAAGCAATAAAGATATAAACGTTTTGCTTTTGGAAAGAGAGATATTTAACTTTTCGTATCGTTTTGGTTTAATATTTTTACCACTTTGTCTAAAAGGTGAAGTAATACAATAATTTGATCAAACCGTTGTGTCCGATTCTGTTTCATTAATGCCTAACTTTATATCATTTTTATTTTTACAACGAAGAGAAATATCAGTTAGCAGATTCGAACTTTCGATTCCAGTATTATATTCGGTAATATCTAATGCTTATACACGCTCTTTGACATAGAATTTAAGAATGAGGCTATTTATACATACGGTATGTATACACAATTGGCAACATACTGAAAAAAAAACCTAAACCAACCTACTAACCTACCCTAAATAACCAATTGCGTAAAAATACTATATGTATAAATAGCCAATTGCGTATACATACCGTATGTATAAATAGCCACTTTCAGAATTTAATTACAAACAATTAATTTAGAACTTGACGCAGTTCTGTTGTGAACTAATTTTAATGAAAATTATCAATTTTTCTTAATTATTTCGAACAAAATTAGTTTGTTATTGACTCAATAATTAACGCGGTGTATACGTGCTTGAATATCAGTTGTAGTTTGAAAGATATTCGATCCGCTGTCAAGGGATCGGACTCATCTTGAGCTGGAGAGGTGAGGGTGGGGATGTCAGAGGGGTGTAAAGTAAGTAAATTCACCGGATTCGGATGCATCCTATCGGCAGAGCAACCGGGCATACACAATACAGGCTTCTCTCCCAAAGCGTCGAGTACCAATATGAGGCTTTACGTAACGTAATGACGCGATAAATCAGACTGCGTAAACCAATAACCGTTCGGCGTTCGGTACTTGGTTTGCTCTCGCATTGCCTCTTCTCGATGTTGCTCTTCTAGTTGCAGGAAAGTCACGTTAGTCCTGCTGCTGTTGCTGCTGGATGACGTAGTGTTCGGTCGTTTGTTCGATGTCGTGTTGGTGTGACGTCATTGCTGACATAGATAATTTTAGATTTATAATATGTATATTTTTGTATACATACACGGAGAGAAATGTGTTGTTACCAGTATTAGAAATATAATACCAGTAACAATAAAATTTAGTACTATATGTGACAGCCAAACGCTTTATTTACCATAACAAAATCTATATGTCTAAAATTTTAATATATAATATTGTTGGGATAGCAATACATTTATATCTCACGGCAACAAAAATTGCGTTACTATTATTAATCTGTATAATAATAATCAATAAATGCATATTTATAGTTAACATATACTTTTGTTAACATAGCAATTTAAGATATTTACTACAAATGAACAATATTGTACTAGTAGCTAATATATATATATATATATATATATATATATATATATATATATATATATATATATATATATATATTTGAAAAATAAAAATACCACTTATATAACATAATAATATATTTTCTTGAAAAAGTGTATAAAAGTATATCAAAATATATAAAGTGATACAATACAAGATACAATACAATAAAAAAAATATATTATATTAAAATTTAACATTAAAATTCCAAACTATAATTTTATGCATTAATATATTTATACATTTTAAATAATGACATTATTATCAATATTTTGACAAATTTTTGTTAACAAATACGTATTATTCACATAAATTAATAATTTTTTGCAATGACGGCAATACTGTCATTAATACTTGCGAAATGTTTTATGTATTTTCTAATAATATTGTATGATATTTATTAGTATCTGCACAACTTCATAATCACAATAGTGGTCTTGAAAACATTCTTCCCTTGTAGTATTTAGAAACGATTCTAAGCCCTAAAATAATATATTTTTAATAAAAAAAAAATAACAAATTTTGTTCCTTACATTTGGAAATAAACTTTTTCGTTCTCGTCTTCTCGTGAACTTGACGGTTCGTCATCATTTGATGTATTTTCTAGAAATATAAATATTTAATATATAAATATATATATATATATATATATATATATATATATATTTATATATATATATATATATATATATATATATATATATATATGTAGTCTTCTCCATACCTAAAATTAACTCTCTCCGCAAAGAATGAGTATTAAAAGTACAACTGGCATTGGAGGTGCAGCACACAGGGTGGCGGTGCGGCGGCATCGTAAAAAAGTCTCCGCTCTCTAATGATATGGTTGAAGAACTATCGTTGTTTTCCTATATAAGCATAATATATATAAGTATATATTTGAAAAAAAATAAATTTTTTTAAATTTACCTGAGTGCGATTTATTTCAATTTCCATTGCAGTTGAATCTTTAATATAGTTTTCATATATTTCGGAAAATATCAGTCTGAGCCCTGTTTCTTTTATTAATTTTGAAATTTCTGCATGATTTAATTGAATGCAGTTATGTTTATCTCCTCATCTAAATAAAAATTAAAAAAAATACAAAAATACATGCATAAGTGTACATAAACAATAATATACTATGCATTATACAATAGCAAAAAATTATACTTTTTAAACGTATTCACAAATTTAATAACAAACATAAAGAATGTACATACCTGCAAATATAGAAATTAATTCTTCAAAATTCCATTCTTCTAATATATTCCTTACGAAATTGTCTGCCATCGCATTAAATTAATGAACATTGGCACAACCGTAACGACTAGACAACGCAACTAAACTGATCGTGAGAACTGAGCTAAACCTTTGTATCGAGATTCGAGGGTAGTGGCTTGGTACTCATGACAAAAATATAACTAATAACTGTAGCAAATTCATTTGCAGAATTTGCAACATAGTATTGTACTAGTTAGTAACAAATATTGTAGTGGCACAATAATATTGTAGTGGCTGCAATAGTGTATATTTAAAAGTAAAGTAATATATATTTATTACTATTAAAAAGTATTTATTAAATACAGCTATGGTGTTTATATCTATTTAACATACAATATATTTATCACAAATATACTGCCGTAACTAAAACTGTATATGTATCACAACAATACCGTATATTATTATTATGAATATGATATAATTATGGTAGATATATTTTTGCTAGGGTAAATAAATTTTTTTTAGCAATACAGTTTTAGCAATACATTTCTCTCCGTGTACATATTGACATATTAGAAAATTTTTGAGAAATTTTATCATTGAAAAACCATTAAAATTTATTCAAAACTGAATAAAACAGAACTCTTCGAAAAATAGTGTAAATTATATATATATATATATATATATATATATATATATATATATATATATATATATATATATATCTATATATATATATTTATATATATATATATATATATATATATATCTATATATATATTTATATATATATATATATATATCTATATATATATATCTATATATATATTTATATATATATATATATATATATATATATATATCTATATATATATATTTATATATATATATATATATATATATTAGAAATGAAACCTACTAATAACTATAGATTAACTTTACAAAATTATCTTCAAATGTTATTTTTTATCGAATTAAGTAAATTTTTTTTGTGACTATTATTAAGTATCTTATATATTAAACGAGGCAAAATTATATATTTATTTAAAATATTGAAAAATCTAGACTTTCTGCTCCGCGTAACATAATATACTATTATTGAATTGTGTTAATTTTGAAGCAAGTAATTAAAACTAAACAAAAGTATTATAATCAAACTATTTTTGCTATTAAAAACAATAATTTCTTTTTCAATAACACGAAATATAAAAAAGAAAAAGAAAAGAAAGTAAGATTGAAAAATATATCAGAACAAATTACAGTGACGTATTTCTAAAGAGGCATGAGAGAGTAAGTGAGACAGTGCAGCAGGGCTCGGATATAGCGTACAAGCCCGCGTGTGCGAGGCGAGTGGAATGCAATCAGACCGACGGATCGCAGATCCGATTACAGAGAGGGCCGGCACAGGAATTTCCGGTGCGCGAGCGATTTTATTTCAAAGCTATCGCACACACCATCCGCCCTGCCTGCCTGCCTGCCTCCCGTCCGTCTCACTCTTTACCGCTCTGTAGTCCTCCTCATCAATCCTAACGTTCAACGTTACGGGTTAGGCGTACGCGCCACTTTTAGATTCATTCCTGCTGGCCCCTGCATACGGGGATTTTATCAGGAGTATCTTTTGGCATCGTTTACAAATGCAGATCGTGCTGTGTGATCCGCTTATCAGCTGGTTATATCTCATACACGAATGAACTATGATATGTGCTGGATTTGATTTCTCTCTGTCTGTCTGTCTGTCTGTCCGTGTCGTCACTTAGTTTGATGATATAATAGATTGATTATATTGTATTATATTAGGTTAGGTTGGGGTATTTTAGCATAGAAATAACAAATGACAAATGTTGGTTTTGACATTAGCTAGTTTTGTTCTCTGCTTTGATCTTTATGTTTGATGTAGAAGATTGAAAAATAAAGCTGATTTATAGAAATTATACCATTTAATTATTAAATTTTTATTTGTAGTTTAAGCGAATTATTTTATTAACATTTCGCCACAGAAAGATTATGTTTGAATTTATTAACATACACTAAAAATTATCTATTGACTTGTTTTACAAATGACACAAAAAAAATTATAACATATTTGATCATATTGCCATGAATACTTGATAATGTTCTTATGGTGACCAAATGACCGCAATTTGTCAAAAACGAATTTCAAAGTATTATTTATTTTTTATTGTTAATGAGTTTTATTATGAACGTAGATTTATCAAATTTCATCAAAATCATTAGAATCTTTTTCAACATATAATTTACAAACACAAATAAATAAAATTAATTTAATATAATAGTAGTAATATTTATGAAATAATTAAAAATTTCTAGTTTTTTTTTCAAATAAAACTAGTTACGACAAAATGAAATAGTAAATATAAAAATTTATAGTACAACTATCTAACAAACTACATAATAAATAAATGCAATACATTTCCCAGTAAGCACCCGCCTAATAATAAATGGCGTCTCGGAGCTGTAACGCTGATGTTCAACGTATTATCCAATATCCAGAGACCTTATGTTCCGGATCTAAGTAAAGTCCGTAGAACCGGATGCGAAACACGTGGAACAAGGTTGGGGGGTCCGTCCGTTTTGGCTTGGCCGTCGCGTCGGTCCAGCTAGAGTCGGCTAGCGAACGACGCGACTGCGACGGCGACGGATGGTACTGCAAATTCCCTATTTTCCGTTTGCGTTCCATTCCGTTTCGTTCGCGCTCTAACTCCCGAACACTAATTGGGTTTGATGCGAGCGAAGCGAAGGACTGGACGGACGGGACTGTAACGTAACTTTTCTAGAGTGTGTGTGTGTGTGTGTGTGTGTACCGGGAGATGGTGGGACCTTTCGCGGCCAGGAGAGAAGACTTATGCGCCAACGACAACTTCCGTGTCCGTTCAAATTGGATTCCGAGTGTTAACCGTATGAGTGTGTGTGTGTGTGTGTGTGTGAGAGAGAGAGAGAGAGAATTCTGAGTGAGTGGTTTTCCGTTCGTTATGAGTTCGAATGCGATTGAAATGCTGGATGGACATACACGACGGAGCGCGTCGATTCGAATATATTTTTATTTATAGATCTTATCGAAATATTGTGATTGAGTTTCTTATTTCGGCAATGCGTTAAATGATTATTTAATAAAACTGTAGTTGAAAATTTCATATTTATATATATATATATATATATATATATATATATATATATATATATAATTGGAGAATATTGATTTTTATAAGTTATTAAAATAGTCGCGTGAAAACTATTAAAAAGAGTTAAAACAAAGTTAATTTTTACGTTGTTAAATCCTATAGTATAAAACGAGTAATTCTTATATTATTATTATTTGTGTGTTTGTAAATTTTATTTATAAAACGATTAACAATTTTGATGAAATAGGGTGAATATATTTTCGGATGCGAGAGAGCAATTCAGCAGCGTTTCGATTTTGAGAAAATTCAATTTTCAATATAAAAACTTCTCTTGCAATTTGTTAAATGAATGTATTGCTAAACTTATCATTGCGAGATTGCAAGTATCAAAATATTTCTTCTATACAATTAATCAACCAGTTACTAATTATTTAAGGGATTCAATCTCTTTTGAAAATGCAAAACTCGATCTTCTTAATATTTACTACAAACCAAAAACTATTTTTCGTAATAAAGGGTTAATTAATTTTTTTACGAGTAACAGGAGTAAAATTATTTTTTAAAATGAAAATTATTTATTTTTTTAATGTTTTCAACTGACATGTATGAAAGGCATTATGAATGTGGATGAATCAAAAGTTGCTTGTCTGGATAGGAATGTTTGGTGGAAACAAATTTCTGTTTAAATGTTTATGCCACACTTTTTTGAATATTTGACGTGATTTTGTATATGTAATTTTTTTATTATTGCTATTTAATCCTTTTAAGTCGATTTTTTACTATGTTAATTTAATTTACTTATTCCATATTTTATTCGGATTTGGAAATGGTCTGGTCTAAAATAAAATAAAATTTTAACTAAACAACCAATAATTATTTTGGTAATTTCTTCTCTTAAACTTTTTTCCGTTTATCATTTTAGTATGTCTGTTAAATTATCCATAGGCTGTTAGAAATTTATCAAGCAATTATACTCAGTTAGTATTATTCGGTCAATATTCTATAGATATTTTTAGCTCTCGACTCTAAACCGGAGATTAATGCGTAATTTACATTCAATTAATGACAGAGCGAGATTGCTGAGCTTACAAGGGAGATAGGGATACATACAGAGTACGTATATATATATATATATATATATATATATATATATATATATATATATATGTACATCAGTTGCAAATGAAGCGAGAGGAACGTTTTGCGTCATATCACCCAACATGCGATTTGATTTTGTACGCAGGAAATTTGACGGTAATGTCAGCAGTAAGGCTTACACTACAGGCTACTGCTATGTAATAACATACGCATATATGTGTTGTTCAAAAGCTGAGAGTTAAATTGATTTCTAGTACTGTTAAATTTCATTCCATTTTAGCAAATTTGTTAGTTTTTATCACTTTTACTGAAATGAAAAGGCGTCCACAGACATAATGCTAAAACAGTTGATTCATATTATAAACAATTTAATTCGTGTTTATCTGTAAAGAATCTCGAAAAGTAAAAATTGATATGATTATAATACCTTTCTCCCTACATGTGACGGTTCAGACGGTTGGTAAAAATGTTACACAATGTTGTATGTTAGTAATTATTATAAGTACAGAAATATCTAAAAATGATGAGTCAGCGAAAACTTTTTTTAATTAAATTACATAATCATAAAATAAATCTCATTATGTAAACAGATTTCGTGTCGTGTCTGTGTTTTTGGTCTGTGAGCGCGCAGGAAGAGAAGATATGAGACCCGAGTTGACGTCTAACTATCTCACCCACCCGGCATCGTTTGTCCGGCCCAAATACCAAGACCGATTCGGGGGGCCCCCAATATCACGCACAATTCACGTGCGTTGCGGCGTGTCCATCGACGTCGCGACGTCGTCCGTCCCAAACGCATACAAAACCGTAATGGAGCAATCAGTTTCACCGCCCGTCGTTTGGACCTCCTACCGATGCTTTAGCTGTGTGTTCCAGAAACTCACGTCTCGGTGGAGAGACATTTTTCTGTGATATATATTTTATATATATATATATATATATATATATATATATATATATATATATAGAGAGAGAGAGAGAGAGAGAGAGAGAGAGAAAGGTGTTATTTAAACTATGATTTTTTTTCGTTCTTAGATTTCGTTATTTTCTAAGTACATATACTGAATTTTTGTACGAATATTCAGCGATTGAAGAAAAGCATATAACTAAAAAAAATTGTTTTTGTGATATGAGTCGTATAGATGCAAAACTCACTATTTGCAAATTTTAAGTTCTGAGATATTTGCGAAAATCTGTTATAGCTAAGTGTAATTGTATTTTGATGATAAAATCTTGTTACTAGATGGCAATACTTATTTAAAAACGTGAATCATTGGTTTTATACATCATTAATTCATACAAAGTAACTGTTTGCTTTCCACCAATAAAATTTTTATTGGTGGAAAGCAAACAGTTACTTTTGCATCTAAACTATCAACGCAAGTAGTAAGTTTTGCATCCAACACTAAACTTTAAAGAGTGTTTCTCATATTAAATACTGAGTTTTTTTCTAACTAACCTAAATATCGTATTCATTGTAAAATTCTACGTCCAAATCGCGCAAAATCTCATTTTTCACTTTTTGTCGAATAGTGAGTTTTGCATCTATACGCCTCATATACTGAATTTTTGTACGAATATTCAGCGATTGAAGAAAAGCATGTAACTAAAAAAATTTGTTTTTGTGATATACAGTACGTCATTAAAAATCGATATTTTTCTTGATTGACTCTCATACATTTTTGAAAATTGTAACAATTTAAGTTATACTAGTATATGAATATATTCTAAACAGAATTCTGCTTTAATCTAAAATTTGTAGTACCATAAAATCTCTTAGCTTTTATTTTAATTAGAAATTTCATTTATAAAAGTAACGCTGAAGATGTTACCAATGAGAATATAATATCACTATTAATTTTTGTAAAGTTAAAATTTTTATACATAAAAAAAAAGTCAAGTAAAAGAGTATGTAAGCTATGAAAAGCAAAAACGAAAAAGAAATAATAAAAAAAAAACCCGAAAGAGGAAAACGAATAGAAAAAAAAAACGGCTAAGTGGAATTGTAGATGCATGAGGGGTAGTAGATACGCGCGGTATATAGCCGTAACGTATTCGGGCGTCGAAGCAAGCAAGTGAACCATGAAATATCCGCGCTAAAAGCACTCACTCTCGGAAAACTCTCTCGCAAGCAAAGCATTCATTCATTCATTCATTCATTTCATACGTTCGTTGATTTGTTGGCGAGTTCTCGGTGTGTGTGTGTGTGCACATGTTCTCTCGCAACTGCCTCCCTTCACCTCTTTAATACGAATGCGTTTTGAACGTAACACGCATTTCATATTCACATACTTCAAACTAGTATAAGCGTGGGACGCGATGAGTTAATAAACGTTTGGACCCTTTCCAACAAATGATTACCGGGTCGATGGCAAATGGGAGTTGAATTTCACACATTTTTACTGTTTGTTATATATACAAATATATCTAAATGTATTCTAATTTATTTAGATATATATTATCGATCAATATTATTATCAATGTTTTTAATTGAATAACATTAATAATAAACATTAACCACTATCTGTGCAGGCTCGGGTATTTATATCGTCCAAATACACTTTGAAAAGTGACCTTAGCATCTATTGGTTGATGGTCTTCGCTACCGAATTCATTTGTATAAAAAAAAATAACCACAGTTATATTTGTCGACACTAAATAAAATATGACAGCTATTACATTTATTTCTGTTGGTTAATTTGTTGTTAATTTGTTGGTTAATTTGTCAGCAGCGTTGCTAAACCTTAGCAAATTTGTTACAGAATTGAGTTTGGAGGGGGGGGAGGCGTATATTTTGGCAAGAATGAATACAAACAGGCAAAATTGTATATTTCTACAACTCTCCGATATTAAAGGTTAGATTTAAAACAAAATCTAAATTCTTCGTTAATACGGAGGTTATTTTATTATGCAGTTTTTGTGCAGCTCGAAAACTCAAATGTGTAGTTATAATTTTGGATGAGGCTATTTATACATACGGCATGTATACGCAATTGGCTATTTATACATATTAAAAAAAAAAACCTAACCTAACCTACCCTAAATAGCAAATTGCGTAAAAATACTGTATGTATAATTAGCCAATTGCGTATACATACCGTATGTATAAATAGCCACTTTTTATAATTTTAATGTTGTGCAATATGAAATACGAGTAAAAATTAATTTTATGATTAAAAATTCAGAAAAAAATTAAATTAATGGTTATTGACGATTTGTTGTTCTCTTAGTTTTATTACAATTGAACACAATTTTATTCATAATATTTTTTTTGTAATTCGATTTTATTAATTTATTACTACTTCATGATTTCAAAATTTAAAATTTTCCCTAAAATAATTTCTGCTTTAATACTTTAGTATTAAACTTACACGGTCAATAATTTAAAAGTGTCAAAATAGATACCCTGATTTATTAAACTTTTGTCTTGTTCTAAAATTTGAAAAATGTAACACACAATTTGAACATCTTTTGAAATAGAAAAAATATATTGTCGAAAAATATTTGGTTTCATTTTATATGTCTTAAAGTTTGTGACCCTATTTTTAAACACCTTAAGTAATTTTATGTATGAGTAATTTATTTATATATGATTGATATTTTTATCCGTAAAAATTAAAAAAAAAAACAATTAATAATTATTAGTATTAATTTGGTAGCGATCTTACAATTTTATTGTTTCAATAAAAGTTGATTAAATTAAATATTAATTAACCATTGTTAATATATAATTAAATTACATCAAGATGGCTGAACCCTGAACGAAACACTTCCAACACATAAACTACATGTTAATCAGTCAAGGATTAAGTTTTAGTTGATGACCGTAGTGGTATCGTGTAGATGTAGACTATTAGCAATACGATTATCGCAGTACAATGGAACGGCAACGAGTTGGATACCATATAGGTTAGGTAATTGTATGGCGTATTGAAATTTCAAGTGGACGATGGGTACTTACCGATGGACAATACCCATGTTGTGCATGTAAGCAACGGCGGACACAAGTTGCCTTCCGAAGCTCTTCGCCAATTTCTCCTCGAGTCTGCCGCCTCGTTGAGCTTTGATATATGTACACAGGTCACCACCGCCGACTAGTTCCGTTACGAGATAGTATATGGAACCGTTCTGAATAACAAAAAATCAAAAATAAAACTATTTTAATATTATATTTTATATTCTTAATTATTACACATTGTGTATTATATAATAGGTCATATTATGAGATTTTTACGTGGGGTATGTGGTGTAAATAAAAGAGATCGAGTACGAAATAGATTAGTGTATGATTAGTGTGAAATTGAAAAAAATGTTCGGACATGTTGAGCGAATGTCTAATGAACGTTTGGTTAAAAAGATTTATTTGAATGATTTTGATGGTATACGTTTGCGTGTACGTCCGATGAGTAGTTGGAGTGGTATGATTGAGAGGGTGGCTTGCGTGAGCAAAAGTTTCCAAGTAGTAGGAATAAAAGAGCATGTATGAGAGGAATTATGAATGTGGATAAAGCGAAAGTTGCTGGTTTGGATAGGAATGTTTGGAGGCGATTGATTTTGGGATGGCGTACATGGCGTGATTGTGTATGTATGTATGTATTTTGTTTTTTTTTGCTTAAATCGCCATTAATTTATTTTGATAAACTAATTAAATCATTAGTTAATATTTCAATGAACAAAAATGCAATGATCTTCATTTAAAAATTAACTAATGAATTAATTAGTTCATCAATAATTAGTATAAATTTTGTTTTTCTATTATTTTATTAGTTATTACAAAATAATTGTTTAAAAATAAATTCAATTATATCTCAACATAAATTCGCCTGATATTTTTAATTACATTTTAATTATTAATAATGTTTTTATTATTCATTATATTATTGATTACATAAAAAAAAAATATTTTCTCTGCAAATATCTTTGATAAAAATATCGTAATAAATGGATTTATTTATTTTTCGTTTTGACTTTGAACGATTGTAAATATTTTGTTTTTATAATATTACAAATTGAAGTAGTCATGAAAAGGCCATTAAAATATATAGTATAGAGAAGCATTATAAAATTCATTTTACTAGTCATAAATTATACTTGTTTTAATAGGTTAATGGTCTAAAATAATAACGTTCACTAACGCAAGATTATACTATTTTACGACGACTGTTTTGGAGAGTAGTAGAATAGTATGCGATCGTAGTAGTCAGAGTTTATGTTCTAATATGTTAATAGTGTTTTGTCTCGTTTTACGACAGTTTCTAATATTTTTATGTTTGTTATAAATGAATAAAACATTAAAGTTTCACAATATAGTTATTTCATTTTACTATAAGATGTAATGCGATACAAATATGACGAACGTACCCCGTCCGCGACCGTAGTTATTCTTCATTATTTTCTAAACCGTAAAAATACATTTTTATAAATAATTAACCTGTTTTAAAATATAAATTAATTACTATAATAATTACTTGCTTTTAATTTAATAACAGTTTTAGTTGTTTTATTTAGTATTAATTATAAATAAAGGTAAGAAAATAATATCCACGTATACAAATATAAAAACTCGACATTTTCTGATAGATAAAATTAACGAAAAAAATAACAGAATTTACTAAATAATCATATGATCTAAACTATCATATGTGGTATTAAAATCGGTAAAAAAAATATCCTATTCAGTTGAAGAAATACGAATTATATTGTTGAAGAATATTCAATTTTTAAATTAAATAAATTGTTAAAAAATAAAATATCATTGCGCATGCATACATTTTATTCTATATCGTGCAAAAATAATTTTGTATATATAGAAAATTGTATAGATTTTTGAAGTATAAAAGATCAACAAACTTATATAATATATGATATTAATATTTAACAAAAGAAGAAGAAAAAATAATTTTGTAAGCTATACCGCTTTGATATATAACTAGATTAAATTTATTAATCAAATATAGAGTATTATATTTTGGTACCGTATATAGAAAGATAATTACGGAATTCGTGTAACATGATAGGATATATTAATTAAGTGCCCTATTGATTATTGACTTGTAACAAATGTCTACGTTATTAGTTCCTGACTTCGACAACTGTTCGGCTTTCGTTGAATGGAGTAACCGTATTCTAGGAATCCTCGGAAGTGAAAGGGAATGAATTAAACGTAGTAGAAGAGGGTAGCGCGACGGTGGCGCGGCGCAGTGCGGCGATGACACGAAGTAAAATTGGAGAAAGGAGAAAGAGCCACCCCTGCCCCTAGAACACTGGAAAGGAAGGTGAACACGATAATAAGTTTCACCCTATATTGTATGCTCTGAAAGCAAAGACGTTTTCGACATTTTTGTGGTTTCTAGTTAAATTGTTTCGCATAGCAAATATAGTAGGTAGGTTAATGCATGTTTTATCAATAAATCAAAGTCAAAATTGTATAATTATATTATACGGGTCACTACAAATATTTATATTACATTGCAGAACTATAGAACGCCAACATTGAAATATTATATTACTAGTAAAGTGACTTAATACCAAAATAGGTTGAGCAATAGTGATGACGTATGCATCGGTAAAAATTTGATATAGGCAATCTGCCACGTAATGTTTATTAATATATACACGCGATAGAAAATCTTCATTGCGTAAAAATTTGAAGATACTAAAGTAATTGCAAAGTCTAATAATATTAACAGTAGATTGATAAAAGAAGCAATAGAAATTTACTAAGATAAGATAACATTAATCAGTGTGAATGCATTGATTTAAATAAAATCGGACTTTCTTTAATTATAATTTTTTTTTAATCTACTTTCTTGTACTTTGTTACCTAGTAACTTGTTTCTATGTTTTGTTTGTTAATTATTTATCATTTGTATATATATTTCCTAATATATTATTTATATACTATTCTATAACTGTTAATAAAGTTAAGGTTACTTAGTTTGTATTTTAATATAAAATATTTATTTATTTTATATTTAAAATTATATGTTTTATAACAATATTAACGATGATATAGAGGGAATTGAACAGTGGAGGGGATGAACAAGATTACACCAGATTACCCTGCAGAACCTGTCATTCAGTCATCAACCACTAAGGATGCATGTCGTCTACGGTGTCTAACGAATTTCAATATAAAATAAAGCAGAACTACAAACTTTTTTTTTTTTTTCAATAATCAATTATATTTCGATTGAATTATTCTACCACACCACAATTCTTTTGGAATTGTACTAGAAACGAAGCGAAGAAAATGTCTGATACAAAGTGCACACGCTGCGCCACGGTGCTGTCCTGTATGCAACTCTCGGCGCTGCTTCATGAACGAGAGAAGAACTAAAGCAATTCTACCCGAAGCGAAGCTAATCTGCGATGTAAAATATTATGTTTTGGGTATCCACACTCGCGTGCTAGTCTGGTAAATAAACCGGTTAATGTGGGGCAATTTATTTCAAAGAGTTGTAAGGGCTTTAATTGTGCGTCTTTTTATTATTCACAAGGATAATTTTTAACGACTGTATAAAAGACGCCGCACGTCCATTATAGCAAACTCTAGATTGTCTCTTGTGTTTCTATTTATATTCAATTGCATTTTTGAATATAAACTTTTGAAATAGAAGAAATTCGGTTAATTTTTGAGATATTAAGAACTATTCTCATTAAAACATCTTTAAATTATAATAAAAAAAGAAAAAATTTAATTTTGGAGAACTCAGTCTTCAACTTATAAGCTACTGATTAAAAACTTTAACTGTCGGTGTCGGGTGTCAGTAATACTATATTAAGTAAATTGTATAATTTTGCAATAATCAGAATAATACAGTTTATGTTGTGATTACAATAAATATAAATTTTAAAAAATTATATAACTATGACATTATATATAGATATGATATTAAAAATTTACCGTTATTACTACAATAATTTTTAAATCCGCTAGTTCCGCGGTAAAACAACACTAATTTTGTGATAAGTTGAATAACCTAAATGAGATTTTACTTTATATAATAGTTTTTTTAACTTAAAATGACCTATCTAAACAGTGTAATTAAACAATTTTGATAAATATTGTAATTATTCTTGTATGTAACTCTCACAAATCAAATAAAATTGCATAAAACAATTACAAATAATTTATATAACGACATAAGAAATTCATGTTTAAAATAAAACAAAAAAATAACAGCAAAACATTAAAACGAAAGATAAAAAAGAAGAAAAATGGCAATTCGTAGTATTAAATTTAAATTATAACAACATAGTATACATACAGCAGAAGAACACTGAAAGTGTTGACGTAGCCACTCGAGGTATAATATTTTACAGAAAACGATTTGTCAAAATTAGAGATGTAGCGGCTGGGAGTGGGGGGAGAGGGGCATAAAGCAATAAGGCAATGAGAATGAAGAAGGAAGAAGAAGCGGCAACGTACACGAAACCCTTTAGCACTCCTTAAATTTAATAACGGGAACATAAATAACGCGGTTGGTATAACCAGCTTGCGCAAAAGCAAGCAAGCAAAGTGCATCTGGTGCTTCTCATCTTCTCTTATGCATCAATAATGCACTGTTATATATGTACCTTATATTATTAGTGCGTCTGAGTAACTGGCCAATGATACATTGCTAATTATTGGCGCCGTTGGCTTTGCCTCTTACGCACATCTATTTACATCAGTTTAGTTGTGTTCTGTTTTACCGACTCATCCCCCCTCCACCCCATCGTTCCTGTTGTGGTTAGAAGGTTAGTTGTTCGTCGCCATAATGTATGTGTTTTCATCTTCTCTAACTTGGTTTATGTTTGTTAACCGTTATGAGTATTTTAAACATTGTTTTGAAAGTGCGATGTTCTTTTATTTTCTTCTTTCGAATAATACATAAAAACTGTTACTTAAAAATGAGTATTTATAATAAGTTGATAAAAAAAATTAATGTTTTTGAGAAATAATAAAAATATTTTATATTTTTACTTGTTCTAATGTATCCAAAATTGTAAACATTTGCAGTATTTCAATTGTTGCAATTCTGTTCGCAACACGTAAGACTTTCGTTATGAAATATATATATTTTTTTTATCAAAAGAAGAATTTTTATAACTTTTTTATTATAATAATTTGTATATACTATAGAATCACGTATGTAGATTTTTGTAATACTAACATAATGGGTTGCCTAGTGTGCTATTATAATATATACAAAACTTGTCAAATTAAAGAAAAAAACTGTCTATTTTCGAGAAAAAATTTTAAATTAAAAGAACTGTTAATTTTTAATTAAGCATTTTCAATTTTTTTATATAAATGTCAATTTTTGATATATATATATATATATATATATATATATATATATATATCTTTAAAGATTAATTTATTAAACTTAAAGAAGAAATAATATATGTTACTCGAAGTAGAACAATCTTTTGGTGTTTCGACTTACGCTTTGACAGCAAATATTTATGCCCAATACAATTTTTTTTTCCTACTCCTAGTAACATAATAAACTATTAATTCCATTTGAAATATGCAGATATGTTTTTTTTGCGATAAACTAATATTTGATAAATTGAAGTATTCGAATATTTTAACTATTTCTCGCATTTGTTTACTTAGGATACTCGTAAAGACGATCTTCATGCTGTCTGTCTGCTTTATACACGATTTTAAAGTTATACTAAAATATTTTTAATTTTTACGAGTATCTATCTCTACAACGAAGAAAGTTTTGTTGAAGCAGACTAGTATAGACACATGGAACATAACTATTATAATAGTTATTAGGTAGAGGAAGACATGCTACTAATATATTTATGCTCCTAGACGGGTAGGGAGAAGAGAGTGAAGCGTCGCGTCTCATATAATCAGTGGTGGTTGGTGTGTTAGGCAGGCAGTCTCAAGCCTCTAGTCATTTGTAAAGTACATCTAAGTTAGACTAATACTGTCAAAATGACTCACTCGTACTATATATATATAGTGTACCAACCCAGCCCAACAACTACTAACTAAGTTGCGAAACATCAAAGGGTCATCTTTTCTACTAACGAGGTCACAGGTAACAATAACTATCAGCGAAGCAAGGAGAAAGTTGTACTACATACCACCCTTCTTCATTCAGCCTCATACCAATACTTACATATTCGTATGTATACTATGGTTGTTAATTATTACATACCGACGTAAGCGTAACGGATATCGTAAATGTAATCTACACACAGACACACACATTATGTTAATAATAAAATAGATTTTTGTTGCGTTTTATTTATTTTTATAATTACTATAATTTGTAATATCGAAAATAAAGTAATTGTACGTCAATTTGTCTAACTGTTTAATGAATTTAACTTGCATTTTTTAAAATTGGCTAGTACGTACATGGCGTGATTGTGTATGTTTGTATGTAGAATTAAATTTAAAATGATATTACTTTGAAAACGGAAAATCATCGAAAAATTTTAATATTTTTATAATTCTCCATAAAACAATGTTTTAATTATGTGTAAATTAAAATTATGTGTCATTACTTATAAATGAGTTATAAAAAATTATAAATTTACAAATTTTTGTCATTTTACCAATTAATATTAATGATAAAACAAAAACATCATTAAAATTTTATTTATAACATCAATAGTTTAGAAAATAATTAATGAAATTTTATTCTAATATACAAATAACAAAAAACTGAATAAAATAAAACGTTCCTTAATTTTTTAAGTACAGTATTATACAAAATAAATGTATAACTATATTTAATTTTGCAAGATTCTTTGATGTTTTACTTGACTAAAAATTATAATAAATTTGGTAAATTATTCTAGTTATTAAAATAATGATAAAAATTGTAGATATACCTGCATGGTTTCGTAAAGCGCTGCAATATACGGATGATTGAGTTTTGCCATGAGACGTGCTTCCCGATGCAAATTGCGTACCACATAATCCTCTTTAATTTCTGATATGTTTAATACTTTTATCGCAACCTAAAAACATCAAACAAAATACACTTTTCATTTCTGTTATACATATGAATTGTTTTTTTTTTTTACAAATTTACTACTTTTGCGACAATTAAAAAGTTTTCCGTAATTACAAGATGTCTTTCCTTCTTGCGACAATATATATTTTGTTTCGGTATAGATTAAAAAAATAAAATAAATTAAATTATTTTTATAAATAAATTATGATATATCAAAATAATTAAATTTACATTTAAACTCAAGTTTTAATTTCTGTATTAGTTCTAAAATAGTTTTAAAATTAAACATGAAATATATTAATCAAAATAATCAGTTTTATACATTTTCCACAAACATACACATATGATGGATTTATATAAATCTGTAGTTAAAAATTAAAAAGTTGTTGATATTTATTTGATGTGATTTAAAAAAAAAAAATATAAAATATGTTTTTCGAACAAGCCCGTTAAATTAAAACGAATGGTTAAATGAAAATTGTCCGTTTATCATATTATATTTTAAAAGACATCTGTGTTAAACGGAAATCCGTTTAGTTTGTTCATTTACAGCTAAATTTAGACAGGTAGATATTTCAACTAGTTTGTAAACTTATAGCAAATAACGGAATTAGAATGTATATGTAATATTAAAGTTTTTATTAATATTTACCTCCGTATACATAAACATTTTCGTTAAAAATAACGGTTCGTTAAAACAAAAATTCTTGGATTCCGAAAGAAATCTATGTATATTTTTTATTTTTATATATTAACCGTTATTTTTTACGAAAATGTTTATGCATAACAGACATTATTATTTACCATTTATTGAATATTGTAAACTATAAATATGTAGTAATTTATATGTAATTTGTCATTTTCATAATGTATTAAATGTTGTCAACCGATCTATATAGAAATACAGGCAATTTGTTAAAACATCAAAAAAGTTTCGGTGATATTTTCCGAAAATACTTAAAATGTCAGCAAGACAAAAATTAATCTCAACTCATGATAGATGATGGTAATTAACATTATAGTACAAATGTACAAATCTTTCATCTGTGACATAGAGAGATATCAAAAGAAAATTCTAAACAAGCGAAACAAATAAGCCAGTGAGACGCAGTAAAATGAAAATATAAAAAAGACAGAGAATACATCATACAAAGCCAAACTAAAAAAAATGAGAGTGCGTAAAAGCGAGTGCTGGACATACACACAGAAGAGGAGAACACAGGCACACAACGCAACGCAATGATCACATGAACATCAAAGTTGTGTTGTGCTGGTTGAGCGCTGATTATAAATTTAAAACAAGCCGGTCAAAGGAAGTTAGGCGATGAGGATGGTGCTCTTGCATCAAGCAAGAGCCTTTACTCCAGCAGCTTTATACATGTTCCATTGCGGCTACTGTGGCGCCGCATGCCGGCCAAATGCCACACTTAACGATGACGTTGACATGTCCAATGCGCTGCTGCCGTCTCTCCCTCTCTCTCTCTCCCTCTCCCTTTCTCTCTCTCTCTTTGTACAATACATAATGTTGCGCATATCCGGTTATTAATAAAATACGATCGTGATATGTGTTTGGCGGTTGCCATTTTGTCTTTCAACTACGTTTTTCATGTGAGTTTTATATATATATATATATCAGGCCCGAATTGGCCGGTAAGAAATAAAGTCCCAGTCCGGCACTGATATAAGTTTAGTATCAAAGAAAAAAAAATTGTTGTGGAATAGTGTATGTTCGGTTTTTCTTTTATTTTGTTTGAGGTTCCAAGTTGGATGGATATATTTCTTGTGATCTTTTTAAATGAAATGGTTTGTTTATTTTGTTTTTATTATAATTTAATCATTCAATTCATATAAATGACATAATAATATAAATTAATAGATAATTTTTGGCAAAATTTATTAATTATTATTTACATCAAAATAATTTTTTATATTATTTGATTTTATTAAATTATTAGTACATGCAATATTTTAAAATTTAGATTTGTGTAGTTTCAAATTTTCTATAAAATAACCCCTACAGACAATTCACTGAAAATTTACAGTAATTTAAATTAAATAATACAATATATTACTTTCTTATTTAAAAAAAAATGTTTTTTTTTTATTTGGTTAATCTTTTATACATAAAATACTGTAGCTAATACGGTTGATAACTTCTAAAATAAAATATTTTATTTATGTACAGAGATACAAAGTTATAATCTTACCTAAAAAGATTATATTTAATATTTATATTAATTATTATAGAAATGTGTATATGCCAGATACAATATCACTAATGTACATGTTTTTTAAAGTCGAAAATTTTTGTATAAGCAAAGGAAAAAAAAACACGATAAAATATAGTAGTTTAGTATACACTTATCTAGTAAAAAAGTTGTATAAAGTAACAGGGCACAACTCTAGGTATATAGATGACGAAAAAAGATAACTACTGCAACAAGAATCGCGAAGTAAGTAAGTTAAGTGATTTGCATATATTGTAGAGTTGTTGAAGAAACTCTTGAAAGTACCATTGCACGCAAAACTACGGCAGTTACAAGCACCTTCGAAATCATAAAGCCTTATTATTGAATAGAAACGATTGCTAAAACCAAACAAGGAAACCTAGGAAGTTCCTTACTGCTGCTTATATACCGTTTTAGATATTTACCACTTTCTGTAACTGTGTGCTGGTATAACATTGAAACTATTATACAATATGCACTCTTTTCGCACGCAATGCGTGTTATCGAAACATATCATTATCTGATAGCTACAAATTTTCAAGATAAAAATTTTTTGTTTGCAAATTACGTGCTTGTAAAATTATAATTTGTTATTCATTTTTCAATTTTTTTTTTATAGACCAGTTGTTCCAATACAACATAAACCGAAAAAAAATCAGTTATTCAAACATTATAATGATATTTTTGCTACTGTTAAATACATAAAATATTGTCAAATTCACGTCAAAAGAAGATTCTATTGCTACAAATTCTGGGCCAAATTTTTCTAGCAGATGATTTAAATAACAAACTTAAATTAAGTATATGAATGAATTACAAACTAAACTTGTTAACTATGAAATTAGTCCATCATAAAAATATAAAATTAAACGGTACGTATGATATTTTTTCACACACATTAAAGTGTATTTGTCAACAATAATTTTTAATAGAAAATCTTTAAAGTAAACTAGCTTTAAAAAATTAGTGTTTTACTGATTTTGCTTTCTTGAATTTCGGGAGAGGATATATCCCCTTAATCCTCCTCCCTCGCGTACGACAATGCGTCACTATGTTCTTCATGAGTAATAACCATTATTACATGCTCGTAGAATAATATATTATAATATAGGAGTATATTTTTATAAATGTTTTTTAAATAATTACTGAACTACTCAAGTTATATGCAAATTTACTTCTTGTAGTGAATTCATCATATGAGCGACAGAGCTGATCAAAACTTCAACTTCCAATACAAGGACTAGCATGATATGCACAAAGGGCGTGCGAACTCTTCCAAAGCCCTTCGTTTTCTCCTAGTTCGCTCATTATTAGCCGAACGGTCGTGCGATTAATTTATAATAAGTGACGTGGCGGCAAACGAAAATTTCGGTAAATTAATGACGCAAAGCCAAGCGCGCTCCAAGTAAAACAGAACGCCCCCCCCCCCCCAAATATAATTCTTCAATCTGTTTGAAATCATTTTCTACAGTTCAATATAGTTTGTATACATTTGTATGGCGTAATGTTTATCAAATGTTTAAAGAATTAAACGCGCGCAACGAGTTAGAAGCGGTAAGGTTTTTGGACCATGAAGCCCTCAAACGAACACTTTAATCGGATGCAAATTGAGCAAAGTACCCGCATAAAATGAATGGAAAGGGGTAATATGCGTTTATCATCATTTTTCTTTTTGTTACAATGTGATTTATGTACCAGTTACTTTTTTATTTTTTTACATTTTTGTATTAATGCATTACATGTAATTAGTAAATTAATGAAATAAATATTTATTGATATAATTTCTTTTTCTTTACCGGATTGATTAAATTTGTCAGTCCGATACTGTATAGCTAAACTAAACTATTTGAGAGAATAAAACTAAAGTTTAAGTATCTGGTTAATACCATCAAGACAAAATCATATTTAAATTAGTCTTGCAACGTCATTTGAAATAGTTAACGAGTTTATCACTTTATGTAACGTTGCTAGTATATGTATTTAATTAAATATGCGCCATCATAATGAGAACCGGATGGTCATGCTCATCTAACCAAAAACAAATATGATAAAAAAAGCCGGCTCACCGCGTATTTTCTTTTCTACATTTTTTTTTTACTTTCCGAATGAGTTACTAAATGAGACGTTGACTCAAAACGTATACCACTCTATATTAGTACTGACAAAGTCAAATTTATCTGTCAGGATAAGATAGTTTACTATACTTTATATTTAGTTTAAAGCAAATATTGCTTAGTCATCAAAGAAATAATTTGGTGTTATAATATGAAATAATAATTTTATCATTATTGAAAATGAATAGTTAAAAGTTAGGTTAGTTTTTATATAATAATCATTATAAGATATTTCGGAAAAAAGTAATAGGATTGATTGCATAATAAAAAAATAAAGTTATTATAGTTTGAAGTAACGAAATCAATAATTACCAATATAATTGTAAATAAAATGTTTAGAATAATACAATATGAAAATTGCACTGTATAATATAAACAGTATCATTTTCTTTTGTAAACAAATTTATTAGCATGAGAGAACATAATTTTCATACAAGTTATGCAGAACATAATAAGTTTTTTGTACGACAAAAATGATTTTTTGCACAACAAATGGTTGTACGACACTGTTGGTTAAATAAACGATAAAAAAAGAAAGAGAACGACAAAAATGGTTTCTGCACGACTCATTTCTATAGGACAAATAAGAAAATTTATTTTATATTTTTGTTAATATTGATTAACGTACTATAAAAATTGTAAGACCCTTAATGTTAACAGTAGATTGATAAGAGAACCCGTAGAAGTTTATAAAGAGAAAAATAACATCAATAAATGTGACTAATAACTGATTTAAATAAAATTTGGCTTTCTTTAATTAATAATTTATAAATTTTATAATCTAGTTACTTATTTTGTTACTTAGTAACTTGTTTCTATGTTTTGTTTATTTATTATGTATGCAATTTGTATAATTTTTTCTAATAATAATTTTTAATTAAAATTAATACAGAACTAAATCCTAAAGCATCTTTATTTTACAGTTCATTTTATAATTTAATAGAGGATTCAAAGCTAGAAAAATATACAGGATGTATCATTTAAAAAATATAACGTTTGTACACTGACAAATGAATCATCTTGTATAGTTAAAAATATTTCAAATTTACTTTCAACGTTTATTTGAAATTTCTGTTTTTTTTGTTAACTTAGCAGAGGATGAAATATTAACACTACATTACTTTTTGTTCACACTGTATAATATCTTTAGTAATAGATAACATACTAGTATAGTAACAAAGGTTTTGCAAAAGTTTCAATATGAAGTTACACAACATTTAATCCAAGTAAATAATTAAAATAAATTCACACCCAATTCATAAATCAAACAAATGTAAATCAATATTTGTTCTACTTAACAATCATAGTTCATTTTCAATCCCGTTGCATTAACAAACAAATGCATCAAATATAATCAAATTATTATAGACAGTATATCTGTATATCTACACAATATATTTCGATTGGGTTCACAAGCTATGAACAGTTGTATATAAGCCAATGTAATTCTCCAGTTAGGAATATGTCTGTCCTGTTATACGAAAAGCTCTTTACTGATACAACAACACAACGAGACAAGAGAGAAAGAGAGAGCGAGCGAGCAGGATTGCATTGCAGTGTTCCCGCGGGACGCTATACACCAGCCGTTCCGGAATTTCAATTAAAACAATTACAGGCTGATACGGGAAAAGCGGAGTGCGCACGCGACAATATTGTGTGCGACATTTCAGTGTGGAACCAGTAAAAGCCCACCGAAAGCACAGCCAAAAGGAGTTTCGAGCCGAACAGGGACATAAATATGTCTGCCGAACAAACAGTTGCCCAGTCTTCTCGATTCTGGTCGCTAGCCTAGCCAAAGATACAAGAGGTCCGGACGCAGATTTTCCGAGCAATTTGGTCTGTTGCTTGGTTCAACGCGCGGATACGTATTACTAACTTATACACATACACACAGTCATACGAGTATTATATTGTTGTATATACAATAGTTATGAGGTTCTGTTTTGACAGAAAAGTTTCATCTTCATTGTACTATAAGTTGTATGTTTTTTGATATAAATTGCTTGTAGTTCTATCAAATGAAAATAATTTAAAAGCATTGGTATTGAATTATTTATAATTTAATCAAAATATAACGTATGCAGCAAAATATCTTAGATATTATTAAAAATACTGAAAAATGCAAAAATAAATATGCAGGAATGTGTTTGTTTATCAAATTGAATATAATATAATACTGTTATAAATACATAATACTATTTCACGCACTAGAGTAGAAAAACTATTTTTGAATTAAGTTTTTGTCAAATACTGTGCAAAAAGATTTTTGAAAATAACTTTCTATCTAAAAAAAATCTCATTTTTATTTAAAGGAAACTGTAATTTTGTACGTTAGAAAAGTAATACAAGATTGCCTTTTGTTATCTAAGAAAAAGCATTCTTAAAATGAAACAAGTAGTACGTATAAAGTGGCGTAAGTATTTTGTTTGACATTATAAACCATTCCAGAAGAGAATAGCTTGGCTAGCAATTTACTTACATTTACTAATCTCTTTATTCCTTTGAAAAACAAAACTACCGAAAAATATATGAACGAATTAACGAGCAAACGGATGACGTCAACAAAGTCAACCGGAGTAAGAGGGGTTGGCAAGTAGCATTGACGCGCAGCAACAAACTGTATGTACCCCAAGTTGTCGAGATAGCGTTTCCGCTTCCCCCAAAACCCAAGCGCACCCGACAATAAAGGGTATGTGTCCGTCGCCGTAGCCCATTCTCGGTTACTACTCGTCGTCGACGTCGTCTGCTTTATGCCCTTAAGATAAGGAAGAGTAAAGCGCCGCTAGTGTTTTTGTTGCCCTGCAAAGACGCTCCTTCGTTGCTTTCGTATTTTTCGCTTTTTTTCCCCAAGTCTTTTTCTTCTCGACTTTTTTTTTTCACTTTGCTTTTATGTAATGTGTCATATGTTAGAGAAACTAGTTAATTTTGATAGAAATGGCAAATGGTTTATTAAGGAATGTGAAATATATATATATATATATATATATATATATATATATATATATATATATATATAATAGAATTTTTATGAAAGCCCGCTGTCAGTGGTGCGAGGGAAAAATTGTAGATAAACAGACTACTTCTGACCGTATCTATTATCTGTGACCTATTAATTTTGTATATTTTCTCTGTATAATTTTGTGTAGAAAATTGAAAAGGTTTTGTATTGTAAAATACATTGTGTAAAGCTTAGCATTAGTACAAAGTTTCATTTTCAAATATTGAATTATTTTAATGTTGGGGAAAAAAAATCCAATATTAAAATATTAGTTATATTAATTTCACGATACATTTACGAACTTTTGTTCAATGTTATTATTTTAATTATTTTTGTGAATAAACGCTTATTTGTAAAAAAAAAAACAGTGTCTCAAAAATAGTGTTTTCGGTCGTGAAATGTCCGTGAAATGGTACATCCTAATGCCAACCAGCCAGCCAAGCAATGCCTATGACAACGATGATGGAGATTGATAATTTTTATGTTCGTAACGTGAAAGTGGCCGTTTATGTCTTTGAATTTTGCGATCATGACCCGACTCGGCCGGGTCTCGCTTTACGCATTTTCCTCTCGCTAACGTAAAACTGGGCGCTACCCACCGAAAATGGGAAAACGACATCAAAGCCTAATAGGATTAAGAATCAGTCGTTTCGTTTCGTTTCATATCGTCAGTGTTACACTGGGCTGTGTTGTATTGCATTCGACGTCGTGCTTCTACGACGACCGCTTACAATCATTAGTATATTATTAAAGAGATGTTGAAAACGCCCGCAATGACATGAGATTTTCTTTTGCGGTGTATTTCATATTACCGTTCTTACAATTAGTTGGTTTGCATTATAACTTATAATAATAATATATTAAAATAAAACGGCTTTAGGTTGTAGTTCTTTATTAATATTAATTAATAATCGACATTTCGATGTTCTCAACGTACATCTTCATCAGGAAAATAATACAAATGACATATATAGTAAATAAACAGAATATAGAAACAAGTTACTAAGTAACAAAATAAGTAACTAGATCTATGCTAGGTTTCATAAAGGAATGTTAAATTTTAACAACGATCTTAAAAACGTATTTAAAATCGTATTTTAACAGAGTGTTAAATCGTTTATGAAATCGAGCACTAGTTACTTATTTTGTATAATTTCTCACATTAAAGTTGTTTATTTAAAGATATTTTATCATCGTTTACACTTGTAATACATTTTATAAATTTGATTAATGTATCTTATATTGTATATAGCGATGAACATAACAATGTATTGACATAAAATTTTCAAATTAACTGAATATTACTAAATCGACATTTACAAACAAAGCATTCCATCTTTAAATAATATAACATTGACTGTAGTAATCTATATATGTGTATAAGCTCTAACAATTTTTTTTTTTTCAAATAGGACATTTTAGTCCGACTCAATGTCACAATTAGTCGAGTAATGTCGCAATCAACCAGTAAATCTCTGAACCCAATTCCGAGTGCCCAATGACTTCCAGCTCCAAACTCCGGCTCCAAATCAAGCCCTCTTCCCTCTCGCCCTTCCTAGAAAAGCAATGCGAGAAAAAGAGAACCAAACTCTAGACGATGGCATTCTGCAAACGAAGATAGTAGTCCATTTGGGGCTAGAGACCAATTACACAGCGTTGCAGAGAGAAAGAGAAGACACCGAAGCGTAAAATAATAGAGGGTGACAGAGGCTGCAGGTGCCTCTAGACGTATTTACCCGATCTATTATCAATTATCTTTTGATGAGGGTGCGTGGCATGGTATTTTACCCCCTTCTTCCTGCATCACTTTTCCTAGCCGTTTTACTGAGGTTGGTGTCGGCTGTATATATAGTAAGCAAAGGCAATGACGACGACGCGACGGGGGCATATCTGATAATATATACAAGAAACTTTTGGGTAAATTGTTAAAGTTGGGAAACTGCTGCACACGATATTTTCTTATAAAAGTGAGCGTTTGCGCGTATACCGCCGCATACTCATATACAAGATGAATATTCTCTCGCTCACTCTTTACCCCTTTGCTTTACTTGCATCATTTTCGCTCGCGCGCTAGTAGTTGTGTGATATTAATACGTGTACCATGTTGGGCTATTACCAAGCCGCTCTCTGCTCTGAATATCCTCATCTGCGATTTACTTTCGTTGTTTTATTAAATAATTTTTCTGCGCGGATATATAAGCAAGGCATATTTCGTATATTTATTTTTTAGACTAGTATCAAAAATAATGAAAAAATTTATTAATATTTGCGTGCCTCATTAGCAAGAGAAACATAATTAAACAAATGCAAATAAATTCAAAAAAAAAAACTAATACACTTGTAAAATGTCATAATTTAACATAATTTATTTTATTAGTAAAGACAGACAAATAAATCATTTGTAAAAATATAGATATGAAAATAGATATGAAAAAATATAGCTTTAAGTTACGTTCTGTTTAATATGACGAACCATCGAATTATAATAAAATAGAACTTAAATCTAAAACTTTTTATTTTAATTATGTAGATATTCGACAATATGAATAACATGCAAAAATAAACAAAGAAGTTCACTAATATAATTTTAATACATTGTGAAAAAGCACCATTTTCCATTTGACTTATTCAACATGAATAAAAAGAAAAGGGAAAAAGATTCAAGCGTATATAATCATACTATTAATTTTTTCTTTGCATTTGACATTTATAAAATTACATCGCAACTGTACTGTCAGATATACGAGAGAGTATGTATGTGTAATGTCAGATGGGAGTGGGTAGTCACTTAGATAATTACACAAATTTCTTTTTCATCATTTCACCTACATACACGAAACATGAACATTGCTCATCTAGACTAGACATTGCGATAGATCCAAAAGTTCCCAATTTTATATCATATATTTTGCATATATTAAAATTTAGTAATTATAGACAGTACTAAGATTTATCTAGATAATTTCAACTAGATAAAAAATTGTAATCTTTCATAAATCTAAAATTTAATATCTATTATTTAATCTATTTTTTATAAAACCTACCTAAATAATAAAATAAAACTGCTTTAGATTGTATTTCTGTATTACTATTTATTAATAATCGACGTTTTGACGTACATTTTCATCACAAAAAAAAGATACAAATGATATTTACAGTAAATAAACTGAACATAGAAACAAGTTAATAGGTAAAAAACTAAGTAACTAGATCATGAAATTTATACATTTTTAATTAAAAGATGCCAAATTTTATTTAAATCAGTCCCGTTAAACTGATTGATGTTATCTTTTTTTTCATAAATTTCTTTTGTTTCTAGATAATATTGTTTGTAATTGTTTCTATACGAAATTCAAACGAGTCAAACTATTAACGGAGAAATATATGTAAACGTAAAACAAAGGTAATTTTCAACAATTTTTTATATCTTAATGAAATCGTTCAAAATAAAACTGTTTGTTCCATGTAATTGTATATATTTTCAGCTATAAATACGATTTTTTTAAGAGTCAAATTTTTGTATTATATTTTGTAAAGTTGTACTGGTTTTTCCAGAAAAGCTTCAAAAATTATTTTATTTGTTACTGAGGCCTTGTAAAATTTAAATTAGAGCGTAAGGCTATTGGTATTTTTTTTTGCAAAAGTAAAGTGTATATATATATAAGACTGGGAACTTTTGGCTCTTACCATGTAGTGCAAATAAGCTGTGCAATGAATGCAATGCATTTGTGAACAGAATGAAGGCGAAACAAGCGCATATCGTGATGTCTAGAGCAGGCAAACGACATTTCCGCAATCATATTCGTATTAGCTGTTGGAAGCTACGATGTTAGCGCAAGCGTGTGCATCACTTTCAACACCTGTACAATTGCGATTTTTATTCGTTTCGTTCGTAATTCAATATAATATATAAGCATCGATCCGTTCGTGTTGTTGAGTTACAAGCGTTATGACAATATTCGCGGCAATGGCCTTTAAGTTTGGTTCGTTGTATTCGTGGATTTGTAACGTGGTAATGTAGACGAGCGCTTACATAATTTAAAAATGTGTTCGAAGTTAATCGTTCGTTTGTTTGGATGAAAGAGAGAGGGAGAGAGAGAGAGAGAGAGAGAGAAAGGATGTACGGCTAGCATAGAGCGACGCGTTTTCCTTTTCGTCCGATTGTAAATGCATGCATAATTCAATAAGTCGGACGCGAAACAGTGAATCAAAAACTTTCTGCCTTTTTATTTGTAGTTGCTATTGATTTAATCATTTTTGATTAAATATATTTAATATTTATATGATGTTCTAGAAATGATTTGTACTTTTTTTTTAATTATGTCTAGATTTAAAATATTTTATGATTTAATTGATAAATTTTAAATCCATATAGCAATATTTTAAATATAAATATTAATTTTAGACAATGATTATGAATAATTTTATTAGTGAATTTATAGAATTTTCTGAACTGGTATACCGTGATCGATCTATTCTCGTCGCAGACGTTTTACCACACATCGTATTAGTGTCAACAATAAAAACACTATTCGAATATAATAAATAAATATATTTTAAGATATATAATAAAAGCACTTTTTAACAAAATAGTGAGGTGAGAATACGGGCCACTTTTTCTATGGCAGAATTTGCAATTACCTATTTGGTGCTGCCGCCAGTGATACATACAGTAACTAATATTATGTTACTAGTAGATACTAATGTTCATATTATGTTACTAATAATATAATAATTTCTTTCTACATAGGAAATACAGTATCATAATGCAAATATTTTGATAAATATATATATTCATATATTTCATTTAATTAAGATATTTTTTTATTGCAAACTGGTCATGATTAATTTTCTTAATGTTATTTTGCAGAATTAAACTCTAAACATGTTACACGCATACACTTGTATAATTAAATACGACAGCAATACCATTTTTCATTTCCATTGAGGGAGAAAACAGCAGCAAATTACAGCCAAAGCGTACAATTTTAATTACAATTAAAACAAATGAAATTGCCATTTATACATCTCTCGTCTAAAAGGACCGTTGCGGACCTATGGTCAATCTCAACCAAAACGGAGCCGAGGGGGAAAGGGGGGGGGGGACAAAAAAGTAATATCGAGAAAGAGAGAAAAAGAAAACCGATAAAAAAATTAAAATGAGATGGAAATGAGTACGAATGAACAAATTAAATTATCCTATAAATCTAGTTGACGACGGGTGATACGAACGACGACACTCCTTCACCGGTATCGGTTTATCAGTCGTTGAAGGCGCGCAAGCAAAGGCAAGGGCAAAAAGAAAAGAAAAGAGAGAAGCAAATAACGCAGAGCGAACGGTTCCTGGCCCGGATATAGTGAGGGTCCTCTCGTTATTTATTCAGCAGTACTTTGCCCGTGCGTCTTGTCTACTGTACGAGATGATGCACAGGTGCTTTTCGGGGAACTAAGAGGAAAGTTTGTCGGTGAAACGAAACGGGCGGACGGGTGTATTGCACGTGCACAAGGACCAAAGCCGCGAGGCCTCTCTACCACTTTTCCCTCTCATCCTGCCTGCCTGCGTCGCTCGTGTAAAACGCCTGCAGGTACTTGGCCAATCGAGCCTGGCTGTTTTCTTCTTCGTCCTGTGTCTCGTTATTTTCGTCCTAATTAGTCGGAGTGAGCGACTGTGAGACGATGTTCGCCAATGAGAAAAATACGAGTTGGTTATATACATGTGGAAAATAGTAGGTAAAAAAATATAATGTAAACCATGCCAAATGTATAAGCATCTATGGTCATTAAGACAACAATAACGATTTTAGAAATGTACAATTTGTTTACTTAAAAGCTAAAGTACCTCTTTAGTTTGTCTAATTTTATATTCGAAATAATGGTGTTTTTTTGTTTAAGCAGAAACATGTATTAAATTAAAAAAAAAACTATATATGTATAGTGTGACCAATAAAGGAACAAAGACGACATATCATATAGTAGTATTAAATTATTTTATTAATTATTTTTTGAAAAATTTCCGAGTTTCGGATCTGTATATCCAAAATTGAGATTCGAATCCAATATTCAAATATCCGAGTTTAAGATAAGGATATACGAAAACTTAATTATCCGGATAACCGGATAATTTTGGATTCGGATACAAAATTATTCGGATTCTGTTCCCAGGACTAAACAAAACTTACAATTCACATAATATAAGTTTTAAAATGTAAAATTTTAAATATAAATTGTCATTTAATTTATTGTATGTGCTACCTATAGGTTTCATTACGATTTATAAATCTCAATAAAAACGGTGCTATGTTACTGAAATAGTAAAAGTATGAAATGTATTTCTTGCACGTATAATATTTGCGTCTGTATTTTTAAAATTCAAGAACGCCTAACAAAAGCAGTGCATTTTCATTGTCTCGTTATTTTTATATGTTGCCTATTCCCCATCACGTTCGCTAGTCAACAATGAAAGATACCTCTGACAGGAAAAAAAAAACGTAGAGTAAAAAGAAAATCACATCGTATCATGGCACCGAAGAGAGATTTATTATTTTGCAAGAAGGTATTTACGCAAGTGAAATAAATATACTTATCCAGAAATATGATGAAAAAAGGCAGGCATTATACGCAGAAAGAGAACAAATCAAAAAACGAAGAGAATTTGAAAGAAAAGGAATCTGAATGAGAACTACGACATAAATAAAATACGATATTCATATGCCTAAACATCTGCAATGCACAAAAATAATCTTTTCAAAACTGTATTTTTATATGTTCGATTCAATTCGAATTTTTAATTTTTATTAATTTCTACATGTAATTAATTCATTTAAATATTATTACAATTTTAAAGTTTTACTATGTGTTAAAATGACCTCATTTAACGCTGTTTAATTTAGCGCTTTGTTATCTAGGAATGCATCTTAAGAGATCCTACTGACTTTTAAAATTTTTGTCATTCCATATTATAATATACCAATTAAATATTACTTCTATTATTATTGTTATTTTATGTACAGTGTTTTGTTTATAATTAAAAATGTTGAAAATGATATTTCGTCAAAGACAAGAAATTTATTATCCTAGGTTGAAATACAAGAAAAAGTTCAAATAAAGTATGTACAATAATTGTTCTATATTTTTTATGTGCTTTAAAAAAAAAATGTCTACACAAATGAATATGATTCTATACATACCGGGGGTTGCCATTACGTGATTAAATTTCAACTCTCGCGTTGTTGAAAGAAAGTGGTTGTGTGTTTTTTGTTTTTTTCGAAAAACAACACAACGCATCGGGCATATGAAAACCTGAAGGGCTTTAATTAAAAATGTCAACGACGTCCAAATATCGCGTCACGATGGCGATATGGCAATGGTGCAATGGTACGACTTAAAAGCAAAAAACAAAATAAAAAGTACAACCGGCCAGACGAGGAGCATCTACATTTATAAAAGAACATTTTCGATTATTATCATTTCCTCATCTTTGCTTGTTCCTTCTAGCTACCCTCTCCAGCTGATTTTTCTCCAAATCTATTAATTTTATTTCAAGGGATGATTGTGTTCTTGCATTTTAGAATAGGGACTTATCATTTTGACTAAATAAACAAATAAATATTTATAGAATAGAATAGAATAGGATCAAATTTTATTTATCTTTTGGCTAATAAATTACATTTTAATACATACTATGCGGTAAAGACCAAAGTAATTGGATTAAAAAAAAAAAACATATTTAAAAAAAATTATGAAATTACAAAAAAACTACAAAATATATATTGGTGACATATATAATTTATCAAATTACTTACTTCCATTAACTTTATTTAAGTATTTTTTTTAAATTTCAAACATAAAGTTTTTAAATTTTTTGAATTCTTAATATATTTTGGTAATTTATTATATTCAAATAATCCATTGTGAAATATATTATTAGTAGTACTACTTTTAGTCTTTATAGTAATATAAAAATTATCTGCATTACTATTAAATTACTATTAAATTTCAGAAATACTTCGGAAGCAAACCATGTTGCATTTTAAATATAAAAATCACTGCAAACATTTCCAAGATCTTCTTTTTCTTTTATTTCTTTTTTTTTATAGTACGCGTATTTGAAAAAACTAGAAATAGGATTCGTATGTTAGATATCCGTATAGCACCACCACCACCGGTGACTAACCGCAAATCCAACCGAAATAACTCTTAGCCGAAAGACAGGGGTATTAACAGTGATGAAAATATACGGCTTTAAATTCAAATCAGTTGAAAATAGAAACGAAATGCCAGAACTATCGATGTCGACCCATAACTTATTGCACTACTATACTACCCTCTAACGGCAAAAACAATTACTAAATGACGATATACTATCAGTAGTTAATAGTTTAAGCATTTTCTGTACGAGATACATACATATTTATTTTACATCGTACATCGTTACCGAACTATGTTCATTTACATTATTATGTAAATTTGTAAATTTTAATAACATTAATAAAATATAAAGTTGTAATTCTAGATAAACTCAATTCAAATATAATTTTGTTTGTAACATATATATTTTATTTGATGTTTATTATTATCATAACATATATTTATATTATTTATTATTATGATTACATTTTGTAAATTTAATCTAAAATATATTGCAATATAATGTTTGTAATAAAATTTACAAAATATATATTAATGTATTTTAATTTTACACCAGTGTTTGAAATCTATGTTTATTGCAAATGTTTCATAGTAAATAAGAAAAAAAATGACAAATTTACACGTTTTGAAATGAAATAAATTATAATGAATGAAGAACACGTAATGAAATTCAAAATACAAGAAAATATAATGTTGCGCTAGTGTTTCCTATTTTACATTACAACTGACTGTTGAATGTAAAATATGCATAGTTATTTACTTTTTCAAGTTGCGAATTCGTTTCGAGAAAATAGTCTAGACAGAGGATACAAAAAGATGAAAAAGATTTGATAAAGCGAGAATTCTTTATAGATTTTATGAGTTAATGAGATGAAAATGTCTTTTTGTAAGTTATGAATATAGTTGGCTTTATACTAACAAAAAACTAAAATAATTTAGTATATATTAACATTTTCATATTTTTCAATTAGAATTTTTTTTTCAATATTAATCGCAGACTATCATATTTCTAATTGACAAAGCGTGAGTTTACGGGTATAAGAACCACCAGAATGATTACAAGCGAGAGACATATAGTTTGAAGTTTGTCTCGGTGAAGCGAAGAGATTGACTTTAGTAACTCGTTTAATAATCGACAATATATAGAGGCAGAATAAGGACCTATACAACAACAACAATATAACATTGTGGTCCGGATTTAGGTGGGCAAACAATCTCGATCGGATGACGTACACTCAAATATTCTTGCATGGCAAAGACAAATAGTACAAAACTGAACATACTAAGTATAATTCCCTTATATACATACATAAATACCTACACAATCACGCCATGTACCCAAAAGGGTGTGGGACAAACTCTTTTCATCATTCCGAAATCAGTCGCCTCCAAACATTCCTATCCAAACAAGCAACTTTTGCTTCATCCACATTCATAGTGTTTTGTAATAAAATCAGTAAACATTGTTAGATCAATTTACAATTTCGTTATTGAAATACGAAAAGTTGATTATAAATAATAAATTAAAGTTATTTGAAGTTGTTTAGAAAAAGATCACAATATTTTGGTGGACATATAGTACACCAAAAATAAAGTTCAATTTTTTTTAATAAATATGAGTCTATAAATAAACCATTTCCAAGTTGTAGGACAAAAAAGTCCACTAGTAAATATAATATGATAATAATTCTCCCGATTACAAAGTTTCTATATTGTAGCAAAACAAGCTAGCCGGAACCCGTCTGTTGACGGCAAGCGAATAGCCTTGACCGCATGAGACAGACCAGAGAATTCTATGTGTTTTCAAGTATGCTGATTCGAGAATGTTCTACAGGCAACCAGAGTTACGTTCGAGAAAACACGATGGCCGTATAAAAACGCAGCCAATGCAATAGACAGTTCAGTTCTTACGCAAACCTTAAGCTTGAAACAAGTTCACTTCGAGTGCAACAGTTATATAAATAGTGAAATAAATATTTAGTGTTAGTTTGATTACTAGTGTTTAAGCTTATAACCATTTAGTTTATAGTTATATTCATACTTTTATATTTTTATATTTACATTCTATATTTAATCGTTTTAAATAATAAATATCTAGTTAATAAGTGCATATTTTGTTTTATTTAATTATCTCGTAAAAAGACGAACAAAACGCATTACAATTGGTGTCCGGTGTGAAGTACGAGATAATTTTAGAAATAAATAATAACGTATAATTAAGAACGCGTAAAATATTGTGAAAATGGCTACAAAACAAGTTAGTTTGAATGAGTTGAAAGTTCAGCACCTGAAACAAGAACTCGAAGAACGTGAATTAAGCACAACAGGGGCTAAAATCGTTCTACAAGAATGGCTTAGAAAAGCTATAGAAGATGCTGGCCAGAATCCTGAAACATATCTATTTGAAATACCAGCGGATATAAGCGCACTGATGAGAAAAATGGAAGAAAATTTAACAAAAAAATATGAAGAAAATTCTAGAAAAACAGAAGAAAATTCTAGAAAAATGGAAGAAAAAATAACAGAAAATTTAACAGAGAAATTTGATGAGAATTCTAGAAAAATGGAAGAAACTTCTAAAAATACAGTAGAACAATTGAAAACAGAAGTAAATCGTAACATAGAAGTTATTAAAAATAATATCTCTGAATTAGAAGATAAAGTTAAAAATAATATCTCTGAATTAGAAGATAAAGTTAAAAATAATATTTCTGAGTTAAATAACAAAATACAAGCTGAAAATAATGAAATTAAATCTGATATATGCGCATTGGAAAATAAAATCAGAGCCGAAATGGAAAATAAAATCAGAACCGAAATGGAAAATAAAATCAGAACCGAGATGCAAAACCAGATTGAAGCAATTTCGAGTGCTACATCCGCCAACGGTATTACGATGAAACAAGAAGCTGGTCAACCAAGTCCTGTCCCGAAACTACCAACTTACGATGGGAAATCGTCATGGGAAGAATACTTGACACTGTTCGAGACGACAGCAATAGTCCACGGCTGGTCTGATTCAAGAAAGGCACAAGTATTGAGTTTGTCTCTACGTGAGGATGCACTACGTGTATTACAAAGTGTGCCGTTGAGAGACCGTACGGACTTTAGCCAACTAGTCGAGCAATTAGAGCTACGATACGGACATAAGCATGTAAAAGGGTTGTACCTAACACAGTTAGACAATCGTGTCCAAAAGGCGAACGAAACATTGCAAGAATTCGAAGCCGACATTGTTCGCTTGATACGAATGTCTTATCCAACGGCTCCAGATGACATCTATGAAAACCTGGCAATTAATAAGTTCTTGAATGGAGTTCGCGACCCAGAGCTACAACAAGCCGTTAAGCTAGCCCATCCTCAGACGGTTAATGAGGCATTAACGCAAGCACTCGAATTTGAGGCCATCAAGGCATCAACACGGGGCCACGCTCGAGTTCGTGCAGTCAACAGCCATAATGGCTCGATTGAACAAATCGTGCAACAAGTACTGCAAGCACTGAAAAATCAGAGGAGACAACCTCGCTGTTGGAACTGTGGCGAAATGGGGCATATTAGACGCCGGTGCGGAAAGCCCCAACAGCCACAGGAAAACTAAAACGGGTTGATGGGAAGGGGCAATCTTCAACCCGCCGTACACAAGCCCCACGTAATGCACGAGTGGCCATAATTAAAAACTGTTCAAAGAGCGTGTTCATCGATGGTGTTGTTAATGGCAAGAATGTTCTTCTTCTATTAGACACGGGAGCCACGAAGACCATCGTGAAGACAGGAATGATCAAAACCAAAGACAAGCTGTTACCGACCAACTGGAGACTACGCACAGCAACTGGAGACTTGGCCAATGTGTGCGGCGAGTTGGATGCCCACTTTACCATCGGTGGCACCAGCTTTTTACATCGAGTGCTGGTTGCGGATATAGAAGAAGAAATCATTCTTGGAATGGATGTGATGACAACGCACGGTTTTGAATTAAATCTGAAGCTAGGAATCGTGAAGATTCATGATGAAGAAGTTGTTCTACATCAGCGAGAAGACACGATGGCACAAGCAGTTTTGCTGAACGACATTGAGCTACCACCACGCAGCGAAGTATTTGTGGAAGCAAAACTAGACCGTCTGATTCCGGAAAAACAAATCATTATGTTGGAACCAAGATACGGTGACAAGGGTCCGGATAAAGGAGTGCTGATTGCAAAAACTATAGTTAGAAATACGAAGAGCATTCCAGTACGGCTGATGAATATCAACAATTATTCCGTAACATTACGTAATGGAACGTCGATTGGTTGCTGTTCGTCACCGTCATCTATCGTCCGACAAATTAATAGCTCGGCAACCACGTTAACTAAATTTCCGGAACATCTGAACAAAACGGTCATGAGTGCTTGTCAAGATTTAACAAAAGAAGAACAACACAAAGTTAAAGATCTGTTGTGTCGTTACCAAGATATATTCAAAACCGAGGGTGGTCGTACTGGTCGAACCAACATTGTTCATCATCGAATCGACACTGGTGATGCGAGACCTATACGCCAAACTGCGCGAAGACTACCACTGGCAAAACGTGAGGAGGCCGAACAAATCATCCAAGACATGGAAAAGTATGATGTGATAGAAACCTCAAACAGTCCATGGGCGTCGCCAGTGGTTCTGGTGAAAAAGAAGGATGGGTCAACACGATTTTGTGTTGATTATCGCCTGTTGAACAATGTAACAAAGAAAGATAGCTACCCGCTGCCAAGAATAGATGATACCTTGGACACGCTGGCCGGATCAAGAATATTCTCGACTCTGGACCTGAAAAACGGTTACTGGCAAGTTGCCATGGATCAAGGAGATCGTGAGAAAACAGCGTTTAGTGTCGGATCGGGACTGTGGCAGTTCAAAGTAATGCCGTTCGGACTCTGTAATGCTCCGGCAACCTTTGAGAGGCTGATGGAAAATGTCCTGAATGGACTATCCTGGAAAACGTGTCTAGTATATCTAGACGACATAATTGTGATTGGAAAGTCCTTCGAGGATCATGTGAAGAATTTGGAAGAAGTGTTCCAACGGCTGCGACATGCCAATTTAAAGCTGAGTCCCAAGAAATGCTACCTTTTCCAGAAAGAAGTACACTACCTCGGCCACATTGTTTCCGGAAAAGGAGTAGCTGTTGATCCGGAAAAGACACAAGCTGTCAAAGAATGGCCAGTACCGCTAGATAAACACGAACTCAGAAGTTTCCTTGGTTTGTGTTCCTATTATCGACGGTATGTCCTAGGATTTGCCAACATAACCAAACCACTTACACGTCTAACCGAAGATGGTCGTAAATACAATTGGGATGAAGACTGTCAGAATGCCTTTGATACCCTGAAACAGGCCCTAGTGGGTGCACCAGTCTTGAGCTACCCTCTTCAGGAAGGCAAATTCATATTGGATACGGATGCGAGCAACGTAGGCATTGGCGGAGTCCTGTCGCAGATTCAGGAAGGACAGGAAAAGGTCATCGGCTATTACAGTAAAGGACTGTCAAAGCCCGAACGCAATTACTGCGTAACTCGGCGAGAATTACTGGCAGTAGTGAAATCCATCGAGCATTTTTACAAATACTTGTACGGCCGCAAATTCTTGCTGCGGACCGATCATGCTGCCCTCAAATGGTTGCTGCGATTCAAGAACCCAGAAGGACAAGTGGCACGATGGATTGAACGATTACAAGAATATGACTTCGACATTGAACATCGCGCTGGTAAAAGTCACTGTAATGCCGATGCCTTGTCAAGAAGACCATGCTTGCCGGATTGTAAAAGTTGCTCCCGAATTGAGGAAAAAGCGACCACTCTCTTTAGGACGACCGCCGTTGATGACGACTGGCAAATAGAGAATATTAGCCACGAACAAGATATGGACACTGATTTAAAACACTTAAAACGGTGGAAAACGATAGATCAACGGCCAACTTGGGAAGAAGTGGCACCACATAGTCGCACCCTTAAATCGTATTGGTCGCAATGGAACTCGATCGTACTTAGGAATGGGCTCCTAATGAGGACTCTGGAAAATGAAGAGGGATCCCAGGAGAAATTGCAGCTACTGGTTCCGAGAAACAAGGTTTCGGATGTACTACGACAACTCCACGACGGGACCTCTGGCGGGCATTTAGGAGTCAAGAAAACGATCGAGAAAGTGCGGGAACGATTCTATTGGGTCGGATGCCACGAAGATGTGAAAATGTGGTTCAGAAAATGTGTAACATGCGCTACAAGTAATGGCCCGCATAGAAAACGTAAGGCGCCAATGCGACAATATAACGTTGGCAGTCCATTCGAGCGAATAGCCATTGATATAGCTGGTCCTTTCCCGATGAGTGAGCAAGGAAACAAATTTATCCTGGTAGCCATGGACTACTTCAGTAAATGGGTAGAGGCGTATGCACTACCAAACAAAGAAGCTACCACAGTTGCCGAAGTTCTAGTGAAAGAGCTCTTTAGTCGATTCGGCATACCGATGGAATTACATTCCGATCAGGGGCGAAACTTTGAATCCAACATCTTCCAGGAAGTTTGTCGGTTACTAGGAATACGGAAGACCAGAACGACTGCCTTACATCCGCAGTCTGATGGCATGGTAGAAAGGATGAACCGCACAATGGGTAAATACCTATCAAAAGTCGTCTCCGACCATCAAAGAGACTGGGACCAATACATTCATCTGTTTCTATTGGCCTATCGTTCATCCGTGCACGAAACCACTGGACAAACCCCTGCAAAAGTTGTTTTTGGACATGAGCTACGCCTGCCTTGTGATTTAAAATTTGGCTGTAAACCTGGAGAGGACCTGGCCGGAGAAGACTATGTCAACAACCTACGAAAGAAGATGGATGAAATACATCAACAGGTTCGTTCCAACATACAGATCGCAAGCGATCGGATGAAGGACGGCTACGACATTAATGCTAATATGGGAGGTTATAAGCCAGGAGACTTAGTCTGGCTCTACAACCCGCAACGTCGTCGGGGACTGTCTCCTAAACTGCAACGCTGGTGGGAAGGGCCATATCAAATCATAAAAAGGATTAACGATGTCATATACCGGATCCGCAAGACGCCCAATGGAAAACCAAGGGTCGTCCACTATAATCGTCTAGCCCCGTTCGCTGGGCAAAACGAGGAAGATCCTAATATCGAAGAAGGCCACGTCCACCAGTTACGGAGCGAAGAGGTGGACTTCGAGCAATTTATGTCCTCTTACGCTGCAGGTCGCAAGGCCCGTCATGGCGTCACCCGAGAAGTTCAACAGGACCTGTTCACCGTACCCGAGGACTATGCACTTGCACATTGCGTCGCTCAGGACCTGCAAATGTCCAGAGGGATTGCTACCGTTTTCCGCAAGAAGTTTGGCGGGATCACCGAGCTACGGGAACAGCTGCCTGCCGTTGGGGCCGCATTACATCTGCAAAGGGAACACCGCAACATCTACTACCTGGTTACAAAGGAACTGTCTCGAGAGAAGCCCAGTTACCAATCAATGTGGAACACACTGCAGACGTTACGCGAGCTACTCCTGCGGGACAATATCCTAAAATTGGCGATCCCCAGAGTAGGCTGTGGCCTTGACGGTTTAGATTGGCGAATTATTAGAAATATGCTGGAAACTCTTTTCCAGCATACCGGCATTGACATTCTTGTTTGTAGCTTCAATCCTCTGGAAAACAAGAAAGCCGAAAAGACCGTGGAATGCTACTTTTATCATACCTCCCACTGCGCTCGCGGGACCACGTGTCGATTTCGCCATGGCCCTTCACCAATAATTTATGAGTGTCCCGAGACGGAACACTCTAGGGAGGGGGCAATGTAGCAAAACAAGCTAGCCGGAACCCGTCTGTTGACGGCAAGCGAATAGCCTTGACCGCATGAGACAGACCAGAGAATTCTATGTGTTTTCAAGTATGCTGATTCGAGAATGTTCTACAGGCAACCAGAGTTACGTTCGAGAAAACACGATGGCCGTATAAAAACGCAGCCAATGCAATAGACAGTTCAGTTCTTACGCAAACCTTAAGCTTGAAACAAGTTCACTTCGAGTGCAACAGTTATATAAATAGTGAAATAAATATTTAGTGTTAGTTTGATTACTAGTGTTTAAGCTTATAACCATTTAGTTTATAGTTATATTCATACTTTTATATTTTTATATTTACATTCTATATTTAATCGTTTTAAATAATAAATATCTAGTTAATAAGTGCATATTTTGTTTTATTTAATTATCTCGTAAAAAGACGAACAAAACGCATTACAATATTATGGTTTATGTAATATTTTTTGCTTAGTTCAACGAAAATTTGTGGGTTTTACTATGGGACACTTTGTATAACCCGTCTACTATACTATATATATATAGTAGGACAACGCGGTCTTGGTCTCATCCTCTCTATGTCGTGATAGACCCGTTAGTTATTAGTCTCTAGAGAAATTACTATTAGTGCTGGAGGCATTATGTAAAATACGCGACCGACGGCGACTTTAACAAACAGCTGGGCGATGCAATGCGGGATGAAGTGTGTGCGCGGTAAGAAGGGGGTGGGGGGAGATTGAAAAGTGAAGCAAAGAGGGTTGGTTGAAATGGTCACCTACTACAATGTTCTTAGAGTATGCTTCGTTAGCCGTACGGTGTACGATTAACGCTGAATTACCACTAGACTAGACTATACGGCCCGTGATGTTCTCTCATTTTCTCTCTGTATAGGAAGACACTAGAATAATTTCGTTATGAATGTCAAGTAAAACAATTTGGACTGTATTTGATTTAAGTCTCTTTGCAAAGTCATGGTTATTAAATCTTGTTTTAATTAAATAATTATACTGGTAATTAGATGAATTTTGTTTGTTGTTATTACGAAACTTAAGTAATTAATTAAATAAAATCTAGTTATTCACTGGTCAAAATTTTAATTTACAGTACAATACGATATATTTCAAAATATATCAACTAAAATAAATCATTTATTTATTATCAATATAAAAATAATTAAATAGTAAATATACTAAGTAGTATATAATTACTATACAGTATACAGTAACTTTTAGTAACATATGGTTTAAATTCTTTACACTGATACATTTTAATTAAGGTCCACTAGGTCAGCTCCCTAGAGTATTCGTATCTAGAGAAGCTACATTACCAGAAGCAAACTAATTCAGAGGCCTAGAGAAAGCGTTTCCTTTCAGTCTTGTTACGTCAACAAAATTGCCCTCTTCATTTATCCACTTCTGTTTTCATCAAAATCACCGAATAACGAGAGGAAGATCGAAAACGTCAACCATCCCCTCCCGCGTATCATCCCTTTCGCTAAGCGTGTTTTTATTAAAACGTTTCGCCGGGAATCCCAAATACAGGACCGGGATTATCTAGATTGCTTTTTCTAACAGCAAATAAACTTTAAAGAAAATTACAAACGCTATCTATTTTTCTACGATTACTACCAATTCGTTTATATTTAAATTGAGGTTTACTATGTATCTAAAATAGAAAATTTCCTAAAATATTTTAAATGAATTTTATATTAAACATACCTATATAACTAAAACAAAAATAAATGTATTTTTTAAAAAAATATGTAATTGTTTAAATTATTTTTGCAAGAAATTTAAATAAATATGTATGCGAAATTTAAATTGCATGTTATAATTTATTAATAATAAATATATATTTTTATAAATTCATGTCAAAATAACTTAATTTATTTAAAAGTTTCATACATATAATATACAATAATATGTTGTATTTTTCAGAATAAATATTTAATTTTTTTTTTTTAAATAATTAACACAATAGTTACACATTAACAGAATAGTTTGAAAATATAAAATATATTGTAAGTGAAAAATTGTAAGAATATTTTACTGGTACCTACTATTTTAGTTTTTAACAAATAATGAAAATTATGACATCTTAAATGGAACTACATAGCTTAGGCAATTTATTTTTTTCAATTTAAAAATTTATTGATTTTAAAAATTCTTTACTTCTAATTTATATAATATTAAAACAAAGTTTTCTGCAATGACATTAAAAGTTTTACAAATATTTTAATTTCCATTGATATTTAAATTAAATAATTAGTGTTGTAAATACTTTTTGTAAATTATCAATATACAGTACAAAATATAAAGTTAACGAGCAAAAAGTTATTAATTTAAAATTAACCAGAAGGAAGTTCCGTCGATATCATGTTATATTAAATTTTATGAAACTCCGCTAGATGGTTTTACAAACATTTTTTAGTTGCTAACAACAGTTGTCTAAAACTAGAATAGGTCCAGTAAGTAACGCAGATAGATACCAAAACACAGCTTTAATTTTTCTATATTATGTGTGATTGCTAAAACATGATTGCTAGTAACAAAAAAATATTACAGAACTAAACTAATCCGATAAATCAGTAAGTATGTATCAGCTGATTGTGTAACAATTATATAAATTAATGTAAAAGTTAAATATATGCCGGCATTCTGCAAATGTTTTATTTTTTGTCTTTATTTTATAAAATTGAAAACTTCATATGTTAAAAAAGACAAAAGATTTTATAATACTATAGATCTTGTAGAACAATACAGAATACTAGCAATAATCTCACATCGAAAAGATATATTAGGGTAACAAGAAAATAATTAGAAAATTTAATTAAAGCTGACAGGAAAATTGTGAATTACCTCGGTATAACCAGAGAAGTATGCATTCAATATAGGCTGATAGCACAACGAAACGAAAAGTTCACGCATTTTGATAAATTCGCTCGAGAAAACAGAAAACAGCCGTTGATATGAAAATGTTGTTATTTACTACAGTGTCATTGTTACCTCATCAAAGATGAAAAACAGAAGAAGAAGAGAGGGAGAGAGAAAGATAGAGAGAGAAAGGGCACAGACAAGAAACGTACATCAGCAAGTATGAGACGATAGGCGACAAAAACCACAACAATAATCGGACACCAACGACGAACAACGTGTGCGTGAACGCGTGAAAATGTAAGCGGAATGAGGGTCGGGCATAATGAAGAGGGTGGCACGACGATGAGAAATAGAAGGACAATCAACGCTGACGCCATTTTCCGTCGCTCCTATCTAATCAGTAGGCACAAACAACCCTTTCAAATACGAATACACACTTGCAAAGTTCTAACTGATTGATACTACTATTCATTCCGAAAACTTTTTAGAAATATTTTTTTTTTATTCATAAATTTTAATGCAATTTGACGTTATATATAAATATTAATTTAGTAATATCAAATATCACTGATTAGGATTCGAATCTGAAATTTTTTTGATTTAATTATGATTAACAACTAAAAAAATATATTTATTCAATAAATAAAATATGTTATTGTATAGAAATATATTTAAACATATTAATATTAAACAAAAACAAAATTAAAAAATATTTAAAATTATAACACATGTGCTACTACCTCTGAGAAGTTAGCAATAAAGTTCTAGCAATAAATCTTATACCTCGCCATACTAATTAATGTTTTGCTTAGTAACTAAAAATTTAATTAGCGAATTTTAATTCGGTTTACAGCATTTGATAGCTTACATCTTTCTCTAGTTTTGTACTACTTTTGTTTCACAAAATATTTATTAGTAATATAAAAAAAAATAATTAAAAAAAACGCTCTAGTTAATATAATCTTATTTAATTTTATAAATATAGATATTATTGCTATGTAGGTAGAAGTAATATACTTTTATTGTAGTTTTATTGTCGAATTTAAAATATTATGAATGAAAAATGTGCACTGTTTGCATTCTAATTGTAATATTTTTTGTAATTGCATATTTTGAGGAACCCTAAAACGTTGAGAGTCACTGGCTGTAACCTCTCCTCCCCGTAAACAGCCACAGTATATCAATATAATTATTTTAAATAAAATGATGATATTACAAAATTATTACTTACTTTTAATTGCAGAATTATTATAGCTTTAATTGTAATATTCTTCACTCAAAATTATGTCTATATAATATGTCTATCCACATTTATCATATAAAATTCCATAAAGTTAATTGTATCAATTACAATCCGATATTTGTTGCACTTATTATAAACAAAATACACTTATATTTATTAAACTTAGTCACAAAACATTAATACACTACATTAACATTTAACAAAGTATTTTTATGAAAAACACGAAATTTTCACGATCTGATGCAACTGCATACACTAATTTTTCACAACTAAATTTTATTAAAAACATAAATTAACTTGTATCAATTCGCTGCTCATCTCTGATTGGCTAATATTTCAATTATTTGAAATTCTTGTAATGCTTTGTCTACAGGTATAAATATTGTTTAGCTTATAGAAGCAAAACAGACAAAATTTAACTAGATTACGTATATTAATTAAGTAAATTCTAAGAAAATGTTTTTTTAAAATAAAATAAAATTACAACAGGACAGACAAGTACTAGACATAGAATTTTATTTATTTAGTTGAGTAAATAAATATTTCTTTATTACTTTTATTTTTTTATTAAATTTATTTAATATATAAATATATTAAACAGACGAATCCAATATTTCTCTTAATGAATATCAACGACTCTTATATTTTAATATTAAAATTTATATAATTTATGAGTGGTCAAAATTTGTATAATTCACGACACACATAATTAATGCACGACAAATAATTTTTAATATTTAAATAATGTTGTAAACCGAATTAAAATTCGCAAATTAGTTTTTCAGTTATTAAGCTAAACATTAATATAGCGAGGTGTAGGATTTATTGCTTGAACTTTATTGCTAACTTCTCGGGATTATATATATATATATATATATATATATATATATATATATATATATATATATATTAGCTTCTAGAAGATTCTTTTTTGATTGTTTAGTTGTGATATTTCATGTTAGTTAAATTCATTACCTCTCTAAATTATTACAACAATTTTAATAAAAATTGATATTGTAAATCAAGCAGGAGAAATTTAGTATATAGTTGTAATATTGTATAGCTTAGAGAATCCATATAACACTGTCCATATGCAGATATGCAACCCCATCACTCGTCGCACCCACATTAAACGACAGGACGCGTAAAGTAAAGGGACGAACCCTGGCAGTAGCCGTGTCACGCGAGAGGGAATTCACGCACGAAACGCAAGGGTCGCATCTGTTCGATGACCTGGCAGGCAGAGCCTGGCAGTACGTGGAACATAGTGCAGATCCAAGTTCGTCTCATTACTCGTTTAGGTAATCCATTGCGAAAACGTATGTATGTATTGTGTTATATACACTTATCTCTATAGCTATTCCGTGTTTGTCATTTTGTGTTTTGCGTATTTGAATCTCTAGTTACGTACAGAGTGTATAATTTAATTTGTCTTCCTTTAACTAAATTAAAAGTTTTGTTACGGACCATCACTTATAGTGAAGGAGGTAATTGTAATTAAACCAATTTAGATTTTTTTGAGATTTTTACAAATAAGAATAAATTATGCTTTTTATAATAACATAATGGCCTTGTTGCACTCAGTAAAATTTACTATTTTAAGGCGAAATATTAAAAGGATATATAAAAATAATGTCATAACATATTTATTTAAAATATAACGGTATTTTTATAAAATTTGAAAAAATAAGAATTTTTTCGTGCCAAGCGTTTTGCTTTTTTGTGAGTGACGTCATAGTGTTTTTCGAACAGTCGATAATTTTACTATTATCATTCAATATATTTGTCAGTTATAATTATTGTCTAATTATAATTACTAATAATGTCATGTGTACATCAAAAAGTATTTTTTTTCTATTGTATAATCGTAGAAAATGTATAGTATTAAATGTATCAAGTAAAAACATAATACACATAGTTTTATAAAGTTTCTCAATAATATTTTTATCAATTCTTTTATTTTTTTTATTAAATTAATAAAAGTCAACCATATAAGAGCATCATTTTTTTAAATAATTAGGAATAATTCAATTATAATAAATATTCAAAATTAAAAACAAAAATTATTCAAATACTATAAATATAATATAAATTTACTAAAATCAGACAAAGAAAATGGGATACTACGTATGAAATAGAATTGGGGGAAAAGAGATAAGGCAGGAGAAAAAGGGTATGAATAAAATGCATTCCACTGGTCGTGACGTCAACATGGCTGCTAACCCATTTGAATTAATGGTTTGACGGGATACGAAATCCGTCACTCTCTTACACAACGAAAACATAATAGAAATAAATTGAAAACGAACCAGTTGTGATCTTTTTTTGTACAACTCAATATTTTCAATTGATTAAATTACAAATGTCACAACTGAATAAACAAGATATATTTGCTGTCTCAAATAAGGATGAGACCTCTATCTAACTAATATATGTATAATAATAATAATTAATTATATAATTATAATGTAAAATATTTTTATTATTTTCTATGCCAACGTTTCGGCAATCACTATTGCCTTTTTCAAAGATCTCAATAAAAATATATTAATATATACAGATATGTATAATACAGAACAACTGAACACATCAAAAATTGACTTCAACAAAATTCTTCCACTCTACAGCCTTGGTATTTACAGAACTGTCTACATATATGTTAAGACTAAAAAATCTTCATTATTTAAAAACTATATTTTTTGAAGTTAAGATAGTAGGTCAATATAATAATCGCGTTATCTTTCTAAAACACTTTGTATAGCAAAGAATAAAGTAAAAAAAACCTAAAAACAAATATGATAATTGGATATTCGAAAACCATTTGACAGGGTTGTGCAATCATTAGTCATTGTAAATGCGTGAAGAAAAGTGACAAACAGAAACAGATCCATCTGATTTATGAACGAGACGTGGAATGGGAAGAGACATAGGGCCCTTTTGGTTTTTGCTGTGACGCAACGCGATGCGACCCAAAGTTGACTATATTGTAGTATACATGTGCTCCCATTTTCAACGTGGGATGCCAATGTATGGTGGTGTTGGGGGAAGGAGGGAGGCTATAGAAATAAGAAAGAAAAAACGCGCGAAGCGAAACCCTTCGTTTTCTCGCTTCTCTACGACAAACTCCTTTCCATTATCAATCACATCTAATCCGCTCAACTATTCTTCTAATGCGTCGCACCATTAATCTTGGTTCGGTTACATTGCAGTAGCAGTCAGGCAGGCGCGAGCTTTAGGATACATGGGCTGATTTGGCTGGTTGAGATGCATGCACTACTTTCTATATGAATCATGATGAGCTAGATCCGCCCCCCCCCCCCACCCGTCCTTTTTTAATATATGCTTGAGAATTTTGGAAAGATAAATTACTATATGCTATTTAGTACACTGTAACATAAATGTAACATAAATTTACGTAATTTTAGATAACTATTAAGGCTTGACATAAATATGCCATCTATTTGTAGAATTATTATAAATTAAAAAAAATATTTAGCGGTATCGGAAAATGTTCAAAATAAAAGTTGTTAATTATAACTCGTTTGGCAGCTTTTGTCAAATAATTTTTTCGAAATATACAGCCTGTTTCAGAGTAAGCGCCTTATTTTTTTTAAGCCACACTATGGGTACTACTTTCAAAATATTTGGCAGTAATATGTTTTAGGACATTCTCTACACGATGGTGATATCAGATTTTCAATTGGACGAATCATTTCAAAATAGCGACGTTCAACTTTTTTTTTTTAAATGGGATGCCATAATTTTTTTATTATTATTGAGATCCTAAAAACATTCTTTTTACGATAGTATTTCGTTTTTCTTAAAAATTCATTTCTTTCCCTATCAAAAAGCAAACTAACATTTTAATCTAGTTATATATACATATATATATATATATATATATATATATATAAATATATATATATATATATATATATATATATATATATATAAATATATATATATATATATATATATATATATATATATATATATATATCTGTTACATAAGAGTGACAGCAGTAAATTACCACTTCAGGCTGGCAGATCTTTACCAAAAGTAAATCAAATTAAGATATTCATTTCGGAAGCTTAAATATGAAATTTTATAACAATTCATTCAACCGAATGGCAGGGGAACGATTTTGATAGTATTATTATTATTTATCGATCGCATTTCTAAACCGTCGAAATTTTAATAAAGCATCATATTACATTTTACGCGTAGACAAATTACAAGTGTGAAAAACAATCTTCGTGGCTTGTGAAGCAAGCCGAGTTTGCGTCGTATGCCGCCGCCGCCGTCGGTGGAATTGAAAATGGGCTACGAAGTGGTGCGATGTCATAGTAGTGCGGGCGGTAGTCATTACATCGGCTGTGTAAATATTTGCGGTGAACTGGGTGCCAGGTGCGACGCTTTTGACAATACACGCATGCGTACAGCAAATATTTGGGTTATATCATTGTTGATCTTAGGGATGTGGTTTCATTTCAGCAGATATTTCAGTAATTTTATTCCAGATATCATGAAATTATTTATTTACTCTAACTGAAGCTCCAAATAAAATTAGTTAAAATAATATTGAAAAAATTTTCAAAAATAACTAAAGTTATTAAATTTCTACAAAGTGGAAATAATTTTTATAATAAAACAGAAAAATTCAAAATAATTTTAAAATAGTTTAAATAACATAATAATAAATCATTCACAACTCACTATATTAAAATAAAAAAGCTTTTGGATTAAGTTCTGTATATATTTTATTTAAAAATCGCCGTTTCGATATACACTACGTATATTTTAAATTTGTCCGCTGTTGCTTTATAAATAAAAAGTGATTTTTCGTATATTTATATATTCCGTAGCAATAAAAAATGAAAATTATTTACAGAAGCATATTTTTTTTAACATTTACATTTATTGTTTAAAACAATAACGTATTCAAATTAGGATTATTAGGATCATAAATAAAAAGTTGCTTGTGTGAATAGAAATGTTTGCGGAAACTAATTTCTGCATAATGGAAAGAGTTTGTGCCACACGTTTATGGATATTTTAAAAAATACCCAGATAGCAAATATAAATTTCTAGTTTTATACTACTATTATAATAATTTTATTTTCATTATAAAATAACACAATGGTAATTACACAATTGTTTATCAAAATAATTTTCCGTATTATGCATTTGTACATAAATGTCAAAACAAATGAAAATATTTCGACGTTGTAAACGAGTATTGTATGCAGAAACTAAAGCGATAAGTTGTGCTGCGCACCGCCACAATGTCATATGCGCCCGCAACTAGCCTGGTACTCTCAAGCAAAAGTCAGAATAGAACACAAACAAACCTGGGGTTGGTTCTCTAGTTAGTTGTCTCTGTTGTGTTTTTGTCGTAAACTTTCCAACATTTACATAAAAGTAATTTGTAGTTCATATTTATGACCACTACATACATATAGGGCACAGGCTAGGCAGAATGGCAGTCAGCTCCTACTCACGCTGACTAGCGAAACAACACACAACGGGAAATCTTAAGTGTGTCGTTAAACCACTCGACATTTCGCGCCAAGCATATATGCCTTCGCGAATCAACGAATGTGTCGTCGTCACATCATGCCTCGTTTGCTAAGCTCTGGAGCTAAGCTCTCTTAGTTTTTTTTTTCTCTTTTGCATGCTTAATACGCTCGTACTTTTCCTGTTTACTGATGCTTATTTACCTATTTTATTTTGCCTAACCTACTGTTTTTTACTGTCTCATTATTTCTAATATTTCCGTTTTCTATTATGGTTAAAATTAAAAAAAATATATTATTTATCTACTTATCTAAATCTATCTATCATCTGCATTTGTATTAAAATATAAATGTTTTTTTTTTTCAGAAAAAATGTAATATTAAAATCAATTATCGTAGTAAAAAATTACAAAATACTGCTACTTTACTGTTAATACGTCAAGACAGTTTTATTTTTGGTTACCATAACTACAGTAGTTGTTGTTATACAAATTTTTCTATTCCATAAATTTATTTAATACGATAACGGTCGGTTCTGTGGTGGCCACAGCAGATTTTTATTTATAAATATTGTAAAATTAATAAAAATCATATAGTATCATCAACAATTTTTACTGGAACTGTAAATGATGGAAAAGTAGATATAATGCAATTGTAATAAAAGAGAAATTTGCAAAGTGATTTGGAATAACAAAGTTGTGGAAAAGCATACAGACACACATACATTGAGCGAGTTAGAGTGGTGATACTGTTGACTAAAAGCAAATAAGTTAGATTGGATAAGTTTACATCGCATTAATAGTCGATAATTCAAGGAACGCAGCTTGAATAAACAAACATATTTGCTTCTTCGTTCGAAAGTCTCAAGATACGATGAATGGTTTCGTTACGTATGTGTTCGAATATGGATATAATACGCTGACGATTAGCGCTGTTTTCATCTTTAACGAAAAATGTACAACACGGAATATTGCATGCATGTTACTCTTCATACATACACCACACATAGATAAGATAATATTATATGATTTAGCATTTTACTACATAACTCTTACGAAACTAAATTTATGGTAACTAGAATATCAATATTTTTATTTAAAATATTTAATATGTACTGAATTTCTATAATTTGCAGTTATCGTCTATAATATAAATTATTAAAATAAAATGACTTTAGGTCTTAGTTTTGTATTAATATTTATTAATAAACGACGTTTCGACAAACTTAACGTACTTCATCAAGAAAAATGATACAAATGACATTTACAGTAAATAAACAGAACATGTTACTAGGTAACAAAATTATGAAATTTATAAATTTTTAAATTAAATTAAGCCAAAGTTTATTCAAATCTGTTAACGCAAACTAATATATTATACATACATACATACATACACAATCACGCCATGTACCCAAAAGGGTGTGGCACAAACTCTTTTCATCATCCCGAAATCAGTCGCCTCCAAACACTCCTATCCAAACAAGCAACTTTTGCTTTATCCACATTCATAATTCTTCTCATACATGCTCTTCTATTCCTACTACTTGGAAACTTTCGCTCACGCAAAACACTCTCAATCATATCACTCCAACTACTCATCGGACGTCCACGCAAACGTATACCATCAAAATCATTCAAATAAATCTTTTTAACCAAACGTTCATTAGACATTTGCTCAACATGTCCGAACCATCTTAACTGACTAACACCAACTTTTGGTCACCGAAGCCATCGTGTAAAAAATGCAATTTTGTTCCTGATGGAGAAACATCATGCGTACGTAAATTATTAATACCATGTCTGTCTGGATAATATGTAGTCTAGTGTTAGTACTAGGAGACGACATTGATGTGTTCCAGAGAATAAGTGAGTAATGTCCGGTTTGGTTCTAATCCCCCATTCTACAGCCACCCCCCACGCCGCCTCTTAGTTCAGCTGGAGACAGCTCGAGTCCGTAGTCGGTTGTCGGTCGGTCACTCTACACTGAACCTGAATGGGCGAACGGGATACATGAGCGTGAAACCGTGAACACTAATTGAATTTACGGTGACAGTTAGCGACCACCACCAACGACTGCATTTACTTACTTTACTTGCATCACATATATTTTCTCATTACATATATGTACACTACCCATGCTTATTTACGCATATACAGTCAGTTTTCGAATTAAGATAATTAATTCATTTATTAAATGTATGCAAAAGTAATTATTTTTTCTGCTTTTATGCTTGAAATAGTATTAATTATATATCGTACATACATACACACATTGCAAAATTATATATATATATATATATATATATAATATGACTATCCTGAGAAAGACAAAAAATTAACAATATAATTATGTAATAAAATTAAAAATTTCATGACTTCCTTTTCCAAATAATTTAAAATACGTATATATATAACATTATTTTTTACGACTGTTAAAAATTGTAGCTACTTTATTTCACTATTTTTATATGGAATATTTGTTTATAATATTAGTGAAAAAAGTGTGCAATGAAAACAATCAAAGTTGTCTTGTAATCTTGAATTAAAAGTGTCAAATTTTAAATTAATTAATTAATTCTAATTTCAGACAGTCATTGAAAAAATGTGGTATGTAACTGATGCATAAAATGTTTTTTTTTTGCGCTCATGGGATTAAATTAAATTTCTAATTCGTGAAAAGAGTACTACAACTTTTTGAATAGATTATTAATACTTTCTTCTTTACATAATATTATGTATTAGTTTTCTGTTGGTAAATGTTATTCATTACTCACACTAATGAATTTTTAAACTTTTACTCAATACCAGTAGTTTTTTAAACTTTTTAAAGTTTATTATTTACTTAATAATTTGCGATTATTCACAAAATTGGATTTGAAATATATCAAGTTATCGTTGTTAATTGTAATTAAGTGTAATTACTTTGAAATGTCAATTATGCTAGACCAAAAAAATGCTATAGTATGATTGCTACTCATTCGTAAACAGTAACTTTAAATTTATATTTTACAAATGTGCAAAAATGTCAATAGAAACATTATTATTAAAATAAAATATTAAAACTTATATCAATAATCAGAAATCATCACCTAATACAGTATTTTCACAAGCGTTTAAAGTTAATATTTGACTGGTATTTAATTACACACACATATGTATATGGAGAAGTGTGATTCAATAAATTTGTGGTATGCCATTGGTTATATAAAACAGATATTACAAATCAACCCTCAGTTTTACCAGTTTTCAACGAGCGTGGAAACATAATTGAAAATCGTCGTCCGATTCGAACTTTTCAGCAAACGCGCGTGTGAATAATAAATGAATCGGCCGCCATGTTCGTCAAATACGCCTATCGCCGTTCGACACGGAATTTCGATTATTTTTAACGCACTCATTCACACACAAACACATACGTATATTACCTTTACCCATATTTATGTATACTATGTTTGAGGGTTCAATTACAAAAATGTAATATTTCTATTTGTTTATAAATACAAATGAGTTGATTTTTATTTTGTTTATTTACAAGGTTTATTTTGTGTAGCAGAAATGCCAAATTCACTTTGGTTGTATTTAAAAAATTTAATTTTGTAATTTTATTCAAAATAAATAAAATTTTACAAATATAAATATATACCGTTTAATTATAAGTAAATATTGTTACTTATAATGAATTATAAAGAATGTACTTATAAGGGGTGCTAGAATTTTTTTTTATTCAAACAGAAATTAATCCACATTTATGATAGCCTCATATAGATTCTTTTTTATTTTAATAACTTGGAAATAATTTAAGGATGAGGCTATTTATACATACGGAATGTATACGCAATTGGCTATTTATAGATACTGAAACAAAAAAATAAAACCTAAACCAACCTACTAACCTAACCTATCCTAAATAGCCAATTTTTTTTTTCAGTATGTATAAATAGCCAATTGCGTATACATACCGTATGTATAAATAGCCACTTTCATAATTTAATATACTTGACCGTGTTTCGTTGGTCGAATATGCAGTTTTTGACCAACCTGGAAGGTTGGTTCTTGCACTTCTTCACATATTTTCAATAATCAAATTAAAATTCAAACAAAAATAAACAATGCAATTGTCAATTAACTTAAGTTGACGTAGTTATGTTTGATGCTGCCACCAGTGGTACATATAGTAACTAACTTCTGTACAATAATGTCATTATTATACTTGTATTATAATGACCTCTTTCTACATAGGCAATATGGTAACGTAATATTAAGAAAGTGGCTATTTATACATACGGTATGTATACGCAATTGGCTATTTATACATACAGTATTTTTACGCAATTGGCTATTTAGGATAGGTTAGATTAGTAGGTTGGTTTAGGTTTTTTTTTTTAGTATGTATAAATAGCCAATTGCGTATATATACCGTATGTATAAATAGCCTCATCCTAATATTAATGACACGTTTGACACGTTTGAAAAAAAAATATATATTATCTAAAAAAATAGCCTTACAACTATATATATTTTTTCAATAATCTAACTATTCTATAAAACATAGAGTATAAAATCTTGCGTTAAATAGAAAACGTTAGAGAGAATATGTATGGTAGGTATTATATGTGGTGGCCGTAAGTGTCGTGGAACGATACTATACGACACTGCGACCGGAACTGTATCAATATGTCCGTGCTAGTGTATTCGGTGATTTATTCCTGGTCATAAATAACCCACCGTTCCCCTCTCAATGGTGTACGGGGGAGTAGTGATTGGTCCCGCGCGCTGACGGATTGCGGTGTCCGCGACCCCGTGCCGCTAATAACGTTGCTTGTTGGAGTCAGCCGACCGACCCCCACAGGAAAGACGATGGTGCCAAGGTGCTAAATAATAAGAACAGAGAACGGATTTCTACGCGCTCGAACTAACTGAACCCTATGGCATTTTCAATCCATTCCCCCCTCAACCCTCCTTCTTTTAACTGCTGCTCTGCTTTAACTTTTGCCCCTTCAACCTCCCCTAACGCGCTCAAATTGATCAGGGTTGGATTGAATTCAGAATGATCTTAATAAGTTATTGAACAATAAGATAGTTAAGTAAGTAAGTAGTTTGAAGTGCACTGTAAAAAAAAATCAGTATAAATTTACATTATATTCATAGTAATTTTACTATATTTTTCGTTGTAATTTTATAATTGTTTTGTAAATTTACTAATAATTTATAAAATTACAATAAATATGTAGTAAAATTACTATAATTAGCAATGTAAATTTACACTGATTTTTTTACAGTTGTTTTAAATTTAAAAACGGTAAATAATCATTTAGACAACTTATCATGGAATTAAAAAAGATTAAAAAGATTTATTTGAATGATTTTGATGGTATACGTTTGCGTGGACGTCCGATGAGTAGTTGGAGCATGTATGAGAGGAATTATGAATGTGAATAAAGCGAAAGTTGCTTGTTTGGATAGGAATGTTTGGAGATGACTGATTTCGGGATGATGAAAAGAATTTGTGCCACACCCTTTTGGGTACATGGTGTGATTGTGTGTGTATGTATGTATGTATATATGTATCATGGAATTAGTGTTATATTTTAAGTTCTAGGCAACTAATATATTTGACCTCACACTAATTATTATATATGAACAAAAAATTCGTTTCTAATTAAAATAAAAATACAATAAAATTACCAATTTTTTTATTAATTGAATACTTTGGAACCATTTTATCTCATTTTTAATTGTAATTAAAAAATATAAGAAACGATTTTTTATGATCTAAAAAAAGATCACAAATTCTTGATCTGATCTAAAAAAGATCCGATTGTAGAAATTGATTTCCTAAAATGATCTGTCACAACACTGTATATATTTTGTATTAAAATTTGTAACTTTTCAAATGTATGTAGAAAAAAAAAGTCGTTATAACGGTCCTGGAATAATGAATCGCGTGAGACACTCGACTGAATAATGTGTATTCTAGAAGACAGGTGAAAGGGCGGGGGTTGGGGGGAGTGCTTGAACTGTCTGTCAAATTGATCACTTGTCTGTTTCACTTTAACGAGATTGCGAGTTTCGGTTCATTTATGATTTTCAACTTAACAATAGACTATTACTATCGTCAAACACATACATAATTTGTTTTATGCGTATACTACACAATAATGATAATTTTCGGTTTCAAAATCATTATAAATGTGCGTAAAGAAAAATAATCATTTACTACATAGAAAAGGATAATTTATTGCGTAAAATAAATATTGACAAACAGATTTTTCAAATATTTATCATGTCAATTCAAAAGCCATGAATGAGATACATTAATTTAATTATTAATTTGCTAAATAACAAAACTTTTAGCTAAATTAAATTCTATTCATATTTTATAATTAATATTTGTTAAAATAATAATAATAATAAAACAATTGAATAAATTTATGAGATTACACTTTATATGTGGATATAAAGTAAAAAAAAAATTTACGAAGTGAAGACATGATTATATTTATATATTATTTATATATCTTTTAATGACAAGTTTATTTTACAACATAAAACTATTATTAACTACTAGAAAATTCTATGCATATAATATTATTCTTTATATTAGCAATAGAAAAACGACAGTTTTTATTTTTTAATGACTGATATATACATATACTCGTACACTATATAGACAGTTTTCATTTTCCAACAAACCGTTCTAAGGATATAAATGTTTGATATAGTTTAAGTCACGCAGATGTAACTATCTTCTAGTAACTTGTTCGTTCTATCAACAAATGTTTTTCAATTTCCACGAAACGAAAAAACTTTTTGATCGTTTTATTCGTATACTACTAAAAACTATACGTTCGCTTGTGGCGGTATGTTTGCGAAAGTTTCTCCAAACAAAATAAACGAATATTCAGTACTTTTCTTAGAAATTAATTTTAATTTTATTTCACCTTGTAAAAGAATTCCACGTTGAAATAAATAATGTATCTGTAAATTACAGAATACAAATTTATTATACAAACTGATTTACTTGTAATGAAATTAGTGAATATAGTAATTTATGTAATAAGTGCATAAAATAGTATTTTCGAATGGAAAGAATAATCGCACAAGCCGTAGGCGAGTGTAGAAATCTTATGAATGAATGAAAAACAAAATTTTGTGTATGAGTTTCATACAATATTTTTTCTACGACTGTCTGTAATTAGAATTAACTTACATAAACATCAAAACACACATATATATACAATCACATCATGTACCCAAAAGGGTATAGCATAAATTGTTCCGATGAGTAGATGCAGGGGTATGATTGAGTGTGTTTTGCGTAAGCAAAAGTTTTCAAGTAATGGGAATAAAATAGTATGTATAAGTGGTTTCATAAATGTGGATGAATAGAAATGTTTGAAGAAAATTATTTTCGGGATAGTAGAAAGAGTTTGTGCCACATCTTTTTGGGTACATGTATATATGTAGTAACTGAAATAAAGTTTGGCTTTCAGCTCTAGTCTGAAGGCATTTATTGCCTGCATTAGGGCTTTTCTTGGTGCATCTGTTAACCGATGACAAATTCGGAGAAACTAAATACCGTGTCGTTAGTGAAAAGAAAGAAAAAGTGGATAGAAACAAAACGTCGTCAATGTTTGAGACGAGCAATTCGCTTTTCGCCGAGCTCTCCGGCACAATTCGGTGTGGCGTTTATGCAGAAGGGGAATAAAAGTAATTAAAACTTTTGATGAGGATAAGCATATCGCTTCGGGGTCAGCGTAACAGATGCACAAGCGGCGGCGCGCGTTGGATTTGTTTAGTTAGGTTTACTTGTGCTTTGCTTGCATGTTGCGTATCCGCTTACTGTTGTTGTTGTTGGAAAACTGACGCTAGCTGGCGAAAGCAACGAATACGCGAAATGAAGATGAAAATGACAGTATTTTGAGCGTTCAAAAACCTCTTTGATGTTTTTCAACAGTCAGTCGACAAGTGGATTGGGAAGACAAACTGAAAAGAATCGTATAGCGGCACACTGGATCTTGATTAACTATTTTCTTTTGTTGGGTATATTTGAGTATAAACTAAGTAAAAATGACTTCCTGTTCTGTAATACGGTTGGTTCTCTTCTTTCTACATTCATATTCTTTTGAAAATTAAAAAGTTTGAAATTAATATGGTTTTCAATATACCCTGTAGATATTATATAAATATTGGATTTTTTTTTGATACAACTTAAAATGTTTATATTCTTTTTTAATGAAAAATTAAATTATACATTACATCGAGTGGAAAATTTTATACTTGTTCTACCCTATGCATAATAGAAAATTATACTTTATAGTTTGACGTGAACGACATTTAAAAATAATTTAATTTTGTGTAATAAACTCACAAAATTTAGTTTGATCAGAAAGGTATTTAGTAATAATTTAAAAATCACAGCCATTATGCTAGTTGATAATAAATAATAATTTTTCGAATTTTATTCTAGTCAGATAATAAATACATTAATACTATATAATGCACACAATAATTCGTTTTCCGTGTGCCCAAAAATCAAACAAAGAGGGGTTCGATAAGGCACTGGCAAATCCTTTTCACGCAACATATACTTGAAAAAGCATTAATATTCTAGTAGCGAGTGAACGATTCAGCGCGAGCGAGCACTTGACTTTGCGAACGAAGGGAAAAGGAAATGAGTGCACATACATGGAACCGTAGTAAAGAGAAGGCGACTATGAAATGTATGCATGCATATTTAAGTGCTTCGACACAAATCGTCGCCGTTGCGCGCGTATATTTCAACGATTTGCCGTCGCATCATATCGGTGTTGGTACCGCCCGATGTGCAAACACGCTAACGCACTAAACATGTTTGTGTTATGCTTCAATAAATCATCATCGTAAAATTCTACATACTGTAAATGATGAAAGTGAAATGACGAATTTTCAATTTTATATTGTCCTGTTCCTAAAAAAATATTTTACTTTATTGCTTTTATTAATATTATTTTTAAAAAAAAAAATAGAAAACGTTATTGAAATATTCAATGTTTCTCAATATTGGTTTTCGATTTCTAAGATCATGTAAAAATAATAATAATTATATTAGTTTTGTGTAAAAGTAAAAACCAAATACCGTTTTTATTTTGAATATAATATGAATTTTTTAAAGAATTGTTAGTAGCGACGCTAGACTTTTAAATTTGGGGGCCATCAAAAATCAATTTTTTTTAAGGAATTTTACAACAAAATTAAATGAAATTAAAAATAATTTTATATTTAAAACGAGTTTTTTTTCTATAGGTATATAAATTTTAGAATATCTAATATAAAATCAAAATTTGAAAAATATTATTTGAATTACCATAAGTTTGAAATCAATTTATTGTAAACTGTTCAAAGAAAACTTCACAAAAGTGTATGTATCGATTGATTTTTCATTATTTAGAAAGTGGAATATACGGTACGAAAGATGGTTTATAACAACAACAAAAAATGAGTGCTGGTATCAGAAGTGGTATCGTTATTTTACACAATAGATTATGAAAAATTCGCCACACTCAATTTGATGAGAAAACAGACGCAGATCACAGTCATACTACTACGCCATAGAAACGAGACAGCAACGGTTACGCTATGTGGCATATTTATGGTGATTTCAGCGTTTATAGTTTACGATGTTGGCTTCCCCTCTTTCTTTTTTCACATGTGAATTGAGAATCTCAGTGGAAAAGTCACGAATACGCCAATTTTAAGATAATGTCGTTTAAAGATTAGTGATAAATAGGTGCCAAATGGTTTCAAAATAAAATAGCAACATATCTACAGTCATTTGTTTTGGAGATACAAGGCTAATTTGATTTACATGTTACATCGCTAAATTCAGAAGAAAAATGCTGTTTTCAAAAATATTTGATTCCTAGTTTTATTGAAAAAAAAAGTTGGCTTTGTATCTCCAAAACAGATAACTGTAGATATTTAAAAAAAAGCACCTCAGACGATAAAATTTAAATACTTTTGTGTACCAAACTTCAACAAGTTTTGATAAACCATCTTCAAAATTTCCCAAGTAATGTTACCGAAAAATTAAAAAAAAATCACAATTTCAATTAAGGCGACGTATTTGTCACTATACCATTGGGGTCTTCAATTGTTCTCGGATGCGTAGACGGAAGTTTGATGCCCCGTCAGGGTGCGTAGCGTATCGCCGCAACCATTAAGGAGAGAGGATTGGGCACCCGGTACCCTCTGCCGTTCTATAAACGCGCCATTGCGTGGGAGGATATCCGTTTGCGTTTATATTCTCTTCTTGCGTAACGTGTGTGTAACATTTTTGGCTTGACACTTTCAGTTTCAAACTCTATTCCTACACGTTTATAGCTGAAATTGTGCTAAGTCTTTATGATTATAGTCATAAGACGGTCGATAACTTGTGTGTATGATACCTGAAATTTTATGGCCAAATATATATTTTTTTTTTATGTGATGTGTGTCAATAGTTGATGTATATTTTGTAACAAATAAACATCAGCAGTACATTTAGATGTAAATATAAGGCATATTTACACTGAGAAAAATAGATATTTAACAAATTGTATAATGATAAGTAGATATTTATTTGAAATATACGAGTATGTTTACTGTATTCACAAATTTATACATTTTTAAAATCTACTCACATATATATTTTAATACTATATTAAGAATTAAGACTGTAATACTATATACAAATTGATGGTATTAAATTTTTGTTTTTATTATATTTATAGTTAATTTTTAAATATACTTATTTTGTTATTTTTAATATCTTGTTTTTGTGTCACCTTTTTAAATATAAATATCGTTACGGTAACTATCCATTTTTCTCAGTGTAAAAATGTTTTCAACACATCCTTAATTGTAAATAATTAAATAAAGGATGAGGCTATTTATACATACGGTATGTATACACAATTGGCTATTTATACATACTGAAAAAAAAACCTAAACCAACCTACTAACCTAACCTACCCTAAAAAGCCAATTGCGTAAACATACTGTATGTATAAATAGCTAATTGCGTATACATACCGTATGTATAAATTACCACTTTCTTAAATAAATATGATTCTATGATTGTATTTTTCGATCTACTTTAGTGCTGCCACCAGAATTGTATATAATATACTAGTAATATGATTTTTTTCTACATAGGCAATATGGTAACGAAATATTAATATTATGAAACGCTTGAAAAAAAATATTTTTATGTATATAAATTCCACAGGTGTAGAGCGTATTTAACTTCTTATACCTTATTGGGCAATAAGATTAGTTTCTTTATACGTAAGCAGAACAAAACTAGCACAATAAAACTAGTTGTGGTAACTGGAGAAAAAGGACTGTGCTAGTATATTAAATTGCCCTGAACAACAAGTTAATTACTGTATCGGAGCGCAATTATGTGAAAGATCCTCTCGACAACAAGCATTTACTACAGGTACGATCGCTATCAATTCAGTAGAAAAGAAGAACGCAATGGATATCGATAATATTCAATTATAGAGCACTCTGTGGGCTTGTTGGTTTTCTTTACACGAAACAACATACAATTGTTTATTTCTGGTTACAGAAATGTGTTTTAATTATTTAACAAAAAAAAAACAAACAAAAACAAAAAGTATTATTATAGGCAAATAAAAAATTTCAAATAAAATTGTACATGAAAGCTTATTTAATTAAAATTAATACAGAACTAAATTCTGAAGCATTTTTATTTCAATAAGAATTGCTTGTTTAATAATACAAGATTTAAAAGCAGAGTTTACTATATATAGGTATATATAACTATTCCTAATTTTCAAATAATAATAATAGAGAAATAATAGAGTGCACTTAGAGAAATATTTTTTATTAATAAACTAGTGTCCGGAAATTTGTCGGTGCCAAGATACACTAGATATCGTTAAAAACAATCTTAGTTATTACAAAATCAAAGAGTATAGTTAAGTTAAGGAACATTTTATTAGAAATAATAGTGCATTAAATTTTATAAAAATTGTTCGAAGTTACGACCACCATTTTCGATAGATACACAAGTTGTAACGATGTACAATCGACTGCCGAAAAAAAAAAAAATTCCGGACACTAGTTTATTAATAAAAAATGTTTCTTTATGTGCCCTCTATTATTTCTGAAAATTAGGAAAAGTTATTCTGTTACACTCTGTATATATATATATATATATATATATATATATTGCAATATTTTTGTTTCAAACGCAAGTTAATACGTCACACGTAATTCAAATAGGACACAAAAAAAACAAATCCGTTGGATTAAATTTTTTTTGTTTATTTCAACTCGGTTTAGGGATATAAACTGACAGCCGCAGTGCGTTAGCAATTTATTTGATAGAATAAAAACGCAACGCGTACCTCTTGGTAAACTTTTAAAACATGATTTATATCACGTGCTAGTAATTTTATTTCGGATATATCGCGAGCGAATAGCGAAAAATGCAAAAGCAGCTTTTGCGCTCTCGAGCCGCCAAGTCTTTTTAAATTCACAACACTATTTGTCATACGTCGCTCATCTTATACGTGTCTGTCGCAACAAGAAAAAATCTCACAAAATTCTCTAGGGCTATAGCATAGATTGATGCTTTACAGTTTATGTAATTTTGTTATTAAAAAAATATTGTTCACAATTACTTAATTTGTTAAAAAAAAGTTTATTTATTATACAGGGTGATTTATAATAAAGTGTATGAAACGTTATAGTTTGTTAGGAAGGTTATTTTGAGTGAAAAAGTCATATAAATATAGGTTCTATTATATCTAGTTGCGCAACTACAAGAAATTAAAATTTTATTAGTGGTATAGTAAATTTATGAGTTTAATCACAAGTTAATGTAAAGAAACAAAATAAAAAAAATAGACAATAAACATTATTATTATTTTGAAAAATAGTCGACTGGTAAAATTTTATAAATAATAAGTAATAGACGAAATTATTCAGTCAGTTAAATATTTTTATTATTTTTTATGCTAACGTTTCGGCAATCACTATTGCTTTCTTCAGAGCTAGCAGAATATATTTAGCAGATGCTACATGTGTGGAACATCTGCTAATTATATTCTGCTAGCCCTGAACAAGGCAATAGTGATTGGCGAAACATTGGATTATATAAATATTTAACTGACTGAATTCATTCTATTAGTTATTATTTATTATTATTATTATTTTTCCTATCTTATGATTTTGATTATTGTTATAAGTTCTGAAAGGTTTTTTACTTTGATAAATATTAAATTACATTTAATTAATATAGAAGAAAAATAAAAACATATATACTCTATTTTTTTTCTCTTATATTTCTTAAATAAATCATGTATATAACGTTGTATGTTTTGCTTGAATGAACTAAAATCATCCTTATTTCTATGTCTATAGATAGAGAATGTTGCAGTCAATGTTTTTCTCATTTTCGTGTTCCACGAAGTTACCGCGAATCTGATGTGTAATGCCTCCCCGTCACAAGCTAGCAGAGCTTATAGCCTAGCCTTCTCCACAGTAATTGGCGACCATGTTCTCGTTGACTGTGTTTTGCCGTAAACAACCAACATACAACCCAAACAGAAAGAGAGATCTCCTCTGCATTCAACTGACAGACAGTCGCAGTTGTCGAGTCGCTGACTAGCGCTTGCCACATTTGCTCCCTAAGATCGTTGCTGGTGATTCAATATTCAATGCTGAAAACGTTGCTGGCTGATGTTTGACGACGGTTTTATATATATATATATATATATATATATATATATATATATATAAAGAGAGAGAGAGAGAGAGAGAGAAAGATGGATGCCGAAGATGCACTTGCAATGATAATTTTGCCTTGATATTTGCGTGTGTGTGTGTGTGTGTGTGTGTGTGTGTGTGTGTGTGTGTGTGTGTGTGTGGGGTATGTCTTTTATTGATTGAATGAAATTGTAACTGGTAAAGGTTTATATACATTTATTTATTTAATTACACCGAACTGACAACAGACCCACTTAATGGCGCAAATGATACAAACATAATCTTATTTACTTAAAATCATTAAGTGTGTTGTAAATGCTTAATGAAAATATGAAAAGAACATAAAAAAGTAACTATAGTTAATTCTAACTTATTAAATGAGTGACACATATGATAAATAGGAGATTTTGTTAGAAGATTAGAATGAGCAATAGGCAGATAAAAAGTATTTGTACTTCTTGTAGAGGAAGGAAGAAGAAATTGTAATTGAGAGAGTAGTGCGGAGTCATCACTGAAGTTGTTAATTAACTTAAAAAGAATAGTCAAAAATGAAATAGTTGTGCAAGATTGAAGAGTATGAAATTGAAATAAAGAAAGTATAAGGAGAGTAAGTATAGGAAGGATACATATTAAACAATTATTTCTTTATTTAAAAATCTCATTTCCACAGCAATTCTTTCAATATTAAATAACAAATCCAGGCAATGTCTAATAATCACTTTTATTAATTAAAATTTTTATTTTACTTTATTTTACTCTATTTATTTTTTTTACTATTATACTCTATTTTATTACAAATTATTCACTAATTATTGTATTATTATTTGTCATATTTCTATATTTGATTCTTTTTGTTATGTTCAACCTTGTATTTTGTTACTGACGTTACTGGTCAAATAAATTACTATTATTATTATAAATTCTGTTAGTAAAAAAGTTATAAAATAAACGTTATTATTTTCGTAATCATAACATTTTAAAAGTTTTGTAATTTTTCATCAACGATTTCTATTTTTCTGTTTAAATAATTGCTAAGAGTCACAATCATTTTTCATCGGACGTTAAAGCGAAAGATATAAAAATATTTATCAAATAACAAGTATCTGGCGTTGGAAGCGAGTAATGACGTAAGCTCAGAAATCAAGCGAAGTAATAAACGGCGAGAGATAGAAATAAATTTCCAACGATGCGCGGCACGGCGCTAAGCTGTAACCTAGATGAATGAAAGCCATCATTTGGAAAACTAGAAGAAGCGGTAAAGGAACGAATTCTTTCTCTCATCGTCATCTCGTTGTCGTGTGCGCGAAAGAGCTTTTATATTTCGCTAAGAACGAACCGGAAATAAATTAATAAGAACATTTGGCGGAACAGATCGGCGCTGTCCACAACCGTTGACGTATTTCCGGGAAATAAATAAAAGATACAGAAAAATACGAGCGAAGAAAATCCGTGAGCTGAGAAAACAAAACGACAAGTTTTAATATTTCTAGCATTCATAATACATTGTTCTATGATTATATTTACAGGAATTTTTTGTATATATGTATATGTATATAGTAAAAGATTTATTAAATTCCTTTTATTAATATTTCTGTTAAAAAATTACAAATTTTGTGTATAAATTATACAATTTACAATAACATTAGAAAACGTTTCTATTAAATTAATTTAATGTCTTTTTTTTTTGGTAACATCAAGTGTAATTTTTGCAAATTTTTTTAGATCTGTTCTAAATAGGACACTGGATATTGTCAAATATATTTTAATGTGTAATTTTTACATTTATAATATTTCGATATCAATACGTACATATTTTGCTAATATGATTTGGATTTTACTGTATTCAGCATACAAAGTAACTTGTCAATTTTTCCCGATAAAGACATACGTAGAGTATATCGAAACATTGATAATTAAATAAAATATATATACAGAACTTAATTCTAAAGTTTTTTTTATTTTAATATAATGAGTTTTGAAAGATTTTTTACTGTGATAATAAAATATTACCAAGTATATTACCAAATACTGACAAAATAAATGAACAATCATCAATTTTTATCCTTCTCCGGAATAGTTACATTTTATAAACTGCGTTATAGAGCAACCATAATTGGTATTAAGTCATCTTGCTTGTTAATATATAAAAAGTATACTTACATATTGCACTGCTATAAATAAATAAAATAATTAAAAGTTTATTTAAATTAGTTTTTACTACTGCGATATAATAAAAAAATAATATTATTCAAAAACAGTTTTAAAACTAAAATAAAAATACTTTGGAACTAATTTTAGAATAATTTGTACTCTAAACTGAAACAAAAATTATATAAAGTTAGCGTAAATATAAATTTTCCGGCCAATTTAATAAAATAAAATGTTATAGGAATGACAACGATACAAAATCTTTTAATTCACTTAGGTTATATTTACCGAGAGAAAATGTTCATTGTTAGAGGAAAGCGCAGCAATGTCTAAGTAAAACGCACGTTTGAAAAATTTATAGTTAGTTCCCAATAAAGTTTCGTGAAATATAATCTCTTAAATCCCTTGTAGCATCTTTTTGCGTAGTATGCGCGGGAAGGCAAATAGAACAGAACAGAAAAAAAAGTAAGTAAAAAAATAAAAAAGAATGGGAAGAATTGCAACAAGACAATATGCCACATCAATCTGAAACAAGCGTTCTCGAGGCGGTAAGTAATTGCCCGTCGACTGGAAGCACATTTTTGCCATCGATCGGCCAACGGGGGCACAAGCTTCAGCAACGTATTTCGGTTTATTTCGACATTTCTATTCTTCACTTTCAGATCCTCTCTCTTTCTCTCCTCTAATCATAAACCGCAGGTTTTGCAAGATTATTTTATGTTAATTTAATGCGCGTTGTAGGCTCGATTTCATAAACGACAAATAAATTTAAGTTTAAGTAAATTTTATTCTTCTTCTAAATAAGTTTGAAAACTAATTTTATTTCAACAATTTACTACCAGATTATTTTTAATTACTACAATTTTTTTTTGACTGTACTTATCGTTAGTACAACTAAATACTAATATATTAATAATTTCAATTTAATTTGAATAAAAAGATAGTTTAACTATTCTCTAATTAAATTCTTGTTCAAAATGTTGGGTTCCGGCAACTTCAAGACAAAAAAAATTATTTTTTTTTAAAAAAACGATTGAAAATTATTAACCAATCTGATAATATTTCACACATGGTTAATTAATAGATTATGACCGAGTTTCATTAACGATAAATAACTTTGCTTCACAGAGTAAAAATTATGTTTCTGTTAAATAACCTTCAAAACATATACTATTTCAACAATTTACTATTATTATTAATAATACCATAATACTACTATTCTATCCAAACAGGCACGCTTAATTCATCCACCTCTATAATACCTTTTATACATGCTGTTAATCATACTGTTAATTATACCCATCCATCTACTTATTGGACATCCATGCACACACGCATAACTTCAATATCATTCATATTAATTTTTTTTAACCAAACGTTCATTAAACATTTGCTCAAGATGACCGAACCATCTTAGCAACTTTTGCAACATTTTCTACAATTTTCATATACTATTAAATTTAATTAAACTGCATAAACATTGTTTGTTTTTAAAAATAAATACTTTTGATATTTTCGTATGAAACTCACTATAATACTTTAGTGAGTAGTAAGTAGTTGTTTGTTTCGGGGTTCATGAATGAAAGCGGCAGAGACATCCTGCGCTAGCTGCTGGGGTTGATAGTAAAGTGTGGAGATGCGGAGCAGTAAAGAATCGAGTGTCTGGTTGAAGGCGACGTGAACGACATGGTAATGAGAAGCAGGACGACAAGTGGAACGCAGGGATGACGTAGATAGAAACATTGCTACAGTCACGTCGTCACTAACAAATCTCTCCGGGGATCATTTAACTTATTATTGCCAGAAAGCTCAGAGCACGACAATGCTGGCACAGCGAATTACACCAATTTGTATCCGATTTAAAAAAAATAAAATAAAAACAAAAAGCTAATAAAACATCTTATATTTTTAAAACATCTTATATTTTTTAACATAGTAAAAAAAATCTTGCAGAAATTATTATATTAAAATAAACTGGCTTTAGATTATAGCTCTAAATTAATATTTATTAATAATCGACGTTTCGACGAATTCAACGTACGTCTTCATCCGAAAAATGAAACAAATGATATTTACAATTAAATAAATAGAACATAGAAACAAGTTACTAGGTAACAAAATAAGTAACTATAAAAAACAATAACTAAAACCTATTATTTCTATCAGTTTTACTGTCTAGTTTTTCGTTGAATGGTTATACTCAACCTGTGAGAAAGTATGTTTGCGTTTTTATTTTTTTTTATATACTAAATATTTCCAAAAATTATTTTAAAAGTAGTCCAAAATCCGGTTACTTGTCTACGAATAATCGTGTATACATAAACGTAAGTTTAATTATGAAAAAACATACAATGTTTTGTTTTATTGCGCGCGTTAGATCATAACTTATAACAGCTGGTTACTATAGGAATTGTTCAAAGTGTGATAGATTCTACTTACACAATCTGTCAAGATATGCTGTAAGTATATTAAAAATACAATTGTGTGAAAAATAATAGTACAATTACAAGTAAGTTGAAAGAGAAAGAGACAAACTATATCGAACGTTTTGCTGGAAACAAATTAACTAGCTTTTACAGTGAAGTTTATCTGAAAGTTCAACAACTATTGCTATGAAGTTAGTTCAAGTCGGGCAATTTCAAATTCACTGAGGACCACTTGTAGGTATGATCTTGTGTTAATTATGTACCAATTACGCGCACACAAATTGCTCTACATATAAATTATTATTGCAGTGCAATAAAAAGCAATTTAACCATTTACAATATTATATTGCACTAAATAATAATTACAATTAATTTATATCTATAATTTTAAATTTATGTTATTCTATAAAAATATTAAAATACCCATGATTTATCCAAGTTTCATAAACGACAAATAAATTTACTGCACAAGAATATTTTATTTTCCTCTATATAACTTTGAAAACTATTATTATTAATAATAATTAAAAAAGGATGCTAATTTTATGATCTATTAGTAATTCAAATATTACCTATAAAATTTTATATTTGTACTTATAGAAATCATTTACCTATTAATAATTAAAAAATGATTTATAGTAAAAAAAAAAACTAAACCAACCTACTAACCTAACCTACCCTAAATAGCCAATTACTTAAAATTTATAGATCAAATTTTATAGATCGATAATTATATCAGTAGGTATTTGATTATTTCCATAGGTCGATAATTATTTTCATAGGTCGATAAATATTTCTATAGATCAATAATTAATTCCAGAGGTCGAAAAATTAAAACCATAGATTAATTATTTAATACATAGGTAAACTATTATTTTCATAGGTACTATTCGGTAGATCATACGTTTTTTTCATAGATCAAATATTTTTATCCATTAAAAAATACTGCATTTTTATTTTTATTTAGTTTATTCTTTGTTAATCTGTCTGAAAGCTGTTTATATTATAAAATAAAGCTGTGATATGCATATTTTTCAGTAAATATTTTGAAAACATTAAAGTAACTAGCCGTAAATTCTTAACACATGAATCACATGTTACAACAAGATATCAGCGTTTTAATCTGAGGCGAGCGCGTTAAAATTGTATCTTTATTGGAAAACTTTATTAGCGGTCAACATGTGATATGTACAGTGTACAGAAACATTGTCAATACATCAACATTTTCCCCGTTCATTCGTTCGTTCGTTGGTCCAGCTATCATTTAACCTTTTAAGTGTGCTTGCACATTGCAGTTTCTGCTATAAGGTTTACTACATTTCATTCGTCGCGTAATGACGTTGAGAATGATATTCAAGCACAAGCGTACAGTTAGAATTGCTGTCGATTATTTTTAGATTTTTTTAAAATTTTCTTACTGTAGTTAAAAGTTTTCTGTATTATGAATATTTCAGATAATCCATAAATTTTTACTTTATTTTTAAAAATGGAGTTCATTTGGGACATCTACACGCTACACTATAATAGTTTGTACGTTTATATCAAATAGAAATGAAAATCTATGTATAGCTATGGATATATGTGAAAGGAACCAGTTTTCTGGGTGAGAGATGCGTTCAATACAGTCAAAAGGAAATTGAAATTCATACAAGTGCTAGTGGATTTACTGAAATGATATCAATACTCTGTTCGTTTATTCGTTTTTGATATACTATACGTATGTATGTATTGTAACGGTTTTGAAAATTTATATGTAAATGATATTTTTGACGTTAAAAACTTCCAAATTGAAATACATTGTGAAATATATTCTATACAGTAAATTAGAAAAAAAAATTCTTAATGTTACTGCGAATTAAATAATTCAGTATTAAAAAAAAATAATTAAAAAATTATTCCCTATAACAGTAATAAAAATTGAAATAATATATATATATATATATATATATATATATATATATATATATAATTGTAAATAAAAATAATAGAAAAAGCATTATATTAATTTATCAACTAATTTATGTATAATGAAAAAAGTTTGTGCCTTATGAGTACATAACGTGATTGTCTATGTATGTAAAAACAAGATTAAATAAAAGAATTATTAATAATTAACAATTTGTCATAAGTTATAATGCGCATGTGCAGCGAACTTTAAACAAAATCCGTGTGTCAAGGGTTGAACGTAATTATTATTAACCATACGCTGCAATATGTATAGCATATTTGATACGTCTAATAGTTTTCAACTTTTTTTCTAACTTCGAGCGAATATTCTCTAAAGCAGTTTTGTAGACGGTCTGCTACATCTTTATATACACGAATATAGGGCGGTTTATCGCGTAGTAAGGAAACAATGAGGCTAGAATTATCAAGTATGCAACACAGATAGACGAGCTCATGTTGTTGCTTTGCCGGAGGTTAATAATTTGCTTATTGTGCATAATTATCAGTGTTTTATAACAAAAACACTATTTCCTAAAATAGCAAAAGGTAAGAGAAATGACTTATATTTATTTTTATACTTATTTTTTTATTATATGCTCAATTATACAAAATAGCGCAGTGTAGGGTTAAGATAAATTAGCAATTGAGTTAATGTTCATTAATTACACAGTCTCGTGTGTCCATCAACACATGAGATCGCAAAACAACTTTAATTGTTTACTCAGTACACATTTTGAATACATATATTTATACAACGTCAGAGTGAAATACTGTTATGAATAAAAATATATTTCATGCACAAAAAATAGTACAGTTTTTTAACAAACATAGCAAAAACATTTTATTTATTAATAACAAAATAACAAGAATAACTAAGTGTCAATATAATTCATGTATAAATACACAATATATTACAGAATATCCAATATAAAGATAACAATGTTGACCATTCACATACATATATTTCGAAAATTTATCTAAATAGATCTAAACTGACAACTCAGCTATTGACCAGAAAATTATGATTTTGTTTGTTTTTAGGCGAAGCCCCCATTTACTGGGCAAATGCGCATTGGTAAAATACTAATATAAATTCAAGTCCACACAAAAATATAGTTCCTATTAGTTATGCAATAAATTTGCGAAACGCCACTGTGATTCGGGTGACGCATATGTCTTTCACATAAAATTACAAACACCGACGAACGAACGCTATAGCGTAGCCGTCACCGGGTTGCATACGAGGAAAGCGGGAAAGATGCAGACACACACAACGCTTACTGAAACTAAAGACTGAAAGCCATCGTAGCGCCATCGTAGTCTAGCCTGACAGGGCGCTCCTGCACCAAATCGAGGACATACGACGACGCGGCGAGTCGTAAAGTGCTCCCGGTTTGTCGTATCTGCTGCCGAAATCAAATCGGTTCAAGCGCGAGAACTACGAGCCGGGCTACGGCCCCGTATGGTAGCTGTAATGTAATGTAACTTTACGCTACGTGAGAGTGTGTGTGTGTGTGTGTGTGTGTGTTTGTGAGGAAGACTATTCGCCACGTTTACATCACACGATCAACTGACGTTTTTCGCTCGCTAGCTTGCCTTGCTGCACTGATCTTTCTCGTTCTGCTGCGCAAATGTGTGTGCATTGTCTTTTTACCAGTAAGCAAACTTTGTATAAGTATGTTGTATACATACCTGCTGCATAAATGTATAGATTTTCAAACATCTGCATTGTAACAAGAAAAATACTGTGTTACAATTTCAATTTCATTTATTCCTGGTATAATAATAATTTTACACATTAGATAGTTACGGAAAACAAACAAAATATATGAGGCGTATAGATGCAAAACTCACTATTCGACAAAAAGTGAAAAATGAGATTTTGCGCGATCTGGACGTAGAATTTTACAAGGAATACGATATTTAGGTTAGTTAGAAAAAAAACCTCAGTATTTAATATGAGAAACACTCTTTAAAGTTTAGTGTTGGATGCAAAACTCACTACTTGCGTTGATAGTTTAGATGCAAAAGTAACTGTTTGCTTTCCACCAATAAAAATTTTATTGGTGGAAAGCAAACAGTTTCTTTGTATGAATTAATGATGTGTAAAACCAATGATTCACGATTTTAAATAAGTATTGCCATCTAGTAACAAGATTTTATCATCAAAATACAATTACACTTAGCTATAACAGTTTTTTGTAAATATTGAGTTTTGCATCTATACGACTCATATATTGTATTCTCATGTACCCTTTTGGGTACATACTTCTGTTAAATAATATTATATTTGAGTTTTTTGATAGGTAATGACTATTTATTAGTCACGTCAATGAGTTTTTCGATTATTACTTTATTACTCAACACTCTCAAAAATATTGTGTTACAATTTAAATTTTATTTGTTCAACGTATAATGGTAATATTACACATTAGACAGAAAACAAAAAAAAATACTATATATTTTTTCATGCTTCATACTTTTGAGGATTGATTCATTTATAGTTGTAAAGAAATTAAAAAATATACATAAAAATTAATATTTCGAAAAATAAAATATACATTATGAACAATTAAATAAATAATTCGATTAAAATATAGTTTGCAGTAAAAATAAAATGTGTTAAATTATAAACTAGTTTCATATTTGTAATGAAATTGTACAATGTAACATTTTCTATTCGAAATTGATATAAATAAGTTAATTTACTGTATAATTAACATAGCTAGCGCTAAACTGCATATATTTGCAGAATTATATGAAATGCATATTCACAAGCGTTGCAAAACCAAATAAAATTTTGTTATAACATCGTTTTTTAAAATGAGATGTAACTCAGCAATTTAAAATTGTGTTTGCTAAATTTGTTACTAGAATTTAAACCGTGCTACACGCATGCTTTTCAAATGTAATTTTCATTCATTTCCCATATAGATATGTCAACGTAGAGGCCAGGGCCCGCTTTTTATCACCGAATGGCGTGTTTATTTGAGTCAAACATTTGGCACAAGCAAAATTTGTATCGTGTAAACGTGGTCCAGACCAACATCACAGTCGGTATCGCTATAGTACCAGCAGCCTAGCAGCCAACAACCTAGTATATGAACATCATAGAGAACTTATATTATAGATTCGACTTAAAAATAATTTTCATAACAAATTTAATTTAACCTATTTAATAATAGGTAATAACACAGGTTACATTCATATCAATAAAATTAAGTAATGAGAAACAAAATTAATATTAGGTAAGTTACAAGATACCTAAGTGAAAATAAAAATAAACAAGATTAGAAGTATATGGGTAAACCCATATATAGACCACTTTGACATTTCTCAGAAAGTTGGCAACACTGTATTTTAATAATATTATAATTTATGTGGGCACTAGGAAAATTTTTTCTGAAAATTTGATCAAAATCGAATAAATAATATAGCCACAATGAATTTTTTTAAAATTTTGTGATTTTTTCCTCGATAAGTTGGCAACACTGTATTTTGTTAAAATTGCATAATTTATTTAGGCACTAAGAGAATCTTTTATGAAAATTTGATTAAAATCGGTTTAATAAAGTGGTTATCATTGGAAAAAAATAAAACCACATGACCATCTTGGGTACTAGACAAATTTATCCTGAAAATTTCATTAAAATCGGTTGAACCGTCTAGGAGGAGTTGCGGCCACAAAATTTTGACTTACGACCGAGCGAGCTGACGACGCACACACATACACCCACATAAACTAAGTTCAGATTCGTCATCTACAGACTATATGAAGGATTTCTATACAATTTTTTTTTTTTTGAAAATGTTACAAACACCGTACCAAACGCTATACCACTTTTTCCTTGCAGTCAAAGTGGTAAAAAAGAAGTATTTTTTCAGAATCTGAATTCTTTGATATCTACTAAAAGTAGACTCTTTTTTTGTTGTAAGGAACGATTTTTTTGTTTATAATTAAGGAAGCATATTATTCATCTTTTTCTAGGAGTTTTGGAGTCTCTAATACCTAGACCTCGAATTTAGCGCGAGTCAATTTTTTTAACGGGAAATAATTAGTCAAAAATTATCGCGTTATATTCGGTCTAATACGGTAGTTCGAGTCTACGATTATATAACATCTATGATACGCATATACCGTCATTGCCAGCAGCAGCAGTAGCAGCAGCTAGTGCCAGCATGAAATTCAGGCGCAAGCAAAGCTAATGCAGCGCACAAGCTGTAAATTCCAACCAGCGGTAATCCGCGGACGCTGACGTCGTAACGTTACGTACTCTCTTCCCTTTGTCCCGCATTATATATATATATATATATATATATATATATATATATATATATATATATATACGCCTAACATTCTCTGTCCTGTACCCGACGACCATTTGCATGCAAATGCGTCCCGGTGCGCCTGAATAATTAAACGCTGGACGACCGGTCCGACAGTACGACGAGCGCGAGTATGCGACGCGGCACGTGTTTATACCCCTCCTAAACTGGCGCCACTAACACTAACAAAAGCACACACGCATGCATGCTTTATATAGTTTTAGTTTTTTTCGTAAAAACAGTTTTAGTTTTGCTCTTGAAACATTTTAAGTAAACTATATTGTTTGTAGAAATATAGAAATACTAACATAGTACAAACATCTTTCAGAACTCATTATATTAAAATTAAAAGGCTTTAGGATTTAGTTCTGTACTAATTTTAATTAAAAATAGACTGATATATACAATAAATAAACAAAATACAGAAACAAGCTACTAGGTAACAAAATGAGTAATTAATTATAAAATTTATAAATTATTAATTAAGGGGTGATACCTACCTGCAAACTTTTAAAAAATCGATTTTTTTTTATTGCATAAATCGAAAGTATACATATTCAAGAATATTTTCTCAAAAGCGCAAGTTAATCCGATTAAAATTGACAAAGTTATGCGCGGTACAAGAGTACCGGGTCGAGACCCATTGGAAACGCTCTCCGTCATTCCTGTGCGCGTGGACATGCGCAAGAGCGTGTTTACGTTGAATGCCATAATCTGAAACGAACGTGCACAATACGAGGCTGCATGTCAGTGTAAAAAGTGATGATTTGATGATTCTATGTAAGTTCCCAAAAATATTCACTTACAGAGGACTGAACACAACTTGAAACTTTAAACGCAATTATCTCGAAACCATGTCTTCAAAATCGGTGCCAAAAATTTCTCGAAAACTATTCGTTCGATTCAGATGGCTGTGTGTGCATTTTGTTAAGAACTATTTTTTCTAGTACTTAATCGTTCGGATTTTGTCTCTGATTAAATTTCGATTTTTTATAGCCGATCAGAGACAAATTTTTATGGGTCAAAATCGATACTTCAACTTTACAAGGCCGCCATTTTGTCAAAAATGATTTTTTTTGAAAATCCATCGATTAAGTACTAATTTTACTCATGCTTAACAAAACCCGCTTGGTTTTATTGATTTCAAATAATTCTAGCGCGAATGGGACTTGGCACCGCAAAAGGGTTTCCCAAAAACATCATCCACGGGGAGCAGCCGTGCGGGGCACCAGGACGGATTTTTGTAATTTAAAAATCGTATTTTGTAGAGGAAGACATGCCGAATAAAGTGGAGAAAGTCGTTTTGAAAAATGTTGTGTAGTTTTTGTTTAAAAAAATCCCAAACTTTCGTGTATTTTTCGGCCTTGCAGGTAGGTATAACCCCTTAAGGGAAGCTAAATTTTGCACTGGATATTTCTAAATTTGCGATTATTTTACTACAAAAAAATAAACAATTGTAACTACTATCGTATAAAATAAAGCACCAAATTTCATATTCATCAAAAAATAAATAACTACATAAAACTTAAAAATTTAAATAATTTATGTAGATATCAAGGTTTCATTCTATTTTATAAAATAATACAACAGTTTACTAGAAGTAAAGACGTATAATAAATTTCTTTGTTCTTATTTAATGGTGGTATTCTGAACAGCGATGTAGCGTAACAGCATGTCTTGTCCACGTTGTTATGTTACGTCGCTGTTCAGAATACCACCATAAATCTGTTGTTTTTTTACATTGCAAAAAAGAAAAACAAATAAAAGAAATATAATGTAATGTTAATATAGAAAGACATGTTGGCCTTTCGATTTGTTTCGCTTTTCTTTTCATTCTCGTCTCCATGAAATTCAGGCCACCAGAAATAATTGTGGCGGCGGCAAAGAATTATAAGCGTCATTAAACGAAAAGCATTTACGCAACACTGGCAACTAGCGAAAAACAAAATAGGATGAAAAATGAGAGCGATTTTTTTAAGCGTTCAATTTTATCGCTAATGTTACAGTTATCTTTTTCTTAATTTTTCTAGTAAAATATTCGAAAATCATGATTTGTAAAATATTACAAATTTTTTTATTTTTCTTAAAAAAAAAAGTATTATATATAAAACTTTCTATTTGTACATTTGTAAACATCACTACAACTCAACAATAACATTTAAAAGTTGTACAATCTGGTGTACAAAAATTTGAGAGTCTGATTTCCCCTCCCACCGGTATAACCATTAATTTTTGTAGCAATAGAAATCATATTTATAAAATTTTTGTTTCTATCGTTTTATTTTTCCGTATTCGTTTTCTCATGTTTTTGTTTTATTTAAATGGAACCAATTAGATGTCCGTGCTTGTTGGCAGGCACGAACGAGCGTTTACGTATTTCATTGCATCGTGAAAATTGCGAAGAGCCAACTAACAACAACGAAGATTTTGTGTGTGTGTGTGTGTATTTATATGTAATTGTATTGGTGTTGTTTATAGAAGTATATATGTAGAAATTGAACAAACGACGAAACAGATTAAAGTGAAATGGTCAAGTGTTTACGATTGCATATAGAAGAACAAGAAGAAACTCCGTACCAGCATGTTTTTGTTTTGTTTTATTCTATTTACTAGACCAACTTACTCGTATCTAGAATGGGATTTCACTAAATAAGCTAGTAATAGTTTTTTTTGTGTTTGTTGGACAAATTATTACTGACATAAATTTGTGTAGTTTAGATTTTTAATATAGTTAATGTAATAAATAAATAAATAAATAAATAAATAAATAAATAAGAATTTTCTTTTATTAGGTAAATATCATAAAACAAAGATATTTAACCTCAACACTCTGAAGATACAATGATATATATATATATATATATATATATATATATATATATGTATATATATATATATAATTTACCAAATTATTTACTTAATTATTAACTTGCATTAACTTTATTCAAGTAATTTTTTAAATTTCAAATTTAAAAGTTTTTAAAATTTATGAATCTCTAATGTATTTCGGTAATTTATTATATTCAAGAAATTCATTGTGAAATATATTATTAGTAGTACTACATTTAATCTTTCTAATAATATAAAAATTATTTGCATTTCTAGCATCATAATTATTAATAAAATTACCAAAAAAATCATACAGCCGAATTTACTCAACACATATCAACAAACATATTAAAATAAATCTAAAAACAGTTGATTTATGTTACAAAGAACCTAATTCGTACTTATCTGTAAAACCTCAAAAAGTTAAAATTGGTACGATTACAATATCTCCCTCACTATAAGTGACAGTCGATAAAACGCACGACCCATAATAAACATTAACTAAAATTGTGCACAATAAGATGAATATAAATTAGAAATTTCGTTAATATTTCGAATAAACTATAATCGTAAAGCATGATATAATCCCGACAAAGCATTTCAACGTCCCCAATACAAACCTTTTCCAAAAGCTATATACGATAGCAAGCCCACCAAGTCTCACGAGAAGTAGCGCGCAAGTGTGCTGAAACGAGAAAACTCCGAGGAGCTTTGTCGTCGTAGAAGAAGAAGAAGGTATAGTTATGTGGTGTGGTGGTGTATACGGTATGTACACTATACATAGGAGAGATTGGGGTAGCAGATATTACAAGTGATAACTCGTCTCATGTGTCCGCTTCGTCGCGGTAATCCCTACACTTGTGATGAATTATGAAGGTGGTCCCCAAATGGGGCCGCTACCGTCATCTCTGCTGCTGTTGCTGCACAACACGGCCGTCACCACATCAAAGTGGCCCGGAGTACGCGAGCGAGAGTTGCTTGGTGGACCCCCCGGCAATTAGGTGTATATACGGTGTGACTAAAAAGTTCTAAGGATTAAAACTTAGTACTCACAGAATCCGAATTGTAAGGAAAGTTTCTTGAACAATACTAATTAACAGATTATCGGGTGTATTCTGTATCGTTTCCGTTAAAAATAACGGTTCGTTAAAATGAAAATTCTGAGATTCTGTAAGAAATCTTGTTGCTATATACGGAATCTCAGAGTTTTTATTTTAGCGGACCGTTATTTTTGAAAACAATATAGAATACATCCGTATAAATGATAATAGGTAATTATATATTAAAATTTAGAAAAAAAAATTTACTAGCCGAGTTATATTATTTTCCAGGATACGTAGCATCGAAAGAAATAAATTTATAATTTTTTTAAATGGCATTTTTTCATACAACAAGATTGGTATAATTCACGACTGAAAAATAAAATGCACGACAAATAATTTTTGTTTACGACAAAAAAATTCAAATGCACTCCAAAATATTTTATATCATCAACAAAAAAGTAAGTGAAAGACGTTCTAATAGCAAAAAACAAATCAAAAACTAACCATATAACTCAACTTTTCTAGCAATAATCGCAATTAAAATCTTCAGGTGTATTAATTTTCTTTAAATAATTAAAAAAATAATAATAATTTTTGTCGTGCTATACTTGTCGTTTGAAAAACTTAATATTGATGGGTCTTGCAATTATTGAAGAATTTTATTATGAAGATTTTCTAACGCATATTGTGTAATAGCAGATTTAACTGGATGGTTCAGACCGTAAAGCCTTTTTATTTTAATATAATGAGTTCTGGAAGATTTTTTACTATGTTAGTATTATTATTATGTTCTGGATTTAAAAATATTATAAATAATAGTAAATTATAAATCTAATAGAAAAAAAAACCTTTGGCTCATACTGTTTGCCGTTATGTAAAATTTCAACATCCCCCCTATCTGTCCTGGGCCATCTCATTTCGTTGCGATGAGATGAAGAAAGCAACGCAGCAACTCATCGGCGAACCGGTAAAATGTAGGTCGAGATATGGCTATATGTACCTTACACCAGTGAAACTCAACGTAACCTCACGCACACAGGATGAGGAGGGTTAATTTTGTTGAAATGTGCGTACCGGACTGGGGCTGTGTGCGTAAGCAGAGGAATTAAAAGATCCTACAATTACTGTCCCTTCCTGTTGCTCTTCAAGTAAAAAGTTAAATTATGAATGCCGGGATGAAAATATTTTATTTAATTTACTTTGGTCTTGTTGCCTTGCTCTCTGCCTAATTTGCCTCACTCTAATTCACTCTATATACTCTACAGCTTCATATTTTAAGGGTGACCCAACTTAATAATGTATTAGGTATTCAACGCAACCCCCAAAGAAAAATTGAAAAGTGTTATTCATTATAATTCCTTTAATCAAATATTTAACTTCTTTAATTAATTAGAAATTTGGCTTTTAATTTTTTTTTAACATAGTAACTCATTGTATTAATATAAAAACTGTTTTAGGATAAAATTCTGTTAATTATTCATAGAAAAACGACGTTTCGCCGAAACTGAACGTTTGTCTTTATCAGGTCAAAATTTATCAATAACATTCATAAGAATTATAAATTTTAATTTAAGTTATTGCTTCTTTTATCAATCTGCTGCTAATATTGATTGATCTAGAAATTATTACTGTATCTTCAAATTTTACATAATAAAGCTATTCTAAAGCATGTTCATCAATAGCAGATTTATCTAGATGATTTTTATGTTTTTTTTTTAATTTTAATTTTTATTAGTGGTTTTTTTTTCTTGTAAGATTAACATTCATATTTTTTACAAATATAAATTATTTTTGTTTAATTTTTATTAACTATAATACATTTACAGGCAGCCCAGAAAGGTCCCAGAAATTAAATTAAATATTATTTCTGGTATTAAAATCTTGTACCGTTGAACTGATATCGGCTGAGTAGTTCAAAACCCTATATAAGTTGTAGGTTTCTTGCTTGGCTGTAGGCTAACAACCCGTACCATTAATAATACAAGTAAAAATTGTTAGGGAACTAGAGCATATAGCTCCTATGTTCCACCTAACAATTACAGGAACTAATAATGATTACAATAACTAACTACAAATTGCAAATTATTTGACATACTAACTTCTAGAATGTCTACCACTTAAATAGTAAATCGTCTCGAGTATACGAATACGAATATAGCCAGAAAGCCTATTTCTAGTGAAAGTAAAATTCGCTTTTAGTAGAACGATTACTGCATTGAGCGGGATCCCAATGTGTAATTTGTGCGTTTCTCCCCCCAGTCAGATGGTCAAAATGTGTGCAGTACCCATTGAACAAAATATGCACTATAGAAAACGATCATGGAGCAGAGCGAACTAATATAAAACAGAAGAATACTATTGCTGTCGCATTGGGGGTAACCTTTGAAAAAAAGCTAAACTAGCCACCAGCTTACGAGTAAACTCCACAGAGAAACTGGGACTATGTATTTTGCTGACCGGAATATATATATACATTTTTTCATCAAGCGTTTTAAAATATTGATATTACGTTACTATAGTATAGTGGCGACAAGATAAGAAGATAGGGACGTCATCAATTTTTGTCACTAGGCAAATAACGTCACTCACTACTATGATTATATGAGCTTCTCGCGTACAGCAGACAGGGGCATTAATGGCCCATTATTTTCCTTTTCTTGTTCAAAATATGAAATTAAATTGCCAACTAACTGTTGACATCTCGCCTAGACCATCTTTTTGCCATAATAAATTACAAAAATACACATTCAAAATATAACGTCAAATGAACTAAATATAAATGTACTGTGATTTTTGACATTGAAAATCAATGCTGCCAAATATAGCAAAAATAAATAAGTTAATTTCGTTAAAAAATCAAATAATATACGAAATATTTGTATATATTACATTTTAATTTGATTAAAATAACATACGTAAATAGTTTCAAGAAGATTTAGTTCATTATATGTAGAATATAATAAAATTAGTTTTGTTCATTAGTGAGTTTTCGTGTTGTTAAGTTTTATCACGTGATTATAACGTACCTATCTTTTTATCTTGTCGCGACTATACCTATATGTAGAAGGAGGTTATTATGTTACTAGTACAATAATATACATTATTATACAGTTACTTACTATATACATCAATGGTGTCAGTACCAAACATGACTACACGATCAAGTGTACGAGTACTTTAATCTGACATATTTATTTAGTTAAGTTAATTGATAGTTTGCATTGTTTATTTTTTTTAAAATTTGAATTTTATTCTTAAAATTGTATAAAAAAGTGCAAGTTTAAAATACAAAACTATACCTTTATGATATAAAAAAAACTGCAAGTATGTTATACTCAAGAACCAACCGATTTTATTTTTTTTTATTTATTAGGTAACCTCTGCAGAGAAACTTTGATTCCAGTCAGCAAAATACGTAGTTCCAAAAGAAACCTAATGGTGGCAGCGCCGAAAACCGAGTTGGAACAGAAGAGAGGCGGCATTGTACGATGCCCATAAGCGGCTCCATTTATTATGGGGTGGCATTTCACTATCCTAATATCCCCGGAATCCCAACGAGAAGAAGTACTTTTGGGATGGGCGAGATGGTAGAAGGACGTAGGGCAGCACACAAAATGCTGGGCGATCCTCGTTGAGGGTTTTTAATCGGTCGACGATTGGGGTGGTGTTAGAGGGATGAAAAAAGGATGAGAGACACGGTTGGGCCCTGGCTAAACTGGAAAAGAGTAAGGCCACTTAGCTAATGGGCGTACGGTGCGGTGCCGTTTTGGTGGTGCGTTTCGTTCCCAAAACGGTTCTGATGACGTATAAATCTAATAGATAGGCAAGTGCTAACTCCACCTCTGGCTACGTGCTTAAACTGTGTGCTAACGTTTTACTATTGCTTGCGGTTATAATCGAGTAGATTGTCGAAAATTGTGCGAAATAATATTTCTGTTATAGACCTGATTATTGATTTAGTTATATTAACGATTTGTAACTAAATTTACGTGGGGTATGTGGTGTAAATAAGAGAGATCGGCTACGAAATAGATTAGTGTATGATGAGTGTGAAATTGAAAAAAATGTTGTAGCAAAAGTTGCCCCGTGTTAGTCAGTTAAGATGGTTCGGACATGTTGAGCGAATGTCTAATGAACGTTTGGTTAAAAAGATTTATTTGAATAATTTTGATGGTATACCTTTGCGTGGACGTCCGATGAGTAATTGAAGTGGTATGATTGAGAGTGTTTTGCGTGAGCGAAAGTTTCCAAGTAGTAGGAATAAAAGAGCATGTATGAGAGGAATTATGAATGTGGATAAAGCGAAAGTTGTTTGTTTGGATATAGGAATGTTTGGAGGCGACTGATTTTGGGATGATGAAAAAAGTTTGTGCCACACCCTTTTGGGTACATGGCGTGATTGTGTATGTATGTTTGTATATATGTAACTAAATTTATACTAAAATTCTACAGAAACTTTAAAATTAAGAACAAATTGTGAAGTATCAATTGATCATATTTAAATATTCTTTTTTTAAATTATTATATCACGTTGCATAATTGGTAATTATACAAGGTGTTCACGATAATCAAGTCACTATTGTTACTTTTTCTATTTGAACAAATGCAATGTTGCATATGGTATATATTATGTAACAACATAAATAATAATGTATCATTTATGTTTTTGAAATTTAAACTTAAACTTTGAAAACATTATTGATAAATTTGCTGCATCTAAAAGCAGAAAAGTTCCATTATAAAAAAAATTAACTTTGAAATAAATAAATATGGTGTTACTATTATATTACTTTTTTATTATAATATGTAATTGTATTACTCTACATTAATTTTTTGGTGTTTACTACTAAGTTATATGACTTTAAATTCGGATTTGTTCACATTAAAAACGATTTTAAAAGTATAAAATGTAATCTATTTTTTTCAAAATAGGCTAAAAACCCTGTATATTTTGTACACATGCATACTTTTTCTATTTATTGAGAAATTATAGTTATTAAATTTTATAGTTAAAAATAGTTTTAATAATATGAATAAAATTTCTTTTAAATAAATAAAATATTGTCTACTTTAATTTCAAAATTTTATTGAATTATATAAGTACTTGTAAATGATTAATAAAAAAATTTAATTACATCATTCGAGTTTGAGCACAAAAACCAGCATGATATTTTTGTAACTGCAATAAGCATACAAAATATACAAATATGTTTACATAAAAATAATTGAAATACCTTTTACATATATTTATAAAAGTAATATACAATATAAAACCAATCATAAAAAGAAATTGTAATTAATTTATGATATTAGCGATAGTACACGTTCCAATTTAATTGGGCATTACAAAAATGATTCACAAATAAACATTGTATGTTATTTGGCAAGGTACGATGAGGCAGCGATAAGATGCAAAATTCGCAATCCGTATCTCCTTTCGCAAAATGATGTCAGTCGGGGTGGGCCCGCGGGCATCGACTGCACAATTGCTCACATCCGGTGCATCTGCTCGATATTCAATCATCATTGCTCTACATATATAATTTTATCTATCTCCTGATGCTGTCGCTGACAATTTCTTCAATCTTTCTTTTTCATCTGTCATTTGAATTGGTTTTTTTACCTACTTCTTTAAATAGACGCAGACACTTCACTTTAAATTATTCAATTTTAAATAGGTACTTCGTCTATAAATTTTAAGTTTATCTAGTACGCTAAATAATCTATTTTTGATGCAATAAAATTTAATACAAGCTTATATTTATTGTTTGTTATAAATATTTATTAGAAAATTACACCAAGTATAGTGCTTAATTACAGAATTTGTTATTTATAAAAATTAAAAAAAAAAAAAACAAATGCTGCTATTCTGGCGATCACATTTAAATTTAAAGATTTTTTGGCTTAAAGAAGACTTTAACTTAAAGAAATTTAAAAAAGTAAATTCTAAACATTCTATATTTCATTTCTATATTGATAATGTATATTTTTAATTTCTTACCTACCAAAAATCATCTAAATTGCCAACATTTCTATATTATTCATATTATCAATTCTTCATGCAAATGTTTTTCATACTAATTCTGTCAACTTAACGAGTTTAACCTCAAATTTAATAGTTAAAGCACCACCGATGGCCGTTTAAATTTAGGATGAGGCTATTTATACATATGGTATGTATACGCAATTGGCTATTTATACATACTAAAAAAAAAAAAACCTAAACCAACCTACTAACCTAACCTACCCTAAATAGCCAATTACGCAAAAATACTGTATATATAAATAGCCAATATCCACTTTCATAAATTTAAAGAAATTTTACCTAAAGTTTTACATTTACAATATTTAAGTAGTGATCAGAATTGAAATTTATAACATAAAAAATATTCATATTATTTATATCTAAATTATTGTTAACTTATTAATTTCTATGTAACAATAAACGTTTTAATGTAGTTATAAGTCACAATCGTGCAAAATCCAATAATTTATTTCTTGAAGAAACCATGTAGGAACGAGAACAAGTAAGATTTTTGCTAAATGTTCTCATTCGTAAATCGTGATTCTTATATCAATGTGTAAGCGTTGGAAAAAAAGGAGCAACATTGTGTAGCGAGTAAGATGATAGATGGGCATGCTACAGACGCCAAGGATATATATATATATATATATATATATATATATATATATATATATATATATAAGAGGAGAAGAAGAAGTTAACAGCAGCGGGTTTCGTGTGCTTGTGCTAGAGCGTGTGTACATATTGTGATGAATGTTTCAATAAAACGTGCCCGAATGGACGCAGTGCGCAACGTAGACAATTTCCCAAAAAAAATCTTTGCAAACGCATATAATATGGTTACTGAGTTTTGCATAGTTAAGCAAATTTCTAGTTTGTCTAGTGAAATTATTTTTGCAAATTACTACAATGAAAATAATAGCATTTATTTATGAAACTATATAGAACTGGTAGCAAATTTGATAAAAATTTATATTTTTCATGCATACTAAAATATTTATATTATGCTACAGAACTATATATGTAGAACGAAAACGTATGTATTAGCAGTAAATTTTATTGTGCTAGTAAATGAGTTGCCTAGTAGCAATGCAATATTAGCCAATGTAACATATAAATTCTGTCAAATATTTATAAAAATTTTCAAGTTATAACAAAAATTATTAAATTTCTAAAAAAAATTAGATTTTTTATGTAAATATCAATTTTGGAACGCTCAATGAAAAAAATAGTAATTGTATACGCCTTGGTCGCAAATATTTAATAAGATCAGCACAAAAAGATCTTTACTATTGTTACGTTTTTAGTTCTTTTATAAATAGCTGAGAATATTATAATTAATATTTAATTAGTAAACAATAAAAAATATTCCATTTATAATATGATTGTTAATCTTATTTGATAATATTCCTTATTACATAACTAACAGAACTGATTAAGACAGTAGAGTATGTCAAAACGTCGATTTTTAATTAAAATTAATATAGATCTAAATTCTAAAGCCTTTTTTATTTTAGAACTAATTAACTTTAAAGGAAACTGGTTTTAAATAAAATACAAAATCTGGTCAAGATCAGGAAGAGAAATTAATATTGTACAAGTAAACAGTTGTATAATTCGCAAAATATAGAGTAAATAGAGTAATAGAAACTAGTGTACGTGTGTGTTTATATACATTACAGCATCATAAAATTCAATAATACTCAAGCATAATGATTCTACGTTCGTTTAAAGTTTTAACAGCGTAATAATTGGAAGTAAATTGTAACATATGTACGTTAAAATTGTCAAATAACATTAAAGGTAAATGAATAAGTTAGTTGAAAAGTGTGTAGGTATGTAGTACAGTACCAATTTCTAATGAAATCTGTGTAGTAATTAGTGCTCACGGAATTACAAATTAGCTAGGTAGTAAGGCAGTTTGTTGGGGATGAGGTCGCGGCGGCATAGCATCGACAGAGCCATGGCCCCCGAACGTGTTTTCCTAATCCCTTCGGCTAACACGCCCATGTCAAATGAACGCCGGGCGAGGCAAGGGTGGTCCTGCTGCCTTTCACCATGCTCTACGACTTGCTCAACGCACAGTTTCGGGACGATTTAATTACTAGGGCACATGTAAATATAGACGCAGCAGGCCAAACGACCATAGAATCGTTTTCGAAACCTAAAAATAAATTAACTACACTTCTCGCTTCGTCCATTAACCGAACTACTATCCGAACGATTTAAACTCGAAAAAATTCGATTTGTAAATATTTTTCATGCTTATAGCTATTGTAATGAATATTTTTTTTCCACTAAATTTGAATCATATATACATTTTGTGATACTCGTAAATAATTCATGTTGGTTATTCATTTGGTGCTACATTTACTATAAACTACAAAAAAAAAGAAAAATATTTGAATGCAAACTTAAGCTAGCAGTTTACTATGAATACAATTTCATTGAATATTTAAAAATTTAAATATTCTTTAAATAATTCATATTTGAAAACACTATATTTTTAATTTAATGTTGTAGAAAATGTATTCATATGTTAATATTAATTTATTCATTGCTAAAAATTCTTAATTTAATTTTTAAAATACGAGATTTCAAATTCAATACATTAGTTTACTAGAATAATTTTACAATTGAACAAAACTTTGAATAAAATTAAATAAATTTATGTTTCATTTTTTAAATTTGTAATAAAAAGTTTTAAATTTTTGTGAAACATCTCATTAAATATAACGGACGGATTATATAATAAATTCTGAGGTTTTCTGAATTGTTCAAGAACTTTTACAAAATATAACAATGTAATTATTTTAAATAATTTCATAATAATTTTTTTAATAATTCCTTATATTTTATAAAAAGAATAAGCGTCAAAGTTTTATTTTAAATTTAAATAAATAATAAAATGTAAAATCATGAAAACTAAGTATAAAATTTTCAATATTTTTTAAAATATTAGTAATAAAATATAAAATTATTTAACTTTGCAACAAAAAAGTAATAAGGTCGAAATCATAATAATAATATTTATAATTACGAAATAAAATCGTTAATTTACAAGACAAATAAATTAATAACATGAATGCGTCTTGTTAAAGTGCAAAAACTTGAAAACATTATTTACAAAGTTATAATTTTGAAGACCAAAACCGCAGCGGGCGTCTTTTACAAAAAAAAAAGAAAAACGATTTCGCTGATCATTCTAATTCAGAAGACACAAATTCATCAAACCGGCATTTATATGTAAATTAAAATCAAACAATGCAAGCTGTTCTAGTTAAAAGCGAAGTCGCGAACATCCGTGAGATGTGCTGGGTTGGGTTCGTTTTCGTTTCACAAGGAAAAAGATTTATCTTGTTCCACAATAAATTAACTAGTTTGACGTCTTCCGAAAAGAAGGAAAGTATAACGGCAAAGTTCCCCCTAACGAAAACGATAATATAATGAGTTAAGTCAAATTTACTTCAGTTCTGTAATTAGCGCGCGCCCAGAGCCCGAATTGACTCTTTTCAATAAGTACAAGAAACTTTATAAAGGCGTCATCAGTTGAGTGATGCGCACGAATGCGCACTGATGGGAAATGATGCGGAATCAAAAAGCAGATAGGAACGAAATATTACAAAAATTATGTTTTTCAAATCTTAATTATCCTCTGTTATAATTTTTTGTATTAATAAAATTTTATTAGAAAATATTATATTAGTTTAGTAAGTTTATCATAGTAATACTATTTTATTGGTTAAAATATTGTTGTAGTAGTCAAAGAATTTTATCGGAGTTTAAGCTGATTTTATATTCCAACTTTGACTTTTCTTCATTAAAACAAAAACTTATCAATAACTTAAAATCAATTTAATATTTGATTTTTGTTGTTTTAAATTTAAAAATATGAATATTAAAACTATATGCACACACATATCTAACAAAGGTACATTATTATAAATATATAAGTTTTTGATAAATACCTAAATTTATCACACTGCATCATTTAAAGTAATTATAGTAACACTATTTTTGTTAATGTTTTATTTTAATTTACTATGTAATAGTATAATCATGGTATGTACCTATATTCTGTAGTTAATTTAATATGATAAAACATAAAAATCTTAATTGAAATGAAAGTTGAAATCGGAATCGGAATCGGAATCGAATAAAAATTGACTATTTTTTATTCTGTTAAAAATTCAAATTATTAAATTTTTTTAAAGGCACTATAACTAAAAATGAATTCAAAAATTCTTAATGGGTTCGCAAACAAATCGTTTCCAAAATATCTTTTTATTTTTGTTTTAAAATATTGCATTTCATTCAAATTAACCAAACAATCATTTAATCTTTTGATTTTTTTATAAACGACTTTGTACTAATCCAATTAACTCTTACACTTTTTTTGTCTTTTTATATTCGCAAAAAAAAAAATAGTTAAGGTTTTTACCATAAGCATTTGGTAAATATTAAATCATTACATGTAAAACTTAAACTTTATCGATTATTCTAGCTTTCACAATACACGACAAAATCGGCATTTAAAAGTTAATTAGTAATTACATAGTTAGAGTAGTTTAGAGATTATTTTGTGTAGCAATTACAATTGAAAAATAAGATTAAACTATTACTCAATTGTGTAACTTTTAGTGGCAAACTGATTTAAAAAATAAGTAATAATAAATCTGACAAACAGTATTAAAGTTGTGTAATAAAATAAAAAAAATAAAATAGAGCAAAATCATTTGGGACTAGTCGTCATCGTAACTTACTAATTAGTGTCGTGAGACGAGCGGACAAACAAGACGAAACGCAAGGCGCCACGCCACAATGATGGGGTTTATAATTGGATAGCGAACGACTAGAGCGTCGCGACGTGGTTGCCTCGTCGACGTCTCAAACCACTGATCTGTGCGACTAGCACAAATGCAATTCATGATGAAAGAAACAGAAAAATAAGAAAATATTATGATAATTTTTAGTGACGCTTTAAATTCTAATATTTGTAAATACGCTGTATCTTTGAATTTGATCTTTAATTTCGATGTCACTTGTCAGTATTCATTTCAATTAACGGATAATAACATAATTAGAATGTATAAACAAATAAAATATAATAAAAACACTCGGCTATAAAATTATTTTTTATTTTTTTTATACATTATTATTATTATTATATTATATTTATATTATATTATTATATATTATATATTATATATTATATATAATTATATTATATTATAATTATTTAATTATTATATTATTTAATTATATAATTATTTAATTTAATTAATTTAATTTAATTTAATTTAAATTTAATTAAAAAATTTAATTAATTAAATTAATTAATTAATTAATTAAATTAATTAAAAAAATTTAATTAAATTTAATTTAATTTTTTTAATTAATTTAATTAATTTAATTAATTATTTAATTTAATTATTATAATTATATTATATATTATATATATATTATTATATTATTATTATTAGAATTTTGGTCGAATTAAGACCTTTAAAAACCTTAAGTACTTAAAAGATTTTAATGCTCTATTATAATTGTATATCTACTAATAGAAAACAATAATAAATCATCAAATTTATTCTTCGAAAAGTAATATAAAGTTCTCAAAAAATATATTCCAATGAATCTTTTTTTTCGATCATCTTTGTTAAATAATTTTATATGTTTTAATACTTACAACCAAGCCCCCTTAATTTGTATACAGTGTAGTTATTCTTGCACATACCTAAAACAAAAAAGAAAATTATTATTAATTATATTTAATATTAAAACATTTCGTTTTGTTATTTGAGTAAGTAATAAATCTATAATATAAGATATTATATTAATATTAATTATTTGTTTTAAACTAATATAAAAAAAAAGATTTAATTAATTTCAATTTAAATTAGAAATAAATAAAAAAAGTTCTTTTAAAAATACCATTATCTCTAATAATAGATAATTATAGCATAGTAAAAAATCTTTCAGAACTCGTTGTATTAAAATAAAAAGGCTTTAGAATTTAGTTCTGTAAAAATTTTAATTAAAATTTGACGTTTCGACGTACTCTACGTAATTAAAATTTATACAGAACTAAATCCTAAAACCTTTTTATTTTAATAGATTATAAAAAAAAGAGTCAGTATTAGTCAGACTACGGCAATTCATAGTACATTCACTACACAAACAATTTTTTTTTGAGTATATAATTTAATAAAGCGTTTGTGCATTAATGTATTTTATTAATGAAAAATATGCTAATAATTTAATAAGCTCATGATATGCATATTATTAATATTAAATTACACAAACATTATTATTATATATTTTGTTTATAGATAATAAAAACTACACATTTTTTTTTTAACAAATTTTTTTATTTTTCATTCATTGCATATATTTGGAAGTGACAACCAATTAGTTTTAGTAAGTTTCTGTGAAACACCATATAAATTACTACCTTGATTCCTTGATTAACAATAATTTTCAATATTTTAATTTGCATAAACTAAAGCAGTTTTATTTTAATATAATAAATTCTGAAAGATTTTTACTATGTTAAAAAGTTGATCTTTGTATTATTTCATACATTGAACTATTTTAAGAGTTTTTACAATTTCAATATCGATAAATAAAAGAAACATATTGAATATAATGTTTTATTTATAAATTATGTTATAAAACACAAAATCATATAATCAACCGACAACATTTTAAACAAAATCCGATTTTTCTGTAATGATAAAATTATAAAACATCCTGAAACCGTCATAAATAAAGCAGCAAGTTGGGATTTCGTGTGTGGCAGAGTCTTACACTGACCTAAATGACTGTACGAGAATTGTTATACGTACACTACCGATTATCATGAAAGTACTACCATAATTTATCATTAACGGATTAAGTGATATCTGGGTGAACCAGACCAGGGTACACGAACGTTGAATGTGTTTCCATACATTGCCTGGGCTACTACTGCCCCCCCCCTCTACCTCTTGTACGGTAGATAAATGGGCAGTGTGTCACTTACTATCTGACAAGCGTAGGTGGTAGATTTCTGAATATTGTGATTGGTATAAGGATAAAAGTTTTCATTTTAAAAATTAGTTTAAAAATTTGATAATAGTATTATTACGTCAACAGACTAGATTAACATATCGAATGTTTATATACGAAAATAATACACTAATTTTTTTTTTCGTAAAATGTTTGGTTATTGTAATAGTAAAAAAATAGTATTTTATAATAATTATTATGTTGAGCGCAGATATTTGTGACCGGGGCAAAGTCGATACCAAGCAATTTGGAAGAAACATAAGAAGACCTTTCTATTTCTAGTAACATATATGATTTTTTTCTTCAACCGTTCCAAACTAAACTAAACTAATATACGCTATCTGTATTATAAAAACTATATAATATTGTGTTGTTTACAAATTAGAAGTACACGTATTTAGATATACAAATAACATCTTCAGGAATTTTCTCAGAAACTAGTGAGTATAGTTCTCGTCATGAAAATTTGTCCTTTCAGAAAACTAAGTGTATGATTTTGTTAGACATACGTAGCAATTATCTTCTTCTTCTTACTACTGATATGACACGATTAATTTGTATTATAATGTAGATCTTAGCTTAGTTCGGAAAATTTGTATCGCGTATACATAATTATGTATAATAATTATGAAAAAAGAACAGATTTTCATGCGAGAACTATACATAAAATATAAACGTTAATAAAATTATTCTATAACTGTACTTGTATAAAAAGTATATTACAAATTGCATGATATTGCATTCTAAACTTGAAATTCTATCTACTATTTGAACAAAGAACAATAACTTAAATTTAAGAGTAATTACATATATTTCGAAATATTCCGGAATAGAACAACCAAGTATTTTTATTGTTATTATAGTTAAAATTTATAGCAAATAATATTTTTATATGTTTACAACTTATATTATCTTCGTTTCGTTTTATTTATGGCCGTTCCTGTCTTATTTGTCGAGCAAATGTGGAAATTTTTTGATAATAACCGCAAAATATGGTTTAAAGCAAAATTTCTTCCAAAGTATAAACATCACGATCCATTAATTCTAAAAAGACATGATAACAACGTATATACAAGTTTAAAAATTGTTTCGTGTCTGATTGAGACTCATAACTCGGCTCATATATACGGTAAGCGAGATATAGATATAATATATAAAACTCGTAATTTGGAAATAAAATGAGAAATATGCTATTAAAATTGTCAACCGTATGGAACAGATAAAATTGCGATTTAGATTTCATCATTATATATACTATATATACGTATAATAACTGAACTGTAAAATTTATTTGAAAATTAAAAGACAGCAATATTGACTTTTTGTGATATAAACTTATTTTTTAGATTTATATCTCATCATTTTGATATTAAATAAAAGACTATGAAATATTATTTTATTATTACTATGTTTTTAAATTTAATAGACAAATAATACTAAATTTTATTTATTATAAAACTTCGAGACTGCTTTTTGTAGTCAAAGATTGCTATATATTTTATTTAGAACTCTTTGTTTAGTGTTTAAATATAGATGTAAAGTCAGTTGCAGAAAACCTTGTTAATTAAAAAATTATGTAGTTAAACTGGAATATACTTAATAATAATAAAAAAATCTAAAACCACAAAATTAATTAAAGATAAAGCCAAACTTTCATCATCAGTAGCAAATTAATAAAATAGACATTAACATCATGAAAAATGAATTAATTTGGAAAACAAATTAATCGAAGGTTAGTCAGCAATCTAAGGTTACAGAAATACTTAACGGACCCAGTAAATATTTACGTAACTTGAAATCGCTGACTATGCTTTCAGTGATTGATGCTTATTTTATAATATTAATGATTATTTTATTAATTTCCTACTGATGAGGAAGCTTAGCTTCCGAAATATATATTTAGTTTTACCTTTAATTAATTTTGTGGTTTTGTGAAATTGTTCAAATCTTTTTCTTTCAAATTTTACCACAATAGATCAATACAATTTAATTTAAGAAAATTTAATTTAATTTAATTTAAATTACAATTTAATATATTTAATAATGTTTAATAATAAAAGAAATATTTTATTTTTATATTTCGAAATAATACATTTCAAAAATTTTAAAAGTGTATACAAATATGAAAAATAAATAAATGTTAAAATCTACATGTATCTTGAAATCATTATGTAGAGTCGGTAAAGTTGGTTAATTATATTTATATAAAATATAAACTTTACAGGTTTGTTCGAGAGAAAAAAAAAATGAAATTTATATTTTATGAGAGTAACATTCCAAAAATGAATTTTCCAACAAATTCATCTGGAATTTCAGTATTTCCAAATTCCGGTAAAAACTTCCCTACTCGAAATTCCATTGTTGAAATTTCTTCATCTACGAAATAATATAGGACCGAAAAGTATGTATATGTGTATGTGTAAATTCAAACCAGTTATATGGCAATATAATACTGCTAATTCAAAACTTAATAAAATCTAATTTCATAAAAACATATTTGATTTAATTTTTATGTTCAGATTTTATTCAAATATATGCTTTCAGTAATACCAGGCTTAAACCGAAAAGCTCTATAAATATTTAATATTTATATTTATTAAATAATAATAAAATTAAAATTATTATATTTACATATACATTTTCTCATCAAATGGCACCTCCACCAAAATGTACTTTTTTTAATATAAATTTTAGTCGATGTGTCATACGCTTATTTCTGAAACAATATATATATATATATATATATATATATATATATACATAATAATTGTAATTCAATTATTTTAGATTATTAATAAATATTGAATTGAAATAAAATTTCGGATTGTATCATAATATCAATTTATATTGAAAATATTATTTTATTTTGTTAAATAATAAAAAATTAGTAGTTAAAATAAAATGAATAATTTCAGTAATAATAATTATTTTCAAACTAAAATCATTAAAAAATAGACATATATTATCTAATTTAAAAGTGTTATATTAAAAATTTAAACTACAAGCATTACAAATATTTTTAGAATGTAGTATGTTATGTTAGAAGAAGCAGAAAGTGATCTTTAATGTGTTGAGTACAAATACTTGCAACAAGACACAGCCAAGGCCAAGCAATCTGAGTGAAACAAAAACAGCATTCTGCTCCGAGTGAGAAGCGCTCCAAATAAAACTAAACTAAAAATAAATAAAAATACATACCAAGTAACTTTAACCTTACTAACAGTTGTTCTATTTGTTAAGTGATTTGTGAGAATTAATATTTCATTGGTCGAATATATAATTTCTGATAAATCTCATGGTGTATAGTGCATTTCTTACACTTCTTTACACATTTAAATTTACGCAAAAATAAACAATGCAACTAATACTGTTGACCGTGTTTAGTCCTCCAACCAGTGGTGTATATAGTAAGTAACTACTGTATAATAATGTACATTATTGTACTAGTACTCCTTCTACATATGACAATAACATAATATCAATATTTTGATACACTTGAAAAAAACGTAGTATTATTTTATTTCAAATTCTTAAAATGTAAATTCACACATATGTCGTCACATATGCGCACAAATTATCCGTGAAGAATTGTCTAGTAAAATCCCCCGCAGATCATGAAATAAAAACCTTACAAGGGGCCTACCTTCAAACATCTAAACATAGTAGACGCAGATAGACCGATATCATCTGTGCAAATGTAAAACAAAGAGCCCAGACACTCATATGACCAACATACGATATGGGGAAGTGGGAAGACCTATCACCACGGACTGCATATAAAACCGTGGCGGTGATGCTGGTGATGCAATAAAAAAAAACCGATCGTAAAAATCAGAAATAAAAGGAGCCAATCTCGTGCCATCCAATTGTAATAGATGAAATTTGATAGATAAAAGTTATACGGAGAGCGACGACTGAATGCACTGCGAGAATTTTATTATCGGTTTTCTCTCGATTCGTTCCTTCTTTCTCCCACACTTTTTTTTTGAACTTTTATTTTTCGATTTTATTTTTGCTGTCTCCTTTTAAGGATCATTTTACACTTCTTTTTTTTTTACAGTACATTGGCTGAATGAGCATTATTGGTAATAATGGCTATTTTATTCTAATGATGAAATTAATTAAATCTTGTTTTATAATTTTTTTTTCTACAACTCATTCCAGATGAATTGGTTTGAAATTTTAAACAAAGTAGTAATATTAAACTTGTAAAAAGATAAATGGTTAGAATTGTCAGGAGAATTTTCTTTATTAAATTATAATTTTATATAAATAAAATAAATTATTTTTCATTTTATATATATATATATATATAATTAAAATTTTTAATATATAATTTATATCATATTGTGAACAGTGGAGATTTTGAAATTTTGAGAAACCAGCAGGACCCAAATTTTTTTACAAAAATAAATAATAATTTTGTACAAACAAATAACAAAAATACAAATTTTTCTAGTTTCTATTTATCTTAATTTAATACTAAAAGATTTTACGTCAACAAATTACATATCATTCTATATTTATTTAAAGTTGTAAATTTATCAACATTGTGATCTATTAGTTTAGCTACTAATAGACTTACTGAACCTATTCTTTGACAATTTTGTTCTTAAATAGTTTTCAGTTCTTTTTAAAGTAAAAAAAATATCTTTTACGAGCAGCATGCTATAGACACTGCCATATTTATACTACAATAATACATTACTGACTACAGCAAATTTAAAACAATTTATGAACATATTTACTTTATTTTTAAATTAAAAAGAAAATCAAATACAAAAAATTATTTTTTAAATTTATTTGTAATATTTTTAATTTTTATCAACTTTTCTATCAATTTTTTTCAACTTTATACTGTCATTACCTTAAAAGTATTATAAATACAATTTGTGTCTGGATACTATCAATCAATAACAAAATTACGAAAAACTTTAAAGTAATTTTTAATTAAAAGTTGTTAAATTAGTATTTTTTCGTTTGAAGTAAAAACTAATCAATTATAAATTTATTAGGAAAAATTTTTGAAAACCAATAAATCAAATTGTTTGCTTTTTTAAAAGTTTACCGGTACTTAGTTAAGTTTGGAGACATAACTTAACCTAACCTTTATCTATCTATCTATGAATTTAAGTTTTGCATTACGTTATCGTTAGAGAAATGTAATTATCAAAGTTTTTACTGTCGAAAACAAGAAGTAAACTATCTCTTCAACTGTTGCCAACTTACAATTCTCTTCAGTTCGACAACTTGTTAAATAATTTCAGTGCGGAAAGGAAAGACAGGAGAACAAACTATTGGTTTGAAACGGTTACCCTATACCACTGGTAATGGCTATGTTCACTCGAATTTCTCCGAAGTTAGCCAAATTCTTTGCATACTATTATCAGTTTATCGACATGATTAAGATTTATAGAAACGAATGTTTCGTTGTATAGTGCTTGTAACATTATTTACATTCATTTTTATTTCTGTATGATTACAATTTAGTAGATTACAGATTAATAGTTTTACTCTTTTTGCACACTTACAAGTTGCAACTAAACACTAAAAATAGAATCAGAAAACTAAAACTCCTGGAGAAACGCATACATTTAAAAGTTAACAACATTGAGAAACGTTGTTGTTAACTTTGAAGTAGAACTGTAAAAAAAAGGCCAAAGCGTAGGGAAAGTCAGATCTAAGTGCGAACATTATGCCTTAAGCTAGATCGTAGGGTGGAAAACAGAGTATGCCAATGTTAACGGTGCTTTCAATTTGGTCGAAGGACGATAGTCATTGCAGGATTTGTCGAAAAGCAACGAAGGATTGGAGAGGGAGTGACATGACGACGTGAGACGCCCTCGGCCAGGCACGTACTGTAAAATGCTTCTGCTAAAAAACCTTTCTTTTAACGTTACGTCAATATATTTAGCTACCCAAACCAGTTCTAATTTTTTTAACAGTTTACAAACTTGCTAAAAAGCAAAATAAATTATAAACATAATGTAATATATATATTTTCGATAGTCAACATAATGTTTCATTTTTTTTTATCATTCCTGCCAACATATAAGAGATGAAAGCAAAAATAAATAAACAATAAGCAGAAGGATAAATCAAATTTTGGTAAGTGCACTGACAATTCTGAGAAAAGTTGTTAAGTCTGCCGTCATATAGGCGCTTTATGTCTCATTCGTGTTAATTTTTAAACATTTGACCGTCGCATTAATAAAAAATCACCAGGCAGGGATACAACATAAACATACCACGTGATGGTCGAAATGTGATAAATGCACAGAGTTTTATGTGTCTATGTGTCAAATTCAGCAGCAGCAGCATACTAACACGAAATATGTATGTGTGTATCATCATAAGCTCTATTCCATTCGATGGCCTAGTGCACGGTTTAACTTTGCACGGCGATCAACACAAAATCTACGTAAAAGTTACCAGTTCAAATCTTATTGTAACGTGTAATTGTATGCAAAATGTGTAGTAAAAATTATAAATTTTTGATTTCTCACTGCACTTTTAAAAGTGATTTTTGTAAAGATTACTTGTGACGTTTACTTAAAAGTAAATAATTTTAATTAGTTTATTTGAATTTTATAATATTAGATATACAAACATATATTAAAAATAAAAATACTATTCATATCTGATACAAGGTAGAAATAAAAATTTATTTTAGAATAAAAAATAAAAGCACTATAACGTACAATTTAACCAGCCCAGAAAAATTGTGATGTCTCGACCTTGACAAAAGAAAATTGAAAAATGAGAAATACGTTCAATTTTCTGGTGTTACAAACTACTTTCATTAGAGCGCCCTTAAATTAATAGGAAAAACATACATCATAATAAAGACGCAGTCTTCATTTGACAAACTCTGAATTAAAAATAAATATAGGTAAAATAATTTAATAATCCAAGATACAAATGAAAAACCACACGGCTTCTACTGTGACTGACCCACCGGAAAATGTCTCGTTGTTCCGTCGGTCCAGTCCGACAATTCACACAAATATATAAAATTAGCTCGTTTAATACTATAACACACTGCTATAATAATAATTTAGTTGCCGAAAAAATACATTGAACAAAATTACATAAATTTAATATTTTAAATTTTAGAATAAGGTTTGGTTTCTTTTCAATGAAACACTTAACATATGACGTAATAAAAGTTGCCGTGCCAAGTTTATCATTCAAGCGTGCATCGTGTCATCATATGGAATGGAGCTAGAAATATGTACATATTTACATCGTGAGAATAGAACCGCCTGTAAATTCATGGGCACGCGACACTATATTTTTAGTTTGCGCGCGTCAATTAAAGTTTGAACTCAACACGCACTAATACGACGAACTACTGTGAACTACCGCAGTGCATAATGCAAGAACAAAAACAAGTTTTACCAGTAAAACATTGTGAGTGTGTGTGTGTGTTGTGTGTAATGCATGATGTATATTATTTGTTGTGCTTTGAATAAATTAAAATTAACTTGGTAACACGGTAATTTTGTTGTTGACGTGGCATGTTGCTTATAACGTTCTTGCTGTTGTTACAGTATGAAAAGTATACGTTTTGCACATGTTTGTCATATAGTTGTCCTGGTTTCAATTGGTAATTAGACTTATTTTATCCACACGAAAAACTGACTTATTTAAATTGTTACATTGAAAAAATATGACAATAAAACCAAGGTTTTTTACTATTAATTCAACAGTAAATATACTTTGGATCTGTAACATTGGGTTTTTGTGATAGAAATATATATATACTGGGTGTCCCATTTTAATCCGCCACCTGCAATAACTTTAAAATCGTGCATCGGACAAAAAAATGTTTCGGATGAAAAGTAAATGGTTTCGAGGGGGACATCTGATGCAGAGACCTTTGCCCCTTCTGGACCCCCTGGGGGGCGGGAAAGGGGGTCAACTTTGAAATCTTAAATGGAACACCCTATTTTTTATTGTAGATTCTGATAGGCCATTAAAAAGTATGTAAATTTTATTTTAAAACTTTTTTTTTATCTTTGATAGATGGCGCTGCAAACAGCATTTTTTTTCTCATTTTATCAATCTTCAATTTGAAAAAAAAAGTGTAACTAAGTACGATATTCAAGATTTTTTCAGTTCTTTGGGAAGAGGGGGGGCAAGGGTCACTGTATCAAATATCTTCCTCGAAACCATTAACTTTAAGTTAATGATTTCGAGGGGTATAACTTTAAGCTAATGGTTTCGAGGGGATATCTGATTCAGTGACCCTTGCCCCCCCCCTCTTCCCAAAGAACTGAAAAGAACTTGAATATCGTACTTAGTTACACCTTTTTTTTCAAATTGAAAACTGATAAACTGAGAAAAATAATGCTGTTTGCAGCGCCATCTATCAAAGATAAACAAAAAGTCTTAAAATAAAATTTACATACTTTTTATTGGCCTATCAGAATCTACAATAAAAAATAGGGTGTTCCATTTAAGATTTCAAAGTTGCCCCCCTTTCCCGCCCCCCAGGAGGTCCGGAGGGGGCAAGAGTCTTTGCATCAGATGTCCCCCTCAAAACCATTTACTTTTTATCCGAAACATTTTTTTGTCCGATGCACGATTTTAAAGTTATTGCAGGTGGCGGATTAAAATGGGACACCCAGTATATATATTTTTTTAATAAAAATAAAAATAATAGTAAGTTATATTACATCTTTATTAAAAACATATTTAAAATAAATATTATTAGCGAAATAAATTTTTTTCAGAAATAAATAAAAATATTTTTATACTTATTCGAGTTATGTAACTAAATTTATATAATCATTATAAATATACGTTATTTATTAAGATTTGGAACTTTTACTTAAATTAACAATAATTTAATTATGGTAAATATACATTCCTTAACAAAACATGTTTAAGTTAACATTTTTCTCCGTGTATTTAATTTATATATTCTGGATGTATTATTCATTAGCTTTGTTCGCGGTAGCAATTCCGAATTAATTCGGAACCTGTTCGGAATGTCTTTAAGATCAATCCAATGCGCATGTCCGATTCTGAATTTATTCAGGATTTTATATTTCCGCGAACGTTAAATAAATATTACTTTTAATTAAATTGTTCGATCATAGAGTGCGCTTTACCAATCCCCTTATTTGACAAATTTCATTTTAGATATCAGCTGTTCTTGTTTATTCCGTGCATAATAGTAAATAACTTGTCCTTTTAAAACACAAATCTAACCTAAAACGTTCGAAATTGACGTGTAAACTATTGCTGATCAACTTTCACGATCATATAATGCGCAGTGCGCATGTGCGGATCAGAAATCCTTGGTAAAATCCTGGGATGTGTCGAACACGTTCGGAACTAATTCCGAATGAAATAATTGTGTTCCGCGAACGCAGAACTTTTTGTTCAGAACATGTAATTTTCTTACCGCGAACGACCGAATTTACATTGCGCATGCGTACTCGTTCGGAACTAGTTCGGGATGTGTTCCGCGAACAAAGCTAATATTAATAATAGTTTATCGCGATATAAAATTGATAAGTACGCTATAATAAATGCGATTTAAGGTTTGAAAAAACTAAATAAAGTTGAGGTAATTTAATTTACGGGATTCACTGTTATTAGCACTCAACAACCATGTACATTTCTATTTAGTTTAATTTTGTAAATATCAAAATAATAATTTTCATTAAATAACAATATATATTCTTGTCGCATGCAGTTGCCATGGAAATGTAATTTTTCACAATTATAATTTAGTACCTACTGTAATTATGCTGGTTATTATAAAAATGTGTCAAACTTTGGTAAATTCAACTTTCATAATCGATCACCACTGGTTGTAAGAAATTATATCAAAACGTCGAATGTTAATATAAAATAAATAAATCTCTAACCTGAAGCTATTTTATTTTAATATATTTTCTAAATTAAAATATAAATCTGTTATTAAAAATAAAAAAACCTGGCAAATACTGAAAAAAAAACATATTTTTTTTATTTAATTTATTTCCATACACACACACATATAACGTTACAAAATTTAATATCATTTCGTTAATTTTTAACGTCAGAACAGCTCGCAACTTTCTATGAAGTAAAAAGCAATTACAGTAACATGTCATATACAAAAAAATAATAATAATATTCAACATTCGTAATGCCGTCACTTTGCCACATTTCAACAGATTTAAATCCCCGGTTTACGTCTAAATTCGCGTGCGAACGTAAAAGAACACAAAAAGCTGCTCGTACGATGGCTTCAAAGAACGACAAAAATGAAAAACACGTTTATGAGAAGAGTAATGCTAAAAGACATGTTTAAATAGTAGAAGAAAAGCCTACGTATATATATTTTAAGGTTATAATTAAAACATTTTTATACAGTGGCTGGTACTAAAAGCTCGGTTTTAACTAATACCGATTTTAAAACAGTAGAACTGTCATAAGAACAAACATATGAACTAAAACACCCAAAAATCGAGCCATTGTGATTATTTCAGCATAAAATTAAATGTATTAAATTTACGAGAATATTAAATTTTAATTAAATATGAACTACACATAACATATATATATATATATATATATATATATATATATATATATAAGATACAAGTGATATAAGTTTTTTCAATTTCAGTCGAATAAATATTCCATGCTTATATTTGATATATTCTCATATTTGTTCTTTACAACCATTAATTCTCACTCAAATTATATATATATATATATATATATATATATATATATATATATATATATATACGATGTATAGTTATGTATAATTTTTAATAAATTTTGAAATAAAAACCAATATTTTATTCTGAAGATACATTTTTAGTCAATTACGCGTACATATAATTAATTATTTCAATATAAATGGAAATATTAGTCTTGATAAATAAGTAAAACGCTTTAGTAATAAATCGAAATTAATCGTTCTTAAACAGTGTTTACTCTATCAGAATGCGTCTCTTACGCAAACCATACATCTTATCCTAATTCAAGCAAAAACAAGAAAGCAACCGAACATAAGTAAACGTCACGTATAACGTAGTATATTATACGCGTACGCGTAAACTTCTACGCGCTCTCATCGTCCGCTAATCTATTTTCCGAGCGACATTATCCTCTTACGCCTGCAAGAATCTCTTCGAATGCCTATTCTACTCCCATTCACAGACACGTCCAAGGTACTCTACACCACCATCTACGTCCTAGCTATGATCCTATCGGCTACGTCATCGCCACAACACACACTAACACCATCTGCCGACTGGTTTGTGCAAACACACAAACAATCTCTCTCTCTCGTCGCTGACTAGGGGAGCTCAATGAAAAAGTCATTAACACACTGGTTTAATTTCCTTGACGGTACACACACACACACACTTATGGTCCCAGAGGAAATTCTCCGACAAGACGTACGGCGTACACGGTCTCGCTTCCAAACAGATTCGAAGTTTAAGGATAAAATACAGAGAGAGGATAGAGAGTGGAAAAGGTAGAAAAGGAGAGAAGGAAAGCTCAGGCGATAACAACAGGACCATCGAACGTGTGTAATTTAATCCGCATTGGAATCAATCGATGCTTCAAGTTATTAACCCTCGTCGTAGGGATTTCAAGACAACTTATACCCTCTACTACTGTTTGTTGTTCGGTATATATCACATACAGCATAGCACTATTTGATTTTAGACTGTGCTAGTTCTGCGTTTGACATATGATGGATCAAGTGGGATAACTATTTGATTTAATAATTTAATATTTCAAATGCAGATACACTAAAGATAATAATGTTACTAATTTTCTGTAGATATTACTTAAACGAAAACTTGATTGATAGTATTATATTAATATTGCAAATAATCACGTTAAATTAACAAATACCCATGGGTCCGTATTCTCATCTTCTTTTTCAAATTGATATATAAATTTTGACGATTAATCAAAATAACTTATTAATTAGTAACTAATAAAACTAATCGCGCATTAACATTGTTATTCAAAAGTAAGTAAGTATTTAGTGTGGTTCAAAAACAATAGCTTTGCATTAAAACATATCATTGATTTTAAGATAAGTAGTAGTATGAATAAAATATTATTAAAAAAAAAAAATTGCTGTGACCACTACAGATCGCATTATATAAATTTATGGAATAGAAAACAAAACTGTCTTGACATAAATATGCCACCTAGTTATAGACTTTTTATATATATATATATATATATATATATATATATATATATATATATATATATATATATATATATATATATAATTATTAGTTATAATTTGTTTAGCAAATATTCGTAAAACATATACAGTGACATACATTAGTAAATTACCATTGCCGGTTGGCAAATCTTTATCAAAAGTGAATCAAATTGAGATATTCATCTTCGAAGCTTAAATATGAAATTTGATAACAATCCGTTTAGCCGAATTTGCTCTATACATGTCCACATACCGACAGACGGACATCACGCTAAAAACAATTGATTCGTGTTACTATAATCCTAATTAGTGCTTATCTGTAATAATCTCGATATATCAAATTAGGTATGATTACAATACCTCCCTTATCATATGTGATATGACGGTCAATAAACTTTTTTTTTCTAAAATTAAATTTATTTTCTTTAGTAAAAATTATAGTAGTATATTTGAAAGTGCATAGAATATGGTTATAATATATATTATGCGATTGTAACATATAGTACGGATGGACGTATGTCGTTAATCAGTTCGCAGTGTGCGTTAGTCCGTATGCCGGACCACTGACACCACTATGATGGATGAGTGTACATTTGTACGGGTCGCTAAAGTAGTTCCCTCTGCTGCATTGGCGCTTACGCCTCTGTCCGTCCTTTTAGCTCGACGCGACGCAAATCCCCCCTTGTCGGTTTACCCTTTCTACGTTGACTTGTGCATTTTCCCCAGTTTCAGTTTTCTTCGCTACCGTCTCGTGAATATAGATGAAGGTTTTCGTTGCATTTAAATATTCATAGTCTCGAGTAATTAATAACAAAATTTAAATTTGAATGGAAAACTTTCTAAAATAAAATATACGAGTTAATTTCTTCGTTTCAAACATAAGTTTGTATTACTTTTAAATTGGTAATAAAACTCTTTTATATAGCAAAAATTTGAATAAACCCCCTCCCACACTGCATTTGAAATGTAACGAGAAATCTGATTCAAAAAAATACTAAAGAAATTCTTATGTAAATTCGAGAATAATTACCAGTTGTTAAATTTAAATTTGGTTAATTTGTTAGAAATGTGTTGTCAAACTAAAGCTGTACTACTTTTTTACAGGAAATAAATTGACTCAATATATGGTCAGTACACTAATGATCCTGTTTATGTAAACTGTCTGTTTATTAAATGAGTTTCGTCATTTTCTACTGAGATCGTCATATGTATAAAAGAATTCATATAATTTTTATTAATTTTTTTAGAGTATTACAGATTCTGTAATTTACTATATCACTAAAGAAAAATAATAACTTATTGACAACAATGATAAACAATATGTATATTTTTATTTTAAAAATATTCTCGTTAAATCCAGATTTTAATTTATGTTAATAAATTTGTGAAACAAAATGTTTTTAAAATTCTATTACCGAACGATCCATTTACATATTTTAAAATAAAAAAGTATTAAATTTCTAAAAAAAATACTAGTATTACATTCATATGAAAGTGCTTTTGAAAACAGTTATTTAATTTCAAATAATAGAACAGCACTTTTCCAATTATTGTATCGAAATAATACTGGAAGCAAAATGCATCTAATTATAGCTAACAGCCCGAAAATAACTGTAAAGGTTTGCAATTAAAGACTTCATCATCCTAAAAGAGGATAAAAACTTTACAGATATGCACGTGGAGAGTATATCTAATTAGGAATTGTGCAGAAATGCAGGATAATCTAGTTTCAACTAAGCGTCGCACTGCGCGCAACGAACTTCATTTATGAACTTTGGCCGTTGTTGCAACCAGCAGCGCACACGCGATCAACCAACCACAGCATACCCATTACCTTTTCTGTTTTAAATAGGAAATTATCTGAAAATAATCGCACGTTCTAACAGAAAAGAAGAATAAAACAAACAAGCAACAGAGATTAAATAAAAACGTAGTAGTATATGTTATGTATTTAAGACTAAGAAAAATAGAAAATAAGTATTTTTTTAAAATTATTTAGCGTAATGAAATTATTATTATCAATAAAAATTAATGTTTTATTTAAAAAATACATTTTATTTTCATGCGCTAAAACTTATATTTGAATCATTTTTATCTAAAATAATTAGAGAAGCAGAAAATTACGTGTAATTAAATGTAATTTAATATGTTCTATGGTCAATAGCTGCCACCACAAGAAAAGGAAAAATAAAATGTTTCAGAAGACTAATTTTTAATTAATCAAAACTGTATAACATAATTTTATTACTCAACAGTTTTTTGATTAACAATTATTTTGATATGTCATAAATAGCATATATTTCAAGTTCACTTTCTTACTGTACGATTAGATAAAACAATATCTTCATAAATCATAATCATCATTACAACTCGTTCAATAATATAGATATTATTTAATTATTATGTCATTTTATTATTATGTTATTATGCTAGTCAAAAGCGTAACAGAAGTGCAGAAAACTCTATAGTAAATAGGTTTTACAACAACGTGTAAGTTAGCGGTGTGCGTACCAGATAATACGAATATAACCAAATCGCGATAGGTTTCCGTTGAGAAAGTAATTCCGAAGCTGCGGTTCAGTATCCGGCATCCTGAAGGATGATGCTCATATTGCCCGGGACCAAATACGCTTACGGTGCCGCCTCTTCTAGTCGCAATCCCCCAGCAGCACCCACTGAGCAAGCACCTAATCCCCGCTTGACCCAATCACGATCGATGCATCACGTGACCCGGATCTGACGCGCGCGGGTCAATCAGGTCGCGCGAGACGGAGATGTGATGTCGCCTCATCATCCCATTTACCTTCCAAAGATTTTTCTTTTTTTTTTTCGGTAAAAACGCCCGAAGAACTAAGCTTCGCCACCCACAGTTCGGTTTTTCCTGTGTTGATTCGGAAAATTGATGAATCATATTGTCGGGAGATTGCTCGATGAAGTTGACAAAAGTGCTCTGGATACAGAGAGAATGGAAATCATATGATGGCGCCCTGTCAGCCACCAAGCAAAGTTTTCCTAACGAAAATTCGCTGTGCGCGTTCAACTGTATTAAATACAATTTTCAAAGAACTATAACTTACGCTAGCTATATTATTATAATAAATAGGGTACTATCAAAGTCAAACAGTATGAAAACTTTTAAATAAGTAGATCGATCATATTTATCAAACTATGTACAAATATTATTTGTTATAATAATAAATATTTGATTTTATTTAAAAATGAAAAATATAACTCATCTTTATTACACATTTTAAAAGCTCTTTGCAGAAAAAACTTTTGTGATATTTCTTTCAAATTATGTTTTTATTGTTTTTTTATCAAAAGTATCTATATATAAGCGCTGTACGAACTACATAATAGAAGTACAAAGAAATATAAAAAGTATTTATATTTTTTGTTTTAATTTTACACTAGAAAACAGCAACTTCTTAAAAATTCATATAAGTGAGGGCTGGAATTATCACTAAGTTCAATAGGCTGCAGTTTAGAGCCCAAAAAGAATATATATATATTTTCCTCGTTAAAATTTTTTCAAGAGTTTTAATGAAATAATTGAAATTATTAAGAAAAAATTAAATAATATATTAGAAATTAGTCACATATACTTGAAAGGTTAAAAAAATATATGAATGTCATTGTTAAAATGTTATATTATAAGTATATTAAAATAAACAAACCACTTTTTGCGGGTAATAATATAAGATAAAAAACGCATTTAAAGAAGGAAATAAATTATAGTGTTTTTATTGTATATCATGTAAAAACATTCTATTTTATGATGTTAATTAATTTACCAGCCCTCTTAATATTAACGGTAAATATCACAAAAATTATATATTATTATACGATTATTATATTGTTTTATAATCTAAAATTTCATGTTAGTTGTACTACCACTTACCAAAAATATACTTTATCAATCTTATAATCTCCATAATTTGTTTCTTAATTATAGTTATCAAAACTCTAATAGGATATTTATTAAAGCTACTTAATATTACAAAACGCACGAGAAAAACACGACATATTTACATACCGATAGTATATATCTGTTAAAGTTGAACTATTATAATTTTAAATTCTCTTGAAATTAGTTTTATGTTTTAGTCATAATATTATTGGTTCTGAACTGCATTTATTAGCCCATGAAAATACAATTAGAATTTATTAAAAAACTGATAATCTCAATTTTTTGCTGCAATAAAACCAACCCAATTAATAAAGCGAAATTTGTTCATTTGTATATTTCTTTTTTCATAAGTTAGTTAAATAGTTTTGTTTCCATTCTCATGAGTAATAATCATCATTACATACTCGTTGAATAACTATTAACAATTTACTGTTTAATCATCACTATTATCAAATATTTCTGAGCAAATAAAAACACTAAAAAAAATTTGATTACAGCAATATAATACTTTAAAAAAAAAAGGTATAGATAGTCTTTCTATTCTATTAACACAAGCATCCCTTCTAATGCTATTAGACCATGTGGCACATGGTGAGTATCTGTTCAGTGTGCAGCATAGGGGCACTAGCCAGAGTGTGCCGAACACATTGAATGGGACGATGGTGTACGCGCGTTAGCTCGTTGCTGACCACGCTGAATGTTTGATTATCGAACACGGACACGAAATGGTGAGAAAGAGAGAAGGGGGAGGCGACAACGTGTGGCCGCAGGACCTCTTCGGGCCCGGTAATTTAATCTCGGTTGCCGACGATGTCGTTTGACTCAGTGTGTCGGTCGACATTCCAAACACCCAGACGCAGACATAGAATCTCGAAAGATGATCGCAACTTTTCTTTTCCGGGTTCAGTGTGAAAGATTTACGTGTAATTTTTATGCATACTTACAGTAGAGAACATTACTAATTGTAAGATAATTATGTATTTAAAAAATTGTAGTAGTATAAGTTACCAATTTTATTTTTGACATTTTGTTAAGCGTGAGACGAAAAAACAAAGATGAACAGGTCATTTTTAAAAATGATTGAGTATTTATTTATGATTAGCAGCGTTCATATACAGTGTGTGATGTTTCCTATAGGGAAAAAATTTTAATATGAGTTTTAGGAGAAAAACTTATTTTTTATAAAAAATTTTGCTTCTATCAAAACCCCTTATAGTCAAAGAAAAATCCAGTAATCACTTAAGATAAGATCAAAAACTTGATATTATGTCGAGTTGTTGATTTCCGAATGTTACATCAGTATCGTGTTACTCATGAAAAAGCAATATAAATATATATTTTTTTTAATTATATTTTGGCAAATTAATAATAATAATAATAATTAAAAAGTAAGTCTGTTGTATGACAAATATTTTTAACATTTTTCACACGATACTAATGTAACATTCGGACTTAGTCATATTTAAAATCAACAACTCGACATAATATCAAGTTTCTGATCTTATCTTAAGTGATTTCTGGATTTTTCTTTGAATATGGGGGGTTTCGATACAAGTAAATTTTTTTATAAAGAATAAGTTTTTCTCCTAAAACTCATATTAAAATTTTTTCCCTATAGGAAACCTCATCACTTTACACACTGTATAGTATTTTTTATACAAATTTTGTATTATGCTAAAATATAATAGAATATCTATTTTATTAAATAAAATCCAGCGATGTAAAATATCTGTGACAGAGCAGAAAAAAAATCTATTTATCAATATTTTATTATTTGTAATTTATATTATAATTCAATGTTAAATTACAGTAAGTACTAGTATATGATACATATCAAGTAAAAAAAAAACTAAAATACGACTTCTTAAGAAAATAAATTATTCTATAATTTAAAAACTATACGTAAATTAATTTGCAATTATTTGACAGTAGATTGAAATCGCCTGACATGAAATATGATTAAGTGTACACGCATATACCCTATATCCTATATGCGCTGAAAATAGAAAGGTAATTGCACGCATGATGCGTGAATGTGTGTGTGCGCGCGTAATATCATGTTCACGTAATCACGTAAACCGGCCCGGTCGCTGCGTGTTTGCAAGGGTGCACTTTCGTATTGATCGGTTATAACATGCGTATATATACGTCTATGAACAGCAGCGATAATCCAAGTTGTAAATTGTCAAATGACAATAAGTACCTCGGCTCTAGATTATTTTGTCCATAATTTTGACAGTATAAAAATACATAAAAATCTACACACCCGTATAAAATAATTTACTGTTATTGTTTTGAATAGACAAGTTTTATGTAGTTATGCTACAGTGCTAATAGCTTTTGTGATATTGTATTTTATTTGTTTTAAATAATGTATTAGACATTTTAGCCAAAATAATAATAATATTGTTTCTATATAATTTGTATCTACCTGTGTTTAGGTTTCTGATATACTGCTCAAAGTGTTGTGAAATTTGAATTTAAATATTAATAGTTTATTATTCTCGTAAGACGACGAAGTGAGCATATTATAATAATGTCGAAAAAATGTGCACCTAACGATAAATTATAACCTTTACAAATTGAATGTTTTGTTTGCCTTGTATTATAACGTAACGTGGCTTGATCAAGATAATTGATAAAAATAATAACGTAAAATGATAATTTCGAATGTATTCGTAAAATTTATTGAATAGAATGAATAAAAAATAGTGTTATTTACATAAATGGGATTAGATTTAAGACCAAATTAAACAAATAGTGAATAGTGCCATATGTTGGCAAGCTTTGAAATAATATTGCAATATATTTGAATTTCTCGAACGGAACACGAGTAAATTTGCAATTATACTAAAATACATAAATAAAAATAAAAATAAATCTGAAGTTTTAAAACGTCTGAACAAAATAAAATAAGGATAACAATCATCATTATTGATTCCACAGCAATCACATCAACCTGTCCCCATTCACTCTAGGTACCATCGAGTCCAGCGAGCGTGATATTTTTAATTTAGACGCACACGGCCGTTACGGTGATGTTTAATTAGCACGCGGGTATAGCACGCACGCACGCACCAACCGCCTTCGAATTAAATTTAATACGTGACTCAACTGAAAATGAAGAGCAACCAAGCAAGGGGTGGCGAGGGGGAGGGAAGGGATGGGAGCTGCCAGCCAGCCACTGGCTCCAAGTGGAGACAGTGTGTCGCACCCGCCGAGAAACGTTCAAGAGCCTACGCCTATGTCTGCCGCTCGTCGCCGCCAAGCGTACAATTACTCAACTAATTAGGCGCATAACTGCCGCTGACACTGGGGAAAAATTTTTGGTGTTAGTTGGTGTGCCATCAAGGAATGCCGGAAATCCGGATCATTTAACTAGATTCGTCTTCATTATAGCGAAAAGTACGACGACGCTTATAGGAGTTACGGCACAGTGCGGCGGTAACTAGAAGACGCTGACTATTCAGCTCCCTTGCTCTTCTTACGACGCCTTCATTATTGATTCACTTACACTCTATTACGAGATAATCAATAAACTTGTCAAAAATTTAAATCTTACTAAACAAAATGCTATATATTATACTTGTAATACATGAAAAGCTTAAAATCTATAAAAAATACAAATTTTATTAAACTATTTGTTTTATAAAAAAATTCGTAAATTTGACAAAGTAAAAAATATTTATTAATATAGAACTATAAGGTATAAGCTAATGCCGTTCTATTTTCATAAATTTGAATTTCTCTATACAACTACAAAAAAATCGTTAAATTCAATTGCATCTTTTAAGTCAAAATTTTAATAAATTAATATTCTTAATCCAGTATAATGCTGTTTGCTTGGGACCAGTACTTCCAAATCTTGGAATAATTTTAAAATTAGCCAATGAAATGTTATCATTTATTCTAATGATACATGTTTAGTCAACAGTGACGTGCTGTAACTTTCAATAATAAGGAAGCGGTTAATATTTTACATTCAAATATTTAGATTTTAGATTTTTTTTAAATTTTGGTAGAAGAACTGTTTACACAAAGCTAGTAGTTTGGTGAAAGCGAGACTAGTTTAAAGTTCAGCTTCTGTGTATTTTATTTTTGTACGTATTAGAATAAAATATTAATTAATAATGGCAATTAACTGACAATCTCAACAACTTCCATTAAAAAAAAAATTGACAAACATTTTGCACCTGAAAACTCTACTCTACTGAAGTAAATCTGTTTACACTAGTAAAGTGCCGGTAGAGTAGAGTAAGTATTGTGGTGAGGAAAGGATGATTATAGTGTACTATTTCACATGTACTCTTTACTCTACTCGTTATTTTAGTACTCGTTTTTTACTATCTCAATATTGTTTACATTGTGCTAGTAATAGAATAGTACGCACTCTACCATCGTATTCTACTGCTAATTCTACCAATGTAAACTAAGTTTAAGTTCCACACAATAGTTCAAGACAATAAATTACTCTTTCAGTAGTTGTATTTTTTTATCCATTTTTTTACGATTTTTTCTATTACCATAAACAGATACGTGGTGCACAAAAAATAGTGAAATAAAGTGCAGTTTTTTAACTGTTATAAAAAAAATTTGTGTTTGTTTTACATATAACAGATTTGACCATTTCATTTCATCGTCAGGCAACTATATTTTTGTTGTGCAGTCTCCCTTGTTATATTCTTATAAAACCCCTCTTTTTTTATAGTATTCCTTTCACTTTTTTCCATTGTAAAAGTCCGTACTTTGTAGCGTAGTTATGGTAACCTGGCCGTTTTCAGTTGGGACACTTTTCCTGCCCGTCGCGTCGTCGCGCATGTGGGGCGCGCAAGTTTTCTGATTTGGTATGCTTACACTATTCCAGTACACGTGATGTGAGATCTTGAAGCAATCCACGATAAGTGGAAGTCGTTTTGAAATTCTTAAGGGAATCGTATACGTTACTTTTTCCTTCCCGTACAAAAGCGTATACACCACCACGGCCACGGCATAACATATATTGCGCATCGCGTTACCCGATTCGAATGTTGTAACAAATAAGTAAAAATACGATTAGCTGTAAAATAACTTTCAGTGACAATGATCTAGATTCCGCCCCGCGACATTTTATTTTATATCGTTAGAGAAATAAATTTTTACCGGCGTTCTGTGTTCTCGTATATGAACCAAATCGTTTGCATGTTGTATTATTACCAGTGGCGCTGATATAAAATAAGATATGTAGTTTCTAGTTTACATACGTACGTAAAAATTTCTAGGTCAAGGTACATATTTTGTTTTAGTTCCATGTAATTTAATTTAAAAGTTATTTGCTTTATGCAAATAAAAATTTGACAACACAAAGAAGATTCTACTTGTCCAATATTTGCAAAATACAATTTATTCATTATTACATTTTTGCAGTTTATGTTATGGAAAATAGTTTTAATATTTTAAAAAATGTGGATCAATTGACTTTATATTTTATATTAATTTATTACTAAAATGAATTAAATTAGCAAATTAGCTTTTGTTAAATAATGTATTCATTATATATGTGTTTCTCAATAATTCACACCAGTATTACTCAACAATTTGTGACCAATTAAAATTTTATAATTTTATTACTCAATAGTTTGTGATTAATTACAAAATTGTAATTTACTACTAATATTATTGTAATATAATCAGAAATGTTTCTACAATTACTACTAGAAAAAAATGCAATCTTATTTTTGCTTAGTATTACCTCATTTTATCAGACAACTGTGTTCCATTCTCAAACTTATTTTAGTTGGCGTGTAAGATCGTGTGAGAAAGCAAGACAAAGTAACTCAGAGCGCCAAAGTCTTAGTGCACATAGTGGTTGTGGCGTCGTCCTGATAAGCAAAACCCCTCGGTTCATAGGAGAGATACCGGTCTATCCGTAACATCGTACTAAATCCGCCAGAAACTATTAAAGTTTCCGTATAATTTCATCATCATTGCAATGGTGTAAGGGCAAACATCCACACGAATAGAAATGCTCACTCGCATTTACTTGGGGATTCAAAATATTTGTTAGTGTGGCTTTCACATATGACTATACGACAAATATTAGGCACGTTATTGCTACTGCTGATCAAGCACTGAACATTAAACTTCATACAAGATTCCCACAAATTATATAATATTTGAGATATCATTACCAATTTGCGATATGCAAATAGTTCGTTACGTAAATTTTTAATGTAGAAGTCACAGTTTCACATTTTCAAATAAATCAAAAAAGGAACAAGATTAAAAAATTAAGTTATATCTATTAAAATATATAATTTGTTAATAAAACAAAGCTTGTGACAAAAACAGAGCTAACTTTTATAATTTTTAAATAAAATTACATTTTAAAATTATTATTTTTATTGAATTTAGTTAAAACAGTAAAAAAAAGTTTAATTGAATAGTATAACGCGAGACAAAAAGTAGCCAAATTTCATAACAAATTCCAAATAAAATATAAAAAAAAAATAATATAAAAAATTAGTACATGACGATATACTACACAAAATAAAAAAAAAGCATTTTGCTTAGTGCGATATAAAACTTCTTGCTTCTATTTTGTTACATCAAACGCTTTTAGTGGGAGTAAACAAAATGCATTCGTTCATTTCATTCAATTTTGACTACAACAAAGATTTCATTTTTGCTATTTAGAAAATTATTTAACAATCAATAAATTATTATTATTATAATATGTCTCCCATTACAAATTATAATTTAAGTACTTCAACACATGTATACAAATATATTTCACCTAAAGCTGACGTTGGCCTGAAGACGGTTGTGTAACGGCAATTAGTCTCCAGAAATCAATAGAAATTAGTAAAACATTATTTATAATTTATTATGTCTGATTTAAATATAACTAATCTGTAGGCAAAAGATAGCTCCACATACATATTTACGAGAAGTGCTATAGCAATTGGCAGCAATAAAAACGGTAATAAGTAAATTTAACAAATAATAAACATTAAACATTAAACATTTATAGTAAATATTTTATTTTGTAAAATAAAACCAAACAACCTTATTTAGCAGAAGAACGTAACACCACTTGGCATTAGCATGCCTGCCAATAAAAGAGACAACATCACGAAAACATTTCCTTCTCTATCTCTTAGCGCACCAATGTTAATTTACATATTTCTCGTGCTAGCACGTGCGCACGACAATAAAACCGAAAGCCATGAAGTTTATCTCTTGTGCATAAATATCTTCTGGTCGGTGTCTCTTTCCCTGCAAACGCAAAGATCACGAAAATACACACACACCCGGCCGTCGCTCGCGCGCCACTCTCTGCCGGTCATTCGCTCAAATCCATTCGTACGAATAGAATTTCTCCGGGGGGGGCGACGAGGCTCCGTTTCCTTTGCTTGCGGCAATCAGTCATGGTCATAGAGTGGACGAAATGGACGCAGTCAAATGCACAGCAGCAGCAGCAACGGCCCCGGTCACATAGATGCTTAGATTATATGCGCCGATCGTTGAAAAGGTCCCCGATATGTCTGTAGGAGGGTTGTGCAAAGGACCAAGGATCGTTTCGCGTCAACGAAATGCAGCTGATTAAAATTATGGGGCGGGGTGTACGGATAACGAAACCGACCGGATTAATGGTTATACAGGAAGGGTGTCAACTTGATTTAGTAAAATAGACCTTTTATATGCTGATGATACCGCAGGCATAAAAACATCAATAATTTGCAAATTCTTTCTGACTTGTTAAAAAATTGATTTTCTACACAAGCAACTGCGATTTGTTTTATTAAAAATTAAAAGGGGCACATTTGTTAATTAATTTTTCTACTACTGTCAGAAAAACTATATATGTATTCTATTTTTGTTTCTATGTTCTATTCATATATTGTATTGTATTTGTATAATTTTTCCTAATAATGTACTTAGAATACGTTGAAACATTCATTTTTATTTAAAAGTGCAAGCACAGCTGAAGGCTGAGAAATACTGATATAATAAAATATGGGTCTTTTATTTTTAACTCTAGTTTAACATACAAAAACTCAAATTTACTGGATGAGTCCATTTTAATAATGAGTATGTATGAGTATGAGTATGAGATCATTCTTAAAAATATATTTTTTTATGTAATTTTTTCATTCAAATCGACATACATACATACATACACAATCACCCCATGTACCCAAAAGGGTGTGGCACAAACTCTTTTCATCATTCCAAAATCAGTCGCCTCCAAACATTCCTATCCAAACAAGCAACTTTCGCTTCATCCACATTCATAATTTCTCTCATACAGGCTCTTTTATTCCTACTACTTGGAAACTTTTGCTCACGCAAAACACTCTCAATCATACCACTCCAACTACTCATCGGACGTCCACGCAAACGTATACCATCAAAATCATTCAAATAAATTGACATCTTTCATTATCATATAAATCATCACACCATATAGCAATAAAATACATTTCCAAGTCTATATAATATTTCGGTAGCTTTCTGAAACTTTGATAATATCCATCCTTCATTATTTCGCATGGTACAATCGTATTCTCTCTTCTTCATATAGTGCGGAAATGAATCAGGCGCGCACACACACACACACACACACACACATACACAAACCTAGTCTACAGATCATCTCAGTCATCGCATGCGGTCAGAGTTTACGTCGGCCTTTCCCGGGCACACACCTACAGGACGATGGCGATGTTCATGTCAATTATAATTTAAGATCGACAAGCGCACGAATCGGTTGGCTACAACCACAGCATCTACCGGTTTGTTGACTGCCTTTCTCCGGCGCTAGCTGAAAAAAAAAAAGAAAAACTGTCCGGGCAACCAGTGCGACACAGCACGCTGTTATTCTATTACTGCACCCAAGCAAGAATCTATGGCGACAGTATTGTTGCAGTGGTTCTCAATCAGAATTTTTTCTAGAATTTTAGTGAAATATTTTAAATCAAAGTCTGTTCTATGAGAAAAAAACAATTTGCGTGATCAGCATGTGATAGTCCGCTTGATATTCAGTCATTAGTCTATGAAGGAGTGTATTCACCTTCTCATCCCAAGTTTCAATGACTACGTTTATATTATCTCATATGTAAGAGCAACATGAATAATTTTTTTAAAGTTAACTTAACTCTTCCGAACTGATGTACTATAGTTAATGTGCCTGTCCACGGACAGCATTAAAAATTAGTTTTGGTAAATGCAAATTCTCTCAAAGTATCAATGTGCGATATTAATTCAATTGTCAGTCGGACATTAGGTTGCAATAATTCGATATTTCTTTTCATATGCTCTTTGTTAATCATTTTTATCAAAAAATAATTTGCGTTATTTGTAGTTCTTGCTCTCTCACACACTTTGCATTCATGAAATGAGTTCTCAATAAATAATATTTTGTATAACATTAACAGCAAATTAATAAGAGAAGCAATAGAAATTTATAAAGAAAAAAATAACATCAATCAGTGTATAGGCACTGATTTAAATAAAATTTAGCTTCAATAATTAAAAATTTTATGATCTAGTTACTTATTTTTTAACCTAGTAACTTGTTTCTATTTTCTGTTTATTTATTGTAAATGTCATTTGTATCTTGTTCCCAGATGAAGACGTACATTGAGTTTGTCGAAATGTCATTATTAGTAAATATTAATACAGAGCTAGAACTTAAATCCGTTTTATTTTCATATTTTGTATAAATCTTTTGTTATTATTTTTATAAATTTTTATAACTGATTATCTTTTATAATATTTTTCGATCTAGAAAAATATTGATTCATTAAGATAAACATATTTCTATATTTCTACTGAATTATCATTTAAAAAATTCTTCTTTGAAATGCGTACTATAATTTATAATTTTCTAGATTTTTTGACAAAACAATCTTATAAAATAATAACATTTAAAGAGTAAAACAGATGAAGAATCACTGATTTATAACATACACAACGCAATGTTCAGTCTGTCATTTGAAAGGTTTCTTATACTAGCGTACGCGTAGCCCGAACAACACACACACACACACACAAACGCACATCGGCGTCATCCTCCCATCCTTTAGGGTGACGAAAATCACGCTCGAAGAATCGATTGGCGCGATGATGACCACTCGAGCGTCGCCGGAAGTCACCAGGCGACCGGACGGACACAGCCCAACACTCACTCTGTGCTGCGCCTCTCGGCTTCAGCTTCGACTCTCCACACAATGATAGATTGCTAAAGGAAAAACAAATCTGTGTGTATCTATATAGAGCGAAGCGAGCAAAAGAAAAAAAAAAAACTTTCACAGCTACACAACAGAAAAACATACACACACCAACCGACCTTATTCTTCCATTTTTTTCTTCTTTCTATTTTTTTGAAATAGTGAAAGTGTATACACAATATATGTATGGATAGAAAAAAAAACGAAAACTTTTTGATAATATATTATCGACTGATTTGTTTTATAGCAAAAATTTTATGGGATTTTGCTTTCGAAAACAAAAAATTATTTTTGATTCAAGACGAAAAAATTGAAATATGAAATTTACTAGTTCAATAAACATTAAGATATAGGTTGACAGATTTACTAGTCGAAAATATCACAGACAAAAACCGGATTCAAATAAATTTCACTTTTTATTGCCATCAATATGGTAAAATTTTTATTAAAACTAGAAAATAGTAGTGTCAGTTTACGTAAACAATAATATTGATTTAAAATGTGACAGTGATAGCAGTAAACTTTTAAAATATTGTAGAATCACAAAAAAATTATTTCCGAAAAAAATAACATTGTCATAATGTTAATATTTTGCTAGATTTATAACAAACTGATAATATTTAAATAATATCAAAATGTAGAATAATATAATGGCGGGTTTTCTAGGACAATACATTTTTTTTTCAATATTTTGTTTCTGAAGATAAATGCCCATATTCCCGTATGCAAAATTGCTTGTATTTTTCACTTTAAAATACTTTTTTACTTCTACCTCTAATTAAATATGAATATAATTTCTATTTTTGATGTATTTTTTTTAAGTTTAAGCTTAAAAATACAAACAAAAATTCGTACGATCAAGGTTATTGTTTGTAAACAAAAGCAATTCTTAGAGAAATATTAATAACAAACCGAAATTACAATATGTGTATGTATTCATTCAACTAATCTGATAACGATACCAATATAATAACATTATTCATGATTCTAATATTGTATATTTTTATTTTATATTTTATCTATTAAAAAAACTAGATCAATATTTTATCGTATAAACTATATAATTCAACATCGAATTTATTATTAAAACTCTAAAAATAACTGAACATACACTATACGGAATATACAAGTACTATAAAACATTTTTATCTCTACTAAAATATATGAACAAAAATCAATGATTCAATAATGCCAAAGCAACAAATTTAAATTTAATTTATGGAACGTGCATGTGGTATAAATGTTTGGCACCTTATAAAATGTGTCCACACCACATACATGCACCCGTGAATATATGGATACTAGTGTTAGTTTTTAACACACACACACACACACACATACATACAGCAACACATATACTATCATTCATCGTTGTGTGTCGTTTGTGTCGTGTGTTTTACCACAAAACGTGTTGGCCATTTGCGGTGCGCGCGTGATGTAAACGGGGTGCCATATTCGTTTTATTGCGTCTGAACTACGCTGTGCATTTATTTCATACACATACCGTATAATAATACAACCCCCCCCCCACCCCCACCCCGCCGACATTGTTTATGTGCGTGAGTTTATCATCAATAGATAAATAGAAAAATTTGAATATTTATGTTCGGGGATAATGCGGCTAAATTGGAAACTAGTATACGTATATGAAAGAGATCATTTTGTGTCGAGATAATTTTGTTAATAGAATATTTATCTGGATTTTAGATAGTGCGTTACGTTATTACTGTGGATCAGGCAATACCTAAAACAAATTATTACAAAAAATAATGTGTATACAATGCCATATGCATTTATTAAAATCATATTCGGATATTGTTATCACTTTCGCAGAGACTGGGCCGGATGTAAAAGAAAAGATATAGTAAATATCGCTTATAGTAGTCATGAATTTGGTTTTTGTCCCGTGCAATTTGCTTGCATACATTTTTCTGTTTGTATACTCAAGCTTGAGGAGTATCAGACCTCTTTTCTCTCTGATTTAAGTTAACAACCTACAGGCTGGTTGTCAGCAGTATTCGTTATTTATTACATATGTATAAATATAAAATAATTGAATTTAAAGTAAATTTTTAAAGAAATTGCTCGAATTACAAATTCCCCGAATATATTTTAAATTGTTAAAAAAATTAAAGTTAAGAAACAAAAATCAAAAATAAAAACAATAAGACTTCGATTTAAAATCGGTTTTAACTAATACCGATTTTAAAACAACGTAACTGTCATAAGTGCAGAACTACACAAATTAACTAAAACACCCAAAAATTAATAAATAATTTAATTTCTACCAAAAATCTTGTTTTATTTCTAAAATTAGAGACATTCTTAATATATCAAAATACTATTAATATATCAAGACATTTGAAGTTAAATTCCATAAATAATTTAAAATTAATTTTGGTTAAAAATTGTTACAGAAATTAAAATTTTTACCAACGCTGTTTTTGAATGTTAACTAAAAATATTAAGTTTGCTATATTCCAAGGCAAAAGATTACATATAATCTTAATATATAAAAACGAAACAAGAATCTATTTATCTGTCTGTTTCTAAATTTGCGATGGTTTTAAACTATATTTTAGTTTGTTTAATAATAATAATCAAATAAATTGCATAGCATTATCGCACACTTAATATTTTAGGTAATTATTTGTGGATAACTTCATGCACTTAAAGTTAATATTAATTTAGTGTTAAATGGTCTTATTATCTTTAAATAATGTAAAGCTGTAAAATTTAGCATTAGCTTTATATGCCTGTATTAGTTTTTTGTGTGTGTTTAAAATTTATATCTTCGTTAAATAACAGCATTATGCACTACGGTGTGTAATAAATAATAACGCAATAACTTTAGCTAGCACATTTACAACATCAAGAAATTATTTCTCAGTGGTTTTATTGTGAATGTTAATTGTAGTATAAAATTAAAAATAATTGACTAGTGAAATAAAAAAAAATTAATTTTAAAATAAATAAAAAACTGATATTATTGATTAGACCATATAAATACCATGTGATTTCAAAATGTGTAACAAAACTTGAAGATTTTAATAATTATAAAGAAAAAGAAATAAAATAAATTGTTATTATGTTAATATCATCCAGTTATTATTATACGAAAACTTTAAATACTTTAAATTAAACAGAAAAAAATATTTATTTTATTTCAAATTTGATATAAAATAAAAACTCCGGGCGTAATATAGCGTAGCAGTAAATTTCTATTTCGGAATCGTATTAAAGTCGTAAGTTTGGAAAGCATCGTGTACGAATCTAGTGGGATAGATCAAATCTATAATAGGAGTTCGGTTAAACTACAAATATAAAGACAAATGTATCGAACGCGAATACGAACGTGAGCATTGGACACACAACGAGTACAGCACGTTTCGTTTAACCACATACGACAATAGTTTCATTCCTTTCACCTCTTCTAACCTCTCTTTCTCTCTCTCTCTCTCTTACGACCTCTAAAAATATAACAATTAGTATAGTTTGTTCCAGGCCCAAATAAATTTTATATTTAAAATTTAACACAAATTTTCTAGTACTTTAAAAATAAAATTTAAAACATGTGAAAGGAATTATCGATAGTATTTTTAAAATAAAATATATGCAAATGTATGAGCTTTATATTTTGAAATTAGTATAAGTCCAAATTAATAACCAAAATTCTAAAATAACCAAAATATATTAACGTTTATGTCAATAAAAATGTAGATAAGTATATTTAAAACATTGTAAAATGAAATGAAAATCTTTTAATGTCTCAAAATAAGAAAACTGGGTAAAAAAACTTTCAAAACTTATTATATTAAAATAATTGACGTTTCGACGTACGCAACGTACATCTTCATCAGGGAAAATGATACAAATGACATTTACAAAACTACAATCCAAAGCCGTATTATTGCATTTATCTTTTTATAAGCTAATTTTTTTTGTCAAAACATTTTAGTATTAAACAAACTTTACACTAGTATGCACGAAGAATAACCAACCACCTGCATATAAATATATATGAAAAAACATATCCAAAAGCAACACAGAGAGAAAAGCAAAGTAAAGCGGAGCGCAAAGGAAGGAAAAGAGAAACGGAACGGAACAATTGGCGAACGCGGCGGCCGCGTGATATTTTCAATACGTGAATGTTTTTAAAAACGTCATAAAACTTCTATTAGCTTTATTAAGCGAGCGAGTTTTACGAGGCAATTGGCTGCACTCGGCGGTCCGCCGTCTCTTTACGAGCCACTATATCGAATGTGGCTGGCTCTCAGTTCGGTTCGGCTTCGGCCCTGCCTGCAGGCACATACGCTTGCAACCAGCACACCGCATAGCAACTGTTCCATTGCTATTCCTGCCCTCCCCCAAACAAAAGCGAAGCGCACTAAAACAGTATTGTGCGAATTCGGTTGTTCGCCGTGGAGCGCTACGGAACGCTAAACTATATACTCTACATATATAGCTATGTGTTTGTGTATAGATGTTTTACTTTGCTTGAAGCAGGATCATTTGTGCTCGGGACCAAAGAGTTTGGACGCATCTATATGTAGCGTATTCTAGTCGGCAACCGGAAAACCAACTATGGGAATGATGGTTATTTAACTATACCAAGATTGCAGCAACTGCTTGCAAAATTGATCGTATAAATAGATTCTATTGATATTTCAATCAATTTGGACAAATTTTAACGTAGTATATGGTAAATTTTATTTAGAAAAATACAAATAATTGTAATTTTCTAAATAAATATGAAAGTTTCTAATGAAAAAAAAAATGCTTTTATATTCTACAAGCAATTAGAGCTAAATTTGCTAAAATGCATTCAAATAACTTATTTTAATATAATTCTAATTTAACATGTAAAAATATATTATAATTATTGTATTTTGCTATTAAGTACAATATACATATTTATTTTGCCTTTATTGGCAGCTGTGTTTTGCAAAGTCAACTAATACACATTGTGCGTTAATTCTATTATGTTTAAGACTAAACTAAGTACGAAAGATAGGATAATAGCAAAATAATTACATTCCAATTCGAATATTTTCCTAATATTTCAAATTTTTTGCTTAACTTTTTGTCTTCCACTGAAAAATATACAAGTTTAAAAGCAACATACATATCAATATAATAAATATGAAAAATGATTTTAAAATGTTAATGTTGTTTTCAATGTAACCAGTAAATAATAGAATGACATAAATATACAAAAAAATGTACATTTTGTAAAAATATTAGTTTTCGTCGATTTTTGTAAAATAAATATAGAAATATACGTATAGTATATACCGCCAATACGGGTAATGTAATTAAATGTAACTCATTTAATATTTATTGACAAGCCAATTCAGAAGCAATTCGTTCCTTCCGCAGTTCAAAATTATTGCAGAGTATAAAGGAAAATTTATGTTGTTACGTTGTAGCAATGTTGTCGATTATCTATTTTATTTTGTCAAAAAGATATAATAATTTTGTAATGAATAAAATGAATAGAGTGTAGATTATATATTTTTTCGTAATTTGGACGACTACTTTCGAATATCGATTATTTTTCAGTTGCAGTAGAAAACCTTTTAAATTATCACAAAATATGTTAAATGATATTGAACACTTTGCCAAACAAGCAGTGCGTAATTCTATCTTCTTTATCTTCAATTGTGTCGATTGTTTGCGTTATTCGAGTCACGGGACAGCGACGATAGTCCCAGTCCCAGTCTAAATCTATTGGGCCCATTGGGGTATCGAATACCGTCGGCGACGCATTTAATTTGGGCCGCGCGTTAGAATTTGTCGTTGTGTGCTGGCGTCCGCAACACACCAATACCATTGACTCTACGCTACCATTTTCTGGCATTAATTTATCTGGCAGCTTTGTGTCCCGGATATCGGAAATAAGCGGTTGGATCGACCAGCACCGAAATATGGCCGCCTTTAAACGCGGAATTTTAAATTAAATGCTTCTAGTTTTCCAGCAAGACAATTGGAAAATTTAAACGAACAATAAACTGGTATATAAAATAAATATTTATACATTTATGAAATAATACTAACAATGTATTAAGTTATGTTTGTTCATATATATTCAATACATATTTCGAAATCAAAATAATAAAAAATATATATTTATAGTCCGTTTTTTTAACTAGGAGGAATTTTACTATAAGAAAACATCGGAAAAAAATCTGCAGAAAATTTTTACGGCAAGTTTAGTTTTAAATATAATATACATAAACCATATAAAAACAAAATTGTTTAAGCTTTAATATTTTGATACGTAAAATAGTCTTGTATTTTTAATATAGCATTCATTAAATTTCATTAAATATCAAATCTAGTAAATGTCACATTTTACCAAATGCGATTTTTTTACCAAATAAGATTTTATTTGTTACATTTTAAATATTTCTCTTGTGGTTGTGATATATTACGTGTTACATATTAGATTACATAATTATGTAAGTAGCATTTAAATACATTCAATAAAATTTTACCAAAATTTCAACACGTCCATATAAATATTTAACCCTAATACTTAAATTAATAACACTTCGTTAACATAAGTAATCAAACACACACAAAAAACTATGTTATGTCATGAATACGAGTGGGTATGTGTGTGTATACCTAGTTGCCTAGTTTGATACATCTATTGACACAGACCGAAAAGTTGTTCCTGTAAATGATTTTGACGGCAAGTTATAATAACCGCCTGCGCCTTTACTGTTGAACTTTGCGTCTGCCATCGCCTCATTGTTTAGTTTTCATTCTGGCCGCCACCGTCGCCGCCTCTGCCGTGCGGTGCGTAGCTGATACAGCTCAAGCTTAGATTCAGAGGCTCTTTGAGAAGAAGACCTGCGGCAAGGTTTCCGCACTTTACTAGTGACACACGCACACACACACACACTATATACATATAACCTCTATACAAAAGCAGCCCTCTCTCTATGATCCCAAGCTGCTGCTGCTGCTGCTATACCATCCCTTTGAGACCGGGCCAGCTGAAACGACATCCCCGAGTTTCTAATAAGCAGAGCCATGTGCTTGCCTGCTACCTTTACCATTCTGTACCATATATGGGTTGTGTGTTAGCCACATAGGCTTATATATATACCTACGTTGGATAGCAATCAAGGAGTATTCATAAGCTTTTCCTTACATATACCTTATGCTGCAACACGATTTTCTATGTCGCTATCTCGTCCTATCTTATAGATCTGTGCGTGTGCGCATTATTTGTTTCTCCTCTTTGCGAAAGTTGAGATGTGGTTGAATTTGTTTGAATGTATTTGTTATACGGGTTGGAGTGTGTATAAGATGGATTGAGTACCCAAACTTTTGAGGTTATTGTTATAAATTTTACTATTGTAAAAGCTTATAAACTTTAATAAAGTGCTGTATTTATTTTAAATATATTTTTATTAATGGGTTTATTCAGTTTCTAATGAGTATGACATTTACCTGCAGAAAACAATTATTCAAGTTCAAATATATTATAAAAACTAAAATTATTATAAAATACCTTTTATATTCATTAATATTAACTGAAATATCATGAAATAAATTTAAATGATTTTATATGTTTGGTTGTTTATATGTTTATTGAATTATTATAAAAAATAAGTCTTAATCTCTATGTAAACTATTCCTAATTTAAATTTATTTATTTCCTTAGCATATGTTTTTATTTATTTTTAGTTTCGTTTCGAACGCTTAAAGAAAAAACGTATATGTCACTCGGAATAGAAAGCTCTTTTTGTGTTTCGCTCAGATTGCTTGGCCCCAACTACATATATCTGGCCTCAACTCGCGTTCTACTCCTCGTAATATAATATACTATTTTTTTTCTGATAATTATGTTCAATTATATATGCGATTTTTGATAAGTAATATTATTCATACTAATAATTACTCAATATTCGATAATATAATATGAGCCCACACTGTAAAATTTTTTATACATATTTATCTAATTTTACATAACTATTAACAGTAAAATAGCAGAATTTTGTAATTTTTACTGAGATAATTGACGTAATATTACAATTTTTCTGTAAAAATACATTTATAAAATATGTAAATTTATATAAATTTTTTACAGTGCAATGTTTCTCAATAAAAGAATCAAATTGAATATACAGAAAAAATAATCATTAACAGAAAAATTCGATAACATTTAAATTAACGTTTAATTACAACGAAAAAAATCATTTAAATAAAATTATATTTGGCACTGCTTAAAGGCATGCGGAAAGACAGCAACATCAAAGAAAAAGAGAAACATTCCTCCGAAAAAAAAAGAAAAAAACAGCGTTCGAGTCGACGTGTTTTAATTAAAAGGTTTCCAAGCGAATATTCTGTGCTAATCTGTGTCATGCCCAGCTCTTCCATCACATTACATAAAACAGAACCGTAGAGGGACGACGCGGCGACGCCGGGAAGAGAAAACGAGGAAAACCACGGTGGAATTTACATCGGTAGGCAATTACGAAACGGGCGTGATTCGACAGGACGGATGTTTTTTGCCTCGCTGCATCGTATTACGTCATTTCTTCCTCATCTCTTCCATAAGTCTTTTAGCATTTTGCAATTCAGTGCCATCGTCAGCTTCCATGCTGTCATATCCGTTAATGATGCTATCGAAGTATGGTCATGGTTATATATCCGAAGGGTTTACACCATTTATTGCTTCGACCCCGTGTGGTTAATGTTGTCGTTGCTTCAATGAACACTCGAAGAGAGCCCAGCCAAACAACCAAACAGCTAACGCGTTTTAAACTCTCTCCCCTTCTCTGTCTTTTTCGTTCACGCGCAACTTGGGTAGTATAGTGGTGTTGTATTGCTATTTAACGTCAAAAGCATTCAAGGAAAATTTAAAGTTTCATTAAACCAAGTGGAATGGAATCTATATAAACATAAGAGGTACTTTTCTTGATATTTAATGCGGGGGTTGTTATGTTTTTCGTCAATTGTTTAGAAACAATTTCACATTGTTTTTTTTTTGTATATGTGTGTTTGCATTCACGTATCAGTAGTTGAAATAGTACTACGAAAATATTTTTGAACGTCAATTTTCAATATAAATGTATAATCGGCCTGATTCTCTAACGAAGTTGCTAAGTTTTAGCAACGTTGCTAACAACATTAGCCAATAATATTAGCTGACACTAAATAAAAAAATAAAATGAGAACTGTTATATTTGTTTCTATTGGTTATAGTTGTTAGCAACGTTGCTAAAACTTAACAACATCGTTAGAGAATTAGGCCGAATATCAGATAGGAAAAATATTTTTTAAATTGTCCCTATGTCTATACTGAAATGCCTTTTGAAATAAAATTATTATTATTACTGTAATTCGCTCGGTATATAATTTAGAATGAGGCTATTTATACATACTGTATGTAACCTAACCTAACCTAAATAGCTAATTGCGTAAACATACTGTATGTATAAATAGCCACTTTCTATAATTTAAGCCAATATATATTAATCTATCGATTCTCTGCTTTTTAAAGAATGTTAATGTATTGTTTAGATTTCGAGTTATTAGAGGTGGTAGTTTTAAGGGTAACACCCTGTATATTAAAATACCTATCTTGCAAGATTATCTCACGTAAGTTTGATACAATATCTATCCCAAGTTGAAATCCGTAGTTTATGACATCCCATGTTGATATTATTACATGCATATCTGCAATTGAATTGGCAAACGTTTCATATACATATCTGCCTGAAGTGACTACTACTATTACATCATAGAGACTACTGATTCAATAGTAAGCAGTAGTAAAACCTATCTCCTGTCGTCTTCTATTCTATAGTTTATAACCATCCCAGTGCATTCATCTTTTGATGTAGTAGCTAGGCGCTCTATCTATTCTACACAATTCAACACTATAAAGTAGAACCATCGTAACGATAGATCTCGTCTATACGATAAATTTCATTCTATTAGTTTTATTTATTCTATCACCCTCTGTAGTTTAGTCGATTATCCGAAACTGGGGAATATATATATATATATATATATATATATATATATATATATATATATATATATATATATACATAGAGTCGTACAAGTGCGCAACCGCACACGTACAAAATATACAACACGCGGGAATTGATCAGCAGGAGAAGCAGAAACTCGATATATGTAACACGAGAAAATCTATTTACTATTTATATATAGTTATTATTTATAAGTTACATTTGTTTGTTTGTTATTTGAAGATGAAGATTTATAGAATTGTTGAATTTTAATAAAATTCAAACAAAACTTTAACGTAAAGTCTTTTAATTTTAATTATCTCTGTTTAACACTAAACCTACCGACATTTCATCTATACCTAATAATATCATAAGCGGTCAAATGATCGCTTCAAAAAAGTATGTATCTTAATATAAAAGGAGATTTTAGGCAATTGGATAGTAAACAAAATATTATTATTTAGTTGTGAATATTGAAAAATGAGTTGTATTTATATTATAGGAAAATTCAATAAGTTACATGCTGATACAGTAGGGATCTCATCCGTTCCGTTTTGACCGGGACAGTCCCGTTTTTATGGATACTGTCCCAGTGTCCTCACAGAATGCACCGGAACATAAAAATGTCCCGTTTTACATAAAATACTAATATTGTTCGTGAATAAACCTAATATTTTGGTAAATTCATTTAGATTATGTCTTTCTATTATTTTCAGTGCAACAATTAGTTTGAAACTTTATTAATGTAAATGTATTTTCAACGTTAAGTTTATTTAAATGTTTTATTTATTAAAATTAAAATAAAAATACACACCCAAGAAAAAAAAAAATTTTTAAATCAAATCTGAAGTGTCCCTTTTTTACATTTCATAATTATGGGATCCCTATGATATAGTAACGTTGTATAAAAGAAATTCTAAACGAAATTTCAATAGCTGTCATTTGACAGTCCGTTGGTAGATTTAGTGTTAATTTCAATATAATGCCAAATTTTTTAATTTTTTACAATCTCATGTTAGCGATAGCTGTAATTTCATGAGGTCAACCTACTCCTTCTTCAATGTCCGAACAATGATACAAGAACAATAAACGAATATTCGAATATTACGATCACGTAAATCTTTCTATTCGTTGATAAATATAACAGCATCAGCTGATCAGAGAAATATACACAACCAACCCAAAATCCTCACACCATCAAATACATGCTTGTCGATACAACCCGAACCTACCAATTTGGTCCCTTGTCTCCTACCCTTCTCTGTAACTATCCCGCGCTCCGAACACGATGTATATATAACCTAACCTAACAGCCAGCCAGCTATGGCACATGAATTACGCCGGCAGTTATGTGCGATTATGACCGCAACGCGCAACCTGCACCAGAGCCATGATTCATCGTTTGGCCCGTCGCTCCTCTAACAACACAGTTCCGAGCGCTCGACGCTGCCACCCGATATTGCGTTTAATCGAAAACAGGCCCTCGGTGCGGCGTGGTGGCGGTAACGGCAGGCGGCGGCGGCGCGTTGGTATTTATTATTGGGATGAACACGTATCGGAGGCTGCCCTTATCTGCCGACAACACCACTACCATTATATCGTCAGAGCGGTGTGTGTGTGTGTGTGTGTGTGTGTGTGTGTGTGTGTGTGTGTGTGTGTGTGTGTGTGTGTACTAGGTCGCACTTCGCTTATTCCGATAGTGAAATGGGTGATATGTTACCCGAAAAATACTTTTTCAGTTTTTCGGTATTGTTTCATTTAATGCGTCATTTATTTATAGTAGTGATAGATATTGATATGTATGACAATAAATGTAATTACATAAAATTATAATGCGTACTGTCATTGTCAAAATGCGGTAGTTTTAAATTGTTATCAAAGTTACAATCTTCTATAAAAATATTAAACCATATTGCATTTTGACAAATCAGTTATTTAACGTTATCTGACTTGACACTAATTTATAATTTCATTTCAATAGAATTAATAATTTCTTAGTTTATTATCCTCTAGTATCTCTTCAAAATAACAACGAACGAATTTAAAACTCAACTTTCCTCTACCAAACTACTAGCTAGGTGTAAACAGTTACCCTACCAAAACTAGTAGAGTAGAGTGATATATATATATATATATATATATATATATATATTATATCAGTACTTGTTTACACTATATAAATTGTACCGAAAATGGCTAGACGATTTGACTGGATACATAGAGCAATGGGCAATAGGCAATGGTCAGTTTTACGATGTGTAATATCGATACTGAATGCTTGCTTCTCCAAAATGTATGTAAGGAAATATAGTGAAGAGATGGGGAAACTATTGCAATAAATTGTTTGTTAAGGGTTTTCGCCTTGCTACAGGCTTTACGAGTTGAATTCTTAAAATATTACTCGACGTTGTATTATATATCATACCAATTTCCGTTTTGCATAACATGTCAACTAGTCGGGCTATAAATACTAACATATTTTAATATATTTCAATAACAATATTGAATAATAAAAATCTGAATATATAAGCAATTCTATAAATTAAAATTTTCGGGCAGTGACAAAATTTATATCAAGATAGTTGACAATTTAATTGCCTAGTTAATTTATATAGATTAATATATATATATAATAAAATTTTTATTTAAATGAGATTCCAAAGCCAATTAGGAATTTTTAATAATTGACTTACGTCTCTACATACTAACTGCTTTTAATCCTTCCGTTGAACGATGAAAACAAATTACGTGTTTCGTGGCTTGATTCAACCGAACTAGCTTGTTGCTTTCAACTTGCTACGTTTATGCATAGTTTTCCAACGTTTAAAAAATTATAACTGTCAATCAATATAAAAAAAATGGTAAGTGTACTTTTATTTTTTTTCCCATATCTGACAATCCTAAACTCATATCCTAGCAACGAAACAAAAACTAAATAATGTTTGGTTTTTTTTCTAAACGTCAAAGCCGTCAAAGTTTCGAGATTTTGTGCGATTTTGTAAGGTGTAAATTTTTACAGGGTATCATGTAACCGTAGTAAATGACTCATAGCTTTGGAATCCTATTTGAATAAAAATTTCACTATAGATCTAATTTCTGCAATTATAAAGCATATGAAATAAATATTATTTATTAATTTAAATGCAGAATTTTATGCTCTACAGCAATTATTTAGAGAATAATGTACACGGAAAACGTATTTTTCCTTACCAATTAGTGGTTTAATTATGTAAGATTTTTTATTTATTCTAGTTTCATAAACTTTCAATAAATTACTCAAGTCAAACCTATGCAATTCAATATCACATTCTTCTAATTTTCAATAAATCTCCGATAAACCAATCACGAATGAATAGAGTGTGACAATATTGAGAAAATGCGTCAGGCTGTCCAGCGCATCAACGACAAACACGTTACAGCCGGAACGATATCCGACCAGAGAGACAGAGAAGCGAGTCAAAAAGGAATCGAAGCTTATAGTGATGAAAATGCAGTCGTTAGGCGGTGTGTGTGTGCGCTACGCTTTGGGAACTTTGACGAATCGGTTGCCGCGTGATTACTCCCTTTGATGCGCGCGTAGAATAGTACCGGATCAGAATTGGAAATGGGGAACGAGACAGCCGAGAGCCGGACAGGTCATTCAAGGGATGTTAACCGGGCTGGCTCCGATGCGAAGTTTCTCGTCTGGTTAGCTTTATGCGTCACATATATTACCAGATCTGTATTATGTATGTACGTAATAACCAAATACAATAAGCAGTTCAATATTATCTTGGATACGAGTATCATTTAATATTTTTGTGATATGAAAAAACAAGTTTTTTGATGTATGGTAGTGAATGTTGGGTTTGGTTGCAAAAGCATAAACGGAAATTGACTGCTGTGGAAATGAGATTTTTACGTTGGGTATGTGGTGTAAATAGGAGAGATCGGGTACGAAATAGATTAGTGTATGATGAGTGTGAAATTAAAAAAAAATGTTGTAGCAAAAGTTGCCGTGTTAGTCAGTTAAGATGGTTCGGACATGTTGAGCGAATGTCTAATGAACGTTTGGTTAAAAAGATTTATTTGAATGATTTTGATGGTATACGTTTGCGTGGACGTCCGATGAGTAGTTGGAGTGGTATGATTGAGAGTGTTTTGCGTGAGCGAAAGTTTCCAAGTAGTAGGAATAAAAGAGCATGTATGAGAGGAATTATGAATGTGGATGAAGCGAAAGTTGCTTGTTTGGATAGGAATGTTTGGAGGCGACTGATTTCGGAATGATGAAAGAGTTTGTGCCACACCCTTTTGGGTACATGGCGTGATTGTGTATGTATGTACGTATTTTTATACATAATAGTGTAACAAGACAGTTCTGGGCCATGTGGTTATTGTGATCTGTATTTCTAAAATTTAAGTAATTTTGTATCTGTTAGTGACAGATTTATATATTAGGGTTCACGGCAAGCCACTTGGCCACTTCAAGATATTTCTTTGAAATATTTTGAAGTATTTTAGATTTTTGTTCTTATTTGAAAAGTTAAAATTTTAGTTTTTTTGAGAAAAGAATGTTTTTCTCTCGGGTGCAATCAGTTCAGTTCACGTTCGCCCCCGCTTAAGTTAAGTTCGCTTTTAAGTCCGCTTAGAGTGTCAGAGACCTCTAGAATTGCTTTAGTTGTTAGAATTTGTTAGTTTTAATTTAGTAATTACATTCGCTTTAGTTTATATTTGTACTTTATATATTTCATGTTGTGTTTTTGTATATTTCTTAATTTATGTCGTTAGTATTTAATAAAACATTAAATTAATAATTGTTGATCATTACTTTACGCACGCTCCTGTAAAGTTAATAAATATATGCAAACCGCTTACTCGTGTTACAATAGAGTAGATTATAAACGTTTGAAAACGTATCGTTATATATCTTGTTTTTAATTCAAAAAAATATTTTTTTTGCATTAATATTTTTTGCTTATAAGTACTGGTAAATAAAAAATAAATGATAATTGTCATTTTTTAAACTTATCTTCAAAATTATACATACAGCTCCACCAAGCAAACAAGTCCATCGGAAAATATGCCAACTAATTTTAAAAATTCGTGGCGGTAAAAGTTTAAGCCAATGAAAACAATTTCTGCCGGCGTTGTACATTCCGTAACAAAAGTAAAAGTAGCTAGCAAACTGACAGATTATCGCGTGTTTGTTTTTCTTAATTTTCTCTGCTTTTGCTCATCTTTATAAAAAAAATCAGTCATTTTTAAGACTATTCTTATCAATCTTATTTGAAATAAGGTAGGCATATATTTTATAGATAATTTAAAGTATTTTTAAAATGAAATTATCGCATAACCTCAAACTATATATTTTATGTATTTATTTATATAATCCATTTCTAGTGACGACGATAGTGTTTAATTAGTTTTAAATATACAATTTTTTTTAATTTATAAAAATTTGTAATTTATAAGAATGTAGGTAAATAAGAAAAAATAATAAAAATACACGTTTAAATTTACCGCCAAACTACTATTGACATTGAATGTACCTCTAGAATACAGAGACAACAAACCACGCCTACCCAAGAGACTTGTTTGCTTGGCTTGACTGTACATACACAATCACGCCATGTACCCAACAGAGTGTGGCACAAAGTCTTTTCATCATTCCGTAATCAGTCTTCTCCAAACATTCACTGTTTGAATATAAAAATAAAAAAGAAAAATTTAATTATATAATCCTGATAGATAATAAATAAAAGCCAAATTACTTTTACAAATAAATGTTGATATTTAAATTGAAATTATTGCATTAGTAAATTCGAAATTCCATTTGAATAATACGTATTATAAAAACAGTAGTAAACCATGTAGTTTTTGATGATCAAACAGAATGGATGCAATCATCAAATATAATAAAACACGATCGGACGGACCACTACTAACCACACACGTCGCAAAACCCATTATTGCCGGCGCCGCCACTGCATTTATCTATTGAAAAATGTCCCGGTTATCAATTTCTCCCCTGCACACAATGCACGACGTGAAAATGTCCATAAATGTTGATGTAGTGCCCGAAATTATTCTTGCTTTTATTTGGTTATGAGACTCGTGCGACAGTTACTCTTCAAAATGCGGAAACAGGAAATAACGCTTGTGGGGTAAATGCGGACGATAGAAAAGGGACGAGTCGAGTTCAAATCGTTGTTCAAAATAGAATTTTTGTTTGACTGATAGACTTGATTTCACTTTTATGCACAAGGCAATAAATAAAAAATAACTTTTCGACGTCAGGCTTACAAAAAAATGAAATTTATAGCAAAGCCCGAATAAAGGAAATGGTGATAATTTATAAAATAAATTAATATACATTTAGATTTTCAAAAAAAAAAAAGATACTTGAAAAACATTGATACAAAATAATATTATACATATAATTTTTATTTAGTATTTTTGTTTTATTTATACAGTGCTAGTCTGTAACTTGGAATAAATTCAGTAAATTAGAGATCTATTTTTATTTTGAAAAATACTCGGACACGTCGATTTGTATTTTAAGTTGAGGCATTTTTCATAAAAAAAAAATTGTATACAGTTAAAACTGAACGTTTATGTTTTAACGGCATATTTTTTTTTAAATAAATATTGTATTTTCCAAATCACTAAATAGAAAAATAAGTAAAAATAATAAAATAATGCTGAATAAAAACTTCACTGTTTTCATAACAGAATCGTGACAACAAATAAATTATTCAGAATGTTGACCTGCGTTACCTTTCATGAAATATTCTCTAAGTTTTACTAGCGTAATTTGGCAACAATAGGCAAGCAATAATACACTAAAAAAAGAACGTAAAGAGTTTCTACAGATTTGTTTTGTTGCACACCCCTAATTCGTCACTGACAACGGATATAAATTATGATGGCCATGCCGACTTATTTTATAGTATAACTTTCATCATAACTGAAAAGATTTCATTGGCTAAGTTTGCGATTTCTTTTTATATATTTTGCTCCACTAAATAGCTAATTAAACTTTCAAAAAACAGAAATAAAAACTTGGTCGATGATTGCACAGTCAACGCTTCATAAACATGTTTTTTCCCGAATTCTTTCATATATTTTCATTAAATTTTATTGTATTTTTACTTCTTGGTATAAATATGTAAAAATAACTGATGTAAGTCAACTAAAATGATTGGGCCATCTTGAATGAATGTATAATATTGAAAATATTAGGCAGTCCAGAATGACGTCACACCATAATTCAATAATGGTTGCCTGATGGCAACATTGGTATATGTTTATATGACAGATGTATGCATTTTACTTGATTTCGTGTATATTGTACAGTTTTATTAAAAAATATGAATATATTTTCCAGAAAGTAAGTTTAATTTTTATTGTATGCATTTAAATTTTTACATATCATTTAATTTTTTTATTACTACTATTTTACTATTTTACTATTTTTCATAAATTAAACTAATAACCAAGTAATATATTAAAAATAATTCGCAAAAAAATTGTGTTATACTATATGTCCTATATGTCAATATTGGAATATGTTCATCAGGCAACCATATTATATGACGTATGATCACGTGTTCTGGACTACCTAATACGTTTGCATGAACAAAAGTAGAGTCCTAAGCGATAGCAAAAAATTATTTTAATATTTAAACGAATAAAATTTAAGTAACACCATATTTGACATATACAAGTATAATTGTATATTTTGACATTAATAAAATGAATGTATATTTTATAATAAAAAATGAAAAATAAAAGATAATCGCCTAGAATGCATCATATTAATTTTACGTATTTAAACATAGAAAAAAATGTCAAATGAAATTATCGTCATTTTCAAGTAGGAAAAGGTTAAAAATATTAAGGTAAAATATAAAAACTAGAATGCATTTCTGACCTTTGATTTGAGTACGGAGTGATAGGCCTCCTCTACTTTTGCAAAATTGCCTCGACCCAGTCGTTTTCCCGTCAAGCGATAGCTGCCAACATTCACTAATTTCTTGTGTCCCGGCAAAGTCATTGTTTACTCACATACACCACATCAAATTTCTCTGCTAATTTCGATGTTACACCTCACTGAAAATAGTCACAAACACGAAAAATCACATGAAATAACCTCCATCATAAAAAATAATTGAGTTTCAATTCACCGTCAACGCCTGCTACCCGAACACTAATACGCATATACGTAAACAGATATAACAAAACTGTTTGTCATAGACGACTACCTGATATTACCTGCAACGTTGTTATTCATATATTAAATCTAATTAAGTTTTGTATTATAAAATAAATACGACTACATTAACATATTTTTCTTAATTAAATTAATTAAAAAAATCTTTTTATTATTTCGACTAAAACAATAATTTGATACATTATCAATAAAGTTATTATTAGTGATTACATAAAATAAATAAAATGGGTCCGGGTTCAAATTCCGCTTGGTGTATGGATATTTGTGATGTTTTTGTATCCTCCAAATTATGATCAACATCACTGTTAAACTCTATTTACATCATCATTAAATTACATCTGCGACAATTGGCATATCTTTGACTGATTGTAAATTTGAAACGGTTTTCAGTTATTCTACCTCCCAATAGGTATACTTACAAAATAAATAAATGTTATATAAGGTGTTTATGGTAACCATAATTGCCAGCTTTGTATTTGGACTCCGGTAAAATCAGATTAAATCAGGATTGTGAAATTTATCTATCCAAATTAATTATTTTCATATATAAATAAAGTATTTTAAAAATAAAATTATTAAATTTTGTAATAATCGTATTTGTATTTGTTTAAAATACCAACGTTTGGGCAATCACTATTTCTAATTTCAGAGCTAGTAATATTAAAAAAATACTTGTAAGATATACTTACAATCACAATTAGTGTTTCATAGTACAAATTACAATTAAAATACTACTTACTACCCCTGAAGAAAGCAACAGTGAATGCTAAAGCGTTATTGTCTAGACCAGTGATGGCGAACCTTTTGAGCTCGGTGTGTCAAAATTTTGAAATATCGTAACAAAATTTTCATGGCGTGTCACACATCACATCTGGTTTCAGAATTAAATTATTAATTATTATTAACGTAAGTAATAATATTATTATTAATAACCAACTCTGGCCGTTATGAGGGACAAATATTTGAATTATAAAATTTTTTATCTTTGAAGATGCGTGTCACCAAAAATGGTTTGCCATCACTGGTATAGACCAATACATATTTTCTGATATAATTTTACATATACTTATACATATTTTAAACCAGCCAACAATTTTCCAATTATTTTTTTCTAATTTATAAATATTATATTAAATTTATATTACACCATTATTATGGTAATGATATTTCAATTAACAATACACAAAAGTACATCATTATATATATCATATAGAAATGTCAAACCTAATAATATAATAATGAATACTATCAAAACGTTAATAGCATTAACCAATTCTCGTTAAAGTTTATGTTGTCGGAAACTCTACGAGATGTCGCAGTTAATTTTCTACAAGACGAAGACATATACCGTCGTTTTAATTGGTTGTATGTATACTAGTCTAAATTCAGTTGCGGTCTTGCTCGCTTTCTGCGTTGTTTCATCCCATCCATATTAGCTCTCTCTCCTCCAGCAAAACCAACAACATCAACAACAACACAGACATACTACAAATCTGTGATTACCCAGTTACAGCCAGAAGACATTCGACAGTTACGTAATGGATATAAATGTAGGCAATAATATGGATAATGCATCTTTGAAAACCATTAATGAAGTCGCGGGAAGAGTCCCATTTTATGGCTGAGTATAAATCTGCTTGCTCCGCTAGGCACCGATTACCATGGACACAGATGGTGGCGACGCCAAGAAAACGGAGCGCGTACGCTCAATTTACGAAGTCGACTGATAATTCTTTCCAAAATGCGTCTGGAAAATTTTTGGGCATTGTTTGCCCGTCTGATGTTCAATTACGCGTTTATTGTGTGCGTAAACTTGGGATTTATTAACAAAGTTAAATAGAATTTCGGTTGGTAGGAGTTAAAGATGTTTTCGAATACGATGTTTAAAATGTGTTTTAATGGTTGATTAGTATCTATATATTTGAAAAATTAATTTAAAGTTTAAATATTAACCAAATTCTTTTGAAACGTTTGCATAGAATTATATTGCACATAAAATAATATTTAATTCTGTAACTACAGCTATGGAAAATATATGCGATCTGTACTGAACTGTACTGAAACACGGGTAACATATACGAGTATAAACAATTTCGCATATTGTTTGCGGGAAACTAGAGTTTGTGCCACAAACTTATGAGTATATGATATGATTATGTATATGAATAATAAATGAATGTATATTACCAAATTGTTTGTTTTTAAAACAATATAAAATGTAGAAAGTTGAAAGGATTAAAATTTTAGATTGTTTTATAAACTGTCTGTCACTTCTGCATAATTTTAAACATTTTTCTGTATATACAGGGTGTTTGCAATCAAGGTATTTTATTTTTAAGGGGTGATACTACAGGTCAAAACAAGGCGATTAACGCCAAAACACCTTAGTAAAAGTTTTCTAATAAACGAGATATTCATTTTTGTTTAAGTAAAATGGTAGCATATGGTATAATTTTTATTATCCAGCTCACAAAAAAAATTATTCTTCATAATAGTTTTGGATTTGCTTGAAACGAATAAAAATGTAAAAATATTCCAGGTTTTAAATACAGGGTGACTCGGATTTGCTGATTTGTGTTTCAACTTTTAGGTAAAATACCCTTATTTAAAAAATTTGAATAATTTTATTTGAATATTATGTTTAGAATTACAATTTAAGTTTACATACAAAAATTTGTGCCGATCGTCGATTGTTAAAACACCTTAGCAAAAGTTTTCAAATAAACGAGATATTAGATACTTTATTTAAATATTTTTATTAATGACACAAATCAAGATAAGTATTTTATTTTTAATGTAAGCTTAAATTGTAATTTTAAACATAATATAATCCTATTAATCAAATAAGGGTATTTTACCTAAAAGTTGAAACACAAATCAGCAAATCCGAGTCATCCTGTATTTAAAACCTGGAATATTTTTACATTTTTATTCGTTTCAAGCAAATCCAAAACTATTATGAAGAATAATTTTTTTTGTGAGCTGGATAATAAAAATTATACCATATGCTACCATTTTACTTAAAAAAAAATGAATATCTCGTTTATTAGAAAACTTTTACTAAGGTGTTTTGGCGTTAATCGCCTTGTTTTGACCTGTAGTATCACCCCTTAAAAATAAAATACCTTGATTGCAAACACCCTGTATGTGTATGTATGCGAACATCGGTGTATAATTTACGTGTCAATTAAATTTAAAACTATTGCATAGAACATAGTTAACGAGTTAACTAAGCCACTAAATTGTCAACTGTTTTTGAAGCATCTCATTGATTGGTCAGTTAGCAAGTTTATGATATTGTTAACTTAAATGTATTTAACAATGTTTCATGCAACCGGCTTTTAAAATCATATGAATAATATTATAATAAAGTAAATACTAGTAATTTATATAAATTTAATATTCAGAGTAAGTTCTACGTCTTTTATTCAATTTTGGTTAAACGTTAAATTGAATTTTTTTAAAATACCGAAACATTTAGAAGGCAACTAACTTTCTGTTGACATAAATATAATTTATGTTATTTTAATAATTAATATTTAGTTCCATTTTCACAAAGATTTTAACGATTAAAATTATTAGTCAACATGTGTTTTTTTGTTTTTTTTTTTAATACTGAAACATTGAGGTAACAATATTAGGTTAAAATAAAAAGCCTTTAGGATTTAGTTCCGTATTAATTTGTATTAACTGTATGTACGTCATCATCATTTTTCTGATGATGATGTAAGTAGAATACGTGAAAACGTAAATTTTTAATTAAAATTAATACAGAACTAAATTTTAAAGCCTTTTTATTTTAATATAATGAATTTTGAAAGATTTTTAAATATGTTAACATTCTGTTAGTATAGTATTAAAATTACTACTATAATTTATATCACTTTAATCATTAATATTTATATTCATTATATTTCCACATAAGTATAATACATTTTAGAATTTTTCTATACAGATATATTCATTCGCAGTAAGACAAGCAAATAGAAAAGAAAAAAAAAAAACACAGTGCACTAGATTTATCGCGAATCATTAATTTAGCGGTGGTTTATCGATGTATACGGTGGCCGGATGGCACAGGCGTCCGGGAGACGTATAGAAGATTATGTACTCGGGCAAAGCGAGTATGCGAGTGCGAAACGTTGGCACAAATCCAACTCGGGGACAAAAAACCACTTTGGTTTTTCCAAACAAATACCGTACCACCACGGCGCTGCACATCATCAGTCAATGGTGATACGTTTGCTGGGGATGCTTACACTGATCTATCATACTAAGAAAAAGAGTGAGAAAGATAAAATATCGGATAGATGATTTTTAATTAAAATTGGGTCAATGAATGCAGTGGATTACCAGAGATTTTGACGCATTCTCGCTCTAGAACTAAATTTTTAGAAAAAGTTGCAAGTTGAAGTAATTTTTTTTTAGACTTAGATTAATTATATTATATTATTAAATTCAAAAATATAACAAATATTTACTATTTTCACACCATTTTCGTTTGATTTGTTCTTAAATGTAAACATATATAAATAATTATTTGATTGTTAATAAAAACATAGATACAATAGTTTGTTATGATCTGATTTGTCATGGTCCTGACTGTCTTTTACAAAGCTAATAACCTTACTTATGTAAATATTTCAATTCTCTTTCTAAATATATATATAAATCTATTTAATTGTTTCTTACCTTTTTATTTTTATAATAAATATGATTTTCTTTATTATTCACAACACTTTTCGTGCCATTTGCTTTATTTGGTATTCTTTACAAACTGTTTGACAATTACGTTTCTCTTTTGTTTATATGCGTCTTTATCGACGCATTAGTTAATAATTTAGTATTTTAAAAATCCGCTAGAGGGTGTTGGGGTATAATAAGTAAATAATTATATTTAAAATTATTTTTATATTTGTTTATTGTCTTATTTTTAACTATTTGTGTGCGTGTAAAGATTATTATAGAAAATAAAGAATTGTTTTTTAATATTTTATACTATTTTAGGTTTATTTATAAAAAACAGTTATTTACAATTAAAAAGCTACAGGATTGTCAGATCACTAGATGTTCATAAGTATAAATCATCCTAATAAATTAGCTTTGTACAATATGCATTAGAATTACTTCGTGACGTAAAATTTGAAGATACGATGATAAGCGCAAGACAGATTAATTAGAGATGAAATTGAAATCATCAAAGAAAAATAATAACATTAATTAGTGTGATTGAATTAAATAAAATTTGGTTCCTTTAATTAATAATTTATAATATTTTGTTACTTAGTTACTTGTTTTTATGTTGAGTTTATTTATTAAACAATATATAATGCAATTTTTTAATGAAATAACAGTTCAGCGCTTATAATAGCATAATTTTTTTCTATTTTTAAAGATATTATTTTTAAACAAAAACTACATGAAAAATAAAGAATTAGAAATATTTTCTATTTAATGAAATATTGACAATATTTAACCTAGCAAAATCAATAAAATTAAAATAATTTGCAGCCCTAGAATAAACTTTTCAATAATGTAATTTACAAAATATCTCATTTAGTAAAAAAAGTTTACGTAATTTTCTAATCTTGTTTTGACTAATATTTAACACCTATTGCACATATTATAGTCTATTACCAATCTAGAAAACTATAAATGTTAAATAGTTCTTGTTAAAGTTATTCTAGATCAAACGATAATCAATCTCGTATGCTAAACATAGTTTGAAAGGATCTTAAAGTACCATTTGTCACTGAAAAGTGGTCGCTAATCGCTACCGAATATACTTGTACAGTCGTCGAACACACTGGCCCCCGAACAAAATTTCGACATTCACGTCATTAATTTTCCGTATTTAAGTAATGAACAGAAGCCCCGCGCCCATCTATCTTTACTGGCCGACCGAATTCATAGTCAACTCTGTGTTGCCCGGGTGATGGGGGGAGGGGGGGGGGGGTCAGGTGAATAAACACAAGTGCGACGCATGAAAATGAAATTAACTGAATTGGTTCTTCCAAGTGAACTGGTTTGTTTTGTAGCACGAAAAAAAATATATGAGATTTCTCTGTAAATTATTCCCGACCGGTCCGAAACGGTCGATTCCGATTCGGCTGGCATCTGTGGTCGCTTCTATCGCTCGCGGCTTCAATGAGAATGTTCCCAATTGGTACGGTACGACTATTGTTCAATGCATGTTGGATTACTACAGAAGATAGAGTTGAAATATACAGTATGTTGCCAAATACGAAAGTTGGAAGAAAATTTAAAATCGTTCAATTTTTTTCAATATTTATTTTGTATCTAAAATAAATAGTTTATTATTTTATGATTATAAGAATCTCGTTGTCAGTGGCGATGCATGTCAAATGGGCGCGATTTCAGGTAGCGTTAATCCGCAATACCAAATAGGCGCGAATAACCGCTATAATCCCCATCAGTGCTCAGGTATAGACATAGTCTGTAAGTCAGGTATAAAATAGGAATTGGAAAAATTTACAATTAAAAATGTGTACATTCGCAAAAATAAACGCAGTTATTTAATATTATGTAATTATATAATCAATTCTAGTCAGTAACAAAAAACAAAATAAACATTGTGTAGCAACATACAAATAATATTGTAATTAAAAAAATTAACATTGTCGAAATAAAAAAAATATATTGCACAAACTAAAATTAGATCATGGTAGAAAAAATAAATATCATATATTGTATGATAATATAATCAAATCTTGACTATAGCAATTGCAAAAATAAAACATACAAATGATATAGAGATTATAAAGTAAAAATATGTAGGTAGCACAAACTAAAATAAGACCAGAAAAAATGCATTACAAACTAAATTAGAAATTATAATTCAATTATTTTGTAACCGGCGCATATTTGTAACATATTAGTTGTACAAAACTTATCCTGCTTAATATATAACTATTTGAAAAGAGACATGCGACTGAGGATTAGAAGGGTACCGCGCCTAAAAGACAGGGTTTTTGGTACCTGTCGCCCACCTTTCCTGTTGCAAGGGATTATAAGGGATCGCGCCTATTTGGTATGCAGCCGTCAGTGGAATAGTGCACTGTACAAAATTTATTTTGTTTAACATGTTTGGTGAATGTAATTTTCCATTAAAAATGTAATATTATGTAAATTATCACAGTAAAATTACAAAATGTTGTTATTTTTATTGATAAAACTTATGTAAAATTACATAAATTTAATATACATTTTTTACAGTGTGACAAGTACACCATCTTAATCTAAATTAAGATTTATTTTATTTTTCACTAGTAGAAAAGACGCCCAATTACATAATGCTATTTATTTATAGATATATGTCAAATATTGTTATATATATATATATATATATATATATATATATATATATATATATATATATATTAATTATAACGTGAAATGAATTGTTTAGATAATTCTTTAAAAAAAATAAATAAATATATTGTAATCTTATTTTTCAAATATAATTATCATTTTTAACTATTTTCTTATTCAATTTATTCTAAAATTTTATATTTTATTACATTAAAAAAATTATCAAAATTTTATGTCAAATCAAGACTATACGAAGAGTAACTCTTAAGAGGTACATATATTTAAAATTATTTATAAACGATATTTCTCATAATAATTTTCTAAAGTATGAACACATTAATGGCTTAACGAATATTTAATGAGTACTTCAATGACAGAAAATTTGGTAGCTTAGCAACACCTTCTCATTTTTGATACACTAATTTTTATTACATTATCTAACAGATCGGTGTTCGTTTAATATAACTGAAAATGACGGTTATTAATATAAAATTAATAATTAATTAAAATTCCTTTTCATTAAACGTAAATGAAAAATATGCATTGCGCTCTCGATCGATGGCCTCATCGCAATGATAATGAAGGAAGGTTTCAAATTTGTGCCCCGAAGGGATTAACAAATTTTTCATTTTACCTACGAAAATTTTACTCGCAAAATATTACCGTCAAGCCATCAAGATTATATTTTGACGAGTAATGAACGACTAATATGAGATCAGGACACTCAAGTGGAAATGCGCATCTTATGAATTATGTTGTAAAATGTATTTTTCTCCAGACATATTTTAATCATAAAATGATACGAAAATATTTATAAGATTTTTTACAAATATAAATTGTTATAAAAATATAAAAACTTTAAAATTAAATTCTATATATATATATATATATACATATATATATTATTTAAAAATCGACGTTTTGACATACACCACTTGTATATATTTATTGACAAGCAACTTCTATAGCATGTCTTGTAAATTGTGATTTATATACATTTGTAAATTAAGAATTTTGTTTTAAAAAAATTGTTTTTTAGATTTTGACATTATTTTTAATTACTTTAAATTAATTTTATAATTGTGTACCATACATTAAAATTTTAAGTCAGTCACTACTTACACATGTGTTTATTATTTTTATAGGTATAATTTTTTTCTATTTTTAAAGATATTATTTTTAAACAAAAACTACATGAAAGATAAAGAATTAGAAATATTTTCTATTTAATGAAATATTGACAATATTTAACCTAGCAAAATCAATAAAATTAAAATAATTTGCAGCCTTAGAATAAACTTTTCAATAATGTAATTTACAAATATCTCATTTAGTAAAAAATTTACGTAATTTTCTAATCTTGTTTTGATATAGGTACTTATAGGTACTTATAACATTATTACAACCTAAATTTTTCGTTAAACTCTGCAATAATTTTGATCTAAAACTGAACAAATTTGTTCCGAAAGCTTGTCAATAAATATTAAATGAGTTACATTTAATTACATTATCCGTATTGGCTTCCTTTTCCCGTAATTATACTTTTCGTTTAACTAAAATACCAGCCATAAATTCCTTATAATTATTGTTATTATATATTTATTTCGTTGTTTTTATCATTTTGAAAAGTATTTTGTTAAAAACAGATTTTTAAAGTTTGTAATTTACGAAAACACGACATTTTTCTTTTTCGTTCTAAATTAAATAATTGAAGAAAAAAAACTAGAGTATAATTTATTTGAAAATTTGACAAACTAAAAACTTTGCATATAAAATACTTCACGATAATCTAAACAAGTATAAAATTAATGAAACAATTAATTTTGGCATGCAATCCGAACGAAGTGTAGCATAAGATGAATTGGCCGCAGTGCATCGCAAAAATAATCCTCTATTTCCTTATATGCAACGACCATATCGTGGCATCGGGAGTAACAAAATCCGTATAATAATCCGTCAAATCCACGAAAGTTTTCAATTAACCAAAACTTATATTCGCATAAATTGTGACAGAAATAAATTGCCCACGAGTTAATTCTTAATTAACATGCCATCTTCGAAATAAAATCGGCGCAGTGCGCGCGCGGCCATGGGCTGTGGGCTGTGTGGGTTAGGTTGCCATTTCGGCTCTGTCCAATACATATAAAACCACGTTGTCATTAAGTACACTTTTCATTAAAAGTTTTTGCAATTATTATTTTATTAAAGATAATAAAAAATAATATACTGTAATTAATTTTTATCTAAATTTAATTTGATTTTATATTGCCAAATTTTAAATTATCTGTATTTTATTAGTGTTTAAATACCTATTTAAATTAAATTTTAATTAGTTTTTTGTCAAAAATATATAAAATTGTTCTATTAAACAATGTAGAAATTTTTAACTAAAAATTACTGTTGATAGAGATAAGGAAAAGATAATATAGATACAGATAAAAATACGATATTGTTTGATTATCTAGTTGAAAAATAGATATCAAAACAAAAGATTATCTAGATAATAGATAATTAGATAATTGGTATTAGTTTTAATTTTTTTTTTTTGTATTTTAAAAATATATGCATATTAGCTGATATTACAAGCTCGGTTTTTGGGTGTCTTAGTTTATTTGTTGAGTCCCGTTCTTATGACAGTTATGTTGTCTTAAAATCGATATTAGTTAAAATCAATTTTAAAACCGAGCTCGTAATATAGGTCATTGGCCCGTATGTTATTAGGCATCATCATTATATTTGGTGCGACAGTCCTAGGAGAGCTTTGATCGCAAGTACAAAGTACTTGTTCCGTGATCATTCATTTAGACACCATTTGAAACTATATATATATATATATATATATATATATATATATATATATATTCAAATAATTGATGTAAAATTTGAAAAGATCCACCAATATTAAGAGTAAATTGATAAGAGAAGCAATAGAAATACATATAGAAAAAGACAACATCAATCACTGTGAAAGCAATGATTTAAATGAAATTTTTTTTTTTTTAATTAATAATTTATAAATTTCATAATCTAGTTACTTCTATTTGTTACCTAGTAACTTATTATATACGTCATTTGTATAATTTATCTATATAGTATATCGAAACGTCAATTTTTAATGAAAATTTATACAACTTTTTAATAACTTTTTTTTGGTTAATCAATATTGTAAACTGAGTGTTTTTCTGTAAACTTTAATAAAAAACTGTACGTCATATAAAGCCCCAGCTCAGAGCAAGCGCACAATACGAGCACAATCCTAATTTGGCACGTGGCCTAAGGGCACTAGTACGAAATGAAACAGGATCGTCGGAATGGTTTGGGTGTTGGTACTATAAGCTGGTTGGTGTTTTTTATGAAGGCGACGGTCTCAGCATAACAAGAAACAGCTAGGCGGTTAGGAGACGGGGGCTAGGCGGGCTAGGCAATCCATGAATCTTGTTAACTTTTTTCCTTACACTAATTCCAATTACTAACCGCGCTTTAATTTCATGGGTGAAGTGCAGTCACCACAGGGGCTAGGTTGAGTCGCGCCCAATGCACAACGACTTCCAACTGTCTTTGCCGCCGTTTAAGACCTTACAGGGGAATTTAAATTTCTTTAGACTTAAAATGAATATGCGATTTGTTTACGATGTACTGTAAATAAGTCACACACCTATTGCATAAACTACTTTCAAAATCACTAAACTTAATTCACTTACGAGATACATATGTAATGATAAATAGAGAGTTTTTGCAAGTCCCCGTTAAAGTTACGATAACGCTAAACTAAAGAATGTTGTAATACAAATAACACTGAATCACGTGACTTCATGGTTAAACTGTAATATTTAAATTTTTTAATAATAATTTTCTATCAACCGTTTCAAATACTTTTTTAAGATTAAGAAAAATAGCTATTATAGTCTTATTTTTATTTTTCCAATCATTATTATGGTGTTAGTCAGTTAAAATGGTTTGGACATGTTGAGCAAATGTCTAATAAACGTTTGGTTAAAAAGATTTATTTGAATGATTTTGATGGTATACGTTTGCGTGGACATCCGATGAGTAGTTAGAGTGGTATGATTAGTATTTTGCGTGAGCGAAAGTTTCCAAGTAGTAAGAATAAAAGAGCATGTATGAGAGGAATTATGAATGTGGATAAAGCGAAAGTTGCTTGTTTGGATAGGAATGTTTGGAGGCGACTGATTTCGGGATGATGAAAAGAGTTTGTGCCACACCCATTTGGGTACATTGCGTGATTGTGTATGTATGTATGTATTAATTATGAAAATTACTGTAGTTTCACACGAATGTTTTTCTTTGTATGTTTCAATATTTTGATTTCATTTTATTGCCTAAAATAGAAATATGTTCTAAATTGAAAATAAAATAAAAATTAATGGAATAAACTTATTACATTTAATAAGAATATTTTGTCAAACAACCATACTAAAAAATAACCAACTTCATTATCTACTTTAGGCGAAAAACTTGCTGAGTGATAATATTGACTAAAGGTTCAGATAAGTTTGAATTTAACAGCATGAAGGAGAGACGTGCGCGGTTCTACACACCGCCGACTTTAAAATTGCTACTGTAATTAATGGATTACGTTTATGGGATGGTCCCGTATAAATGTACTCACTGTTGCTTTTTGCCTCGCTCGCTGTATTTGTATGACTTGGCTCTTTTATTGCTTCATTCATTAAATGGATGCCTTTATTTGTTAATTTTGTAAAAATGTTAGTTGTTACTGTTTGTATTTATTCATGTTTTAATTAATTTAGATCTGCGTGTTTTTAATAAAAAAATTCTGTTTCCACAATCATTAACACGTTGAAAATAATCTGCTACATGAAAATTTAATTTCAAATTGGTAAACTTATTATTTAATTTAAAATTGATAAACTCATTTTTTTCTAACGAAACATATATAACATTGTTAACTTAATTAATATATTAATTAGATTGTTAACTGTTTGTGAAATATTGGTTAATAAAATACTTAAGTCACGGCTCTTAATGATGATGGCCCACCGGGAAAAGCCCTGTAACTCGGTGGGCTAGTCCAATCCTATACACATATTATTCACATAAACTTATTCAAAGAAACTTTTTCAAAAAACAACATACTTATTATACAATTGCATAACTTTAGCACAATATTTGAAGTAAAGCGTCATGTAAATGAAATACATTTAATAAAATGCTAGTTAAATAATAAATGCGAGATGAACGTCTATTCCATTTAATAAACATTTAATCGTAACGTCAAATATAATTACGGTTACCAATCTAGTGGTAGAGCAACAGAGATAGACTACAGATAAAGTGAGAAAGAGTGAGAGAAAGAGAGAGAGAGAAGCAATGTGTCTACCGCGCCATACTCACCCGCAGATTATAATGTATATAATTTATGCTAGCGTATCTGCATATCAAATTAGCATACATCTAAATATTTAATCAGATGAACGTATGCCACTTATAATTATCTAGTCATAGTAAATTTGCAACGTGTTCCATTATTAACACACACAGTATTTCGGTGTGTCTGTTGCGCGTATTTGTACTTATACCCCACCATTCTTCTTATTCCGTCAAGAAGTTGTTGCTTGCTTGAGCTATATGTGTTTGGTAATACTGATGTGCTTGTGTTGATGATTTAAATTGTATTAACTATCAATTAAAAAAATATGTTAGATAAGTATTTTGCATCTAATTATTACTTGTATAGTTTTACTGTTTATCTTACATGCATAAATATGCAAATTAATAATTAAAAAAATTATTTTTTTAATCAGATGTAAATTATATAATGTGCTTAGTTAATTTTTTTATTATTGTTCTACATATAATTACATTTATCTGATATATTTATCAAAATTTGAAAATAATTACTTAATATGTTAATAGTTCAGATGTTTCGGCGATATGTAATATTTCAAATTTATTAAATATTTAAGATCTTTTAGAACTGATTGATTATATTAAAATAAAACGGCTTTAGGTTGTAGTTCTGTATTCATATTTATTAATAATCAACGTTTCGAAGTACTCAACGTATATCTTCATCAGGAGAAGAGACACAAATGATATTTACAGTAAATAAATAGATACTGTAATAATTGAAAAACCCATCAATATTAACAGTAGATTGATAAAAAAAATAAATAACATCAATCAGTGTGAAGGCAAAATTAGTCAATATTTTAATAAATATTTTATTTCTATCATTAACTGTTGTTTTCTGTAAATGCAACTATTTCTTCTGAATGATAAAGTAAATTTTTGGTACTAAGTATATTTCAAAAATTATTAAATTACACAAAAATAATTATGCAGAAATTGTAGAATATAATTATTGATTTACTCATTAACACGTACGAGTAATTAACATTAATGGAAAATCTAGCAATAATTAATTACAGCTCCCTAATGATATTGTTTACTGTAAAACAATGCTGAGTTGTAAGTTGCATAAATCAGGCGCAAGACTGTCCACAAAATTCAGAAAATCTTTTTTCGATATTTAGAGAATTATTAATGCTTTTAATTGCAACACATTTTTAAGACCTTAGTAACAACAACATAATATTTCTTAATTTTTATACAACGATTGTTTGTTGTTTTGATATGAGCAATTTTTTATAGCAATTGAGATTTTACTGACACTAAAATTTATATACACAAATTAAATAAAATTATTTTCTTATTTTAAATTATACAAATGATTACTAATTTTAATCATTATAATTAATAAAACTAAAGAATTTTTTAATCAAATTAATTTTTGTCTTTCTATTTTTAATTTTTTCCTATTGATAGCAATGCACTTTCAGTTAATGTTTTTATGCTATAATTGTACATGTATAATAATTGTTCTGCCAGCGTTGTACTTTATTTGTTATTTAGCATAAATTTGTACATAAAAAAATCGATATTACTGTTTATTAAAGAAAAATATTATATTGAAAATAAATTTGTTGATTACCACCTAATAAGTTCGACATCATTACTTTTGATAACGTGAGTAATTTCATAACCTTCTTCATGGAAAAATCGAGCAACAGATCTATTATATTAAAAACAGGGTATTACAAATTGATTATTCTATTTGTCAAATTAAATTAATCGTATTATTAGTTGGAATAATTCTGGAAATATTGTATAGTTATATATAAGTATTGCATATGCATTGACAAGGGAAATGGGGGTATATAGTGGTAAAAGCAAATCGATTCAAGCCATGTTTCATTGATGGGACATGGAACCTGTGGCTGAAGTACACGTTGGCCATGTTTTATGCACGGTCATTCGGTGCATACGTGACCGAAAATGAACTACAACTAGCGTCCAACATGAATTTATTATCCCGTCTATTAGCATATAAATAATTCCTAAATTGTAAGAACCGCGTTCTCGTCTCATGACACAGACATCAAAAGATATATATATACGTATAAACAATATACAATGTTATATTTATTTTCTTGTTTTCATATTTAAATTATATTGGTGAAAATATTGTCATTCAATATGCAAAATTTTATTGTTAAAATTATACAGTGTGTAAAGTGATGAGGTTTCCTATAGGGAAAAAAAATTAATATGAGTTTTATGAGAAAAACTTATTCTTTATAAAAAAATTTGCTTCTATCAAATCCCCTTATATAGTCAAAGAAAAATCCAGTAATCACCTAAGATAAGATCAAAAACTTGATATTATGTCGAGTTGTTGATTTTAAATATGACTAAGTCCGAATGTTACATCAGTATCGTGTTACCCATGGAGTACTTGTTAATAATAATAATAATTATATTTTGGCAAATTAATAATAATAATAATAATTAAAAAGTACGTCTCTTGTATAACAAATATTTTTAACATTTTCCACACTATACTGATGTAACATTCGGATTTAGTCATATTTAAAATCAACAACTCGACATAATATCAAGTTTTTGATCTTATCTTAAGTGATTACTAAATTTTTCTTTGACTATTAGGGGTTTTGATAGAAGTCAAATTTTTTATGAAAAATAAGTTTTTCTCCTAAAACTCATATTAAAATTTTTTTCCCTATAGGAAACCTCATCACTTTACACACTGTATACTACTACTACTATATACTCGAAAATAGCTAGAACAATCGAAAATCATTTTACACCATTCATCCTGTCATAAAAACTTTGCAAACTTTTTGTTATATCATCACTAATAAAAAAAAAATCATATAGAAATAAGAAAAATAAATAATCCTATTGTATAAAGAATGATAGTTATGCAAATTTTAGACCCGTTGCACAAAGCATTGTTAACTTAATCATTGAGTTAACTAGGCAATAACGTTGGCACGTTGACGAATTGGAACCATATCTACGATTTATAAAATATGGCGTAATTAATATTATATTCAATCCCCTAATTCACTACCATTATATTACAATCTATCGATTATAAAAAAATATAACTTATACACTTAGCTGCCCTAATTTCGCTATACCCAAAACCATAACCTAAAACGATTTAATCAATCATAGATGAACGATGATTAAAATGTAAATTATCCAATTCGCGCAATAATCAAATTACCATCGGTTCATAACATTGCGGATGTGCGCATTAATAAATGTTTATCACAACAACTGAACGTCGACGCATGCGTACGCAGGCCTATTATTTTTTCAAGATGGCGGATACTGATGTACGCTGCAATCTTTGCAATAAAAATAATAAAGAATTTAAAGTGAAATGTGCGGGTGTTTGTGGTAATTTTTATCATATCGCATGCATTGATATGGGCAAACGTGAATATAATACTCTTACCTCGTATGCCAAAAATATCAAATACATATGTAACAATTGTGAATGTGTGCTATGTGACAACAGCGGATCCATGGCTGCAGCATTTTCTGATTCTAATAAATATAAAGGTGAAGCACCAATTTTCTTTAAAATATTGAATAAAATGGATAAACTATTCAATGAAATTCATCAATTAAAAGAAGAAATTACAATTCTAAAACATCAAAAAGTTGGAAAAAATGATAATATCGAACAAAGCAGTCAGCTGACTCCTTATTCTCAAACCAATAATGAAGATGATATTTCAATTACCATGGCTAGTCAAGTTAAAAAACCTGAAACTAGAGGTCGCGCTAAGTCATGTACTGAAATACAACCACTACCAAGTGACTTAAGTAAAGAACGTAAAGAAACACCTAAACAAGTTACTGTTGGTAAAAACGAGTCTCGCACATCAGCTAATATTTTGAAAACACAACAAAATATAAACAAACAACTGTCAGAAACAGATGATGGGTTCAAGGTTGTTGAAAGACGAAAACGTAAACAGAAGAGTATTATTGGAAACAATAATGCCACTGAAATAAAAACTGTAACAGCTAAAAAGTGGTACTTTATATCAAGATTTTGTATGGATACAACAGAAGAAAGTATTAAAGTACATTTAAATACAATTGGTGTAAAAGATGTTTCATGTGAGAAAATTAAAACTACTGTCACGGATTATTCGTCATTTAAAATTGGTGCAAGTGCTAGTGATCACGATAAAATAAGTAATCCTTCAAATTGGCCTACTAATTCTGTGATTAGATCATTTATATTTTTTAAAAGAAATAAAGAAAATTTTCAAAAACAAGCCTCGGTTTCACAAATTTAAATGATTCTAACAATAATGACATTGTAGTGTTTCATTTAAATATTCAAAGTCTTAAAAATAAAGTGCAGTATATTGAAGCATTACTTAATGATAATCAAGATGTTGATATTATAACTTTGTGTGAGCACTGGCTATGTGATGACGAAATAAAACTGTGTCATATTAATAACTATATGATTGTTTCTACCTTTAGTAGGACAAATATGAATCATGGTGGTGTCGTTATATATTTAAAAAACCATATGAAATATAAAATACTTTACGAAATTTGTAACCTATCAGTTGAATTTCATTGTGAAGTTGCTGCCGTTGAATTGTTAGATTTGCAAATAATCTTGATTACTCTATATAGATCACCTGCGGGTGAATATGTTTTATTTTTGAATGTATTACACTCTATTATCAACATTTGTATAAAAAAAAATAATGTCAAAATTGTTATAACTGGCGATTATAATGTGAACTTTATTAGCAATGATACTATTTTCTATAAACTATATGATTTAATTTCTGGTTTTGGTTTACATGCAGCTAATAAGGAGGTAACAAGAATTTCTTATAATGGTACAGGTAGCTGTATAGATAATGTAGTAACCAATATTGCAAAACAGGATTATGTAGTAAGTGTGACTAAACCTGTAATATCTGATCATTCTGGAATATTTTTTAGAATAAAAAACATTGCTAATGATCATTATATTACAAAAGATATCAGAGTTATTAATGACTATACATGTGAAAATTTTGTTAGATGGCTTACCCTTTCTAATTGGAATTGTATTTACTATGCTGATAACACGAACGATATGTTTAATAGCTTCTTAGATATATTTCTAGAAGCTGTTAATTACAACTTTCAAGTTAAAAAAATTAAAATACAGGAAAAAAAGAAATTTAGTAAATGGTATACCAATGACCTAGCTATAATGAAACAAAATTTAGAATTGTTATTTGATATTTACAGAGTTAATCCTGTTTTTAAAGTGCAATATATTAGCTATAAACATAAATACAAAAATGCTATTAAAAAGGCTAAGTTAACTGCAAATGATAATTACATTAATCATTCAAATAATAAAATGAAAGCTACCTGGAACGTTATTAACAATGAACTCGGTAAAAGCAAAAGTAAAAATTTAGTTAATTCTGCTTTGACACCAGATGATTTTAATAATTTTTTTGTTAAAGTTGCTAGTGACACTATTAATAAATTACCGAACAGTACATTTACCTATGAAGAATATTTAAATTATATGTTTTTGGATAATAGTTGTTCATTTTTTCTTACGCCAGTTATTGATGATGAAATATACAACATTATTAATGAGTTAAGCAATAGTAACAGTGAAGATATATTTAAAATTAACAATAAAATTGTAAAATGTGCTGCACATGTAATTGTACCACATATTGTATACATTATTAACAAGTGTTTCGAAACAGGAGTTTATCCTAGTAAAATGAAAATGTCTAAAGTTGTACCCGTTTATAAAAAGGGTGACGTTAATGAACCTACGAATTACAGACCACTGTCTTTAACACCAGTTTTCTCTAAAATAATGGAAATATGTATAAAAAATCGATTGTTAAGTTACTTCAATAAATTTAATTTATTTGCACGTGAGCAATTCGGTTTTAGACCAAAAAAATCTACAACTAAAGCAGCGGTTACACTCATATCTGATATTGCTTCTAAAATGAATAAAGGGGATCATGTCTCGGCTACATTCTGTGATCTGTCTAAAGCATTCGACTGTGTTGATCACAAAATATTATGTGATAAACTCCTGTTTTATGGTATTAGAGGTTTACCTCTACATTTGATTGGTAATTTTCTCAATAACAGATTTCAAGCTACATGTGTTAATAATGTATATTCAAATTATAGGAAATTAGATTTTGGTGTTCCTCAAGGATCTGTATTAGGACCAATTCTATTTCTTATTTATATAAATGACCTTCCGTCTAATGTAACTAACGCCAGTACAGTACTTTATGCTGATGATACTACTTTTGTAAACAATAGTTCGGATCTATCAAATATAACAAATACAATTAACAGTACTAATGCTGTGGCTCTTGATTGGTTTACTTCCAATTCATTGGCATTAAATAATGACAAAACACAGAATATTGTATTTAGTGTCAATAGAATTGTTGATAAAAATGCACTATTGTATGACAAATGTAATATCATTAGTTTTCTTGGTTTCAAACTGGATGCAGAAATTAACTGGAAACAACATATTAATTATATTAGTAATAAAGTTAATATAGGCATTTTCATGTTACATAAACTTAAAGATGTTGTATCACCGCACACATTAATAAATCTGTATTTTTCATATATTCATACACATCTAAATTATGGATGTTTATTATGGGGTGATTCTGTTGAGAGTAACAGAATTTTTAAATTACAAAAAAAATCTATTCGTATTTTAACTAATAGCTCATACAGGCAACCTTGTAAACAACTTTATATTAAGTTAAAAATTCTTACATTGCCATCATTGTATATACTACAATGCTTACTACATGTAAAAGAAAATTATGAGCATTTGTCAAAAAATAAATGTTTTCATAATTATCATACAAGGCAAAAAGATAATATTAGACTGGAGCTTTGTCGTTTGAATGTTGCTAAGAATTTGCCTGTACATGCTGGTGCATTTTTGTTTAACAAATTGCCCAATAATGTTAGGGATTTGCATATTAATAAATTTAAGAATGTTCTAAGAGAGTTTTTGTGTACAAATGCATTTTACAGTGTTAATGAATTTACTGATTGTGTTATGGATATTTCTGTTTAACTGAGTTGTATTATGACTTAAGTCTATGTACATTTATTGTATTCCTGGCTTAAATAAATATTATTATTATTATTATTATTATTATTACTCGAGTTTTATTATCAAAACGTTACAACACGCGTCTATAACCTCAGTTTGATGCACGGCATAACGTAGGGTCAATGGTCCACGTTGTTTTCTTTTTTCCAGTTTTTTTTTTGCTCCGAATGATGCTAAAACGCATTCGACACAGAAGTTTTACAAGTAAATATCGATGAAGCGAATACATAGGCCCGTATTTTCACCTCATTTATAAAAGTGATTTTTGCCAAAAGTACTTTTGAAGTTCACTTAAAATCATTTATTAAGCATTTTAAAATAGTTTATTTAACTTTTATAATACCAAATATAATAAAAATGATCAAATATAGAAAAATTATTTATATTTGATGACAAACAGAAGCAAAAAGTTATTTTAAAATTAATGATAAAAGCACTTTTTCATGAAAAAGTGAGGTGAGAATACGGGCCATTGTATTTTATACATAATTATGCGAAGCTACATTACTTGTATCTACAGTATTTTTATCTATATATAAATATAAACACATATATATACAGAGAAAAAAATTCTAATTTTTCTGTTTTTTTATCTAAAAAAATAAAATATTTTTCAGCTTTCTTATCTTATTAGATAAGACATTAATTCAAGTGTAAATTTGTATGTTTAGTATATATCTTAAATGAGTGAAATGAATATTCTAATATAATAATTTGGTAGCTGTCTTATTAGAATAAATATACAATAAAATGTAAAAATTTGTGTCATATGGAATAAATGTATAAATAAATTTGGAAAAATATTTGTTAGGGCTAGTTTTCAAGATTTATTTAGAAATTTACAAAAATGAATATTCAAATATAAATGAAATATTCAAATAATTGATTTGTTTTGGCATTAATAAATTACTAAAATATCAAAAAGTGTTTGCTACAAAATTTTATAGATATTTGTCGCTTAAAAATTCTTTCAATTAAAATATTATCATGTAATTACTCTATTACACAACATGTAGTTCGATATATTTTTACAAAAAAATAATCAAATGCATATATATTATGATTCATAATTCAAATACCTATTCAAATAACTATTACATGTTATGCATTAACATGTAATATATACGCACACTGTATAATCTGTAACTGTATTCAATTGTGTCCAATGTATTGTAATGTTAATTTCGTATGTATTGAGAGCTAAAATAATTACCTATAGTTTACACTAGGATTATATTTAATATTCCTAGTTTTTGTAGTATTATTGACTACTATTACAAACGTAATTATATAAGAGAACATTGTAATTAGGTATGTTAATTTATTTGAGCGCAATACCAATAGAAAGTAATATTATGTATGTATCATGTAAGGTGTGAATAGAAAAAATTAATAATTTTTCCGAAATTATTTATGTTATCATTTTCATTTAAGCTAATTTTTATTCCATATTTAGTCAATAGTAGAAAGTACAGAAATTGCATGAAATAATATAGAATGCTTTTTTTATTTATAATGTAGCCTTCAAGAAAAGTGAAAGATTTAAATTATAAATGAAAATAAAAAACTGAATTATTGTATTATTTGTAGCTAAAACCAAATAATATATAAAGAAACAAACAAATAATTAGAGAAACTACAGTAAAGTCATTACATTCTGGTCATTACATTAAAATTTAAAGATCTTTAAATTAAATAAGGTAATTCTGAACATTCACCTTTCAAAATCGTCTATAAAAAATTACAAACATTTCTATATTATTCATTTACAATATCGATGAAATGAATCAGAAACTGTGTGTTCAGTTCAGAATGCTAAGCGCGCGTATTTTATCCAGCTGTGCATCGCCAATCGTACCTCGCCTTTGACAGTCCCCGTTGAGTTGAAATCGCAGAAGACCGAACGAATTGTGAGCGTTTTTAATGTTAAAGTTGAATCCGAATCACGTTGACAAGGTCATCACCCGGGAAACCGTACCGCGTTTAGCGTAGCCATGCATACTGGTTTATGTGTATCAGACTCTTTAACGAGTCACAATCTCGCTACGCGATGTGTTCTTGTTTTCTGGTGTGCTCAAGGTCCGACAAACACCACCTGTGACCTTCGAGCTGTCAAAGTTCAAAATAAATAGTGAAAGAGATGACTAGGAGGATGGTTCATGGCTTTGAAAGAAACAGTGAAATACTTTTAAATACACTGTTAAAAAATAATGTACATTTACATTGATAATTTTAGTAATTTTATAAATTATTAGTAAATTTACAAAAATTTTATAAAAATACTCGTCAGTCAATGTAAATTTACACAGATTTTTTACAGTATACTTTTGATTTATACAAAAAGTTTACTTCTGTTGCTCGTTAAAAAATATTTTATTTGAAGAGATAAAATAGAACTGATTTTGGTATGCTCTGATTAATTAAATATACAAAAACCAGTAGATCAAATATCTGTTGGTTTTCAAATATTTCTTTAATAATATAAACAAATATATAAGTTGTGGTAAATTATTTCTATATAAGTCAAAGAACTTTTCATTAATTTAATAATATTTATTGAAGTTTTGACAACATATTTGTTGAATTTTACAAAATAGTAACATGTTTTTCAACGAGCATGTAATAATGATTATAATTTACGGAAACAAGGTTTGCGATTCGAGCCATAAGTATACAATAAGACTCAGTATTTTTAATTTATATTAATTCTTAAGATAAGTAAAAAAATAATATGTAATTGGCAGAAATATGTATATCTTCAGAATAAATGACAATATTTCATTAGCTAATTTTAAAATTATTCCAAAAGCAAATTTATTACAAAATTTAGAAATACTGAACTATAAACTAAACTTTATAAACTATACTTTATATGCATTTATTAGATTATTACTATATTTTTCATCAATAAAATAAACTAATATACAAATATTTCGTTAAATTTTATTTATATTTATTAAAAACTACAAATTTTTCATTTTTAAATCAATTTTTTATTATTTCAATAACTGCATACATTTGAAAATGACAGTTCATTAATTTTAGCAACTTTTAATGGGACACCTGTAATTCCAATTGTATAAAAACTCAAAACAGACAAATGTTATTGTATATCTTTGGTTGGGAAACAAAAATCAATAATATTGATTTATCTATCCATTTGCTTTTTGTTTTGATATTTTGCGAAATAAAATTATTACTATTTCGTCATTTGACTTTTTAGAGTACGTTATAATGAAATACGATCACTTTGCAAATAACGCAAAATAGTATTTGCGAGAAATAGGTAATAAATACGTTTTTATGTTTTGAAATCACTAGGGTTTGGTATCTTTAGGTTATTTACAATTTATTGGGAAAATGTGTCACACAAATAGCGTATCTAGCAAAGTTTACATAAATTTGATACGTGGTATTTTTTCAGATTGATAATTTTATTTAATTTGTTCACTGCTGGTATAAGAATGACGTATCTTTTAAAAATATATTAATATTTGTAGGTAATACCATTTAATAATTAAAATACTTAAAAAATAGATGTGTTTTTATTTCATTTAGATCTAAAATGAATTTTTTCCCTTTTTTTTTTTACAAAATTATTTTATTTTGTATTTCTACAACTGTTAAAAAACTGTAATTTATATATTATTTTTTTGCGAAAAATTAATGTTCATAATAATAAAATTATATTATCTAATTACCTACTTATTTGGTTACCTAGTAACTTGTTTCTATGTTCTGTTTATTTACTGTACGTGTGTCATTTGTATCATTTTCTTGATAATGATGTACGTAAAGTACGTCGAAATGTTGAATTTTAAATAAAATTAATACAGAACTAAATCCTGAAACTTTTTATTTCATTGAAACAAAAGTTAAAGTATTTTTTATTTTTGCATTAAACACCATTTATTTTATATTTATTTAGCTAATTAAACATTAGACAATTTTTAAATTAAAGAAAAATGCAATGGCCCTGCCGGGGTTTGAACTCGGGACCTTTAAAGGACCTTTAAAGGTCCCGGGTTCAAACCCCGGCAGGGCCATTGCATTTTTCTTTAATTTAAAAATTGTCTAATGTTTAATTAGATAAAGAAATATAAAATAAATGGTGTTTAATGCAAAAATAAAAAATAGTTAAACATTTACACCAAAAGAATTTAAAAAATTAAAAGTTAAAGTATTAAAATAAATGTCTGCCTTTATGCAAATATGTACATGTACTTAAATAGTTAAGCGAATTAAAAGCATTTGCAGTTGTTTCACAATCTTGACGTCAGAAACGTGATACTTGTGTTATTTCTAATTGCAGACAGTCGTAGAAAAATAATGTATGAAACTCATGCATAAAGTGTATTTTTTCACTTGCACTCGCCTACGGTTTGTGCGATCAAACTTTCCAGTTGTGAGAACAACTACTGCTTACTACTATTTATCAACCAATATTTATTATAGTTAATTCTTAATTAAATAATTTTAATTTTTGAATTTTTAAAGATGTTTATATATCTTTTATTTTATTTAATTTTTTGATTCGCCAAGTAGATGTATTTAAGTTTATAATTTTATTTTATTGTCAATCGTAAAACTGTAAAGTATTTTATATATGTTTATATCTTTAGTGTTAGTAGAACCGTTATATACTTGTAGGTAAAAATAATTCTTTTTGAAGTAGATTTTCATATAATGTTCTGCATTTAATATTATTATACTTTGAACATGAAAATATTATGTGATTTGTATCTTCATTTATATATCTTCAGTTAAATGAAACAAAAAAAATACATAATAAATGTGAAAACTAATTTTAATTAAATATAATATTTATTTATTATTATTATTATTTAATCAATATTTGTTAATAAATGTGCAAAAACATGTGATCTAAAATTACACAATTCTTTTTGTTTTCAATGTCATAATAAATCTAATATTCTTATAATATTTGCAAATACGCATTAATTGGCAATTACTAGTAATTTATAAATATAAATAACGCTAATCTTTTATCACAAAAAAAATTACATAGAAAATAGAAGGCTTTTACATAACATATTCTATCGGAGCAAAGTTTTTATTTAACATGACAAAAATTCAAACAGCAACAAACACGTGTTTCGCGTTAAATAAACAACAAACACTTATGTACACAAAACCCATATGATATGTGTGTTGTACATATGTATGTGTGTGTGTATGTGTGTTTCAATGCGACGTCATCGTACCGAGGGCAGCGACAGACAGCGCGGCGCGCACTCGGCAACATATACTGACTGCTCAAAAAGTTTGCGGACTTATTTTTTCACTCATATTCTTATTATCTATGCCCTACAGGTGCCGTTATTAGTTATAGTTATAGGTAAAAACTATTATTGAAATATTTTCTGTAATTGTTTATTTAAAATCCCTAAGCGAAATTATCTATATAACAGTATTAGTATCAGATCTATATGATAAATAACATATAAGTTCCCGATAAGTGTTGAACATGCAAATATTGTTATTGATTTCATAAAGATAAAATTAAACAAGGAGAAAATAAATTGGAAATTAGAAGTTTAAAAATCTTGACTTTTTAACCAATGAATGATTCAATCCGGGAATTTGTTAAACAAACGATGTAAATGTACTTTGCACACATACTAACATAGTTTCAATGTAAATCATTCACGTACACGTATATAGTTTAGTATGAGTTAAGTATTAGGTTCGCTTATGGTCAGAGTGAAAACAGTTGAAGTGGTGTGGTGGATGGAAGGGAAAGACATATGATAGTCAAGGACAGAGCAGCATTGCGTTTACGTTGCGTTGCGTTGACTCAAAGGCAAGAGCCGGCAATCGAGCATATGAGCACTAAATGGCTTTGAGTATTGTATATATTAGAGAGAGATAGAATGAGTGTGTGTGTGTGTGTGTGTGTCGAAATTATAATGCATAGATAACAACAACTGATAAGTGATTCCTCGGACCTTATACCGCAAACCGCGATCAGACAATAATTATTGTTCTCACTAATTTACAATACAGTATGGGTAATTTTGATATATATATATATATATATATATATATATATATATATATATATATATATATGCGTAGTAAAAACAATAAAAATTTTGACCTAATTTTTGAGATATAAATCAACAACAACTGATACAAAACTAAAATCATACATTTGTGTTATTTTTTCATAAGTTAGTAACTAATTTAGTTCAGAATTATTAATTTTGCGCAAAAAATCTCACATTAACCGTTTGAGTGCCACAGGTCTTTGCTGTTTCTCGGTCCAAAAAGTGCCAAAAATCTATTCTACATTATTTAGTTCATTATTATAGTAATCTTGGTTTATAAGAATAAAAAGGTGTACATTTATATTACATTATTTAGTTCATTTTATTATTATAGTAATCGTTGTTTATAAGAATAAAAATGTGTTAACCTACCTAGAGCGCTGGCACTTTTCGAGCGAAACAGAAGAAACGCAAAATCGCTGCTTGGCACTCAAACTGTTAATTCCGTGATAAGTAGGAAAGGCTAAATAAGATTTTAATAAATGATTATTTCACATAGGGTCAACCGGGGTAAGTGTGGCCGGAAAATTCGTAGTTTCAATTTCAAGCAAACATAAAACAGCTGATTTTAAACATAAATTCATCGTTTAAAAATAAAAATGTAGTTTCATTATTTTTTAATCGCCAGGTTCTTAGAAATACTTATTAAACAAAAAAGTACATATTTTTTTTCTGTTTCTTATGTATAGAAAAAAATAGCCATGCTTTCCACCAAAACGGGTAAGTATGGATCATGATGGTGAATTATAATTTCTTCATATATTTATTCAGTAAGGATTATTGGGTAAATGTGGTCAGTTGTTAGAAATAGGTTTGTATTTGGAACAAGCGATTTTTTTTTTGGCATATAATAAAAATTTGCTGTTATGACATAAATCTGTTCTAATATTTGACACATGTTAAAAAGACGTAAATTTCATTAAAAATTGTATTAATTTAAAGAATAAAGGATTTGATACCGAACAAGAAAATGCTGCCACATTTACTCCATTTCCATACTTACCCCGGTTGTCCTTAAAACTATTAATATTCTGAATTAAAATTATAATAATAATAGAATTAATTTTATATAGTTTTATTTGTAAAATAAGCACTTACAGTAGAAACTACAAATTTTTTTTTAAATTCTATTGAATTAAATAATCTAGATTATCGTAAAATCACGCATCCTGTGTATGTGTATGAATTTGCGCGCATTGCATTTTATGAGTAAACTTCCATGTATGTGTCAAACAATAAATCATCATGGCCAGCTGGTTTATCTGCTGATATATGTGTGTGTGTATGTGTATTTTGTGTGTGTGTATGTATATGCACACATAGTTAGTTAACTATCTATTTGTAAATACATACACATACGTAATCCCACAATAAACATATGTACGTTTTCAAACATACAATATTTTTGCTTAGTCCGTTTGTAAGTTTTTATTTTCTCTTTACACTCAAATTGACTCATGGTCTCTATCAAGAAGACATTTTTAGGTCAGAAATACAATACGGGTGACTGAGTTCTGAATGTTAATTGTACGATTTTAATAAACTGACATGCTAGATAAATGCGTATTAAATTACTAGTTTTTGTCATTTGATATAACTACTACATATTTCATAACTATTTTTTTTTTATCTTGGATAATATACAGCTCAGCGTAATTCCCTCGCCAGTTTACAAGTCTATCTGGAATGTATTCTTCAAAAACTGTATTTATAAAATAAATAATTAGTAAATGATGGAATTCAGTCTTTTATATAATTTTATTAACTACTAAGTCAACGTTTCGGCAATCACTATTGCTTTCTTCAGAGCTCTACAATGAATACAAATATACATATAATAATAAATATAACAACAGAACAAAAAACACTTACAGCGGAATATTTTAGTTGATTTTGCATTTGATCAGTAAATTTAAGAATACTAATTATCACTGTTATATAAAAAGCATGTCAAAAAATCATTTTAATAATAAATGTCACATAAGTAGATAAAAACAATTAAAAGTGTATGAAAATAATGTAAGTATTTCAATTTATACAAATCTTAGCTGTCTGTGCCCACTCTCGGAATATAAAGTTTTCTTTTTACAGAATATAAAAAAAAATTTATGCAACATCTAGGTTGTGTTTTTCAGATATTGTTTTTATAGGTCGTTTTTATCTACTTATGTGACATTTAATATTAAAATGATTTTTTGATGATTTTGCTGGTAACTTTCTGCCGAGGTTGTATAATTCGTAATCACTTCTATTGTAAACATTTGCTTAAGTGTAAAAATTCTATATTGTTCTGCTGCGAATTTTATCAGAAGGCGAAATATTATGATTGATGAAGGTTATTCAATTAGTTTAATCTAGTTTAAAGTGAATATTATTCAATTAAGATATTATTAATATTTTTCTATACACATGTTAAACATCTGTACACTGTCAGCACTTCAATAGTCAAAAATTAACTCGCAAAATAAGCACTATATTAACTAAATGAAATACTATATTATAAATAATGCTAATGCTAAACATATGCATAATGTGTATTCAAAGAAAAATATGTAATATTTTTTAATCGTTAAAAATTTCTTAATTTATTTTGTAACTTCATTCAAAAAATTAAATATTTTGTACGAAACCTTTTGTTCAATTTATGATGTTTTGGTGTTAACTATCTTTAATTAAAAATTTCACTTTTTAATTTCAATATTTAATGTAATTTTAATAGGTATGATTTGATTGGTTATCGGTAATAATATTAATAAGCAAAAACTTATTTTTTAATTACATTACTTAATTTTTAAATGAAACAGCATTAGAAATATAATTAACAAACGAAAACCAATTATATTAGATTATTAAATATTTTTGCATAATAATAGATATACCTATTAGTATTCTGTTACACAGTGGACTCTCGATTATCCGGAGCTGTAGAAAAAATCAGCAAATATAAAAACGACAAACAAAAACTAAAAATTATTATTTTCTATAAAACACTACAATTCCATCAGTTTCATTTTTTAGTACTTATCTATAATATTATAGATGAATTAGAAATTATTTTTACATTTTAAATGAACTGAAAAAATATTATTTAAAAAATTTAATAATACTAATTTAATTAAGCGGTGATCCAGATAATGTAACACCGGATAATTGAGAGCCAACTGCAATTCTAATATAAAATAGTTATACTTATCTTGACAGGTGCTGCCACGAGCAATAGTATTAATTTGGTTCTGTTCTTTGCTAATACAGAAACGACATTTATGTAAAATTTGTCTATTTTATAATGTTTAAAATTGGTTTAAGCTGTGAATAATAATAAAAAAAAATATATATTATAATTAGTCGTCCACCAGTGAACCAATCGCAGAAGCGGGAACCCCGTTCATATGCATCTTTGATTCTTAAATTAATTAGTATATTTAAAAACATAAGTACGCAAAAAATAATGAACTCTTTTGATAAGAAAAAAATGTATCGTTAAAAGAAATTATTTAATATAACAAAATTTATATAATAAAACACATAGCAGTATTTATTTTAGATATAAAACATGCAAATGTAATTTTTTTTTTAAGTAAACTTATAAAAAATTAATTAAATGTTTATATTGTATATTTTAGTCAATTTAAATATTGATATATTGATAAAATGATAGATAAAATATAAGAAAATGTTTCGTAAATAATTTGGTTAAATAAAAATCATTTATCTAACATTCATAACAATTTTTTTAGATTAAACAGGAAATGTAATTCCAGTCTAGTTAATATTTAAATATTATGGCGGTAATTTTACTATAACGTGTAGTAATTCATTTGTTCAGTAAATTGTAAAGATTTGTTATCATCATTGAATAGAGATGTCACATTATTATGTTTATTATTTTGAACAAGTATATTATTTTGTTTTGTGTACAGAAATATTATGTTGGGAGATAATAGGGCATTCACATGATAATTATAGCAAATTATATAGTCTAAAACAATATTTAATTTACACAATGTATAATGAACATTATTGATTATATACGTTATTATGGTCACAATTTTATTTACTTACGAAACTTCAAAATTAATTTATATGCTATAGTAGAGTTAAATAAATATTTACACATAATAATAGTGATTAATATATACGTAATCAGTAACCTAAAAATAAATAACTTGCCATATGTTCGTACAAATGATAGTTTATTTAAAAATATTTATTTTTATTATCAATTATTCTAAAAAAGTTTACTTTTATAAGACCTAGAAAATCATAAATTTTAAATTATTTACTTTTTCTTCTAATTTAACATTAATTAATTGAATTAATTTTCAATATAGCTGCCGGAAATGTCAGATAAAATACACTAACTACTACTGTATAATAATCAATAATGTATACATTATTATACTAGCAACATAATCATCTCGTTCTATGTAGGCAATATGATAATGTACTATCAATATTTTGTTACGCTTGAAGAAAAATAAAATTACTGAATAACACAAACACATATATATTCAAGTTTGTCATATTACTCGTATATGTATGTACAAATACAGACATGTTTTTCGTTCAGGGAGTGCGGTATTGCATCGCGGCAGGAAAATCCCGAATTGGCTCCGGGGCGAAAACTTAGATATTCCGTACGCTCAAATAAGAATGTAAAACATGAATGTGGATAAATGCCGGGATGCATAACGTATATATACCTAGCCGTGTGATGTTTCATTCTTGATGCACATTTAAATTTTAAAGTGCAGGAGACTGGAAACTATTGAGTTGGCTCGAACAAGCAAAAAACGAGATTATTTCTCTAATATGTACATAAAATATGAGGATATTTTTGTATTGCATGTAGTCAAAACATGGAAACAAATATTTGTTTTATTTCATATTTTCCTTGTAAAACTAGTTGCCATTTTATATAAAAACCAAGCAAAAATAAACAATGCAACTGTCTATTAACTTAACTTCACTTAGTAATTTTTACCACTTTGACTGCAAGGAAAAAGTGGTATAGCGTTTGGTACGGTGTCTGTAACATTAAAAAAAATAAAAAAATTGTATAGAAATCCTTCATATAGCCTCTAGATGACGAATCTGAACTTAGTTTATGTGGGTGTATGGATGAGCTCACTCGCTCGCTCGGTCGTAAGTCAAAATTTTGTGGCCGCAACTCCTCCTAGACCGTTCAACCGATTTTAATGAAATTTTCAGGATAAATTTGTCTAGTACCCAAAATGGTCATGTGGTTTTATTTTTTTCCAGTGATGCCAACTTTCCGAGTAAAAAATTACTAAAGTTTTTAAAAATTCATATTGGCTACGTTATTTATCCGATTTTGATTAAATTTTCAGAAAAGATTTCCCTAATACTCCCATTAATTATATAATTTTATTAATGTCCAGTGTTGCCAACTTTCCAAAAAAAAATTACTAAAGTTTTAAAAAATTTACTATGGCCATGTTATTTAACCGATTTTATACTCAAATTTTCACATTCTCCTAATATTCATATAATTTATGTAATTTTAACAAAATACAGTGTTGCCAACTTTCCAAGAAAAAAATTACCAAAACTCATTGTGGCTACATCATTTATTCGATTTTGATCAAATTTTCAGAAAAGTTTCTCCTAGTGCCCACTTATATTATATTATTAAAATACATTGTTGCCAACTTTCCGAGAAATGTCAAAGTGGTCTCTATATGGGTTTACCCACATACTTCTAATGTTGTTAATATAGCCGTCAAAGATGTCTAATTAAATACACTGGACGTTGTAATCATGTTTGGTGCTGCCACCAGTAGTGTATATAGTAATGTACATTATTGTACTAGTAACACAATTATTTTCTTTCTACATAGAAAATATAGTACCGTAATATCAATATTTTAATACGCTTGAAGGGAAAAAATATTATGTAGAACTTATATATAAAGTTTGTTTTCATGGTCAAATTTTCCATTTGTAAAAAATACACTTTAATGCACATGTTGAATTTTAATTTGTAAGATAATTTACTTAGTTAACGCTGAGTTGCATGAAACAATTATTATTGGTTCATTTGTAACTGTTTCGTTAGGTTATTAATATATGCAACTCTAACAAATCATTACTTGCTACCAAATCAATAATTGTTTCAGTATGAAAATTGCTGTTGTACCATCGTCAAATCCCTGACTTTAATTTTCTTTTCAGTTATATTTCGAATTATAATTATACTTGAAACTCAATATCAAAAATCATAAATTTTTTTTAACTGATCATATATTTTTGTGGTAGTAACACAACTGTTAATTAATTTAATAAAAAGACTCTTCTATTACAAGACTAATAACAGACTATGAAGCGCTTCCACACAAATTCGATGTGCAAACTGCGCAGTTACGTTGAGCCATCAACCTCTGACGCCGACGAAGGCTCTAGAAGCGAAACGGAGCAACAAGAGCCGAGTATAATCAGCACATGCAGAAAATGTGTCTGATTACATCTGATTCAATTGCGATGCAGAGTTATCTATGGATAAGTTACGTTATTATACATCACATATACTAAATTTAATTCTAATTTAGTGAAATTATATAGGTGGATTTATTCCGTAATTTAGTTTTTTTTTAAGCAAATCATAATATGTATTAATATTATAGTTTTGGTGCCTACATAGATGTATGGTAGTGAATGTTGGGTTTGGTTGCAAAAGCATAAACGGAAAATGACTGCTGTGGTAATGAGATTTTTACGTGGGGTATGTGATCTAAATAGGAGAGATCGGGTACGAAATAGATTAGTGTATGATGAGTGTGAAATTGAAAAAAATGTTGCAGCAAAAGTTGCAGTGTTAGTCAGTTAAGATGGTTCGGACATGTTGAGCGAATGTCTAATGAACGTTTGGTTAAAAATATTTATTTGAATGATTTTGATGGTATACGTTTGCGTGGACGTCCGATGAGTAGTTGGAGTGGTATGATAGAGAGTGTTTTGCTTGAGGGAAAGTTTCCAAGTAGTAGGAATAAAAGGAATGTTTGGATAGAAATGTTTGGAGGCGACTGATTTCGGGATGTTGAAAAGAGTTTGTGCCACACCCCTTTGGGTACATAGCGTGATTGTGTATGTATGTATGTACCATATTGTCTATGTAGAAAAATGTCATTATGTTATTAGTACAATAATGACTTTATTGTACAGCAGTTAGTTAACTACATACACTATTGGTGGTAGCACCAAACATAACTACAACGTTAAGTGTATTTAATCTGATATCTTCGGTGATTATATTGTAAACTATTACGTTAATTTAAGTTAAGTTAATTGACAATTGCATTGTTTCTTTTTGCTTGAATTTTAATTTGATTATTGAAAATGTATAAAGAAGCGCAGGAAATGCAATTAACATTGTCCAGGGTGGTCAAAAACTACATATTCGATCAAACAAACACGGTCAAGTGTATTTAATTTGTCATCCCCTGACGGCTATATTAAAAATTATTAAATCAAGTTAAGTTAATTGACAATTGCATTGTTTATTTTCGCTTGAATTTGAGTATATCAAAACGTCGAATTATAATTCAAAAATTATACAAAATTTAATTGTAAAGCTTTTTAAAAAAAAATGTAATATGAGTTCTAAAAGATTATTTACTATAATAAAATTTAAGCCAAAAAAATTGCGAACACTGATGTTTTATTAACTTTATTTTGATTTAAAAATTAGTTGTATGTTTTAGCCATAATTATATGGTTCAGAACTACACTATGTATTCGCTTGTAAAAAACACAACACAAATTTGTTGAAAGACATTAATAATATAAGCTAGCTTAATTTTTTACTGCAATAACAACAGTATCGAAACTTAAGTAAGTGGTTTGATTCAGAACCACTAGCTTAGCGTTAAAACATAACACTAATTTTATGGTATAAATAGGAGAGTTCGAATATAGCTTTACATTAATATATTACTTCATATTTTCTTACCCAAATTTTTTTTATTTAATATTCTGATTCCTGTTTCTTTATTTCTGAGTACTATTAAATAAAAACATAAAATACATTTGCATGTGACAACTACAATCGATAATAATTATTGTAGCGTAAAATTCATCTAATGCCCTGTTTTACAAATGATCACTCTTGTAAAGATGACTTATTGACATGACCCCGAACTCCATTTATACTTTTGTTTTTCCTGCTCGATTTCTTTTATTATAAATTTTATAATTTTTTCGCTGATAATATAACAAAAAAATTCTCAATATTATCATCAGTCGTTAAATTTCAATAGATTATTTATAATTTATATAAATACAAACAAAACAATATAGTGTATGACATATTTTGTTTATATTTTAATAACCAACTGTTACTAATAGCATTAATTATTTTATTATATACAAATTAGTTAAAATCAAATTATTTCAAATCAGGTTTAGATAAATAATAGAAACTACAAAATCAATCAACGAACTGGAACTGGAATATAAATAAATATATAATACATTAGAAAAAATATCTAAATATATAAGATAAATACACCGAATATAATCATATAATTTTGAATTAGATGTATCAATTAATATGATTAGAAAATTAACAATTTATTTTCTGAATAACACAACTAAAGTATAAAAAAAATTATTTATGTAGTTTTTTTTTCGGTCTAGTATATAAGTAACAAATTAGTTAAAAAAGTTTTTCTACTTCTTCAAAAACTTACTTTAATCTATTGGTTTTTCGTAACTATCAAATATTTTTACCACTTTTAATTATTTCATCTGATATACGATTATAATACTTAAAAATAATTGATATTTGATATTTTCTGAGTAAAATATAACTGTTTTCTTTTTGTGTTGTTACTTTCGCCAAATCATGAGAAATATATGGCAAATTTGATAGTCTGTAAATAATTTAATTACATTGTTAACTCAACATGCAATTTAACTATGAAACTAGATTGATAATAATTAGCATGTCAAAACAATTCATTAATAGTTATTTCATAACTTAATTAAACTTAGACAAATAATCATGTGGTTAAATATGTGATTAGATTGTTTATCCTTTACTTACGTCTTTCGCATAGTCCTAGAGAGTATCTGTGCAAAATTTTGTCAAATTCAGATAAAAGGTTTAGAAATATATAACGGAAAACTATCAAAGATAATATAACATATAAAAATAATATTTGATACTTAGCGAAAATATAGAATATTTATATCAAAAATATAATATAGATATAGATAATCGTTTTGTTTGTTTATATTATTATATTTCATTACCGTAGTTCTGTTTGAAATAAATGGAACATGTCAAAGATTAATTTATTTGTATTTCATATTTTTCGGTCGCGTTTTATCGAATGTTATGGATTCGTAGAATGTCGTAAATTTTAATAGTAAATTGTTGATAAGTTTGTTATTTAGGTGAAATTTATATTTGACATAGTTATTATCCAATTGTGTATTGAAAAACAAATATGATTTATTATTTACACAAAAAAATAGTTATTATATAGTTTAGTCTCAAATATACAGGACGTAAATCAAAAACTTGGCGACATGCTTTTAAAATTGAATTGCTCATTTATTCAATAAAAAGTACATATAAAATTACAAAGTACAAAATATTTTTAATATCTTTTGCTATTGCTAATATAATAAATATGTAAATAGTTTTAAATCTAGTCATCTAATTGAAATTGAACTATACATAAACTTATAAGTTTTTATTTTTACGAATTTTATGAATATTTTAACATCTTTTATGAGTCTAAAAAAAAATATACGAGAATATTCCACGAAGTAAATGAATAGTGATAATAATTATTATAAAATAATATAAAAAAAAAATTAATCTAAAAAAATCAAGAAGTTGCAATTAAAAAAACCAAACTAGATCCGACATCTGTTTTAAATGTTTGAAAATCCAGTTCTATGAGCTCAAGAACGTAGACAGTAGCAGTAGACAAGCATCCATCACCCATTTTGAAGTGGTTTGTGATAAATGAATAGTGTGTCCTTGTACAAGTCGCATCGCCACACATATAATTCGTCTTAAAACCGCTAGTTAAAAACTAGTAGCTAGTGTTAGGAGGCATTTCGAACCGATTATCTGACAGAAGTTGAAAACTATTTTAAGCACGCATTAGTAAATTGGAATATTCCATTATGTAATTGGCTAGGTTCGCATTCGGAACGCGGACGGGAACGGGAGACTCCGGGCACATGGTATAGGTATATAGCAATGCGCCTAGAAATGCTCGTTATACGCGCTAAAATCAAATGGAATTCTGGTTTTGCATTTTCTACAATCGGCTTTGCAATATACCGGACGCACTTACTTAGATTCCTGACATGTTTTAATCTACTTAACGTGCCACTTTTTATATTTATTAATAATTTAAATTATATGAAAAATGGAAAAGAAATATATCATGTTTCAAAATTTGGATTTTTTAAAATTTTTAAAATGAAAAGAAATAAGTGAGTATATTTTTTTAAACTAAATATTTCTCAGAATAGAAAAGTTGAAATTTGTACCTAGCAATTACAATTATAGTATTTTTGACGATGTTACAGATAACAAAGTAAAGGCTGTCAATTTTTTTTAAGTCGAAATGTAAAAACTAGATAAAATATGTATTGGTCAAACATTAAATTAAATTTTTCTCAGAATAGAAAAGCTGAAATTTCTACCTAGCAATTACAAGTCTAGTATTTTTGACGATGTTACAGACAACAAAGTAAAGGCTATCAATTTTTTTTAAGTCGAAATGTAAATTTTTTAGATAAAATATGTGTACTATACTTACATTTCTCTAGTTAAACAAAACAAAAATATTAAAAAAATAAAAATTGTAACCGTATACGTTGAGATATTTTATAGAATATTAATTGCAAAATAAAAATGTAAACTAGAACAAAACAAAAACCAAATGTAAATAAAAAATAAAATTTTTAATTTCGTGTTCAAGTTAAAATACGAGAGAGTTTTACTGCTGACATAAAACTGTAAAAATAATTAAAAAAATAGAAAAAATATTTTTATGTCTTCCCAAAAAAAAATAGTAAAAAACATTGTGCTCTGTCATAACATTTTTGTTTAAAATGATATTCAACAGTAAACATAAAATAGCGTTGGTATTATCTAAATACTTCTTGTTTACAAATTTTAAAAATTATTAAAAAGTTAAATAAAAATTACAGCAAGTACAAGGTGCCCCATAGATGGGTGCTGAAACTAATCAAATATGTGTAGTTATTTAAAAAAAATAATTGCGTTTAAAACAGAAAAAATGTTTACAGTTTCAATGAGCAAGAAACGCGTTCGTTCCTAAAAAAATATACCGGATTTACGTTCCGGACTGTTCCGGCTCTATGACACCACTGATCTTAGCTGAAGAATACTATAGTTTCAGCAACTTTCCATGGGTTATTTGTGTATGAACTTATAATAATTAACATAGTAAAAATCTTTCAGAACTCATTATATTAAAATCAAACGGTTTTAGGTTGTGGTTCTGTATTAGGAGTAATATTTATTAATAATTGACGTTTTGACGAACTCAATGTATGTCTTCATCAAGAAAAAATGTTACAAATGGCATTTAAAATAAATAAACAGAACATAGAAACAAGTTACTAGGTAACGAAATAAATAACTATATCGTAAAATTTATAAATTTTTAATTAAAGAAAGCAACATTTTAATTAAATTAGTTACTAGTCACACTGATTGATGTTATCTTTTTCTTTATAAATTTCTATTGCTTCTCTTATCAATCTAGTATTAATTAATTAATTCTTCGAAATTTACATACGTACACTGAGAAATATAGATATTTAACAAATTGTATAATGATAAGTAGATATTTATTTGAAATATACGAGTATGTTTACTGTATTCACAAATTTATACATTTTTAAAATCTACTCACATATATATTTTAATATTATATTAAGAATTAAGACTGTAATACTATATACAAATTGATGGTATTAAATTTTTGTTTTTATTATATTTAATTTTTAAATATACTTATTTTGTTATTTTTAATATCTTGTGTTTGTGTCACCTTTTTAAATATAATTAGCGTTACGGTAACTATCCATTTTTCTCAGTATACAGACGTACGTTGAGTCCGTCGAAACGCCAATTATTAATAAATATTAATACAGAACTACAACCTAAAACCGTTTTATTTCTATGTAATAATTGCAAAATTGTTTTATATGTCTTTTTATCAATCGTTGGTAATTATTTATTAGATACTCGTAATAACATTTTTTTAAAGTAAGTTAAACAATATTATATTACATTTACGTTTGAAACACCATGTACCTATTTTGAAAAAAATAAAAATAAGATTACTATAAAATTAATCGTAGTAAAGTTGATGACACGAAGGCCACTAGTTCATTGACGTACATCCAATGTTAACTTTCTACACAACTACTCTCAAATCTTATTATTAATGATCAGTACTAAAACCGTATCGTTTTAAATATATACAAAACAAACATAGAAACATCGTCCTACAGCTACAAAGTGTGTAGAAATGAAACCAAATCAAATAGTAAACGTATACGTATGCTCATCAGTGAGGGGGAAGGGGGGCGCAGCTATTCGCGTGAGGCCCCCGGGTGCCGATGACACTATACTGATGCACTGCAGTTCACTCCGTATTGCGACGCAACACACAAATTGCATAGAAAAATGCGCTCAAACCAGCTGCAAGTTTGCTATACTCTCGCTGTCGAGGGTTATTATTCTTTAAAACGTTTTAATGGCACAAATTGTAACTAAAATTATGTTTGAACGAAAGTTAAATTGATTAAGTACGAAGTAATTGGTTTAATTTAAAATAATGTTTTGATGTGTAATATACCTAATTCTTTTAAATTCGTTGTTAAGTACTTGAAAAAGTATATGTTATTTTGTTATTAATTCTTTTTTGTGACAAACAATATTTAAAACGAATTTTTTTATGATGTCAAAAACGATATATAAGTTGAATTTACGAAGGCTTGGCCTTACATAACTTATTTTACATGATGAAAAAATTGACATGGATGTAGTTACGACTTACTACATGCTGCAAGCTAATTGGCTAGAAAGGACTCGTCATTAGCAAGAGAGTGACAAATAGAAATATACGTATGCTGTTTGCATTACATTTATTTATTTTTGCATAAGGCCAAACATTTGCGAATTCAACTATAATATTGTAGATTATTAATATATATTAAGTACTGCATGCCTTACACTAAAACATGATACTAATTTCGTGATAAGTTGGGTAGTCAGAATGGGCTTTAAAGCAAATTTATTATCCTATGAAAATAAGGAAAATAACTGTTTCATTATATAATGCACGATTTACATAGAAAACAAAAGTTTCAAATGACGGCTGGCTTGGCCGAGCGGGTTTAAGACTTGTGTCTAATACCGCTCGTACCTGTGTGGGCCCGGGTTCGAATCCCGCTTGGGGCATGGATGTTGGTGATGTCTTTGTATCGTCCAAATTCCTTTGAAGCTTAACTGCTACTGTTTGATGGCCTAAGTTGCCGAATCTAAATTATATGTTAACAAAAAAAAGTTGTGTAACAGAACAAACATTACATATAACAAGATTAAAAGTATATAGGTAAACCCATATATAGACTACTTTGACATTATCACATAAATCGGTTAAATAAAGTGGTCATAATAAATTTTTAAAAATTTTACTAATTTTTTTCTCAGAAAGTTGGCAACACTGTACTTTTTTGAAATTATCTAATTTATATGGATACCAGAAGAATCTTTTGTGAAAATTTTAACAAAATCGATTAAACAACATGGCCGTAATACATTTTTAAAAATTTTAGTAATTTTTTTCTCAGAAAGTTGGCAACACTGTATTTTGTTGAAATTATCTAATTTATATGGATACCAGAAGAATCTTTTGTGAAAATTTGAACAAAATCGGTTGAACAACATGGCCGTAACAAATTTTTAAAAATTTTAGTAATTTTTTTCTCAGAAAGTTGGCAACACTGTTCTTTGTTGAAATTATCTAATTTATATGGATACCAGAAGAATCTTTTGTAAAAATTTGAACAAAATCGGTTAAACAACATGGCCGTAATAAATTTTTAAAAACTTTGGTAATTTTTTTCTCGGAAAGTTGGCAACACTGTATTATATTAAAATTACGTAATGTATGTGGGTACTAGGGGAATCTTTCCTGAAAATTTGATCAAAATCGGATAAATAATGTAGCCACAATGAATTTTTAAAAACTTTAGTAATTTTTTTCTCGGAAAGTTGGCATCACTGGAAAAAACCAAAACCACATGACCATCTTGGGCACCAGACAAATTTATCCTGAAAATTTCATTAAAATCGGTTGAACCGTCTAGGAGGAGTTGCGATCACAAAATTTGGTCTGACGACCGAGCGAGCTGACGACGCACATCCATACACCCACATAAACTAAGTTCAGATTCGTCATCTAGAGGCTATATGAAGGATTTCTATACAATTTTTTTTTTTTTTTGAAAATGTTACAGACACCGTACCAAACGCTTTACTACTTTTTCCTTGCAGTCAAAGTAGTAAAAATACGAGTATACAAAATATATACAAATATATAAGTAATTATATTTATTCTGATCTGTTTTTCTTGTTTCCATTATTTTCCTATACCGTTTGTTTGATAATTTAATATAACAGCTTTTTGTATATATTGGTTTTTCAGAATCGGTCGTTAAAATTTAAAAAAAAATACCTAATCTTATTATTTAGATTAAAAAAAAAAAATCATTTATTAATGCAAAAGGAAAAGATTTTCCACGTAGTATATTAATGTGTATTTTATATAATTTTTTTCTGTTAATTCTTCACAGTTTTATTTTTATTTTTTGTTCAATATTTCCATTATTGTTTATTTTTTTATCGTAATATTTTAATGGTGTTATTGTTTTATATTAGAAATAAAACTTATTGTTTAAAAAAATTAATAAATCAATTTTAAAAAAATAGAAAATTAATTAAATAAAAGGGCATTACTAAAATAATAAACTAAATGTTGTTTTAAACGAATGCCGGTTTGTTTGCAATATTTAATATATACAAAAAAACAATAACAGTCATTTCTTTAAATTATTGTTTACTGGATTCAAGAACTTTTCAAAATTTACCTAACAGTCAAAATTTAGAAAAAACTACAAATTCAAAAAGTTGTGTTTGGTTTAAAAATTAACAACAAATATATTATTAATATTTTTTCATAATGTTAACGAAAAAATATTATTTACATATAAGGCTTTCTTACTTCAAATGTTTCTTTTTATATCGTTAAAAAGTGTAATTAATTTAATATATTAAAAATTTGTCAAAATTTGCAAATTGTATCTTCAAGTTTAAAATTTTCCAAAAAGAAATTAGTTGTAATTGTGTTTTCAAACTAGTTAACAGAACAATTCAATTTTCTTTCCTGTTTGTTAGGCACAAAAACCAAACTGGTTTTTAACAATTGATAAATTTACAATAGTTTAAAACCATAATAAATTACAAAAATTATAAAAATGATATGGTAAAAAATTTTTCAGGATAAATATTATGAATAATTAATCCAATGAATTCAGATTTTATTTGATTCACTGTTTTCACACTGATTTTTTTTAATGATTCAATACATATGTACATACATACATACATACACAATCACGCCATATACCCAAAAGAATGTGGCACAAACTCTTTTCTTCATCCTGAAATCAGTCGCCTCCAAACATTCTTATCCAAACAAGCAACTTTCGCTTCATCCACATTCATAATTCCTCTAATACATGCTCTTTTATTCCTACTACTTGGAAACTTTCGCTCACGCAAAATACTCTCAATCATATCACTCCAACTACTCATCGGACGTCCACGCAAACGTATACCATCAAAATTTTTCAAATAAATCTTTTTAACTAAACGTTCAATAGACATTTGTCCAATGGCTTATCTATTTAATCTGCTATTAATATTATTGAGTCTTGCAATTATCTTTGTAAAAATTAGATTTACATGTAATTAAATGTAAGTTTATTTTATGTTTGAAGAATCAGTATCCAGTTGACTATACACAGTACCAATGCGATATATATGTGTGTGTGTGTCTTTTTCTGTTTTCACAGTGCCCAACACTGCAACCACAGTACAGTGACATTACGTTGCGTTTAACAGATGGCTCATGTCACAACACACACTATATATTTACACGAAACATGCTACAATGAAAATTCGGATAATTTATGAAGTGAATTTTTCACTTGTAGAAATTTTGAGTACCGCGTTATGTTTCATAGAGCAAATTTATGATTATTATAGGTAAGCTACAGTGTTATTAAATTAGCACCCATAGTAAATAACTCGTTCAATTATTATTTCTTTTAATTTTTGAATAGATTATTTTGAAAAGAAATGTATCATTAATAAAAAAATATTATACGGTCGTTTTATAATTCATATTTTAACTAAAGTTTTATAGAAATTAATACGATTTTTAAACGTAAAACTAAATATAAAATATTTTGTTAAATTGTGTTCTAAATTCTATTTGATTTATTTTTATTACAAGTATATGTGGTATTTATATTTAAATTAATTATGGCAAATTTAATATATTTGCACAATTAGTTAATTATTGTATGTCGCTTTAAAACAAAAATTAAAATTAACCTACTGAACTAAAATAGAATTATATAATTATAATAAATAAAAAATATGTAGATTGTCTCCAATAATTAATGTTTATATATTTTTGCAAAATAACACTTCAGACATAAATTATATTAGTGATATTTTTACGATATAATATATTTTAAAATTAAGATAATAATTAATTAATAATTAAGAGTTTTATTTAATTAACATTGGTATTAGTATTAAAAAGTATTTGGTATAAATAATAAAAGATATCTTAGGGTCGGTTTCTTAAACGCCACTTAAATTAACTTTAAAAGTAAATGTTTTAATCTGGTAGTAAATTATTGAAAATCCAAAGTTATTAAGAAGAAGAATAAAATTTACTTGTGAAATAAATTTATTTGTCGTTCATGAAATCGGGCCTTAGAAGTAGATTGCATATTAAATTAAATATTAATAAATATACTATTTATAAATTTTACTCATAATGAGTAACATAATAATTACATTACAAAACATTTATTACAGGTAAATATTTTCAGTGCAATGATATCATGAATAATAATATATGAACATTTTCAATGATAAACTATACAAATTTACGTAAAATGTCACCTTCCATAAATTGAAGTATATATGCATATAGCAACTTAATAATTACAACAAGAATTGCAAGGAACTTGTGTGATTCATTTGAAATAACACATCATTATTATTTTACTACGCATTTATTTCAACTGTGTCCTTTGTTCTCCTGATCAAAGTAGGCTAAAAATGTGTTTGTTATCATTTTGTCATCGGCACGCTCTGATTAAATAATATTATTGCAATGAAATTTTTAGTAAACATTACGTGACTTTTGTTCAAATGCAATAATAAAAGAATTAATTGAAAATAGTTTTATTATAAAAATAAATTAATACTTTTTATTGTACAAATAAATTTATTTCAATAATTTTGATGTCTTTTTTTAATAAAATAATTAATTTCAAATATTGTTAATTATTTAAAATTTTTATGATCTATATTTTTATAGTGAGTTATAGCACAAGTATCTGTTCAATTATATTTTTTATTTTAAAAAAAATAATCAACAACTAAATAAAAATAAAACATCGGAATATATGATGAACTTATTTCAAAGTACACAATGTAATATTTCACATTTTAAAAAATAGCAGAATTTTTAGAAAATTTAGTTAAATGTTTATTCAAATTAATTTTTTTTTTATAAAAAAGTTAATCCATATGATCCATAGGACAACTATTCTAATGTTTAATTAGATATATAAAAAAAAATTAATGGTGTTTAATGCAAATATAAAAATAATTTAACTATTTCGAAAGTTTGATGCAAAAGTCATGTATGGTAATATATACTCATACAAATATTTGCTTTTAAAAGATATTTAAAAATTTAATTTTTTACCTAAATTATAAAAGCTCATTCAGAGTACTCTACTTATCATAAAATTAGTGTATTATGTTTTACTACAGAATTAGTTTTCTGAATCTAAATTATTTACTAATTTCTGAAATAAAAACCAACACAAATGCAAAATTTTAGTTTTAGTTTAGAGTTTTATTGCAGCCGAAAATTGAAATTATTATGTAAATTTTTTATTGTTTTCTCACAAGCTAATAGATAACACTGTTCAGAACCAACAGCATTATGACTAAAACATAACACTAATTAATTTCGTGATAAGTAGGGTAGTATAAATAAACCTAGACGATTTTTTTTTAAATTAACACTTGCATAAATTGCATATTTTACGACAGTCTTTTCACAGTATAGTATTCTATAATTATATACGATAAATATTCAAAAAATAATTATATAGATAAATTCTAGTTTTGTGAAATATTGAATGATCTAGATCTAGTAGGCTTGTCACAGGGGCCCGCTTGTTCTAATCATAACCTACTTCGATTTCTTCTGTTTACATACTTTATGTATTGTTGATGTTGCTAATTATAGCCGGGTTTTTTTAAACTTAACCAACAAAACAATCATAATTTCTGTGCAAATATATTATTAGTTGTAGAATTTATTGTCTGTTTTCTTTTTTTTTAAATATACTGAAATTTTGTGATTCTTGTAATTACATGCTGGTAATATTGAGAATTATAGTTCATACGTTATCTTTTGCCTACATTTTGCGTAAATATTTTTTTAAATGTTAAGTAAATTATAGTTTTGTAGCATGTACTTATAATATAGAATTTATTATTGGTTTCTGCTGTAACATTTTATACTAAACGAATATTAGAATTTAATCTAAACAGAATGTTAAACCAAAAATTGTTTATTAATTCTGTAAACCAAAAAATATACAAATATTCTGCAATTATTATTTTTATTTTTTTAGTATTGTTATATAGTATTTTATGTTTGTATTTAAATACTGATTAATTTATTATTAACAAAAAAATTATTTTTGTATTATTCATTGTCCAAACATATAATTTAATTTTTTTTTATTAAAAATATGTATAAAATATTTATAATTTTACGATAGTATACGGTTTGCTATTCTTTTTATCTGAACATAAAATTGAATTTTATTTTTTAAATGGAAACACAATATGTTTAAAGAAAATACGTACAATTTAAGGTAGAATGCAATTTTTCTAAAAATAATAATAAACAATAATAATGAACCAACGACAATATGATTTATAATCATAAAATATTTTTTAAAAACAATGAAATTTAATACAGAAAGTATAATGCACCATTAAGTAGAAAATTTACAAATATTTGTTTTAGACACATGCCATATTTTTATGTTTAATTTATTCGAATTTAAAATTTTAAGAATAGAATTTTTTAATCGGATAAAATTATTATTTATGAACGTATTTAAATTTTGTGTTAAAGTTGTGGGTGTAAACATATTTGCAAATATTACGTTATAATGCGAAATTTACCGTTTATTATTGAAGTAAATATGTGTTATAAAATGCTAGAATTACGTATTATTTGTCTTATTTGACTGTAGCGAGTCGATTTAAGTTTTGCAACAGTCATAATAAACTTTTCATAGTAAGCTATAAAATTTATTGTCTTTCTAATGCATAATTCACGTTTTATTTACAAACATATTGCTTGGTTTAATGCTTAGGCTGTGATTATACAAATTATTTACCTCCTACATTCTGCATAAAACACAACAATAATTTTAAGAAGTTGAATTGAATATGAAAAAAAAAAAATTTGAAATTTTATACTACTTATATATTAACAAATATGTAAATATAGATATTATACAAGTGAAAATAATTTTATTTTTAAATTATCACATGAATTTATTATTATTAATATTTTTTGTAATTTGGGGATCCAAACTTTATTCTTGATTCGCTTTTTAGAGATAATTTGGAACTTCATATAAAAAGTTAAAAAATCAATTTCATAAAAAAAAATTATTAGTATAAATTATTCAAATTTGTTTGTTCAAATTGTTAATTATATCTATTAAAATTGATACATCTATTTTCTAGTTAAATTGTCCATCAAGAAAAAAAATGTTCTTAATTTTGCTACTGAATCTTTTTTTCATAACTTTAAATTATTCATATAACCAAAATTTTGCAACCAAATATATAATTATTTTTATTCAAATTGTAAATTCTAACTTTAGAAATTGATACATGTAGTAGTTAGTCAAATTACATACCAAGAAAAAGAAAAAAAAAGATTGTTTTTAAATTTTCAACTAATCTTTCTTTTATTAGTTTAAATTATTCATATCACCGAAATTTTACAACAAAATATACAATTTTCATATTCAAATTTTAAGTTTTATTAAAAAAAATTGATACATATACTCGCTAGTCAAATTATTCGCCTAGAAAAAGAATGAAAAAAAAATATTGTTCTTAATTTTGCTACTGAATCTTTCTCTCATCAGTTTAAATTATTCATATCATCGAAATTCTACAACCAAATATACAATTTGTTTGTTTAAGTTGGGTGAAATAATATATGAAATGTAGAAAACTAGTAGGAATTGTTACTAGAAAAAAAAGAAAAAAATCATTAGGTAAAATCAAGCTAACTAATTTGAATGCAGAACCAAGTCTCCCCGACTTAATTCTAACGTTTTACGTATAAAATTCTCATGAAACAAAAGCATCAAAGATGACCGCTACACTCGTTATACGATGATGATAATGATGATTCGTTATACAGTTACGCACAATACGCACACTAACATGCGTTAAGTTACGTATATGTACGTTTATGTGAATGATCGTAAAAATTAACTGGACTCGTAAAATATTCTAATTTTAAACTTCTACATAAGAATTTTATACTGTGACTAATATTTAACTACTTAAAAATGTATATTTTATATAGAAATATATATACAAATGTGATAAATATTGTTTATTTTAGAGCCGATATTTTCAATATAAAATAAAATGTGGTATAATTAAGTATTGAATAAATGTACATTTATTCTACACAATAAAAATTTATGTAAATTTACATATTAATATAAATAAATTTTATCAAAAAAACTATAATTTTACGTAAATTATTACAGCAAAAATACAAAGTTCTGCTTATTTACTATTAAAATTTATATAAAATTACCTAAATTAAAATTACAGTGTATGGTTAACTATTCTATTTTCTACATCTCATTCGGAGCTGAAAATACTTACGCTTAAATAAACGATAGCCCAAACATTGCTAGACCATTTAAAATTTGAATAATTTGCTACAATTAATTAATTAATTGTAAATTATTAATAAATAAAAAAGTTATTTCATTTTGAAATGGTTTAGTTACTTTAGACCACCTACAAAATGTAAAAAGTATTAAACACAGGAAAACTCGCTAGTGAGTTGCAAAAACTAATCAGCTATCATTTTCAAATGTATGCAATTATTGAAAAAATAAAAATCGCATTCAAAAGTAAAAAGTCTGCTGTTTAATGGATATAAATGTTCGTTACAAAATGTTTGTATATTAATTTATCTTATTGGTGAGAAAGAAAAGCAACTTTAACTTGCAATATTTTATATGAATAGCTTCTTTTTTCAATAATAAAATAAACTGATACAAAAACAATTTAAAAACTGCAAATTTTCATGTTTCTAATTCAACTTTTGTTTTTCTAATAACTACATATATTTAAAAATAAAAACTGATTAGTTTTATCAACTTTCTATGTAAAACTTGTATATATTGAAGTATAGTCTATTTTTAATTTATTTAAATATATTCTACATTTATTAAAAGCCGTATACTTCAGCAAAATAATGGAACTGTATTTACGAATTACCATGAACTTATTGATATATGTCAAGCAACAATAAAACACCAATAATAACAGATTAAACATCGAATCAATGTTGCATGGCGTAGTAAATATAACAATATATGTCATTAAACTTTAGATATACATATATACGTACGCGTCGATTGTCACTTTATCTATAGATTACGCCAATACGAAATTATAGGTTAGCGTATGCCATGTCAACTTTGAAAACGAATACAACGGCTCAAGTCTTCTGACGCAATTCTACAAATTACCTTAAGCGTAGGTGGATAAAATGTACCTATAGGTCAACTTTGCAATACACTGTAGTTAATATTTTTTTTTACCGTCTTATTATTTATTATTGCATAATTTTTCTATTTTCATCGCATTGTTGATGTCGTGCAATTGTAAGATAAAATTGGAAATTTATTATTTTTCCATAATGAAAAAGTTGATTAATAATTAGTGTAATTTTACTGTTTATAGAAACTTAAACTTAGTTTTAGCATAAATTTAGACGAAAAAATAATATATATTTCAAATTTAATTCTATATTTAACCAAGTAATTGGAGACTTTTGATTTTAGCCAAATTCCAGAATAAAACAATTAAATAAAATTACCTTTATTAAATTTACTTATGTAAATAAAATGCTCTATTATTTTATAAACTGTAATATATGTAACTTGCTACAGGAATATTAAGTTATTATACTGTTGTTTTTTTTTAACTAGGAAAAGTGAATGCAAATATTTTACTCCGAGTTAAAAAACAGACTATAGTATTACTGAAAAAAGCATGAAATTCTTAATAATGTCATATAAAATTTGTTAAAATACCTAAAAACATGTTCAAGTTGAGAAAATATGTTCTGCATTGTTAGTAACAAATTTTGCACATTATCTTAACAAAATGTGTAAAAAAAATTATTTCACATTTAAAAAATAAACTAAAATAGGTTTTAATTATATATACAATAGTGTAGGTAGCGTTTAATGCAATAATCTAAAAATCTGAAATTTTTATCCAAATTTTTTTAATTTGTTTTCAGAAAAAAATTGTTTCGTGAAAAAATAAGTTTTTTCTTATGAAAGTTCACTATACAATAAAATGAAAACAAAATTTACAATTTTTTCATGTATCGTTATGAATTACAGAAATGCATAGTTACAATAAATAATAAAAATATTTAAATTCAATGACAAAATTTAAATATTTGTTTACATTTACATTAAAAGTAAATATATTAATTTTTTACTATATACCAAAAATATATATTATTAATTTCTATATTTAACAAAATTTATTTTCGCTACCAAATATATGTTTTGAAACAATATTAACCAATATATTTAGTACATAAATATACATATAAATAATTAATGTTGTAAGACGCATTATATATTTAATTAATTTTTACATTTTAGATTTTAAAATACATTTAATAAATGTATCATGTCTTCATATATTCCAAAGCAAAAATATAAATGCCACATTTATTACAATAAATTATAAAAAAATATTGTGTTTTCAAGTACAGCAGTGTTACCAAAATAAACCTGAAAATGCATAGAGGCACGACCTTGAACAATTAAAAATATCATGTATACGCAAGCCTACCAACATTTACTCTATGCGTAGTTATGTACCACAATTTATCTCAAGGGGTGTTGAAATACGTTGTAGATATTTTACAGAGAATTATTTCGCTGTGAGTAATACCTCAGATATTTAAAGAACCAAATTTTAATGACCTTTTGTTAATTACAAAATTTAACAAATAAATTCGACTGAAGTGTCACTATACTATTTGCGCTAAATTTAACAAAATAGCATTGAAATTCTTGCGAGGAAAAAAAGGTTTTCTAGAATAATTAATTTTATGACACAAAAGAAAATCAAAGAATAAATCAGAATAAGTAATTGCTATACGGTAGTCGTATGCATAATTTACAAAATTAGAATGTATAGTCACATTTAAATGAGTAATATTATAAATTACTTTTATATGCGTTTAGTTCAAAATGATTTCACTGCTAAAGTGAACATTAATTTCCTCCAAATAAAAGTACTAGGTTCGTCGATTTATAATTAAAATTAATACAAAACTAAATCCTAAAACCTTTTTATTTTAATTTAATCAGTTCTGAAAGATTTTTACTATGTTAACATTAAAATTATTTTCAAATATTTACATATATAAAAATTTAAAAGCTTTTTACATCTATATTTTTAAGCAATATATTTAAAAATATTATGATTGATAGTAATATACTTCCTTTAATGGAAAAACTTCATAACGTACTGTCCAATATTTTATAAATGTGAAGGTAGGTAGTTCAAAAATATTTACGTAATTTTCAGAAACTCAGATAGTTTAGGTTAAGAAACTTTTCAAAATTGTAATCGAAGAAAAAAGTACTAACCGGATTTGAAAATATCAGTCTGTTAAAACTTTAAATAATTGATGATTTTGTAGTTGTAAGTAAGTAGTTCCCGAGTAATATTTATCGAATAATAATTTATAAAATTATTGAAAAGTTAGACGAAGTTTATTCCTGGTAAATTGTATAAAATAACACATTAGAAACGGGAAATATCTATAAATACATCCTACATATGTAGATACATACAGTAAGCGTTGCTTACAAAATAACTCTAGATATATATCTTCAATAAATATTACATTATTATCTGGAACATGTTTTCTTTATATTTAAATTACGGATATTAAATCATAAAAATTACTTTCGTTAAAGTTACATTTCACTTTTGAATAATATTTTTATGTTATTTGCTATGAATTATATTTTATTATATATAAGTAATGTTAAAAATATACAAAGGATACAAAGGATTATTTCAAATTAAGTGTAAAATAAATAGAAAGAAAAATTAATTGATCTTTTAAAAATATTTTTAATCACTACACATTACGATTAAAAAAATTAGTTTTGAAATTAAAACTCAAGAACGATCTTTAAAAATTTGAATGAGGTATAAAATTATTGTTTGATCTTTTACTTATTATATTGAACATTATAAATATTTATAAATAAAATACAAGTCAAGTAACCTAAACATGTTACTAATAGTTGTAGAATAGTATGAATAGATATATATATATATATATATATATATATATATATATATATATATATATATATTATGTTTGTTACGTGATTTGTGAGAATTAATGTTCCTTTAGTGGAATACAGAATTTCTAACCACCCTGGGTGGTTTATATTGCATTTTGTGCACTTCTTTACACATTTTCAATAATCAAATTCAAATTCAAGCTAAAATAAACAATGCAATTGTCAATTAACTTGTCTTAATAATTTTTAATATAGACATCGGATATATCAAATTAAATATATAGTAAATAACTACTGTATAATAATGTCATTATTGTACTAGTAACATAATGATTTCTTTCTACATAACGTAACGTAATATCAATATTATGAAACGCTTGAAGAAAAATAATATTATAATGTTGGGTTTGGTTGCACAAGCATAAACGGAAAATGACTGCTGTTAAAATGAGATTTTTACGTGGGGTATGTGGTGTAAATAGGAGAGATCGGGTACGAAATAGATTAGTGTATGATGAGTGTGAAATTGAAAAAAATGTTGTAGCAAAAGTTGATGTTAGTCAGTTAAGATGGTTCAGACATGTTGAGGGAATGTCTAATGAAGGTTTAGTTAAAAAAATTTATTTGAATGATTTTGATGGTATACGTTTGCGTGGACGTCCGATGAGTAGTTGGAGTGGTATGATTGAGAGTGTTTTACGTGAGCAAAAGTTTCCAAGTAATAGGAATAAAAAAGCATGTATGAGAAGAATTATGAATGTGGATGAAGCAAAAGTTGCTTGTTTGGATAGGAATGTTTGGAGGCGACTGATTTCGGGATGATGAAAAGAAATTTTGCCACACCCTTATGGGTACATGGCGTGATTGTGTATGTATATATGTATGTATATACCATACAAATAAAATATATAAAAAAAATACAATTAAAATAGTTATACGTTGCATGTTTTAAGTGCGCAGTTTGCGTCAAATTCGATAATTACCATCTAAAATAAAATTTAATAAAACAACTTCACACATACGGTCGGATAATAAAACTCGTGCAAGCATCACGGGCGCGGCGCACACACGCATATATTTTGAATAGACCGACAAAGATGCGATGCAGCCAAGCGTGCTACACACATACATCACACGTTATATTTATGACCAAGCTAAATATTTATACAGATTAGTCAAAAAAATCTGAAACTGATAATTTGTGAAAAAATGTTAGCAACTTTTTATCAAGTCATCAAAGAAATATAGTGAAATTTACTATTTTTGAAAAACAAAAACGTGTAAGTTATAAATACAACAAATCTAAAGCCTTTTCTAAATTTAGTAATACCTTATTTGGTACAGAAAATAAAGTTGGAAAACTTTTTGGGCATACTATGTGTATATGTGGGAGGAATAACGAACGCAGTTGTTAACTACGGCGTTCATCGAGCGTAAATCAAGGAAATGATCGTTATGCTGTTGTTACAGGGTGAACTGAATCTTGGGTAATGTACTAAAACGCAGGCTTAATTATTATTTTTATTTTTTAAGCGTAGCTTTTCTATGTTTAGAAAAATTTACAATAAAAAATATCACATGTAAATGTTATTATTTTCTTAAATTAAATTTTTTATAAATTATAAATAAAATCTATTATACAGTGTGTAAAGTGATGAGGTTTCCTATAGGAAAAAAAATTTTAATATGAGTTTTAAGAGAAAAACTTATTCTTTATAAAAAATTTTGCTTCTATCAAAACCCCTAATAGTTAAAGAAAAATCCAGATAAGATCAAGATATTATGTCGAGCTGTTGATTTTAAATATGACTAAGTCCGAATATTACATCAGTATCGTGTGAAAAATGTTAAAAATATTTGTCATACAAGAGACTTACTTTTTAATTATTATTATTATTATTAATTTGCCAAAATATAATTATTATTATTATTATTAACAAGTAATCCATGGGTAACACGATACTGATGTAACATTCGGACTTAGTCATATTTAAAATCAACAACTCGGCATAATATCAAGTTTTTGGTCTTATCTTAAGTGATTACTGGATTTTTCTTTGACTATAAGGGGTTTTGATAAAAGCAAATTTTTTTATAAAGAATAAGTTTTTCTCATAAAACTCATATTAAATTTTTTTCCCAATAGGAAATCTCATCACTTTACACACTGTATATTAATAACATTGCAAATCTCTATTTAAAAATTTCCAAATATTAGCCTTGTCAAGTTTACTAGCAGTTTCAGCAGTTGAGTAATTATACCTAGAAATACTGGGCATCATAGTGCCTAATAGTTTGTAGGTAAAATTACATTATTTTGTTTTTAGAGTGTACTATTTCAGTGATGTTCACAATTTTTTTTACATATTGAAATGCATCGGCATCACAAAAATATAACTTGTAATATCATTAACTTATTGACTACATATATAATTATTTCGAAAAATGAAAAAAAAAAAAACCAATAATCATATCGGTAAATGTGAGAAATTCTCATGATTAAAGCGGTGAAGTGCGCGTAACCCGCCATGCACGTGGCTATGCTCGAATAACAGTTGATGGATGGGGGTGTAAGGGGGGGTACAGAGTACCCGTTGACCGGTTCTGTCAAATTAAAAACTCATTTTCGTACCCGTTTCGGTTGGGTTACACCGAGCATTCAAATTATAATCAAATTTACGTGGAACTGTTCGTAGTGTGTATCTCGTATATATGAATGTAAGTAGTGGAAGACGGTGTGTGTATAATATGGATGGCCATTTCTGACGACTCAACGTACATATCTCTTCTCGTGTCTTAACAATGCTACCGGTCATAATTTATTTACACCCAAGATACCCGTGATGGTGAGAATTGCTATGAGTTGCGTTGCCTTGACTCGCGGGCAACTCAATAAACTTTTAAATTGGGTTAAGTAGCACTGTATTCAATTTTCATTTTGTTGTTATACTTATTTAACAACGTTTATTTTTTGTTTTGTTTTGTTTTGTTTTACTGAAAAACATTATCATCTATACACTGGTATATAAGGTTGGAATAAATTACAATTCCTGTTTTCTTTTCCTTTATTTGTTTTATTATATATAACAATATGTAATATAAAGTAGCACAAATTTATATTAAGATTATTAATGATAATAACAATGTTAAAAACTTTGTAAATTAACCGAATATTAGTTATAAAAAATATTATTATTATTATTAATTATACCGTTTTCAACTTACAAATTTAATTCACATTTTGCTGCATTATAAAAACATTATTTGTTATATAATTATAAGTAAATTTATAATATATAATTATATTTATAGTTGATAATTTACTTTACTATAAGAACAAACATGTAAATATATATCTAATAAAAATAACAATAAACTTAAATATACAGTTATGGTACCATTAAATAATGCGACTGTTGCGTAATAAATTGAGAAAAACTACGAACATTTAAAACAGCGATCGTAACGTTAACGCTTAAATCTGAATATAAAATTTAGAGGAGAAAAAAGCAGCCTCATATTGGTTTGACCAATTACTTATTTAATTTTCCGAAAACAATTTACTCTACCATAAACTGAAACGAACAATAGCCATTTGAAAAACTGTTTTAATTATCGAGTGTTTTGTAAGCAGTATAAAACGCAAATAAACCATTCAATTTTCAATGCAACACTGCCCTATAAAATCTGGTACGTATACCCCGAACTGAAATGTTCCGTGTAGAAAATGTTCAACTGACATTAAAACGCATCCAATTTTATTCTCTCGCGAACATTTTACGATTCGAAACGTAAAGAAATAAGCAAAAATGCCGTTTATTTTTAAATGTTTACGTATTACTTAATCCTGTGAATGCATGCACAATTGTAATAGTATTTATATTATTCAACAAACATATTGTGATGGGCTATTTAAGGCGATTTTTATTCATCGCCAAATATATAGGCTATTCTAGCGGTTATTATTTTTCTTTCTTTTTAATATACATAATAAAAGAAGAAAGCAATGGTAACCTAACCTAACTATATGTAACCGCCGCTGAATAACAATCGCCTTTATTTGTTATTATACATTTAGATTAAATGTTTAAAAACAAATAAGAATTATTTATTGTATATTTCGAAATTAAACCAAATAAACTGGTTGGTTAGTTTTTGGTTTTTACTCGTAAAACTGAAGTGTAATTTGTTTTTGAAACACGTTGATCTTGATGATTAAATTATATATACATAAATTCATTTATTTATAAATCTATAATTTGTATAATAATATGCAAAACTATCTAGTCTGATACATGACTTTCTATTAGATTTTTAAATAACTTTTAGAAATATTAATACATATTTTTTGCATAGAATTTTAACTAATATTGATTTTGATAGGATTATATATTTATTTCTTAATATAATTTCATTTTGCTAAAAAATTAAAATCTTAAAATATATAATCAGCTATAATCTCACAAAATTTATATGTACAAGTGTCAAATTTAAATTCGTAACTTAAAATATCAGTCAAACCGACGACCCTACACAATTGAAGAGATAAACGAAACTTTTAGGAACCGTGTAACGCAATGCAAATGGTTTTCCTGAAAAAGACAAACCAGTTAATTTGGTTCAATTTCGGCATATACAGTTAGTTGTTAAGAATAAAAATGCATTATGATACTTTAAAAAAAAAATGAATAATGCTTTTAAGTGTGAGTTTGAAGCTGAAAAAAATTTGTGGCTATCAAATGGCAGCACATCGCATTTTTATTGGAAGACTATTTGACCAGGCAAAACAACTCACTTGGGGACAGTCTAACGCTTCGATATCCTTTCATACAGAGATGGACTTTGCTGCTTTTTTTTTAGATTAGTTGTTAAATGATAAAAAGATGTTGCTCTTGGGTCGAAATAAAGCATAGTTTAATAAATTAATATTTAAATTTTTGCAATTTTGCATTTTAATAAGTATATTATACAGTAAATATTTGACATGAGTCACTTTCTGAATTTGACATAATATTTAAATATACAATTAGAAAACTATCTAATTAAGGGTTGGAATAGAAATAGTTACTTATGAAATAAATGTAATGTAAAAATACATACATTAATTTTATGGATTATTATTTCACATTTTATTGACAATTAGGAATACCCACACTAAATTAGATTAATATTTCAAATGTAAATGTCTATTCTTACATTAGATATTAGATCTAGTATAATTAAAAGTATAAGACCTAGTTGCACAAAGCAATTGATAACTTAATTAATGAGTTAACTAGGCAATTAAATTGGCAATTGTCTTCAAATCACCTCACTGATTGGTCAGTTAGCAATTGAACGAATGTTGGTTAACTTGCCGGGACTGACATATTTTTGTTTTTATTATAAAAAAAATAAAGTATTAGAAAAAACATCTAATGATTTAAATATGATATAAACATATTGATTGATATAATGATTTAAATATATTTAAAAGCATATATATATATATATATATATATATATATATATATATATATATATATATGCTTTTTATTTTATTTAGATTTTTAGAACGATGTTCTGTTACATTTTTTTGAGAATGGCATAACAACCGAAACTATAGTTGAATAAATATAAAATTTGGGAAATTTTATACTGAGTATTTAAGTTTTTCTTCCGGAATTTTAATTTTTTCTGAAAACATAAAAAATACAAACTAACCTTTTTACCTAACTGGTTTTTATTCTACTGTATTCGAAAAAATCTTTAAATTTAGAGAAAATGCACAAAATCCTTGCTTATACAACTTTAAATCCGTATCTGCATTCGCAATGAAACACGCATCTTAACGCCGGGCTAAATAATGCCCATTCGCATTTGAATGTACATGGCAAATCGAAACCGCAATAAAAGTTAGCGCGCGGAAGTTACGGCCCGAGCCGCGCGGGCTGCCCTCGAGATAGCCTCTGTGCTGCCACTGCCAGCAGCACATACACAGTATTTCCCTCGCGTCGACCGAAAGAGAGAGAGATTTTTCAAACGGCCAGCAGCACAATCGGTGCCCATGGAAATTCGGATTCAGCTGGATGGAACAACAGCATCAGCGTCAGCAAAAACGAATGTGATGGCGCGCGGCGGCCGGGCGTCATCATCATTTTCTTGGTTTTGTTTTTGGCGAATCGGTTTTTCATTTCACTTTACGAGCGACAGTTCGAACGATGCCGAATCAAAATCAACGACGACAACGAATACGCGAGCGCGACGAGAGAATTTTCCATAGTTTCTGTTCGAGATGCAACGATAAAATTGAAGCGAGATGCTATCGTTAAAGCGAGATACCAATATAATACTGAAAAGTTTTTATTTATTTTTTTCAACATTCGAAAAAAATTTTTAAACATATATGTAAATGGAAAGTTGCTGAAACTAATCAGCTGTTATTTTTAAATTTACGTAGTTACTGAAAAAATTTAAATTATATTGAAAAAGAAAAAAAAGAGTCCAATTTTGAATGAGTGGAAATAATATTTAACAAAATTTTTGTATATTAGTTTATAAAAAAAAACATGCTAATAATCTAATAAATACATATTATTAACAATACGGTATGTATACAGGGTATAACAGAATAACTATTCCTAATTTTTAAAAATAATAGAGTGCACTTAGAGAAACATTTTTTATTAATAAACTAGTGTCCGGAAATTTCTCGGTACCAAGATACAGTAGATATCGTTAAAAACAATCTTAATTATTACAACATCAAAGAGTAGTTAAGTTAAGGAACATTTTATTAGAAATATAGTGCATTAAACTTTATAAACATTGTTCAAAGTTACGACCACCATTTTCGATACACAAGTTATAACGACGTACAATCGACTGCCGAAAAAAAAGAAAAAAAAAATTTCCGGACACTAGTTTATTAATAAAAAATGTTTCTTTATGTGCCCTCTATCATTTCTGAAAATTAGGAATAGTTATTCTGTTACACCTTGTATACTTTAATAAATGTTTGTTTATTGTAACATCTAAGGTTATAACACCCAAAACCTTGAATAGACAGCTAAGACGACTAAGATACATTATAACTTGAAAGTGTTTTTTGAGTAAAATTACGAGTGGCTACGCCACTGGATGTCATATTATGAACGTCACTTGAAAGTTCATTACAATCATTAAAAGTTTTATGGTTTGACTTAGCTTTATATCATCCGTATACAATGGCGTGAACTTTTTTACAGCATATGTTTTAAAATTCATGAAATAAGAAGAAAACTTGACACTTCTTAGAAAAGATGTTCGTATTCGTCGAGCTGCAAGCAGCTACACTTTAAAATGTCTTTAAAATTCATTTTTCTGATTTCGTTTTTGCTTCGTTGTGACAGCACCGATTTATTTCTATTTGTAAAATATGATGCTCTAGCTTGCACATGTCCCAGATAGATTATTACAGTTGCACGTCGTATATACAGAAGTCATCTATTTTACTTGAATCAACAACAAACCTAGACAAATTTCGTTTTAAATTTTACGCTGAATGCTGGGAAGCAAAATACTAATATTTGAGTGTAAATAAATACTTTCTGATAATTCTCTTTTTACACATTTTTGTTTAATTAATATAAGATTGTAAATCAGCTGTTATTTTCAAATATATACAATTAATGAATAATTAAAAATTACATTAAAACTGTAATCTTTAATTGTTATTATACTCGTATATTATCGTATATATCCTGGTAAAATAGGAACATTTCTAAAAGAAGATCCTTCTTTAATTTTTGTGACATTTGTGTCGTTTTTAGCTAATATGTAAGGAAACAAAATAGTTTGTGAAAGTTATTATTATGTATTAAAAACAGACAAATTCTAGTAACAAATAACAATTATAAATTATTATTTTTAACAAATAAAAAACACATATTTACTTATACAGCACGTCTAAATAAAAAATATAAGACCAGTATTCTTATCTCACTTTTAAAAATGATTTTTGCCAAAAGTACTTTTGTCGTTCACTTAAAAATTACATATTAAGCATTTTAATTAGTTTATTTAAATTTTATAATATTAGATATAATTTTTTTTATTAAAATATTCATATTTGATAAGAATTTGGCAGAATTATAAATTTATTTTAAGGCACTTTTTCATAAACAAAAGAGGTGTGAATACGTGCAATTAGTTTTAAAGTAATATTTTTTTCAGTGGGCACGATTGTGCAAAAATAAATAGATATTATTTTGCAAACTTACTCCACACAATATAATTTCCGTCATATATTTGACGTTTAGATTTAAATTAAAAAATAAACTGAAAAATCTCGACAATTAATAGGAAAAAATACAATAGTTATGTCACTTTTAATAAAAAAAACTAATTAAATATTACCAACTCAAACAGTATTGACAAATTAGCAATCAATTTACATCATCAATTTACTCTTTCCTCTAGATTAAGTACTATTAATATAAGTACTGCTTCATGGCGCAAACTGTATATATAATATATATATATTATTTACTTTTGTTTAATGTTAAAAACCAGTTACCAATAATGACATATTATAAATATACTAAAAAATCTTTCATAACTCATTATATTAAAATAAAAAAGCTTTAGAATTAAGTTCTGACGTATTATTAATTACTTCTTTACTTTTACTATATAAATATCTTTTTCTCATCAAATCAATAGAAGTTTTTTCATTACGTAAATATTATTTATAGCTTTCAATAAAATAATAATCAAAATGAATTATTTTCTATTGACTTGAAGTTGACATAATGAATTATGAAATCACAGATGATTTTAATTCCAATTTCTAAAATGTACGTATATTTTATAATAGGAAAAATAATAATAACATGACTGAGAAACCTGAAACTAAATACAATTTCTTCTATCAATGAAAAAAATAAAATTATAGTTGATTTTTAATATTATAGTGCATCCCTATTAGTGAAGATTATAGTGTGAATGCTGTATACAATTATTTGAAGTATCATTCTAGATAATAGATTAAGGCTTACTATAAAAAAAAAGAATAAAATTATATAATATATAGTTATGTTTGAATATCATTATAGTTTAAATAAATTATAGTTAATGGAATTATTATTAGATCTTAATATCAAATTTTATTTAATTTTTTTTTTCACTGCGTAAATGCTAAATTTAGACAATTTTATTTAAAATTGTTTCATTTTAAGAAATTAAATTATTAATATACCAGTATAACTGAAGATAAGAACTGAAGATATAACTGTAGATAAGAATATGAATTTTGTGTTGAATGTTGATAAGTGCAAAGTATTATTTTTTGGGAATTGTGTCTTGATGATTTAAATGTAATATATATGTGAATGGTGCATGTTTAGAGCAAGTAGATAAATTTGTGTATTTGGATAGTTTATTGTCTAAGGATGATCGCCTTGATTGTGAGATTAATAAAAGAATTAATGCTGGTAGAAATGTAAATCTTTCCAAAGAAGTCAGATTTTATGTTAAAGAAAATGAAAAAAAATTATATTATTTACGCTTGCTTAAAATATTATATCTTCTTTAATTTGCGAGTTCAAAGATCTGCATATGAGTTTGCAAAAAAAAAATGAAGTCATAGGTTTTTACGTATACTTAATTTAAATAACAATGTAATTTTTTTTCGTGGTATGTTTAAATTTTCTTCTATAATTAGATAATAATTTCTACAATGACAAGAACATTTTGTCATTTAAAACTGCGGAAGTTTCTCAGACAAAAAAATCAAGCACAATTCATATAGTTTTCTCATCGAAAAAATATTATGTAGTTTGTTCCATTCGAAGAAGTTTTTAAAGTAATTTGCTAAATTTATATCATGTTATATTTTATTATAAATATGCAAAATTTATGCAGGGTAATTCTTGTATTTGAATTTCTTCAACATCAATTACTATTATGAATAGCGTAAAATATTTTAAACAAAATTTATTTACTTTTTTAATATCTGCAAAATAGAATTAATTTCAATTATCGCAACAGAGATAGATATATTTCGAAAAAAATTTAGTTAACAAAAGTTGCTAAACAAGTTATAATTAACAACTTTTATTTTTCAATACGGCTAAATATTTTTTTATTAATTTTTTATATATTTATGATATATGTAATTCTATAATTGTAATGTGGTATATTTATGTCAAAACAGTTTCTGTAGTGGCTACAACAGATTTTTTTATTATAATATAATGAGTTCTGAAAGATTTTTAACTGTATTATTTAGTATTTATTATTTAGTATTTTAATTTAATTTTGAATATTGTATATTTTGCTGAGTTAACATTAAAAAACTGCTAGAAATCTTATACACAATAATAATAAAACTATAAAAATAAAAACTTTATCTATTATTTAAAAAGATAATTTTAATGCAGTGTAGTATAATTAGTTCAGAATATTAGATTTTAAATTATGTTAAATTAAAATTGAAATAAAACAATTTAAATGTTTACTGTTAGATTAAAATATTGATTAAAATTTTATTATATAACTTTTAAACGAAAAACAGAAAAACAAATTTATACCAATTAAAGAACGTTTTTTAAATGTCTACTAAATATAATTGAAAACATACAAACAAGCCTCAAAATTAGTACAATATTTTAAATTTTAAAAGTCGAATAATTTCCGCATATATTTAAATGCAAATCAGCATCTAAATTATAATTCTAAAAACAAACTAAACTAAAAATCTAATTTCCATTTTTATCAGAATAATCATACGACACCATTAATACGATATAAGTAACTGTACATTATAATTACAACCATTTTTTTAACACAAATCATTAAAATTTACAAATTCCACTATACTATCTCTAGCGCAACGTGTCGAAATGTTTAATAGATCGCACCCATTATCAACTTTTATAGGACTATTAAGCGAAATCTATAATGATTTTTTGTCGCACTCTGCTAGTGGATTATGGAGCTAAAGATGTTAGAAAAAAACAGTTTGGTCATCTTGAAAACTAGTTTTGCCGGTTCAAGTTCGGTATAGCGCCGATGTGGCTAGCACAGCGATTCTAAATCGGTGATCGCCGATAATTTAAATTTTGTTATATTTATTAAAAACTTAAATAAAGAAAAAAAAAATATATTGTAATTATTTTGAAATATCAAATTTATATCAAACTGAAGAGTGCAATGAAATTTATTATTGTAAAAGTATTATAAAAGTAAAGTATTTTACTCGCTTGTAATTATTATTATTATTTGCTTACAACTCGTGCCATAAACTTCATCTTAATGTAATAAGTTATAAAAAGTCTTTTACTTTGTTAAAATTTTTATATGTTCACTGAATAATATATTAAGTTAGTGGCGTGACTAACTTGGTACATGCTACTTACCCATTATTCTTAAATATCTTTTATAGAAAAATTATTTACTTATTGTCGAGTTAATAATTATAATTTCTGTGTTAATTCCTGTACCAACAACAATTTGTTTAATAGTTAAAAAAATTACAAGTGCACTAATAATTTTTCAATTTTGATATAATGATACAAAATATAATTATTTTCTATAAACTGAGGCTTTCTTGGATCTTTTATGTAAATTAATACAAATCTTCAGCTTGTTTTAAAAAACAAATTTTATCATTTGTGTGACATTAGAAAATGTATGTTTATTTATATATTAGTTTCAGTAATGTTGTGTTAGAAACCCCAACATGTACACACGTAAACTAATTTTTGACATTTTAAACTAAACATTTATTTTTTGTATTTATTTAACGTCAAAAACATTACTAAAAATAAAATATAAATAAACGTGAATATTCTAATGTCACACAAAGGATGAAATTCAATTTGAGATCAAGCTGAAAATGATACGAGTCCTGTTTCGAAACATTCTTAATTTTTTTTTTTTCTTAAATTGAAAATAACATATATTTCTTTACATAAAAGTTTCAAGAATGTCTCATTTTATGGAAAATAAGAATTTTTCAATTTTAAAAAAAATATTTTTAAGAAAACTTGAAAAATAAATATATTTTCTACTTCTGTTCATAATATATGTGTAGTTTGTTACATTCCGCACAAATGTCAGTGATTTTTGTATTTGTTATATTGTAATTATTTTGAAATATAATTCACTATTATACAGTCCTAAAAGGTATAGTATTTAACTTGCAATTATGGTTATAATTTATTTAAATAATATACTATTACAATATTTTTAAAAAATGAGAAATAGATATTTAAAACTGTTTAAAAATTTAGTTTTTTCTTCATGAGAAACGAAGAAAAAAGTTTTATCAAGTTTCGGTTGAGAACCGCTGTCGTAGTTGTGCTACTTCGACAATAAATCCGATTACGACGATTAGATGTTAAGAATATTGTGCTCCAGCAGTGACCTTACGGTGATGGCTTATGGGCCACGGAACAGAACGGATTCAGATTTTAGTCCAATGTTTGTTAGTCGATGTCGAACGTATATCATTGGAATAATTCGTAATTTATGGTTGAGTGCTATGTTTGAAATGTAGAATCGAATTAAGGTTGATAGAACGAAAATATTATCAGTGACCTGATGAATATTCTTGTTTTTAGAATGTGTCAACTTTTTGATACTATATAATCAAATACATATTGGAAAGTAAATTATTAACAAATTAATTTTACGATTAAAAAAATATGTTTTTTTATTATTACAAATAAAAATACTGTAGGTTAAGGTTCGGAATTATTTTATAACAAAAATTTACTGTGGCCACCACAGAATTGACACTTATTATATTAAATTTTATGAAATAGAAAAATTTGTATAACAACAATTAAATGATAACTAAAAACAAAACTGTTTTGACTTAAATATGCCACCAATTTAGAGAATTATATATATATATATATATATATATATATATATATATATATATATATTATAAAAATATGAAAAATTATACAAAAATTATTCAGCCGTGTCTAAAATTGTTCAAATAAAAGTTTTGTTAATTACATTTTTTCAAAATATCTCTGTTGTGAAATATTCGTAAAACACTTAAAAGTACCTAATATCAGTATATTACCAGTTCTGGTAGGCAGATCTTTACTAAAAGTTGATCAAATTGAGATATTTATCTCCAAAGCTTATACATATAAAATTTTATAACAATTCGTTCAGCCGCATTTGCTCTAAACTTATTCACAGACCGACAGACTGACCAACTTTCAGACATTTCGCAAAAAAACAGTTGATTCGTGCTTATCTGTAAAAATCTCAATTGGAATGATTACAATACCTCCCTTATCGTATGTGATATGACGGTCGTATTTCGTATTTATTTTCCTGATGATGTTTGTGAATTTTAATGACATAATACAGAACTTCATTCTAAAACATTTTTATTTTTAACGTAATGCATTCTGAAAGGTTGTTTACAATGTTATTTATTATTCTTTTTAAGATGAAAGTGCTCGAGTCTGAAATTCAAATTTAATTTTACAAAATCGTATTGAAATATAAAAGTTTTTTTTAATGTAGAGGAATAATATAAATTCAATGATAAAATAAAAACGAGGAATTCCATTCGGAAGTGACAACTGATTTTCAATATTTTACCCTTATATATTAAATTTTGTAACATAATATTATATTGTTTATAAAACTCCTCATTGGACACACTATACAAACCGTTTTACTATTTTTGATTTTACATTTAAATAATAAAATATCCAAAATTTAAGATATGTAGTAAAATTTCTCAGAAATTTCATGCTAGTTCTAACTGAAAATTACACAATATTCCGAAAAGCATTGTATGTTAATTTTTTATTTAAAATAAACAAAAAAAAAACCCATTTCACTAAATATGTACATACACGAATCTAAATCATCAGTACTTAAACTTGTTCAAAATATATATCATTGAGAAACATGCGTAATCCACAGTTGACCACGACCCCGGTTTTCACCTGCATCTCTGGGCCGAACCTAAAACCTAATGTGTACTTTTGTATTTGTCTTTCTCTCTTCCTCCCCCGCTCAGTTAAACGTGTATGTCACTGACCACATAATCGAGAAAGTCTCTAAGCTGATACAATGTTTGTGTAAGTGCATGAATTGCGCTTTACTTGAATATATTGTTACCATAAATGTAGATGATTTTTTTTAAAATGGAGTAAATTTAAAAGCTCATCTTTATCGAATTTTTTTTTAATACAAAGTTATTAGTTAATACAACAGTGTTGGTTTTAAATTTAGGTTTAATTTCTAACTTAAATATACGAGTAGTCATAGCAATACTAATAATGTTAAACTTTCAAAATTGAAATTACATTTTTTTATTTTAATAAAGTTAATGCAATAATTGATAAATTGTAAATGTCACCAATTATGTAAATATTATGCTGTAGTAGTAAACTTCCCATAATTTTTATAATTTTGCAAATATGTAATTAATTAGCTGAAAAGCTAAATAAAGTTTGATTTCATAATTAATTACGGATAAATAATATACTTTTTGTTAAGTTTTAAGTTTATTTATCCCTAATTAACTATGAGGTTTTATAAACTAATAGTGCGACAATTCAATAATTAAAGTTTGATTATTATTATTATTAAATTATTTATTTATATTAGAATAGTTTTAATATATTTAATCATTCTCTTTTTTAATATCTAAATGTTTCTAATAATAATTTCTAGAAATTTAACTCAAGAAAAAATTATTTCGTATATTGCCGATTTTCCATGTTAACTTTCCAAATGAACACCATATATGTATATATGTATATATGTATATATGTATATATATATATATATATATATATATATATATATATACTACAATCTAACTGTAAACAATATTAGTATAAATTATACATGTTTGATTTTTTATTGTTGTATATTATCTCAATACTTGATCATTATCATATCATCATGTAAATGAAATGTAATTCAATTGTTTTTAAATTTTATAGCGCTATTGTGTTTGTAATGCAAAGAAGAATGCCAATCTTTTATAATTCTTTCTAGTTTTATATGACCGTAGTAAAAACATCGCTTAGCGGAGAAGCTTTGATGCTTAATTAATTAATAGAGTAACGGCTATAATTAATTTGCTACACTTTTGACAAGTGATTAATTTGTTAATCTCATAATGTGAAAATAAACATAGGCTATTTGTGTCTGATATTAACGTGAAAGAATTAGTTAATATATTATATTGTTATGTATGTAATTTAGTAAGTTTTTTTTTAGAATAATTTAGACATTTGTATTAAAAAGCAGATGAGTAAATACCTATGTAAATAATAAACATTCGTAAAATGTATAATTTTTAAATAATTTATATATGTTCAGAAATTTAGATGAAAAAGTATTTATTATTTTTAAAATGTGTAAATTAATGATATAATTTGCCAAATGAGCAATCAATAAACGTCTCATAGATAATTGATAATCTATATATTCTTTTAACTAAACGTTTAAAATGGTCGAAATATTGAAATACATTATTATCGATGTCCAAAATGTAATTCCGCAAGAAAAATTTACCTATTTTAAACCGATTGCAAGATATTGACAATCAAAATTATCACTTTATAATAATTTGAAAGTTACATATGTACATATATATATATATATATATATATATATATATATATAAATATACAATCACACCATGTACCCAAAAGCGTGTGACACAAACTCTTTACAATATTTCGAAATTAATTTTCTCCAAATATTCCCATCCAGACACGCAACTCTAGCTTTATCGAAAAAAAGTTATAATTATTTATTTATATAATATACCTACATATTATATTTTAGGATAATTTGATCTAGCAAATTGTAAATTACATTTATTAGAAAATTACAGTTATTCTTTACTATATTTTAATATCCGTTTCCTTTTCATTCTACTACAAAATTCCACAAAATATAAGAGATGTTTATTACAGATAAAATTATACTAACGCAATCTCCACTAAATTTTCTCTTCACTGTTCAGTGAATAAACGCAAATGGGTGAATTTACGTAAACAAACACATGTATACATGTACTGAAAATAAATGTAATAGCTAAATTAGATTCAGACAGAGATGGAAAACAAAATTACCAACTGGACATTTATCAAGATTATCGTCCATGAAAATCACAAGAAACCGCTGATTGCCATAGTCAACTTATAGAAACTGCTGTTTCTGGGGACAATTCCTTCAAATTGTCCGGTCATCAAAACTACGAGTTATGACTGTATATGTAGTTAGTTTTTTTTTATTTGTGTGCTATATATTCATATTTATATTATATAGTTATAAAAATGATTATATAGTAACTACTATTAGTCCTGTACTGTTTTCTTTTATTTAAAGCGATTTCTTGAGATTGTGGTTATCCGTGGTTAACTCTGTAGTTAAATATTGCTTATGTTTAGTTTCATAAACAATTTAACAATCTGTTAAAATATAACTCTTTGCTTAAACCGGTTTTAAATAAGTTGTTTTTAACACTGTTGTTAAAATTTACAATCTTTTATGAAATCGAGAATTACTCTTTTTAATGTTATGTATTAAAAGTAGGTAATATTAACTACTAAGTTAAACACAGACAACCACAATCGCGAGAAATTTAGTTATGAATCTAAATAATTTTATTTAAAGCCCCAATATTGAATAACGATTGAATAACTGAAGTGGTATATTATCAAATATTTTTGAGTAATTAATTTTATTATAGATTAGTGTATGATGATTGTGAAATTGAAAGAAATGTTGTTTGAAAAGTTGGTGTTAGTCAGTTAAGATGGTTCGAACATGTTGAGCGAATGTCTAATGAACGTTTGGTTAAAAAGATTTATTAGAATGATTTTATTTTTATACGTTTGCGATGAGTAGTTGGAGTGATATGATTGAGAGTGTTTTGCGTGAGCGAAAGTTTCCAAGTAGTAGGAATAGAAGAGCATGTATGAGAGGAATTATGAATGTGGATGAAGCGAAAGTTGCTTGTTTGGATAGGAGTGTTTGCAGGCGACTGATTTCGGGATGATGAAAATAGTTTGTGCCACACCCTTTTGGATACATGGCGTGATTGTGTATGTATGTATGTATAATTAATAAAATTATCATATTTATTAATGACTCTTAATGAAAATAACAAAAATAATTGCAACCAATCATAAACACTTAAAATAATCATTAATCTACCTTCGTTTTTTTTCCATTTTTATTCACCATTTCTTATAATCTCAGACGGGTCGGTCCTGCCAAAGTCGCACCAGACAAGTTCTCCAATTAAAGAATGCACAATAAAAAAAATCGACCAGATCCCCAAGTTCTTTCACATATGGTAATGGTTGATATGCCAGACACTTGTCTACACATGTTCATATGTTGAAGGTTTATAAGGGTATCATTTGTACTGCATTAGTTCCAACGTCAAGCCGGACCCCGATTGGCTAATTGGAGGGCGATTTTTTTTCTGTTTTTTCACGGTCGCGTAATTATTCTCGAGTTAACTGCCGAGCGCAGATCATTAGCCTAGGTCGCAGGTGTTTGTGAAAATTAGAAATTCGTATAAATTAGATGCAATTTGTAATGGACAATTGCAATGATGTAACACTTTTATTAATTAAATGATATTGTAGTGAAGGAATGAAGATATTAATTTTAGATAGTAATATAATTTCTAATTTATTTTTAATAATAAAACCTGAGTATAAATGAATTCAAAAAGAATTTAAATTGCAAATAATTTTTTAATATATATATATATATATATATATATATATATATATATATATATATATATATATATATTAATAAGTACTGATATTCAGAGGCGTCTGCAGAAAATTTTCAAGGAGACAAAGCTGAGTTACAAATAATTACATCAATAAATTTGTATTCAATTATTTAATAATCCTTTCTACCGGCTGTCTTATCACATATGATACATACATACATACACAATCACGCCATGTACCCAAAAGAGTGTGGCACAAACTCTTTTCATCATCCCGAAATTAGTCGCTTCCAAACATTCCTATCCAAACAAGCAACTGTAGCTTCATCCACATTCATAATTTCTCTCATACATGCTATTTTATTCCTACTACTTGGAAACTTTCGCTCACGCAAAACACTCTCAATCATACCACTCCAACTACTCATCGGACGTCTACGCAAACGTATGCCATCAAAATCATTCAAATAAATCTTTTTAACCAAACGTTCATTAGACATTCGCTCAACATGTCCGAACCATCTTAACTGACTAACAGAGCAACTTTTGCTACAACATATTTTTCAATTTCACACTCATCATACACTAATCTATTTCGTACCCGATCTCTCCTATTTACAGCACATAACCCACGTAAAAATCTCATTTCCACAGCAGTCATTTTTTATTTATGCTTTTGCAACCAAACATATGATAAGAGATATTGTAATTATACCGAATTTAACATATCGAAATATTTACAGATAAGCACAAATTAGACTTATAATATAATAATACAAAATATTATGGTATGTGCATAAATCAGAAGCATTAATAAAAGTATTTTGCAATAATAGCAACTGTATTAGAAAAAACGTTTTTTATAAATAAACAACCAAAAAATAACTTTAGTTTTATTGTTTAAAGTACTAGTGACAATTATTTACGCAAAATTTTAAAAACTGCTTTTTACATTAAATAAATGGGCACTTAAGAAAGTTTAGTAAAAGATAGTCACAAACTTTATTTGTAAATGTTCCAAATTTCAACTTAGATTACAAAAGTGTAGTTTATTTTTGCAAAAACTGTAAAAACATATAGTTGAAAATGCTAGTGTTTCCATAGAAGCAACAAAAATTCAGAAAAAAGTCATTTTGCGTCTAGACAGAAAATTTATTTCTCTACCTACTAATGACACACCAGTTTGAACATATTTCTGTAATTTTGTGTAATAATTTATTTTTAAAATATAGATTCAATTTTTTTTTAGTAAATTGATTTTTTTAGCAACTTATTAGTTTACTTATTTGAATTAATAGGCATATGACTTTCAAAGCTGAGTACGTATTAGTATTAAAAAAAATTTAAAAGCAAAATTATTTTCTTTAAAATTAATTAATTTGTTATTTAAATACTAACTGACTAGGTTGCAATCCATACTATGTAATTAAAAATATTCTACAATTAAAAAGCAAAATATTACATAAAAATGTACTATAAATAATAATAATAATAAAAAAATCAATTTTGAAATATATATGTCACTACTAAAAAACTCTTAAGTGAAAAAATAGTTTGTATTAAAGATCAATTTTTAATTAGGAGTGTGGATTATTATATTTTTATTGGATTTTAGAAGACTAGTTTTAATTGCTTGTTCTCAAATCCATTATAATGCAATAAAATATTATGTTAGACATAAATTCTTTTAAAATATTAAAAATGTAACAAGTATATAAATATAAACTGCAAATATACAACGCAAGTTATTTTAAAAGTTTTTGAAAAATTTTTTTACTGTTATAAAATTCATGTATATAAATATCTAGAAATTTTGCAATTTTCTACTTATTTAGTTCGTAATCTTAGATTATAAATTTTTTGTTAAAAAATTATTTTATTTAAAAAATAAATGAATAATAACAACATACAGTGATACCCAAATATATGAGTGTATTGCGTATGTATGCTAATTTAATATCGTGTAGTATTAAAATATATATGTTATTTGTGTATTTTGATTAGAATAAACTTGCAAAAATGCATACATTTGTAAACACAACTATGGCAGAAACTCAAAACAAATCATGCACGTTAAAAATTGAATGCATTGGAACAAACTGTTATCGCCAAAGTAAGAAAAACAGAGAAAAACAAGTACCGTTTGGGTATTACGCCCGTATCGCAAATCTGTTTCTATTCTTCTAGTTCTACTACACTAGAAATGGAAAACAGTAAAGATCTCTTGGTAGTGTGTGTGTAGCAAGATGCAGATCTTGCAAGTAAGGCATCGAATAGCAGTTACGAGAGAACCAGCCAGTAGTCTCGCTTTAAAATTATAGTTGATTTCAAATTTATCTAAACTTTTCAACTGACAAGATCTATTTGTTATCATTTATTAAAGCATACATAATTCTCGTGAAGTTAACCTGTAATGGTTACTGTTAAAATGTTTTTGGAATTGTTTTAGATTGTTGTTTGAAGTAGTGCCATACACAAGGATAGGGGGGAATGGTTAGAGGATAAATCTCCTTCCCAAAAATTCGAAAACTGCTTTTCCATACATACCTATAAAATATATTACATATTTGTATATTTTACTCATAAAGCGATTTTTAATAGTAATTTTAAATAAAATTTGTAAAAACATTAGCATTTTTTGTTATACAATAGATTCTAAATTACAAATAAAAATAATATTGGATAAGCCCATTAGTATATTTATTGTGCAGCCCGAGACAATTTTTATTTTCAAATGTGGCTTAATGAAGCCAAGAGGTTGGACACTTCTATATTATGCTTGATCTGATGTATGGCGTTATAATGAATGTATTATCAACTTCTTGCAAGTTCGAAGAAAATTCTGTTTAACTATAGCTATATTCGGGCGAGCAGCATCACATCGTAAAAACGAAATACGTGTATGCAAATAGAGTTAGCTCCGGGCACGGCGCGGCGTAACCCAGGTAGCGGTCCGTCCGCTGTACAGGGACCGTACCAGGGCGAATTTACGAGCCGACAAGGAATACCGATATGCAAGCGAGCAAACGCAGCACCGGAATGATGGAAATTCATTGTACGTGCATAGCGCGTTTCTTGATATTTAGCGGGATAAGTGTTATTTACATGGCCAACACGATGTCGGATCCTATATAAGGTAGCTTACTTGTTTTTGGCTGAATATGTTTGGGTGTTTGTGTAAATGTTATTTGTGAAGAGGTTATTAATGAAATTGCAATTAAAGTAATGAGTAATAAAGCCGGTGTTGTTGTTGTTATTGTTGTCAAACATTTGGGGAGGTTACTGCACTGTTTGTTTAATATTAATTATTTAGATAGATTGTTGAAGTTAGTTACAAAATTAAAGCGGAAAATTTGATATTAATAATGGAAAAATTAACTAATTCTGTATATAAATTTAAATTGCATTTCAAATTAAACGCGAAATATAATTTAGTATTATTAAATAGTAATGAAATTAAATATGAGGTTGCTATTTAACGGATAATTAATAATTATTATTATTGCAAATATTAATGTAATTAATTTAATTATTATCATATAGTTACTAAACATAAAACTAAAAATTATATTATAAAAACAAACAAAAAATATTTTTGTTATGTACAGAATTAATTTAAAATAGAATTTCAAAAGTATTTTGCTTCAATTATCGTTATTATTATAAAATAATTTTATATTTACTTAAACCCTTGTGACATGATGCATCAAAATGCAGAAAATTAAGGCGTTAAAGTGCTCAATAGTTCAATTTTCTATATTTTTTACAAATGTTGAACTACGCACTTTAGGGCGTTGATTTTCTGCATTTTATAGCATTGTGTCACACGGGCTTTACATATTACATTTAATTTATGTAATTTAATTTTAATCAGTAAATATTTAAAATTTATTAAGTTTTAGACAATTTTAATTTTTTAAAACAATAATTGTTTTAAGTACTAATTTATAGATTTTCGCCGACTAAATTATATTTAAATTAAATTAAGATTATTTGGGTTTATTGTTTATAACTATGTTAAAAATAATACCCTATTAAAATAACGGGTAAGTCAAAAAAACAAAATTTTTTTAGAATCTGAGCATTCTTATTTTTAACTGTTCGTTATTTTTAATAGAAATGATGCAGAATTACACCCGATTGCTGGTAAAAAGTCTACGTAAGTTATATAGCTAATATGAATAATAATGAGCTTATTACAAAAAAACAAAAAAACATTCAGAGAGATAATTATTTTTTTGTTATTGTTTTCGTAAATAATACAATATAAAAATTAGAAAAATACGAATATTGTACTTCAATCCTCTAATTAATTAAATAAAATTTATAATTTTAATATAAAATACAAAAGCTATTCTCTTTAATGAGCAGAACGTATTTATATTTTCTATAAAACTGAAGAAAAAGTTCAGCATATTTATATTCTCATTAAAAACTGTAATTTGTAGCTAACAATTTTTTTTCATATTTTGCAAAAAAATATTATGAATTGTATATATACATTTGGAAGCAAAGAATAGAAATGTCTTCATACATATAAAAAATATTATATTATAAGTAACCAAAATGTAGTTTGATCTTAATTTTATAATACATTATATAATAAATTTGTACTATTAAAGTAAAAAAAAAAAACTTTTCAGAACTCATAATAATAATAATTATTAATACTAATAATCTGGTAGTAAGTTATTGAAATAATGTTTGTTTTCAAAGTTATTTATCAAAAGAATAAAATTTGCTTGCTAAATAAATTTATTTATAGTTTATGAAATCGGGCCTTAATATCTCCATGACTTTATTTTAAAAATTTACCAAATATCACTGCACTAACAAAACCCAATCATTCAGGAGTCATGGGCAACCATCCAGTTTGCTCTCTGCTTTATCCGCCAAATATTATAATAACCTAATAAACTACTGATATATGAATTTATTAGATTATTGGAAATAAATTAACATGCATACATTTCATTAAATTTTATTTATAGTCATTAAAAACTGCATACTGTCATGTTTTCAAAGCAATTTTTATGATTTTGTTATTCAAAAAAATTTGCTGCAAACATTTTAAAATAACAGCTGATTAGTTTCAGCTACTTTTCAGTGTATTTTTGGAAAATTTTAATTAAGATACTCTATGTAATAAAAAGAAATGTAATTTATAATAAATACCAAATATCAGTATACATACACAATCACGCCATGTACCCAAAAGGGTGTGGCACAAACTCTTTTCATCATTCCAAAATCAGTCGCCTCCAAACATTCCTATCCAAACAAGCAACTTTTGCTTCATCCACATTCATAATTTCTCTCATACATGCTCTTTTATTTCTACTACTTGGAAACTTTTGCTTACTCAAAACACTCTCAATCATACCACTCCAACTACTCATCGGACGTCCACGCAAACGTATACCATCAAAATCATTCAAATAAATCTTTTTAACCAAACGTTCATTAGACATTCGCTCAACATGTCCGAACCATCTTAACTGACTAACACGGCAACTTTTGCTACAACATTTTTTTCAATTTCACACTCATCATACTCTAATCTATTTCGTACCCGATCTCTCCTATTTACACCACGTACCCCACGTAAAAATCACAACATATATACTATATGACAAAAGTAAATTTCGTATTATAACTTAACTTTATATAGTAGGATGGTTTCGTATTATATTTTTTTTTTACTTAACTTTGGTGAACTCATTAGTAATTCCGTCGGCGTTTCTATTATGTTTATAAATATATACGAAACGGTTCGCACAATATGTTTACTTATAATTAATAGTCAATCTTTGTTTACTGATTTATTTTTATGGGAGTTGGCGCTGTGCCAGTAGTAAACAATAAGAACTTGGACGTGTGTGTGTGTGAATGTATGGTGTTGTTGTGTTTGTGTAGCCGCAGATTAACGTTGTGTCCAAAACGGGATTTGGACCCAAAACGGCTGGCGACTACTAATTAGCTCCATCAACGCTTTCTAATGCTAGCGCGAAAAAAATCTCACCGCTATAGATCATTGCGCGAAGCAGGACTTCTTCTGCACTAAGATATATTGAAACAAAGTTAGCCTTCAGGAATGAACAATGATTATCGTTCGCTATATTTGTGTTTATTTTATTATTATATAAATAAGGAATGGTGTTTATTGAATTGAATAGCATGTTAAAATAAATTACGTTTTAGGTTTTGATGGCTTTTTCTTGCAAAAAAATATACATTCAATGTTACATTCGTGTAAATGTATTATCAGAATTAAAAGATTGTGTTGTCTTTATATGTTGGTAGATAAAAATGTTATAAGCGGAATATTTTTTCAATAATATGTCGGGTCGGCAGACCTAAGCACATAATTAATAAAAAAAAAAACAATACATTTGTTTCTTATACGAGTATAAAATTTATATTTTATATTTATATATTAAAAGATATATTTATATAAATTTTACATAAAAAATCTGCTGTAGCCATTACAGAATCAACCGTTATCGTATTAAATACATACATACATACATACATACACAATCACGCCATGTACTCAAACAAGCAACTTTCGCTTCATTCACATTTATAATTCCTCTCATACATGCTCTTCTATTCCTACTACTTGGAAACTTTCGCTCACGCAAAACACTCTCAATCATACCACTCCAACTATTCATCGGACGTCCACGCAAACGTATACCATCAAAATCATTCAAATAAATCTTTTTAACCAAACGTTCATTTGACATTCGCTCAACATGTCCGAACCATCTTAACTGACTAACACCAACTACAATGGCTACAATATTTTTTTCAATTTCACACTCATCGTACACTAATCTATTTCGTACCCGATATTTCCTATTTATGCTCACAATCACAACCACAAAGTATATATTTACTAGAAACATATATATATATATATATATATATATATATATATATATATATATATATAAGTTAATTTGGAATAACTACCGTGAATATAAGTTGAGAAAATTTATATAACGGGATACGGTATATGATTGACTAGGTTATTAAAATGCTAGCATTTAATATCTATCAATTTATTACTAATCCTATATTTCGCCACACATTTGTGGCTTCTTCAGGGAAGCACTGAAATAATTTTTTAGAAAAACAAAAAATTACAATCGTTAAAACCAAAACAATACAGTTTAAATTAACATAGTATGTAAAAACTTACAAGTATGACCAGATATTTAATTGCTGTTGTAATAAATGAATATTTTTAAAAATGGTATGCTTTTTTCTGTTTTCATTCTCATTCAATGTAAAACTCTTTTTTGTAATCCAAGTTAACACAAAACGAACACATTAAAAAAATTTTTTTAAAATTATACACAGATAATTAACACTTATACAAGTCAATTATTAAAATAATAAATAGAATAAATATAATAAATAGTTAAAAAACAATATAATAGTTATAAATTAAAACAAATGTAATTTTATACGTTATAGAAACAAAAATAAAAAAACTGAAAAATATAAATAAATTTTTACTGTTTTTTTCAAAAACCAATTAAAATTCAAAATTAACAAACAAGTCGAATCCTAAAAAACAAGAAAAAAAAATTGATTCATAATTGAAATTAAAAGTGTGCGCATGTCAAAACAAAAAAAAATTTTTTTTAAAAAATTTAAGTTGATAAAAACAATTAAAAAATTTTTTTTTGGCGCTGCTATGAAGTTGAACAGGTTACTAAGAAGAAAAAGTTTTTATCGACCGTATTGACGATTGATCAATGTTCATTATGTTGGCATATACGGAGATAGAGTTTCTGATATCAGATTTGTTATTAATTACATTCTGTCTGTTTTGAGTGATATGGTATGATTCAAGCCATAAACGTTTGAAATAATTGTTCTCCACATCCAGAATGTAAGGATTGTCATAATCAGGATGGTGTGATGAACTTCTTACATGTACTGCCAAAGCACATAACTTGTTAGTCTTATTTTGATCGCTTTTGTGCTGTGTCAGTCTGTTTTTTAGGTTCTGTAATGATGTGCCAATGTAAAATTTTTCACACGAACATTTAATAGCATAGATAGTGTTAATGGTGGCTAATTTGGACGTTTTATCCTTCACTTTTGTGTACAAGTTGCTTATAGTTTTACTGTTTTTATTCACAAATCTGATATTATCATCATCTTGAAACACTGATATGATTTTGCTCGATAATTGATTGATGTTTGTCAACGAAATATATGTTATTTTGTTGTTGCTATTTTCGTTATTGTTACTGATTGTATTTGGTTGAGTATTGTTATTGTATAGCAAGGTATTTATCAAGCTTGCAGGGTAACCATTTTCAATAAAGAGTGTTTTGGCTATTTTTAAATTTTTATCCAATAACGACGTGTGGCTAATTTTAGTGATTCTAGTTTTCATGTTCAAAATTACATTCTTTTTTGTGTTAAAACTGTGATTGGATGCATAATGGATGTAGCGCCCTGAATGCAAAGATTTTCTATACCAATCTAAAGTAATAACTTGTTCGGTAGATCTAATCAACTTCGTATCAAGAAACGGTATTGATCTTTCAATCTCTTGTTCTATAGTAAATTGTATGTTAATATTATAATTGTTGAATACTTGTAGAATTTCATCTAGTCCTGTTTTAGGTATAGCTGTTACAATATCGTCCACAAATTTGTAGATGAATGGCAAAGTAAAGGATAGATTTGAGACACAAGCATCTAAAACCATATCCATCACGTATTGTGCAATAATAGGACTAATTTTAGAACCCATAGCACACCCTAAAATCTGATGAAAATATTCTCCGTTGAACATGAATACATTAGATTGATAGATGAAAGTTAAAATGTCAATAAATTTTTCTAATGGTATGTTCGTGTGAAGCGTGATAACATCCCATTTATTTCTTATAGCCGTTATTGTAATTTGCAAGTCAATGTTTGTAAATAAGCTAATAACATCCAGACTGATTAGTACATAATTCTCCGGTATCTTTTTGTTTTGTACAAGATCAGCGAATTGAAACGAATCTTTGACGAAATAATCATTGTTGTGATTATATGATTGTGCTAAGATTCTTGAAACCATGTTACAAAGCGGTTCTGTAGGAGTGTTTATATTTGCTATGATCGGTCTTAGAGCCAAATCCTGTTTGTGAACTTTTGGTAGGGCATAAAATTTTGCAACAGTGCTATTATATGTTGTTAATGTCTTGGCTTCTGTATCTGTAATATATTTCTTGTCTTTTAGATCTTTGACAATTTTGTTGGCTTTGATTTGGGAGGAGTTGGTCATATCTGTTCTGACTTTTTTATAATATTTATGATCATTTAATAATGCTATACTCATTTCGTTGTAAGTATCTCTGTTCATAGCTACTGTAACATTACCTTTATCCGATGTCGTAATTAATAATTCGGGATGTTCTTTTAGAAATTTTTTTGTTTTGTAATATAATTCATTTAAATAGTTATAAGTATATTTATTATTGTTAAGATAATTAGTAATTAAATTGGTGGTTTTTGCGCGAATTACATCTGAATCCAAAGAGGTTTTTGATATGGCCAATTCTGTCTCAGCCAGCAAGTGTTTAACATTAATTTCGGATTTGTTGATGTCGATGCCAAATTTGCCACCTAAAGCCAAAAATTGTGCTATTTCATCCGGGATTTGAACGTGCGAAATATTTTTGAACCATTGTTTAGGAATTGTCATGAAGTTTTGTTTTTGTTCAAGTTTAAGTTTATTGAATTTTTTAATATTTGAATTTTTTATATTGCGAAATGTGTTATTATATGTTGCTTTTTGTCTTTTAATAAATTCCTTGAAAGTGTTAAGTTGTTCCGGATTGTTAAACAAATTTATTGCATTAGTTGTTGTTGTTAATTTTGTTTCCAATTCTTGTATTACAGTGTTAGTAATTCTGATTTCCAAATTGAGTATCTGTTGTTTAATGTTATTGTTAAATTTTAGAATTTTGTTAATAGTTTTCTTATCTTCTATTCTCAATAAAGTCATAATTCCCTTAATGCCGTTTGTGATGTGATTCGGAAAAATGTTATGTTTTTTACACTGAAGTAAAAATATTTTTACTTCAGTGTAAAAAACATAACATTTTTCCGAATCACATCACAAACGGCATTAAGGGAATTATGACTTTATTGAGAATAGAAGATAAGAAAACTATTAACAAAATTCTAAAATTTAACAATAACATTAAACAACAGATACTCAATTTGGAAATCAGAATTACTAACACTGTAATACAAGAATTGGAAACAAAATTAACAACAACAACTAATGCAATAAATTTGTTTAACAATCCGGAACAACTTAACACTTTCAAGGAATTTATTAAAAGACAAAAAGCAACATATAATAACACATTTCGCAATATAAAAAATTCAAATATTAAAAAATTCAATAAACTTAAACTTGAACAAAAACAAAACTTCATGACAATTCCTAAACAATGGTTCAAAAATATTTCGCACGTTCAAATCCCGGATGAAATAGCACAATTTTTGGCTTTAGGTGGCAAATTTGGCATCGACATCAACAAATCCGAAATTAATGTTAAACACTTGCTGGCTGAGACAGAATTGGCCATATCAAAAACCTCTTTGGATTCAGATGTAATTCGCGCAAAAACCACCAATTTAATTACTAATTATCTTAACAATAATAAATATACTTATAACTATTTAAATGAATTATATTACAAAACAAAAAAATTTCTAAAAGAACATCCCGAATTATTAATTACGACATCGGATAAAGGTAATGTTACAGTAGCTATGAACAGAGATACTTACAACGAAATGAGTATAGCATTATTAAATGATCATAAATATTATAAAAAAGTCAGAACAGATATGACCAACTCCTCCCAAATCAAAGCCAACAAAATTGTCAAAGATCTAAAAGACAAGAAATATATTACAGATACAGAAGCCAAGACATTAACAACATATAATAGCACTGTTGCAAAATTTTATGCCCTACCAAAAGTTCACAAACAGGATTTGGCTCTAAGACCGATCATAGCAAATATAAACACTCCTACAGAACCGCTTTGTAACATGGTTTCAAGAATCTTAGCACAATCATATAATCACAACAATGATTATTTCGTCAAAGATTCGTTTCAATTCGCTGATCTTGTACAAAACAAAAAGATACCGGAGAATTATGTACTAATCAGTCTGGATGTTATTAGCTTATTTACAAACATTGACTTGCAAATTACAATAACGGCTATAAGAAATAAATGGGATGTTATCACGCTTCACACGAACATACCATTAGAAAAATTTATTGACATTTTAACTTTCATCTATCAATCTAATGTATTCATGTTCAACGGAGAATATTTTCATCAGATTTTAGGGTGTGCTATGGGTTCTAAAATTAGTCCTATTATTGCACAATACGTGATGGATATGGTTTTAGATGCTTGTGTCTCAAATCTATCCTTTACTTTGCCATTCATCTACAAATTTGTGGACGATATTGTAACAGCTATACCTAAAACAGGACTAGATGAAATTCTACAAGTATTCAACAATTATAATATTAACATACAATTTACTATAGAACAAGAGATTGAAAGATCAATACCGTTTCTTGATACGAAGTTGATTAGATCTACCGAACAAGTTATTACTTTAGATTGGTATAGAAAATCTTTGCATTCAGGGCGCTACATCCATTATGCATCCAATCACAGTTTTAACACAAAAAAGAATGTAATTTTGAACATGAAAACTAGAATCACTAAAATTAGCCACACGTCGTTATTGGATAAAAATTTAAAAATAGCCAAAACACTCTTTATTGAAAATGGTTACCCTGCAAGCTTGATAAATACCTTGCTATACAATAACAATACTCAACCAAATACAATCAGTAACAATAACGAAAATAGCAACAACAAAATAACATATATTTCGTTGACAAACATCAATCAATTATCGAGCAAAATCATATCAGTGTTTCAAGATGATGATAATATCAGATTTGTGAATAAAAACAGTAAAACTATAAGCAACTTGTACACAAAAGTGAAGGATAAAACGTCCAAATTAGCCACCATTAACACTATCTATGCTATTAAATGTTCGTGTGAAAAATTTTACATTGGCACATCATTACAGAACCTAAAAAACAGACTGACACAGCACAAAAGCGATCAAAATAAGACTAACAAGTTATGTGCTTTGGCAGTACATGTAAGAAGTTCATCACACCATCCTGATTATGACAATCCTTACATTCTGGATGTGGAGAACAATTATTTCAAACGTTTATGGCTTGAATCATACCATATCACTCAAAACAGACAGAATGTAATTAATAACAAATCTGATATCAGAAACTCTATCTCCGTATATGCCAACATAATGAACATTGATCAATCGTCAATACGGTCGATAAAAACTTTTTCTTCTTAGTAACCTGTTCAACTTCATAGCAGCGCCAAAAAAAAATTTTTTAATTGTTTTTATCAACTTAAATTTTTTAAAAAAAATTTTTTTTTGTTTTGACATGCGCACACTTTTAATTTCAATTATGAATCAATTTTTTTTTCTTGTTTTTTAGGATTCGACTTGTTTGTTAATTTTGAATTTTAATTGGTTTTTGAAAAAAACAGTAAAAATTTATTTATATTTTTCAGTTTTTTTATTTTTGTTTGTATAACGTATAAAATTACATTTGTTTTAATTTATAACTATTATATTGTTTTTTAACTATTTATTATATTTATTCTATTTATTATTTTAATAATTGACTTGTATAAGTGTTAATTATCTGTGTATAATTTTAAAAAATTTTTTTTAATGTGTTCGTTTTGTGTTAACTTGGATTACAAAAAAGAGTTTTACATTGAATGAGAATGAAAACAGAAAAAAGCATACCATTTTTAAAAATATTCATTTATTACAACAGCAATTAAATATCTGGTCATACTTGTAAGTTTTTACATACTATGTTAATTTAAACTGTATTGTTTTGGTTTTAACGATTGTAATTTTTTGTTTTTCTAAAAAATTATTTCAGTGCTTCCCTGAAGAAGCCACAAATGTGTGGCGAAATATAGGATTAGTAATAAATTGATAGATATTAAATGCTAGCATTTTAATAACCTAGTCAATCATATACCGTATCCCGTTATATAAATTTTCTCAATATATATATATATATATATATAAATATAAAATAGTTTTTACACACATCATTAAATAAACAAGCTAAATAAAATTATAAAAAAATAAAGTCATATTCTTTATGTCATTTCTTGAAATTGCATATTATATTCCAATTTACTATACGTAAATTTTTTTTCGAGTTTTTTCTTTTCTTTTCACTACATTGTTTATTTTAATACGTTAAATTGTTAGTGAAAATAACAGACATTTCACATACTTAGAGGCAGTATGTAAAAAGAAACAATATGTCTTGTTAACAGACTTGAAAAACATATTCGACCACAACAGAACATTTTATAATAAGGTGAACATCCTCAAACTCCGTAACCAGCATAAGTTACAATTCTTTAAACGTTCAAAATTTTTTAATGGCATTTACGTTCGAACTCTTTACTTGTTCGTTTTAGTGATGTATATAAATAATATATTATATATATAAATTTCATTTAAATCTGATTAAAAATTAATTTAACTATTTAATTAAAAAATTGTATTTGCAGTTGTTGGCTTATAAAAAAATATATTATTTCAATTTATTTAATCAGTATCTGTAATTTCTAAGTGGAATCTAGAGACTATGTAGTTAGCTCAGAGACTAACAAGGGACCTACAGCTTATGATGGATACTAGTTTTGCGTTCATAATCATATTAACGAGATTAAAGAATTAGACACCATATAAAATGCAAAAACACGTCAGCAATTTTAATATGATGCAAAGAATCTTGACTTGGTGTAGGAGTTATTGTAAATTATACTATACCAGAACTGTATCCAATAAAATTCAATGCAAAAAACAAAATTTCACGACTATGTTCTAAATTTAAATAATTGTGCTGTTCTAGTCTGAAATGGGTTTTTGATAAAGTGCCATAATTCTTAATAGACTAATAAATATAACAATATGACATTTTAATTTTTATTGCTGTATTAAAACGATTTTATTTAATATTGATTGATTTTACTAATAACATCGTGAAATTTGTTTACGCGCTATACAGTTCTCAATTCTAAGAACTTATTTACGAATAATTAAATCTGTATCAAATTCGGTAATAATAACTATGTCATACATGTATATAAATATAAAACTATACTTACATACACACATACACAATCACGCCAGGTACCCAAAAGGGTGTGGCACAAACTCTTTTCATCATCCCGAAATCAGTCGCCTCCAAACATTCCTATCTAAACAAGCAACTTTCGCTTTATCCACATTCATAATTAATCTCATACATGCTCTTTTATTTCTACTATTTGGAAACTTTCGCTCACGCAAAACACTCTCAATCATACCTCTCCAACTACTCATCGGACGTCCACGAAAACGTATACCATCAAAATCATTCAAATAAATTTTTTTAAACAAACGTTCATTAGACATTCGCTCAACATGTCCGAACCATCTTAACTGACTAACACGGCAACTTTTGCTACAACATTTTTTCTATTTCACACTCATCATACACCAATCTATTTCGTACCCGATCTCTCCTATTTACACAACATACCTCACGTAAAAATCTCATTTCTACAGCAGTCATTTTCCGTTTATGCTTTTGCAACCAAACCCAACAGTGGAGAAAAAACTTTAGAGCAAGATCTGAGATGATTATTTTTAGTGAATTATTCATAACATGGGGTAACTAAAGCCTAATATAACATATAGGGTTATGAAACCATTATAATACACATATTTTTTAATTATTCATAACTCCTAAATCCGTGCCTGTTATGTGTTTATTAATAAACGCATAAAGTGTTAACGAACGCGCATAATGGTATATCCATCAGGGCGTACGCACCCAATTCCTGCCGCGTCTTGACGCCGCACCGTCCTAGCCACCCGTCTTGTCAAAAGGGCGTTTGAGTTGTTCATCAGAGGGGGGTGCCATGACTGCTTGTTTACAGCGCGCCACTTGACGCACGACAACGCAGAGATTTCGCGGTACCCGTTGATCATTAATTCCCAATCCTGTCCGGGATTTCGTACGATGTTTTCGTGTATTGAATGATAGCGTTGATGTGTTGTTCACTAATGGTTTTGTATTTGGGTGCTTTAAGGAGTTTGAGCAATGTTCTTGTGCGCTTCATGCGTTAATAACTAAGATGTTTATAGTGGTGTGAAGACTACAAGAGGAAGATGTCATATGACATTTGAAATCTGCAGACTTGAATGGTGAATTGGGATTTTGATTTTTATATTATGATGAAATGTTAGACTAATGGATGTATTTTTTAAATTTTTATAATAAAATCATTCGCTATTTGACTTTAATAAAACAATGAAAAAGCTAGTACTATTCTTTTATTGCTTAATAATAAATCAACAGCAAAGGCTAATAATCCAAAGTTATAAAATAAATAAAATTTTACTACATAATACAAATTTAGTTACTCCAAATCGGTTTTAAAGTTAAAACTCAGCAATTAACAATTTCAAAAAAATTGCAATCACAAAAATGATGTAATTTTTGTGGATTTTAAAATTGTAATTTTTTCGCAAATATTAGATGGAGTTTAATCATTAATATTTATAAAAATTCTGTTTTACATTAAAATTATAAAAGTTCTGATTTACTTTTTTCAATTGCATTTTTTTTATATTTATTACAATTTCGAAACAGACCAAAATTTAAAATTAAAATATAAATTTTTGCTATTTCATGCTCCAATAAGTAATAAATTATTTATATCACATGACTTCTTTATAATATTACAATAAAAATAAATATTTTTACAACAAAAACTTTCAATATTAGCATTTATTAAATATAATAATTACTTCCGTTACCATAAATATGACAAACACAAACACAAATAGTTATTGAAAGAAAATTCCAATATGCCTTTTACAATCCTAATTAAAATTATTCTCCTGTAATTTAATAAGAAACCTAAAAAAATCATTAATAAAATGGTTTAGTTATTTTCACGATATAGCATTAAAGTCAATTATATCCAATTTGAAGGCAGTAAACATTCAAATCAACACAATATTTACATTCGTACTAGTTGTCCATACATATTTGACGATGTGAAACAGTTGATAATCGAATAGAGATGCCTACCGTAACCGTAACCGTAAAACGTTAGCACATTTACCACTATGGCTGCGGTTATATATGGTTACGTTAAGTTCCCACGACAAAGTTCAAGAATAAATAAACATAAATTACAAACTAATGCTTGACCGCCACGGTTATAGGTTTTAGTTTAACTCCTTTCCGAATAACGTAAATATGATGCAAATAGATTTTAATAAAATATTGGCACTAGTCATGTTAATGGAAAATTTGTATTCATGAATTTTATAATAATGAAGAATGTTAATTATTATTATATTATTAATAGATTCATTTCGAAACATACATTAATGTGTTTTACTGAACTATGGTAAGATTCCTATATTTGAAAAATGCGTTCCAGAACTTCTATGCTTATAAAAGTAACACTCTTTATAGGCAAAATAAATTATTATGTTTTACTTTTTTAGTCGTTTTTACAATATTTATCTTATCATATGTGATACATATGATAAGATAGATATTGTAATCATATCAAATTTGACATATCGAGATTTTTACAGATAAACACGAATTTTAATGTGATGTTTGTCTGTCTTAAGTTACCATCTACTGTAAATCCAGCTTACGGTCGTAACTAGCATAATTATATTGGAACATTTATAGAATTATAGAGTTTAGCTTTCCATTTACGAGATACAATCAATCAGAATTTTCGGCATACAATCATCGATCGTAGATAAACTGACGGATCAGATAAATAACACGGTCTTTCCATTTCACGTGTTCCATGCTCAACATTTTCTGGAAATGAATTCTAAGCGAGGAAAAGACTGTACCACGTTTACACATCATGCAATCTGACACATTCGGTACACCACCTCAGTTGCATTCAACTGTAAGGAAATACTGCCAGCTTTGCTACCTGACGGTAATTGAAACACGTGTGCCTATGTGTGTATGTGTGTGTGTTTTGTCTGCAGCATTCAAATTTAATTACTTCGTATGTAAATTTTAACATCAGTTGCATGAGCTCGAAGTTATGAACCATGGGCAGGGAGCGCAGCACCGTATTGCAATCTAGAAGGCCATGGCCACTGGCTTTTGTCAATCGAACCGTGCAATTCAGTCGTTGTGTGTTCTATTGTTTTCTGTGTGTGTGTGTGCATGTATTTCGTTTCTTTTATGTGTTGTTGTTTGTTGTTGCTTTATCGCTTCGCTTTTGTTTTATCTGTAGAGGAAAATAGAATTATGTGCAATAAGATTACTGGAGTAAACTAGAAGGAAATGAAGTTTAAGTGCAAAGCAATAACAAGTTATCTTTTTTCTGAAAATTGTTTTAGTATTTTTTTTTTACACTGGAAGATTCGTTACAAAAAATTATTATATGCTTTCAATGCTTAAAATAACTGGTGTGTATGTAGATCAACAGTAATTTTCTAAAAGTTGAAAAAGTTACAAAATTTTTAAATAAATCCGATAATACTAAAAAAATATTTTAGGTAAACTATACAAAATGTAGATTAATAAATATTTAAGAATTAAACTTATAATACCAGCCAAAGCTTATAATAACAGAATATATAATTAATTCCTGAGTGGAAAATAAGGCTATATGCTCGAGAATCTAATCACATAGTTTTATTAACAATTTTTACATGAATTACTAGTGATGTGGATAACCTACAGCTTATTCTGGGTTCCAAGCCCAAGTCACTCAGTAGCAGCCGATATTAGTTCAGTGCTACTTTTTTTTTATAAACTATTATACTTTATTTGAATTCTGGTGGCCTTTGGTGGCCTTTGAAGTCCGAGTTTGACATGCTATTACTGTTTTATAACCGCTAGTTATATTTACTTTAAAAGTAAATGTATTTACTCTGTAAATATTCGTATTAAAAAGAGGGAATAAATTCAATCTAGTGGTATTACAAAATAGTTATTATTATCATTTATATTAATCTGGTAGTTAATTATTGAAATAACATTTGTTTTGAGTAAGAGAATAAAATACACATAAATTTATTTATTATTAATAAAACTGGGCCTTAAAGTAACAATTATTTAATCATAATTACATCCAAATTTTTGAGACATTTTTATAAGTAGGTATGTGTTTCAAAAATTATAAATTTTTGCATTACGTACTCATAAATTACAAAAAGAAATAGTAAATAATTTAGTTTTATTATAATGAAAAACTTCCAATTTGGAATACATCTTTAAATTATTAATTTATTCTTCTAAAATACTACAGAAATATTTATATATTTTATATTTTTAACAACTGATAGTACCAGCAAAACAATGCTATAGGTTTACTTTATATATAGTAGATGGCAATACTAGTATCAAAATTACATTTATATATCTGTAATTAAGTTATTTAACAAGTTATTAGACAAATGAAATTAATTATAATTTACAATTCTTTATTTATCATGAAATTATTTTTATGATGCCGTCGTAATGCTATTAGCTTGTGAAATCGAATACGATATTTTAATTTTTGGTTGTAATAAAATCAACAACTTATATAACTAAAAAATAATCATTGACGTTCTTTTTTTCATAAGTTAGTAAGTAGTTTGATTCAGAACGACTAATTCTACGCTAAAACACAACACTAATTAGATAATCTGAATGAGACATAACTTACGAAGATTTATTCTATGTTTATTAAAACAAATAACATTTTCTAATAAAAATATTTTAAAATGTTATTAGTTTTATTATATACTAAAAATATTAGTAAATAATCTTATTCATTAACTTAGAATATTATTAAAATAATTATAAGTAAAAGTAAAAATAAAAAATGTTCAACTGAATTTATAATTAAATTTTATTTACCTCAATCAAAACATAAACAATGATGTTAACGTTTGAAGGATGCCGTTGATATCATTTTTATACCTACTTAGAAATATGCTCATAAAACAGAAAAAGGTTAAACGAGCCCTGCTCTTCGAGTCTATACAAAGCCATCGCGTAGGCAGAAGACGAAACGAGATGAGATGAGATGAGATGAGATGAGACGAGACGAGACAACCTCTAAAAGATAATGTATTACGAAGCGACTTGGATTTAATTTTGAGGGAGTTTGTATTAAATAATAGAAGCTCATCTTTGTGCGTCTTTCCATTAAAAAAAAAAAAAAATGGAATATAAAGCTTTTTATGTTGTTCCATGTTTTATTCTCCCAACGGAGTGTTTTAATGTTTGTTTTTAAAGCGTTTCGGCTGTGCGCATAAATGCGAATGAAGTTCGCTGGCACGCTTTTTCCTTTTCGTAATATGTTTGCTTAGAGACTGTTTAATTTGTAATATCATTGGTTTTTCATATTCTGTTGCACCCTTGCTTCTTTGCCACATAATATTGTTGTTAATTTTAATTGTTTATTACGATAAAATAGAATTTAATATTGTTTTCTTCAATACTATTTATTATATTTATGTTGTCAGACAAATTTTTAATAATTGTGTTTAGTTGTGTATGAAATTAATAGATGGTAAATTTTTTAATGAGTATTAATGATTGTTATTACTCATGATATTATTAGTAATTGTCATTACATGCAAATAGAATATTATACTATTTACATAACTATAAAACATTGCATTTTTGTTTAAAATAATACTTCTAACAAATTAATAAATGGATAACTAAATACTGTTGCAACAAATTAATAAATAGATACTAAATACTGTACTGTATAAAATATTGATAATAAACTTTTTGATGTACTAAGTGTCTGCGGAATTAGAGTCACTCTAAATAACAGTTTTTTTTTTTTTAATTTATAAGCATAATATTGTAAAATTGTCTAAGAATTGATTTAAATGTGATTATATTTCATGTAACAGTTTACAATAAAAATCATAATATTTTTATATTTTATACGTAAATTTTATTGCAGATAAAATTCAACTTTTATCTGTAATCATATAAAGTTTATGTTTCACTAAATACTGTATTAATTAAAACAGTAGTTTTATTTGTATACAAATAATACATATAATATAAATAAAATATTAAAATATTCAGCTAATAAAATTTGTGAAAAATGTTTTTATTCACACTAAAACTATATAGAATTTTACGATCACATAAAAAAAAAAACTAAAAATTTGTCGTCTTTTCGTGTAGATTTTAATGATAGTATCATTTAAAAATTCATCAAATTAATGGTTTGACCAATTTACTTTCCTGTTGAAAAGTTCAACGTATTCAAGGTCGGACAAATATAATCTGAACTTGTGTTTCGTCTCCAATTCCAGTAAAACATGTAGGCAATTGCTGGTTTTTATCTTACGTATTATTACTTATTAATGCAATGAACGACGTGGAAAAACAGATGTCTCTATTAGGGAACCGTGCACCGTGACGAGCAGATTTTTATATTAGTTTTTTCCGTTTTTTACCTTACTGTGTGTATATTTACCTCGTCGAGCATAGTCTGTGACTTTGTAATTGAAAAATACTACGAAACATTTTCTAGGTTATAATCATAATGGCTGGTACTATCAGCTCGGTTTTTAAAATATAAATCCAACCTATATATATTAGAATGTCCTTATAAAAAAAATTCCAGTAAGGCTAAAATCAATAATTTTACATCGAAAAAACATTCAGTTGTGTAGAGAAACCTGTTACTTCCTTAAAAACATGCCAAAAATATTATTTCTGATGTTTTTTCGATGTAAAATTATCGATTACACCCTAATTTATATATATATTATAGTGTGCAGCTGGTCACAAAATATGCAATAAAATTTCTAAATTGTGCAACAAGAGTTTCATATTTTTTTTTAACAAAATTTGACTACCTATCTTCTTTAAAATTGTAAGACACAGTTAAAGCTAGTAAAATTAAATTACATACAGAAAGTGGTAGCATGATATTTTGAAGGTACATACATACATACACAATCACGCCATGTACCCAAAAGGGTGTGGCACAAACTCTTTTCATCATCTCAAAATCAGTCGCCTCCAAACATTCCTATCCAAACAAGCAACTTTCGCTTCATCTACATTCATAATTCTTCTCATGTAGGTGTTTATATTTAAGATATTAATATTCTGTAACAAGCAGAGAATATTATGTATCAGATGACTAAATTTTGAAATAAACTAGATAAGTTTTAAAATATTTTTTCGATGATTTTTACTAAAACCAGATCTTTGATTTATACATTATTTTAATATTTTGTTTTTTTTTTTTAAACTTTCGAGTTATTGAGTGCTGGAAGTTTTAAATGAAACACTCTGTATATAAAACAAAGTTTGTAACCAAATGTAAACAGAAGTAAATCGGTGTCCGTGGGAACGTATAGAAATGAATAGTGGTGCGGTCACTTAATTTTAGCGCGGTACACGTGCGGTGCATTAGCGTAACTGTTGTCACCGCATTAGTAAACTGGGTATTCGCACACCGATACCAACTGTGTACTATGTATTTGCGCACTGCACTTACCAACTCGGCCACTGTGTGGTTTTCCCTAGCGGTCATGCACTCGCACAGCAACTTTTGCACAGCCACCTTCTATGCTATAGGTTAAATTTGTTGACACGGTTTGTCAGAATCGGTAATGTTTACTGTTTGAACTGTTTTTGCAGATAATGAGACTGATAATATATCCTTAAATTTAACAATATTTTAGATCTGAATTAATTCTAAGGCTTTAAAAAAATAATCTTCGTTTTATGTAGGTTATATAAGTAAGTTAATTTGCAAGTTGTTCTGTTTTTATATTCTTAGATTTGCTGCATAATTATTTTGATGAAGATTAGGTCTCAAATGAGAAAAAATATTAGAAATAACAATATTTTTTTTATAAAATATAAAAAAAATGATTGTTATTTCTAATATTTTTTCTCAATTGAAATCTAATCTTCATCAAAATGATCATGCAGCAAATCTAAAAACATAAAAACAAAACCAAAATTCTCTATTAACTTACTTATAAAACATTTCCAAGGTAATGTGTACAAAGATTTAAAGACGTTAAATACATTTTTTGTTGTTATTGGCGTTTTATCAAAAGATGATGCTGAATTTACGTAAATAAAAGGGTGAAAATATATATCAGTAGCGTAATAATGAAGAAAAAATCATATATGTCACTCGGAATAAAAAGCTCTTTTTGTGTTTCGCTCAGATTGATTGGCCTCGGCTTTACTTCGGCCACAAATATCTGGGCTCAGCACAATAATCATCTACAAAACATACTATTATTCTAACAAGTCTTGTAAAAAATAAAATTCAACATCAAGTAATTAATAATACTAGGTACAGTTTACAATCATTATATAATAAGTAATAATAATTACATAATTTTTACGATTAAATTTTTTTGATATACTTGATCAATAATTCAAAAAAAAAATATAATATAAAAGTTACTTTGTATCATAGCAACTTCGATAACTCGTCAGATATTTCAAATAAAATTTTGCGACAAGTTACAAATTATTGAGTAATTTTAAAAATTTTGATTGATTAAAATCTATTCAGTAATGGTTCTAAATTACATAACAGTATCTTTAATTGCAACTTAATATAATTTAAAAATTTAATTAGTCAAGAATTCTTATGGCACATTATAAATAATAAATAACAGCACATTAAAATAATTAACATATTCAAATAAACATAAAATATAATTTAATAAAACAAAATATATGTGCGTTCTTCATTAGTAACCTTTGACACCGAACTATATCTCCAATAAATATTTAATTTATAATTAGTTAACTGTAAATGAAAAGCTTTAGTTTATATTTTTCTATTAATCTGAATTATTAATAAAATTTATCAGTTTATAACAACATATAAAACATGTGACAGAATTGCTGAATATCAAATAACGGATTTAGAAAATCCATAAAAAACCGAATTTTTGTGAAATATTTATGGCACTGACACATTTCGTTTCAGCCTCGAGTTAACTTTTTGAAACAAAACTATTTTAAAATTTGAGTTCGAATATCGGTAAACTAAACATTAAAATAAAAATAAATTTTTGTAACGCGAACTAAACCAGAAGATGAAGAAGTTTGTTATTGATCAACACCTCGCGCGTCTGTTTGTTATTTATTTATTTATTTTTTACGTAACTCATCTATCTGTACAGATCGCATTTATTTTCGTACGACCGCAGTTTCAATCTCGTATGTTTGATGTAAAATGTCCGGATTGATTTGCTCGTTTGTGACGATTTAAGAGTTTAAAGGAAATGTAAACAGTATTTATAATTAGTTATCAAATAGATACATTGACAAATCTTTGCAGCTGTCACTTGGATTCCAGTGAAGGTGTTCGTCGCATATGTATAAAGTGAAGCTAAAAAGTTCTAAAACTACGTATTCTTATTTTAAAACTTGTAACTTACGCTAAATTTTACTAATATAATTAGTGACTACAGATCTTAATAGTAGTAATAATAGTTTTCATTTTAATTTTGGAATAAACCTGATTTTAAACTGAAATATTATAACAAAAATATTATGTCGTGATTTACATTTTTTGTCGTGAAAAATGTTATTTGTTGTGCATTTTATTTTTCTGTTGTGAATGATATCAATTCTATCTATAATAGCAATTCAGTCGAAAAAATACCATCAAAAAAATAAATGTATTTTTTTTTAATGTAAAAAAAAGTGTTTAACTTGAACTGCAATGAAAAGTACATTAGTAATTAAATGCAAATTTACTTAATTAGAAAAATATTTTCTCTTAAGTTTTTTTTTTAGAAAATAAGTTTAGTTAATACTTAATTTAATTTAAAATATAAAGGCTTTAGGATTAGTAGTTATTTAATAATTCAAAAAATAATAAATTCAATTTTTTTTAATTTAGCATGCATATATTAAAAATCTTTGATATATTATAGGTAATAAAATGTTGTTAACTTAATTATATGAGTTAACTAGATAACTAGATTTTTAATTATCTTTAAAATTTATTGATTTGTCAATTGACAAGTTAATAAAATAGTTGGATAACTTGCAATGTTTTTTGCAACCGACCCTATATTTATAAACAAATTTGCTGTTTTATTATATAGAAAACGATATAAGTATTGTCAAATTTTGTTATTATTGTTATGCTAATATAGAAATATTAGTCTGAAAATGTTTTGGATGTACTTTGAATGTATTCTTACGCATGATATGGTTGTGCCACTAATCATACCGTTTCGGCCCAGATGAGCCTCGCTTCCAATGACAGAACGGATTTTCCATTGACTCCATAGATATAAATACATACGCACGAACAAGAAACGACAAACGACATTCATATTTTTAATTTTAGTGGCCGAGCGCACGGCGCTATTGCGTCGTAAAATCATCTAAGACGTTTATAATGGCACCATTGTAATATTACTACATTTATCTTAATTAAACGTTAAATCTGTTAGTTTATTACTTTTATCATAAATTATAGAGCAATTAAATTTATTTAAATTAAATTTGCTATTAATATAATAAACTTTATGTGCATATTTTATAATAAATATACAGATATTTGAAGATTGACATTAATATTTTCATGAATAATAATTTGAATAACATATAAGTTGTATTTTCTGTTCAGTTAATTTTGATCATTATTAAAATAGAAAACTTTAAAACAAAGAAGTTTTTGTTATCGTTATTGTCTATTTTCAATAAAAATTAAATTCTATTAATATAAATAATTAAATGTATTCATGTCATACCAAAACAACAATTTTTCTATTTTATAGTAGTTGAAAGTATAGTATAAAACTCGAACAAAATATTCATTTTTTACTATTATGAAACTACAACACCAACCTTGGCGATTGCTGCAATTCATACGAGTAGGAAATTAGTATCATTCTGTACTCGGTGTATGTCAATATATAAAAAAAAAATTAGATGTATTAGATGCCAGGATTCATAAACAAGCGTTAACTGGAAAGTTATCTAACACTAGATTAAATTTAATCCGAGTTAAAATATATACGTTTCATAAAATATGTTTTGTATGTGTCAAAGATAGTAAACTCCAAATTTAATATTATGTTTAAGTCTTTCATTAATGATACTAAATAATTACAATACAAAAATTCAAAAAAAAAATTGTAAAATAATCAACACTTTTCTCACTAAAAGATGAAATGTCACTTTAACTTCACCTATATAGACGAGTTATCTTAACTCCGTGCTTAACTTGGAGTTTAATTTAAGTCATTCTTGTAAAACACTTTTTCAAATTTAATCTCGAGTTAATCATATTAACTCGAGTTAAATTTTAACTCGTGTTTATGGAATCGAATTATTTAGCGTCCAATAAATTTTGTTATTAAATTTGTATTTTACTATCAAATAGTAATAAAATAAAATATTTATTATTTTAAGTAACATTTAATTCATATAAATAAATGTATTTTAATTCCAAAAGCTATTAAGATTATTATTTGTAGTAAAAACTTAAAATGTTACAAATTTATGAAATTTTATTTAAAAGTTTAAATTAAAACATGACTTAAGTGACCTGATAATTTTTGTTAGCACTTTAGGTTTCAGCTAATTAGTAGTAATACAGCATTCTATATATTTTCTCATTTCTGGCGAGCAAGATTGCAAGATCGGGCGATCAGTAATTAAAAATAATTAAATTTTGTGCGCTAGCGGAAATTTAAAAACTTGTATACGACTTCTGTTAAACTTTTATGAAACCTAAAATACTGTAGTTCACGATAAAGTAAAATATTTTATCCACGAAACTATTACTTTCTGTTGTAAATTTCTGCCATCTATGTTTTAATATTCATTAAAACATATTGATGTTAAAATAATTTGATATATAAATTTCAAGTTGTTAAGAACCAACAACACTTAAACACAAATATTATTAATATTAAAGTAATGAAAATATTATTTAAAATTTAATTTTATGAATATTTATAAAAGCGTAATTATATTGATAAAAACAAGTAAGAGGGCTTAGAAAAAACTAAATTACGTTGTTCATAATAATTTAGAAACCGGGATACTTCAATAGAAACAAAATACACATTATTTACTAAAAAAAAATGATATAAAAATTAATGAAATCATAACATAAATAAACTGTTTATCAAAATAAAACGGCTTTTATTAATAATCGACGTTTTGAGGTACTCCACGTACATTATCATTAGAAAAATTTACACAAATGACATTATAGTAAAAAATAGAGAAACAAGTTAATAGGTAACAAAATCAGCAAGTAGATCTAGTTGCTTATTTTAATATAAACAATAAATAAATTTACTTCACAAATAAATTTTATTCTTCTTTTAAATAAACTTGAAAACAAATGTTATTTTAACAATTTTCTACCAAATTATTATTAATAATAAATAATAATAACTATTTTTTAATAACACTAGATAAAATTTATTCTTTTTTATTAACACAGAATAAATACATTTACTTCTAAAGTAAATTTAACCAGCGTTTCTAAAACCGGACCTAAGGCTACTAAACTAGTTTTTATTTTAATTTAATTTTTAAAATATCTTTTTATATGGACTTTAAAATTTTATATAAAATTTTTTAAAACATATCAATTATTTTTAATTTTTTTTAAATAATAGTAAAGAAAATTTTTAAAATTTATTCCTAATAAATCTGCATATATTTAGGAAAAAATATTTTGAACTAATATCAATTATATAAGTACCTATTATCTAGATAAACTTTTGTTCCGATATCTATTATCTCATTTAGATAATAGACAAATACTATATATTTATTTTTATCTTGATTATATTTTTTTTAATCTGTCGCAACACTGTAAATTACGAACAAAATCGAGTTATAATTTACATTAAATTTTTCCTAAAAAGTAAACTTCATTTATACAAAATTTAAAATTTCATTTCTCTTTTATACTTAAAAAAAAATCCAAGTTCTATGATTTGTGTGCAGTCTCAGTAACCACCGCGCAATAATTCAAAAAGCAAAACTGCATCGTTCTACTATCGTCGCATATTGCGGGTGTTTCAACCACTTTTCTCGTCGGGTTTTTTCAGCTTTTTTCAGGACAAAAGTGGCGGTAGCACTTTCCTTGGGTATTATCTAACTGTATTTGCAGCAACTGACCGGCCCAGTCCCGAGAATGGCTCATGGCGTTGGAGGCATTAAGTGTTGTTGCGTCACACGGAAAGTAAGCAGCTCACAGCTGCAGTTGTCACGGCGGCGGCGCGGCGCTACTGTTTTCTATTTGCAGACAACAAAAAGGCTCTGCTTTTTGCAAGTGCTCTAGTGAAAAGTCTGATTCACTTATGTTGCTTTTTTCCAAAGAAAAAAATATGTAATTTATTGTTCTTTAAATGAGTATTATGCGGCAGGATTTTTTTTAAATCATATCTTAATGTACAGAAAATAATTTCGTAATAAGAATAATATTTATTGTTGCTAAATTAACTAATATTTAAACATTATAACAAAATAATAATTTAAGGGTTCCTATTGAAGATTTTAAAGTTACTCCCTCCCCCTCAAAAGGAAAGAAGCGTTCTAATTTAACACAAATAAATGGCCCCTCTCAAAAATATTAACTTTTTATCTGCGATGCTTATTTTTCGAAATATTTCAAAATCTTCATTTAAATTGACCACAGAATATTATTATAATTTTATTTTAACATACTTTTATTAGTTAATTAAATATTAGCTAATTTCATTTATTGTGAGTGATATTGAATATACATATATGTCTGCGTGAATGAGTGATGAGAAATGAGTAGATATGATTTAAAATGTTTTGCATGGCCAAATAGTTTCTATTGGTAAAACTACAAAAGTATGTATGAGAGTTATTATAAATGTAAATGAAGCAAAAGTTGCTTGTCTGGATAGGAATGTTTGACAGAAATTAATTTCTGCTGAAATAGAAAAAGTTTTTGCCACACACACTGGTACATTGCGTGATGTATATACGCATTTATTGTTAATTACTGCGAGTATTAGAAATTTACCAAATCTATTTGTCACAAACGCAATTATACATAAAACCATGAGATTATAAAATCAAAATGCTTTAAATTCTCCAAATAAAATTGCCGAATCTGGAGCGTATATCTATATGTATTGTTGTAATCGACTATGGTGACTTGGTTTTTTAAAACGTATAGAACACAGGCAGATCTTATATTCATTTATTAGATGTACAAATAAATTTCAGGATGGTTTTAGATGTTTAAATATCAATATTTGGTGTATAAGTTTACAGTGAACAATCTTTAATGCTTCTCTCACGACATGCGGTCTACGACTCCCGGCTAACCGTCTTTTTCCGGAGACGCTCGTATCACTTCGCGCACACTTCACATAACACACAGTGGCGTACATACTAGTTCGCAACAGTTGCCCCCGATTTGAAAGAGTCTTTGGGGTTTGAAATCACAAATTACAGACACCACAAGACGCATTTCTGTTCAGTCCGGATAATACCCGTTTGCACTCGGAACCCTATGATCTTGTACTTTTATAATCAACTTAATTATTCATTTAAATCAGACAAAGTATGTACTACGGAAATACAATCGCATCAAACAAACCTAAATCATATTTCAATTATCTATACTAAAATATTTTTATAATATATTTATAATTTATAGCGTGATAAGGAATCCACATTACCACATTTTTTCCCAGGCTTATAAACTATAGTAAAATTCAACATTTGTAAAGTTAACGCCCATCGCAATAATCTAGCATTTTTGTTACTCATTTGTTTCAACCATGTCAAAGGACAATGATCAGTTTCTATTATGAAATGACTTAATTGTATATAAGGTTTTAGTTTTCCTACCGCCCAAACTAAAGCTGCACATTCCAGTTCGCTAGCACCGTAGCTTTGTTCTCTTTCTGAAAGTTTTCTACTCATGTATAGCACTGGATGTTCTTCATTGTTGTCATCACGTTGCGACAGAGTCACTCCCATTCCGCGCTTCGAACAATCGGTTTGAACTATAAATTCTCTATTATAATCTGGTGCTTTTAGCACATTATTATTCATCAATTCCTTTTTTAATTGTTGAAAAGATGTTTCTTTGCTTTCATCCCATTCCACTCTATTCTTTTCGTTTTTTCGTAATGCATCTGTAAGAGGACTTGCTATTTCTGCGTACATCGGTATGTAATGGTTATAATACCCAGTTATACCCAAAAATGCTCTAATATCCCGTTTTGTTTCCGGTCGACTAAAGTTAGATATAGCCGCCACTTTTGCTTCTGCTGGTGTTCGAAAACCTTGGCCAATTTTATGGCCTAAATATACTACTTTGGCCTTTCCCCACTCACATTTTGAGGCTTTTATGGTTAGTTTTGCTTTATACATGGCTGTAAAAACCATTCTTAAATGTTTCAGATGATTTTCCCATGTCATTGAATGTATAGCTATATCATCCAAAAAGGGTTCAGCAAAATCATCCATTCCTTCCAAGATCTTGTCCATTAATCTTTGAAATGAAAATGGAGCTGATTGTAATCCAAAAGCTAATGTTACCGGCTCAAATACACCCCTGTGTGTGATAAAAGCTGCATATTTGCTCGCTCGTTCAGTCATTCCAATTTGCCAATAAGCTCTTACTACATCGATTAAGGTCAGATACTTGGCATTGCTGCATTTTTCAACACATGCTTCTATATTTGGTACAGGATGTTGTTGGGGAACAGTAATTGCATTTAGTGCTCTGTAATCTATTACTGGACGAGGTTCCTTTCCATCCGCTTCTACGATAATCATAGGTGAAGAATATGCACTATTGCTGGGTCTAATTACTCCCAATTCTAGCATCTTATCTATTTCTTTATCTAAAATTTCGCGTACTCGCGGTGAATGTGAATAAGCTCTCGTTCTTATTATCTTTTCTTCTTTAAGAACAATATCATGTTCTATTAAATCAGTTTTTCCGGGGCTATTGGAGAATAATCCAGGAAATTCTTCAATTATATTTTCTAATTCCTTTTCTTGTATTTCAGTAAGTTGTCCAACTCCTTTCGCTTGTTTCATAATATCAATTCCTGATATATTTTCTGCGTTTTTTCCTACTTCTAACTCGGGTATGTCTATCTCGGTTTGATCTTCACCCGGTTCTGTTAGAATCATTGCTACCATTTCCGCCTTTTCAAAATACGGCTTTAGCAGGTTCACATGAACTAATGTTTGTTTTCTTTTTCCAGTTAGTTCTTCTATTATATAATTGGTTTCCGAAATTTTTTTTATTATTTTCTTTGGTCCTGTCCATTGCATTTGCAATTTATTCGTTCTTGCGTGTTGATATAGCATTATCTTATCGCCAACATTGTAATTCACCATCTTTGTTTTCCGATCATAATATTTCTTTGATCGTTTCTGCGCGTCTTTCATGGATATCTCTACTATATCTTGCATCTTTTTCATTCGTTCAAGTAGATTTAGTACATAACTTACCACTGGTTCATTTGTGTCTCTTCCAGTCCACAAATCTTTGAGCATACTTAAAGGTGATCTCATTTGTCTTCCGTAGCATAATTCCGCAGGACTAAATCCATGAGCTGAATGAGGAGCACACCTCAAGGCAAACAGTGCTTGGTCTATGTATTCATCCCAGTTCTTTCCATGTTCATAGCACAATGCTCGTATTATTCGTTTAAAAACTCCGTGAAATCTTTCCACCATATTAGACTGTGGGTGATATATCGAACTGTGTACTATTTTAATACCACTCTGTTCTAAAAATTCTGTTGTTAAATTACTTGTAAAGACTGTACCTAGATCCATTTGTATTTCGGCAGGGAAGCCAACTCTTGAGAATATGTTCAATAATCCTTTTACTACAGATTCAGAATCCGCTACTTGCAAAGGTATTGCTTCGGGAAATTTCGTTGCGTTACAGATCATAGTTAATAGATAACGATTTCCCTTTTCCGTTTTTGCCAATGGTCCTACAATATCTACGTTCACTCTCTTATATGGTTCTGTGATTATAGGTACTTCACACATTGGTGCTTTTATTTTGTCTGTAGATTTTCCCACACGCATACATACATCACAACATTTTATTTTATTCTTTACTTCTTTGCTTAGTTGATTCCACCAATAATTTTGTTTTATTCTTTGAATTGTTTTTGTGCATCCTAGATGACCCATCCACATATTATCATGCGCTATTTCCAAGATTTTTCCTCTTAATTTTTTTGGAACCAGTATTTGTTCATATTTCCTTCCTAATTTATCTATATATAATCTATGAAGAATCCCGTGCGATGTGTAAAACTTTGCACCTTTTTTTTCTTTTTTTTCTTCAGCCAGTTTAAAATAATCTCTTAAACTCTCATCTTCCCACTGCATTAATTTCAGTTTAATAGGATTTATTTCAGTTATTTCAGAATAATCTGCTTCTGACTCAGGAATTTTTATATTTTCCTCTTCTTCTATGTCTTCGCCTTCCGTTTTCTTGTCACCGTTTCCGTTATTTTCCTCGTCAACGTTCTTTGCTATTGGATTATCTTCTTTGTCTTTTGTCTGTGAATTATCATTTTCCGATTCACTCTTTCTTTTTTTCTGTTGTAGTTCAGCTTCTTTCTTTTCTAAGTTCTTCTGTGGTTGCATTATTTTTTTAAATTTCTGTTCATCTTCTTTAGTATTTTTCTGTTTTTGTTCTTCTTCAACTATTTTCTTTGCTTTTGATCTAGTTAATGCAAAAACATTCTCTATTAATGAATTCTGACTTTCATTTAATTTTTCCCAAGTTCTATTTGACAATAGATACGAGAATCCTGTTGGTAGTTGTTTTGTGACTGCTGCTTCCGTAATCACTTCCATTTCATCAAAGCTGAGCTTTATATTTGCTACTGGCAAAGTTACATTTTCTTCATTCAAAATTCCCTTGACATTTACGCATTTTCCATTATAATCTTCTGGTTTTATAACACCTGCATGTACTATGTCGTAACTTGCCGCACTATCACGTAATAGTTTTGCCTCGATTCCATTTATTTTGGCTACTATGGTGTATGGTTCAAATAACTTCTCAACGTCATTAGTAGTATTTATGTTAGCAACTACATTTTTCTTTCTTGGACAGTCTGGTGAATTTTTGAAATGACCTACTTCACCACATCCGTAACATCTGAATGGTCTTCTTTTATCAAAACTACTTTTATTTATTTCTTTGTCTTCTGTAGTGGTTTGATTTGACTTCTCTGTTTCTTTAAATTTTTGTGTTGGTACCGTATTTTCATATTTATTTTTCTCAGGTTTCCATTTATTTCCATTACTAGAATATTTATCTATTCCTGGACCCCTTTTCGAAACATAAACATCCGCTAGATCTGCTGCTTCTTCTAACGTTTTCATTTTATTTCGGTCTTCTATCCAAAATCTCATTTCAGTTGACACAGAACTGTATAATTTCTCTAAGCACATTAACTGTACTAATTTCTCGAAATCATTCCCTACATTTTCGCTCTTTACCCATTCTTTAAAATTTATTTTTAATTGATACGCAAATTCCGCATAACTCTGATCATTTTTTCGTTTTCCATAACGAAATTTAGATCGAAACACTTCGGCCGTTAGCTGATATTTTTTTAGTAAATTTGCTCTAACCTTTTCATAGTCTTTGGCATCTTCCTCTGTTAACCTAGCGACAACTTCATTAGCTGTTGAAGTTAATACGCTTGTCAACCTTAATGACCAACTTTCTCTTTTAAAATTTAACTGAGTACACACTCGCTCAAAATTTGTTAAAAACAAACTCATATCCCCACCCTCTTGCAATGGTTGCAAATGTTTACTCATATTATAATTTACATGACTGTTTACTGGAATGTTATTTTCATTGTTTACATTTTGAGTTTGTGCTTCAGCAATTTTAGTCTGCGATTCTAATCTAGCTAACTCTAATCGTTCTTGAATTTTTGCTAATTCTATTCTTTCTTCTCTAGCCGCTTTTTCTAGTTCTATTTCTTTTTCCCTAGCCGCTTTTCCTAGTTCTTCTAGTTTTTTAAACCTATCTTTCTGTGGATTTTCTTCCCAACATTCTAATTCAATTCTAATTTCCTCTACCTTATAATCAGCTTCGATTAATTCATCGATTATTTCCGCTTTTTTCTGTTTTACCGGTAGTTGAAACAATTGAGCAACGTATTTTAATTCTTTAAGTGTGAAAATATTAAATTCAATAGCCATTGTACCAATATTATCCGTTTTCAATTTTTCCCGCGCTAAATAAATGTATGTCTATAAACCAAGTATTCAACGTAAATCGAAAATCCCTATCACACTCCAACCGTTTATTTCTAAAGTATTCCTTATTATTATTTCTTTAAAACAATATGATTCCGGCCTGACAACTCGACAACTACTTCCGCAATACTTCCCGCCAATTTTACTTTGTCAACCAATATTTCAAAATAATATTTATTCCCCTTATTAAATCACATAACAAGATCATAAAATTCCGAAATATACAAACAAGTATTACTTACATGGACTCGTATTGTTGCCGTCTGTCTTTGAAATTCGCCGCGCCGCTTTTCTGCGTTCTGCTATGCTGAGCTCGTTCCGCCGCGCCGTGCCGTTTGCTGCGTTGTGTTGCGCTGAGCTCGTTCTGCCGCGCCGTGCCGCTTGCTGCGTTCTGTTGCGCTGAGCCCCTTCCGCCGCGCCTTGCCGCTTGCTGGGTTGTGTTGCGCTGAGCCCCTTCTGCCGCGCCTTTCCGCTTGCTGCGTTCTGTTGCGCTAAGCCCCTTCCGCCGCGCCTTGCCGCTTACTGCGTTCTACCGCCGTGCCTTTCCGCTAACTGCGTTCTGCTGCCGTGCCCGTTCACCGTTTTCCCCTTGCTGCACGCTGTACTCGCCTTGCAGTTTGGTTTTTTCTGTTACTTTCTTGCCCGTTTTCTTTTGTTTCAGGAACACAGCCACCACAATAACAAGATTTTCTTGTCGTCAGATTTGTTGATAAATGTACAAATCTCACCGAAATGCCACCAGTTTGTTGTAATCGACTATGGTGACTTGGTTTTTTAAAACGTATAGAACACAGGCAGATCTTATATTCATTTATTAGATGTACAAATAAATTTCAGGATGGTTTTAGATGTTTAAATATCAATATTTGGTGTATAAGTTTACAGTGAACAATCTTTAATGCTTCTCTCACGACATGCGGTCTACGACTCCCGGCTAACCGTCTTTTTCCGGAGACGCTCGTATCACTTCGCGCACACTTCACATAACACACAGTGGCGTACATACTAGTTCGCAACAGTATGCCAGATTCAGCCTTATATAACAACTATAATGTATATCCGTGGTTGATGCCTAGCAATTTACATGCATGACTTGTACATAGTGTGCGCTGTTAATTGTGGATGCGTGTGGGCCCGTTGACCCGTTACGTATACATGGCGTTATTGTTACAAACATCAGTACTGGCTGCAGTACTCGGGCAGTATGTGCTGTGCTGTGTGCTGTATTGTTACAGTACTTTTATTATATCGAGGTTACACGTGCTTCATGCACGAGTGCCTTAACACACTATCGGCGGGTAACACCATGAACTTGACTGTCACGTCTAGCGGGCGAAAATTAGTGAAGTATGAAAAAAGTGCACTTTTAAGAAAACATGTAATATCTTTACAACTAATAGTAGGATTTCAATGAAATTTGAAAAATATGCATCACATAGTATTTCAAAGATGTAGATAAAATTAAAAAAAAAAATTTTTTTTAGTTTAGTTTTCTATTACTTTAACCCTTCAAGTACGGGACACAACAATAAGCGTTTTTGCGTAACTTCCGCGACAGGCGGGTAGCATCAATAAGCGTTCTGATAAAGTTGCTTGTTTTAATATCCGAATAACGCTCATTGATGCTAGCTCGTAAAGTTTGATTTATGGCGCGCGCGGCATCTGACTGAGCCGCTTCGCGACCATGGCCGTAACACTATGATTACGGAAAATAAAATATTGTTGCAAGCACATTTTATATGCCTCTAATTTAAATATAATATTCTATAATATTCTAATTGATATACGTATTATGACTTTTTTAATTTTTAATTTCTTTATAAAATTTCTGTTTTATAACTCTTTATAAAGTTTATATATAGACATGCATTTTTATTTTTTGAGCAAACCCAAAACCATAAATCTTTATTTGAAAAAAGGAACATTTTTATGTTATATTTATATTTATTATATATTATATATTATATTTATATTTTATTATTTATTATTATTTATATATTATATTTATACATATATAATATTCTATAATAGTCTAATTGATATTGATATTATTGACTCTTTTTAATTTTTAATTTGTTTACCATTATTATTTATATACCATAATTTTATATATAAACCATGTATTTTTATTTTCGAAGCAAAACACAACACCATAAATCTTTGTTTTAAAAACGAACAGGTGCGATATTGCGAAATATACCCGTAAAGAAAGGATTTATGTATAACATGGACCAAACAATAATTGTTAATTTTTGAAAGTTCCAAGAGTTCATGTAGTAAGAGAAAAGCGTAATAATGTTTAGGAATATTTTATTATTCAGTTTCTTATATAGTAATAATTTTATTTACTCTAATATTTTTTTAATGTATGGTATTTTTGAAAACACTCACCCCTATGAAGGGGAATCTGACAAAACTTACAAATATAAGAAGTTAAACTTTTCTTTTTATGCACTGCACAAACACGACATTGTTTTTGTGGAATTTTTTTTTTGCCGCCAGTAATAATTTTTCTAGCTTCATGTTTCTGCAAGTCTAATGACAATCGCCCAGGAGGATCTTTACTTACTGCAGTTTTTTTAATGCCAGATGTAGATGGTTGAGGATCTTCGGAAGCGGTGTTTTCAGGAAGCCGATCACTTATCCACTCTTTGCTAATTTCATGCAGAAATTGTTTATAAGTAATTGTTGTTGTTGGGTTTAATTTTCTAAATACTTGGAACGCATTAAAAAGTGCACAGTTTAGCAAATACATGACAACCCGCTTTGTCCATTTTTTTGTTCTTCGGATAATCGAATAATAAGCAAGATATTGATCTGCTCGATCGACCCCCTTCATGTACTTGTTGTAAGAAATAACACACTGTGGTTTCCAGATGTTTTGTTTAGTGTTCCAATCGATGTTATGGCTTTCAATTATCTCGGCTGAATGTATCGTAGAAATCATTCGCACCGGTCTTTTTGATTGCCAGCATTGCAGTAAAATGTCCCCACGACGACGGAAAGTAGAATCATCTCGTGCAAGCCTTACATTCTTCAAACTCTCAGGAAGTCCTCTATTTATTCTAATCGTCCCACAACACCTTATTTTTTTTTTGAGAAGTATTTCACATGTTTGTACACTATTATAATAATTATCCATGTACAAGTGGTGCCATAAATTTACATATGGTTCTAGAAGGGTTGCGATTGTTTGTAATAATGGTTTTCTTTGTCCGCAATATATTTCCAAATTACAGATATAACCCGTAGTGGCTTCACACACCATTCGTACGAGAACACCATATTTTATAATTTTTGAGGCGTTGTACACCTTGAACGCTAACCTGCCTCTCCACGGTATTATGCTTTCATCAAGCGAGAGTTCCCTCTGAGGTGCATATACGGACTTAAACTTAGATGTAAGGTATGTAAGAATTGGTCGAACTTTATGAAGACGATCACTATTATCAACAATATTTGCATTGTTTGAAAAATGCCAGAATGCCCAAATTTGTTTGAAACGATCGCGACTCAGCACTTGAGAAAATATCGGCGTTTGTATTGTCGGATCCGTTGACCAATATTCGTCTCTATTATCTTTACGTACTTTTCCCATTAGCAGAATCAGTCCTACAATTTTTTTTAGCTCTTTCACTGTTACGTCCTTCCACTTTACAGATTTAACCCTGTCTTTAACAAGAGATTCATTTTGCGCATGGTAACGATTCGTTTCTTCTACCATGTATTGAAACAGATCATCCCCTATAAACAACTTTATAATATCGCTAATATTTTTGCCATTATTAGGTAATACACGGACACCAGAATTGCCCATAAACGGCTCGATATTAGGTGGATTATCAGTTTCAGACCACTCTGCTATTTCTTCATCTTCACTTTCCGAGTCGCTAAATTGTAACGGAAGCGCCCGATTTCTTGTGCGTACAAATATTTCGTCGTCACTGAAATCACTTTCACTATCAAATTCTGGCAAATCTTCTTCACCCGAATGTGCTGATAAATTATCGGCGAACACGTCATTATCACTTTCGTAGTTTTCAAAATACATTTTAAATAAAGTAGTTAAGGTAACAGTTAAATCGTTAAAATTTCTTTGAAAAATTGCAACAAACAGTAAGAGTGTTACGATAAGACTGAACGATTGGAAAAAATTTCCGTTCAACAGGGATCTACGATATGCCAAAACAACCGGAAGGTTGCTTACAAAGAATTGTTCAAAACAAAATATTCATTACATGAAAAAAAAAAAAACAAGCAAAAAAAACATAAAAGGTATTAATACCCGACCCGCCGATTACCGCCAGTCTGTGGAAAAGGTATTAATACCCGTCCCGCCGATAGTGTGTTAATATACTATCTCTGGACCAACCGAGGTCAACATTGGCCAATTTTCTCCTATAAGCAAAAATTTATATCTATACGATATTTCAATTGCTAGATTATGGCGATGATTGTGTGTACCGCGATAAATGTGTGTCATTTTCATAGAAAATATTCGATTTCTGAGAAAGCTATTGTTGTGGTACTTATTTCTGATAAAGTCTCAAAGAAATAACAGCTATTGCATTTTACAAAATTAAATAATTTTATTTTAAAAATAAACATGTAAGATATTTAAAAGAATATACATAAACTTTTGTACAAAGTTTCTTTTTATCGAAAAATTCTTAAATATATTTGTTTTATTATTATTATTATTATTATTATTATCAAGAATGAATAGAAAGTAAATAAAAGTATTTTACTGGTATAGTGACAAAATCGCTCCCGTCAAATGCTCCCAAAAAATTTAAGAGTGAGCGTGTCTAAAAACTTTAGGAGATCAGCTATAAATAAATAAAACTTTGACTTTTTAACACAATTTATCTAATAATGAGTGTGACAAAATTATTTTAAATTATCAGGTCGTTCTTGCCCAGTCATCTTATTTATAGTCTTGATAATGGCCTGATAACTAAAAATTAAATGAGAAATATGTATTAGGTTACAACAGTAAAATTATCATAATTATCAATGTAAATTTACAAAGATTTTTTACAGTGTAACGTTTATTAGATTTCCGTTCAAAATATCTATAGCATTTTACATTATTTTTCTAACATTTTTTTAAAATTTGATACATAGGTACACCGTTCTAAAAAATACCCTTATTAGTGCCTATATAAGTCCGTTCCCTAAAAAGAGTATATATGAATACCCTAAATAGGTAAATTCAAAAAGAGCACTTTATCATCTTAGAAAAGGGTAAAAAAATATTATACTCTTTTTAAGGCAATTAATTACACGCATGTTGGACCATGCGCAGTAACAAAAAAAAATTTAAAAATACTTAAAAAAGGGTAAATTTTAATGTTTTACTCAAAAACAAAATGAGTGAGCAGTTATTTACCCTTATTTTTCGTATTTGTTGCCCTTTCATGAAGGTAAAAAGTCAAATATTTTAAAATACACAAAAGCAGCGCAATTTTTTGCTCTAATAAAGCTACAAATTCAATTACCCTCGAAAATTGTTACTCTTTTACCCTATTATTTTGAACAGGGTATACTCAACATATAAATTTATTTTTACAATTTTCTATTATATTTTTCTAGTCAAATATGATAAATTTTAGTTTATGAATAAAAAATTGTTTACCTAAAAATTTAAATAATTTTTGATCTTATCTAAAAAAAGTATTTATAAAGAAATAAGTGAATATTAACGTTTTAACTTTTTTAAAACCACTGATGTAAGAATAGTGTTGTTTTATATGTATTATAAGTTTTAGTTGTGAGTAACATTATGCAGTTTTTATGATGTAGTGGTCTATTTATTTTTATTGCACGATAAACATACAGAGCACACCTGACTCATATATTCCGCAACAAGAATATTAGCATACTAATAATACCGGGCTTATGCAATTTAATTAACAGTATGCTAATGGCAGTATTATGACTGTCATTAAATGCTTGGACAAACACTGGATCGCATGTTCTAAGATTTCAGGCTTCTCGGGCACACACGCAGGAAGCGATACTAATGCTACACACAATTCCATATTTGATGTTTATTATCTAATTATTATATAAAATATTGTTACTGTTAGAGTTTATAATTAATTTATAATTAAATTATCTGATAGTTAAAAATCAATTTATTTTATCAATGAAAAATAAGTTAATAATCTAATCTAATACTAATTAAATTATTAGTATGTTTTTCATCAATAAAACTAATATATACAATGCATTTTACTCTTTTTAAGACACTTTTTGTATTTTCAATATACATTTTAATTTAACTGTTGATTAATTTTTGCAATTTTCTACAGTTAGTATACAGTCACTTTTAACAGTTTTTTTTGTCAATATTATTTAAATTTTATGATATTAGATATTAAAAATATAAGCATATCAAAAATAAAAATACTGTTCATATTTGATAAGAGGTAGAAGTAAAAAATTTATTTTATAGTAAAAACTAAAAGAATTTTTTCATAAACAACATAGTTTTTAAATTTTATGGTAAAATATCTACTATAGTTTAATTGTTAATTGCCTCGTCTGACAATGAGATTTAATTTCATTTTTTTTAATAAATTTTATTATTTTTATGTTAATACATACATATGCAATCACGCCATCTACCCAAAAGTGTGTGGCGTAAACTCTTTCCACTATGTCGAAATTAGTAATATATTATATTTAAGATATTCATATATAATATATTTTAAAATATCGGAAAATTAAGCATAGCTAAAACTTACAATATATAATTACGCACATTTCACGTTTAATTGTGTTTTTTTTCCCTATTTATGAGGTTTTTTTTTTGCAGTTACTTATAGCTTACAGCTACTGGATTTTGATAATTTAATCGTAGTAAAAACTAGCAAATTATTATTAGCTGACCAAACGCAAATTACTTGCTATAATTATCTGTTTTTTTAAGTTTACTTATAACTGTTTTTAAACGATTTACAACTAGAGTTTCTTACACAGGAAGTGTTATTACATTGCTGTCTATCTACAGATAATTTTATTTTTCTGTGCTACATTTTTACATAAATACATAGTAATTATAGATATTTAATTGTCAATGACATTTAGATATTATAAAATTTATGACACTATAAAACTATATTATTTTAAATATACACTTTTAATAAGTTCTTGAATAAATTTACGTTACTGTTTATTACAATTATATAACAAGGTAGTCAGTGGCAATGTGTCCAACTCGGATATCAGCGGTTCCTGGTTCGTACTTTGCTCACACCAAAATTTAAATAAAAATATTTATTTTTGGTATTACAACAACTGTGTACCATTTAACTGATATTGGTTGTGTTAGGTGATTTAGAACTGATTATAAATTTTGAGTCCCTTGCTTAGTTGTGGATTAATTATCCGCAAATAATGCATAACGCAAATAAAAATTATTAAAAAACTATATGATCAATTTGATAAGCATATTGCTATAAGTTCCGCTTAATAATTACGGACACTGATTATTAATGTTATGTCAAAAAACGTATTCAAAAAATAAATATATAATAATCAAATAACTGAAATATAATATAACAAAATATTACGCAAAGCTACATTTAAATGAACCCAAATTATTACAAAATTAATGTTTTTAATATCTTTTTAACAAATTTGTATTGTATTTTTATTAGTAGATAATGTCGTTGAGACACAATAATATTACGACTAAAACGTGCCACTAGTATTTTGATAAGTACACTATAATTTTTTTTATATAATTTCAATGTAATGTAACGTGAATTATTACAGCTAAATTATAAAATGTTGTTGTTTTACTGTTTAAATCTATGTAAAATTACATAAATTGAAGTTACATTTCTTACAGTATAGCATGAAGCTTTACTTGTAACTATTTATTGGAAATTTTACAATTTTAGTTTTATAAGTTATTGTTGATTAATTTCAGTCAAAAACAATTTTTTTAAATTTACAAAATTACAAAATTAATTAAAACTAAATCTAAATACGTATTTCGGTACTTTTAATACTTTTAATTTAATTTATGGCTTTGGGAATTTTTTATTTTTTGTTTTTTTTCTGTTTAAATTTTCGCTATAATAGATCATATTGCAATTAAAATTTTTATTGTGTTTTTATGAGTTGAAAAATAGTGCAGTTTAAAACCAAAAACTATAAAACTATTTTGGAAAAAAGTAGAAAAATGTGAGTTTTTTAAAGCAAAAATCATAAACAAGATTAAAAATATTTCCTTCATAGTTGGCGCTTACTGCAAAAAAAAAGAAAATCAACATAAACCAATTACAATGTACCCCAGCTGATTTACACTTGAGCATCACACTAATATATTAATATTCAAAACAATTTCACTTTCCAATCCGCGTAGAGCGTCCAAAAAGCACCGACTAACTTTTCAACTTACATCCACTTTAGCTACACTTCCAAGCTATCACCAGACAGCATTCAAGCAATCTACGTACCCACTATAAGGTACGATAGAATAGCATGGAATAGGAAGAAGGTAGATTCTCTTCCCGCCGGCAAAGTCTCTCGTAAGGTTAGGATTTAAAAATTGCTCCTCATCTTTTGAATTATTTATTAATGGTGCTACGCAACAGCAGTGCGCTAGGCACCAGGAACAGTAGGCGAGGAGAAGTATATCGCCCGGAAGCCATACACAAACAGAGACGTACTTGTTATTTTAGTGATTTTAAAAATAATTGTTTGGTATAGATTTTTTTTTGTTTCTGTGCAATAATGTAAGAAAATGTAAACCCTTATTTTCATAAATTATACACCATAGTTGAGAAGGCATTTTCATAGTCGAGCTGTATTATTTCACAAAATACAAGCAATAGGTTAATAGCATGTTTATTCATATAATTTAACCATTTTTATATTGATAATAAAGTAAAAAGTTTGATATACATAGATGTTTGGGTTTATATATCAGCGAAAACTGTTATTTTTGAAAATAAATTAATACTTGTAATTAAAATTTTTATGAACAATTATAATTTTCTTTCTATGTGCTTTGTTAATGCTGTTATTTATAACATAGGTAATTAATATTATTAAATAATAAAAATTAATTAAAATTATCGGAAAAAAGTTTATTATTAACCTATATAATATATATATTTTTTACTTTTAAAACTTACTCGTAATTTTTTTTTTAAATTTGCAAATTGCAAAAGTAGCGTTGTTTAAAACCGCACTAAGCAAGCTTATTTATAAATTTTTGCTAAAAATAAATACTTTTAACTAAAACTGTAATAAATTTTGTATTCCTAATAAACAAAAGTTTCATATTTTATTAATTTATTTTTTTAAATGTTTATCTATAAAACTATAGATTTATTTCTTATACGGAATCCATCTCTGTATATTTGAAGTTGTTACGTTTGACTGCGTAACGTCAGCCTGCTTCAGGATGCGTTTAATAGAAGCAGCGGTTCTTGTACGCTCCATAAATGATCAATGAGCGCCAATATTTGGCCCGGAACACCGATGCCAGAACCGTTGCTCCGAGTTGCGCATCATCTACGTTTCGAAAGAAAAGCTGCGAGCAAACAAACGAACTAACGCAACTCAATCGCTAGAAGAAAAGCTATACTCTAGAACTGTAAGCTGATCATTGCGTACGGTCTCTTGAGATTTGTGCCATTGGATGGACACACACACATAAAGTTTACTGAGTTTTTCTTTGTGTTTAATTATTCTTTTTCGTGGACTTTGATTTAATGCTAAAGTTGGAAAAGTAAATAGTTTTCAATATAGGTTAAAGTTTAACTATATTTGATATGTTAGTTAAATAAAATATACTAAAAATAAAATTTCAATTATGTATTTTCAACGACTATACTGCAATAAAATTTGTCAGATATAACCCGTCATTGATTAATAAATGTAGTACATTATACACGCTCACTGATAAAAAGTATAGATAAAAGTCGCAGAAAATATCCATTTCTCAAACTACGTCTGTAGATTTATATTTTGTTAGAATAATAATCATCACATAATAATAAATATTTTATGCTATTATATTTTAACTGTACTTTGTTGTAATTATCTAATTTATATGGATACCAGAAGAATCTTTTGTGAAAATTTGAACAAAATCGGTTAAATAACATGGCCGTAATAAATTTTTAAAAATTTTAGTAATTCTTTTCTCAGAAAGTTGGCAACACTGTATTTTATTAAAATTACGAAATGTATGTGGGCACTAAGGAAATCTTTCCTGAAAATTTGATCAAAATCAGATAAATAATGTAGACACAATGAATTTTTAAATACTTTAGTAATTTTTTTTTCGGAAAGTTGGCAACACTGTATTATATTAAAATTATGTAATTTATGTGGGCACTAGGAGAATTTAGGTAAATAAAATGTTAAATTTTTTGTAAAATATGTTGCCCTCTTTGTAATATGAGAGAAAATCTCATTATCATTATTTTTGACTGTTGCATCTTAAATATCGTCTGCTTCGTGTCAATGAAAGCCGAGAAACAAAGCGAAAAGCTTTGTTTAATCATATAGCCTTGTTTTTCGTGGGATTCGAATAAAGCTTCCGCCGACATCCGACACAGTTTGTTTAACAAAGGTGCATTTTTCATAAAGTTTAAATTAAATGTGTCACATCAACGTTGGCTACTTCAATTCAACGGGAAATTACTAGAGCTCGGTGGAAAATTATTATTTGTTTAAAGTTTTCGTCCATAAAGACTTAGCTGGTCAGACGGTCAATTTTCCTAAAACGTATAAGTCGTAGTAGGTACCATACGTAGATAAAAATGTGTACGAGTTTTTGGGGCCAGATAAAAATATCAATATATTATATTGTTGAAAGTTAAAGGAAGGAGCAATTTCCGAGAAACTGATAAAAATAAAATGTGCTTCGAGAGATGGTGCAAGCAACAAAGCTGGATTTAATATTGTCCTTTGTGTTCGACTGGACGAAGAATATACGTACAAACTATAGAGATTTTTGAAATAGAGTCAATGTGAGAGTTTTTGAACAATTTATTATAATTGTGTGTTGAAAGATCTTCTAATATAAGTTGTGTAAATACATTTTTTTTCAGGTATATAAGTCAATTAATAAAATTGAATAATTTTAATGGTATACGTTTGCGTGGACGTCCGATGAGTAGTTGGAGTGGTATGATTGAGAGTGTTTTGCGTGAGCGAAAGTTTCCAAGTAGTAGGAATAAAAGAGCATGTATGAGTGGAATTATAAATTTGAATGAAGCGAAAGTTGCTTGTTTGGATAAGAATGTTTGGAGGCGACTGATTTCGGGATGATGAAAAGAGTTTGTGCCACACTCTTTTGGGTACATGGTTTGATTGTGTATGTATGTATGTATTTATGTATGAATAATAATAAAGTATTAAAATTGGTGAAAAAAAATGTGACCTATGATACACGTATCTATATACACTATGTTTATAATTACTATGGTTATTTGGAATTATTTATGTAAGTTTTTATATTAGAAAAAAAATTTTCGTTTGTTACATTTAAGTGATATATTTGTATATTGTAGATTTAGCCTCAAGAATGCAATAAAGTATTGCATGTAAAAAACTAAAATTTCTGTTTTAATTAATCTATATACCTGAAAAAAAATTATCTACACAATGTAAATTTATAATTTGTAAATTCTACTTGAAAATACTAAGAAAAACACGTGTTATTCATTTATAATATAAATCAAATTGTGAAATTAAAACTTTAATTAAAAAATTAGCTATTTTTTTTCAATTTCTTTTTTAATATGTGTAGAAACCTTACCAAATTATGGATTTTAAATATCTTGAAAAACATTTGTCTAATGGTATCATTTTTATTTATATTTTATCCTTTAAAAATAGTTATTAACAGTATTTTCCGTCAAAAATTACAAATATTCTGTATATATTTAATTCTCATACTTATAGTTAATTGAATTAACAATTTAAGTGTTACTCATTAAATACAATAGCTGATATTACAAACTCTGTTTATTTGTTTACTACAGCTCTTATAACAGTTAATTTGTCTTAACCGATATTAGTTAAAAACCAATTTTATGCTGGTTGCAGCATATCAAACATATATGCAGTAAAAATCCAGATAAAGCACAAACTTTAAGTATTAATCTCTATAAGTTCACATATATGTACACACACCTAACAAGTGTAGCACAAACATGGACAACATGTATGAAACGTTTACACACAATTGCACAATTCTCTTCTCTGTTGTATGTCGGACAATGAGGGTAAAAACGTTGTTAGCGTCTGATTCATAAATCTTCCCCAACTATTGCGTTTATTATTATGATTTTTTTTTAGCTTTTCTAAACATATATTTTGAACTTATGTCGTAACTAGTTCCTTTTGATATATGAAGCATTTCTGTCGATTTACTGAGAAACGATGTAACAACGACGAAAATAAATTATTATTTAATAGTTTATTATATTTTAAATTAAATTTAAAATAACTACAAATAAAATTTTTATAATAAGTTAAAATATTTTTTTACTTAAATCGCCATTTATTTATTTTGTTTAAATAATTATATTTTTAGTTAATTTTTAAATGAAGAAAATGCATTGACCATTGATGACGGGGCTACTTGTTCAGAACATACCCTATTAAATTAATTTAAAAATTGTCTGTGTATAATTTTTCTCAACCTAGGGCACAGAAAAGAAAAAACAAAAGATCAAAAGCACGCAGCAAACGATTGGCATCAGAGAAGAAAACTCTTTAATTTGAGCGCGTTGTTCGAAATGAACTTGATAAATTAGGTCCATCAATTAGCGACGCCCGCAGATTGGGCGACAGGCCACTCTCTCGGCCATTCTACCCCGAAACCTCGCCTTTCTGCGCCACCCTTCACCCACCTCCCGTATCTTGGCTCACTAAAAGCCCAGTGCCTATCCGCCCATCGTTACCAATTTGCGGCCAATTCACTGATTGGAATTCGCTCTCTCGGTCTGTCGCCAGTCGCTTTCCATTCCCATTCCCTTTGTAGTTTGTTCGCTAATCGAACACGGGTCTATTACCAAATCCGGATTATTTCTACAACGGTATTATTCAGTGGAGAGAAGCACTCGGAGGGAGGATAATAATACATCGACAGCTGAATTGGAAAGATCTATTCACTATGTTGCATAGATATATATATATATATATATATATGATAGACGTATTCCCGGGAACAGAGGAACGTATTCATATACGATAGAAAGCTGGTATTTGAATTGAAGAGAGATTATTATACACTATTCAATGTTCACTGTGCAGTTAATAATCATACTGATATTATAGTAGTATTCAACTGGGTTTGTTACAGTTTGTTGCATATTTTAGTTTTATTTTTCTCTAGCGAGAAATACTAATTAAAAATGACATAAAATTGCTGTAAATTGTAATTTATATTTACGCATTCATACCGTAAAACTAGTTACGCTGCAGTAAAAAAAAATGCAATTACCCAACTTTATTTCTACATCAAGTTTTTATGAAAATTGAAATTATTTATCCACGAAAATTTATGTTTTTTGATTCATATTAATTTTTGAACAGAAACTTTTAATTAATAAAAATAAAATTAAATACAAAAAAGGTTAATGAAATATTTAATTTTTGTTTCTAATTTTGTGCAAAAATAAAAACGCAAATTTACTTCGTTTTTTTTTATCAATAGGTTTAGGTTTTTAAAATTATCTAATTGAATATATTTTTATTTATTTATTTTCATTTTTTACTGATGATTAATGTATACAATATGTTTGCAAAAAAAAACTGTTTATATATAATAGATTAGTTGAAAATACAATGCTTTAACTTTCCGTAATAACCAGTCATCCAAACGTTTAAGTAACAACAAACGAAACGCAATGTAACATATCTTTTTAGCAATGGCCGTGACGTTGTGCAGCGCATGAATGACAAAAGTGGCGATTCCAGTCGATTGGGCCCGGTACACATCCAGTTCATTGACTACGGATAAATCTCGCACAGCCAGCACTTTTCGGAAGACGTGCAACGGGGCGCGGACGTACACTCGATCCGATCCGGGGGCCTAGGTCTGGGACTCGGCTGCCAACCGGTGTCACTGCACCCAATGCGACACTGCATTCATCTACTGGGGGCCGCCGCAGCCGTGGGTGTCTAGCGAAATTCGTATTCGAGTTTTGAACGGACGAAACGTAACTGGTGAAACGGGATTTTGTGGACCAGGGGATTTCGAATGGTTTATTATAAATTATGACGGTGACAGACTGAGTTGTTGGGCAGTTAAAAAAACAAAGATTATTATTTTGGTTAATGAACGAAATTATTTATCCACGGAAAATAGTGCTTTATTAAAAATTACAACCACAGTTATGGCAAATAAATAGTATAATACCGTTTAACAGTTTTTTGTGTAAAGAAATTCAAATATTTAAATGTTTTACTAAATCCTATTACTATAATTTCTAGTTTTCTGTTATAAATCAGATGTTGCACACGTTTTTAAATTTTACTATCAAATATGTTGTACACAAATATTTTTGTACTAGTTACTATAGTATTTTTGCGTACCTAATTCCAAAATTATGTAAAATATAATAATTTGCTGTTAGACTAGACTGCCACGCTTACAATTTTTTGTGTGTGAGTAATTTAAGAAATTAATATTAATAATTTGTAAGTATTACAAGTAGATATATAATATATATAACAATATTATTTCAAAGTAGCTCTGAAGTTAAAAGCAAAACAAATAGCAATTTAAAATTCTAAAAAAATAAGAGAAAACAAAATAATAATATTATCGGCATGTTAAACGAATTTTTTTGTTCTGTAACAGCGGGCTTTAGCACAGAGTTTCTTTTAGTTAGTTTTTGGCCATAAAATTGTATTTTAAAAATAGTTTCTTTTTTTTTAGTTAGTTTCAAGCCATAAAACCATATTTTAGAAATAATTCAAAAAATGTCAAAGATTTTGTAAAAAGGGTATTTTCCTAAAATCACACATAATATTTCAAAGTCAAGTCAATTGCAAGTTCGTGTCAAAAATTCAAAATTTATTCGTTTTTATTTAGTGGAACTAATTTCCGAAATGTTACAAATTTTAGTTTTTTTTTCTATTCTTTAAAAAGGGTAAAACCTTGTAAAAATTCTAACAAAGGATTGACTCGCTTTTGTGTTGCATCAGGGCTCGCTGCCCTGTAATAAAATTTAGAAAGTTCTCTTAAGTGAACGAACTCTAAATTGACACCAGCTCTTCGTAGAAATTTTATTGTTAAATTAGTAACCAATCAGAGTGGTAGCCACCCTCTTACGGAAGGGGTGACCAATTAAAGTATTGGTTTCAAAAATTGGAACTCCCACTCTGATACAAAAATCTTAGGATTTTTCTTTCAAAAAGGGCTGGAGACAGAAAAACAGAGCAGTCAATCAGTCAATCAGTTAGTCAGTTAGAGTTACAAGAGTTAATCAGAGAGAGTTACAAACAGTCAGAACAGAGTTAGAACGAGCAAAAAGAAATCAGTCTAGTCAGCGAATTAATTAGAGTGCATTTAAGTGAGTCAATTTTAATACATTGTTGAAAAAGTTTAAAGTCAAAGTTGATCAGAATTGTAACTTAAAATCGGTTCGGAAGGTTCAGAGTTTAAGAAAAATTCAAGTCAATTGTAAAATTATCATATACAAAAACTTAAAATCAGTTCGGAAGGTTCGGATCTTAAGTGATTGTTCTGATAATTGATCGTAAAATCACAAGAATGTGTGATCTAAGGAAAATACTTCTTAGTAAGTAATTTTTGTTTATTTTGTTTACTGTTATATAGTTTTTTATGCAACGAAGCAATTTGAAGCATTTTTCACAAATTTATTTCATGTATTTTATTGTATATTTTTATATTTCAATAACTAATATTTATATTTTATTTTTTTTACATTAAGCTATTCATTTTTTTGTTAATAAATATTCTCATAAAAATTAAACTGCGATTATTACCAAATCCATAGCATTTACCCTTTTCAGATTTATTTATTGATTAAATTCGAATCTAATCAAAATTGTTACATTAAGCTTAACTTAATGCAACTGGTGGCAGCATATATAAGTATATAAACAAATAGCTATTAGTAGTAAATAAATCGATATTTTGCACTACTAATAACTATAAGTTGTTTATTATTTTAAATGTCAGAACGGTGGCAATTATTAATAGTTTGTGTTTAAAATTAATAATCTTTTTAATAGTAATTATAAATTTTACCGCCGTCCTGTAACATATTTGGTGGCAAAGCGGTGAGATATTCAAATATCAGCCGTTTAGTAATATATTTGTTTACAGAGCGGTAAAATATTAAAAATATCAGCCGTCCTGTAACATATTTGGTTGGCAGCGGTGTGGGATACGAAATATCAGTAGCCTTGACTGTTTTAAATTGTGATTAATTTATTTGTTTTTTTTTTATATATTTAAAAATGGAAAAACTATTGGGTTTGTTGAATAAATTGCCGAGTTTTTCAGGCGAATCAAGCGAGTCGGTAAAAGATTTTTTCAGAGTATATGAAAATTATAGATTTATAGAAAAGTGGACTGATGTAAAATCAATCGCATTTGTTAAAATTAATTTAAAAGGCAAAGCAAAATTTATAGTTGTTAATGACCCTGAAATAAAAGATATAGCAAACTGGGATAATTTTAAAGAAAAATTAATAAATAGATTTAGTCCGCGTGTTGATTTTATGACGGTAGATAATAAATTAAGAAATTGTTATCAAAAAACAGACGAACTGGTAGAAGAATATGTAGATCGGTTAAAGTCCATTGTAAAAGAATTTTATGATCCAGTAATAGATGTTAATGAACAACATACGATTAATAAATTTGAAAACAGGCTTTTAAAGCAATTTGTTATTGGCATGTTACCATATTTACAGCGCGATATGTTAATTTTTAATCTTGTATCTTTTGAAGATACAATCGTGATTGCAAAAAGGTTTGAGTATATTAAACATAATGTTATAAATAATAGTAGTAATGTAAATATTGTAAGTAATGTAAAACCAAATGAATTCAACAGTAATAAACACATATCAAATCAACCTAATGATCAGGAAAGCAGCGATATTAGTAAAAATAATGATAATAGTAATTGTAAAATGCAAATTAGTAATTTAGAAAGTAAAAGTTATTCTAGACACAATAGTGACATAAAAGAAGTTACATGTTCTAAAGTTTTAAAAATTGATCACGCTGAAAATACTTGCATAAATAGTAGTCAAAATAGTATAGAAACTCATAAAGAAATAAGTAATACGGATCATAAAACTCTTGCTGAGAGTAGAGTGACAAACAACAATATAGTTGCGAAAAATATTATAGATTTCGCTGTTAATAATACGAGTATGTGCAATGAAAATAACAATAACAATTTATTATCTACATTAAAAACTAAAGAATTTGCAATAGTTAATTGCCAGTATGTAGATTGTAGTAAATACGTAAATGTAGAACAAGTTAATTTAAATTTTATAATCTTTGATAATGTAGCAGGTATTAAAGCATGCGACCCTAATACGACAACAGATATTATTCCGTCAAATATGAATGAGTTACTAACAAGCGAAAAAAGTTTAGGTAAAACATTAGATGAATTAAGTAAAACTGATCATTCGAAATCTATTGAAAACGGCAGAGAAACAAATGAAGAAGTTTATACATATGAAACTAAAGTTGAAGAACTGATTATGACTCTTGAGATAGATAAGTTTCCGAAAACGAAAGTTACTGACAAAAAGAATGAAACAAATGAAGACATGCATATACAAGAAGAGATTGATCTAATAAACGAAGAAAATGAAATAGTTGAAGTTGACAAATTAGAGATGGAAGAAAATGGTAATTTAAAGATTTCAGTAGTTGGAATAGAAGAAAATCATGGATGGCTCGAAAAATTAAATCTAGTCCAATGTACGAGTATTAGCAACAACAGAGAAGATAAAAACAATTCAAGAAATTACTTGCCAGAGAAGAATATCAATTTCAAAACACTGAAAAAGTTTATAAATAATATTTTTAATGTTTCTTTCATTTTACAGTTTTTAGGAATGATTTTAGCGATAGTAATGTCATCAATTGATGGTTTTTGTTTGTGGTATGTTGTAAGTTTATTTTTGAGTATGTGGAAAGAACAAAGACGTACGTTATATCAAAAACAGTTGAATGGTTTTATATGTAACAATATGATACGAAGAAGTTATTACGTTTCAATTAAAAGTTTTTTCAAAAATGTTCTGTTTTGTAATAATTCGGTATTAGTTTCTTGTTTACGATTTTTAAATAGATTAAAAAATAAATTGAAATCGTTTGGTATAGAATTACTAAATAATTTGTGGACAAAAAGATATAATATTTATCATTATTTAAATATAATAGATAAAGATGATCATGCTGCAAAGAAATACAGAATTAATAAAATTTTAAGTGTAGCAAAGTTATTTTAATTTTTTTTATTCGGCGAATTTTATTAATTTAAGTTTAGACATTAGATTTATTAGAAGCGTTAAATATTATTGAGTACAGTTAAATTGAGAGTTTTAAATTGTACTGTGTTTTTAAAAAAAGTTTTTAAAATATTATTATTTTGAATATGTTCAATAACGCGTGATGCGTGAGTTTCAGTTTTATAGAGTGAATCTATAAAAAGTATTTAAATAAGAAATGTCTGCGTATAAAAATTTTTTAGTTTTGTTTTAGATAAAGTGGTAATAATAAATAAATTATTAAGTGTAAGGAAATCGGTAGTTATTCGTTGGTGGCCAACAACGCAATAACAAGAAGAAATCGAAGATTGTTCCATCGACAAACAAGATAATGAAGTTCTCTCATGTTCATTCATTATCGTGGAGAGTTCGTCAGTTCTCTCAAGAAGTGGGACAAAGCCTTTTGATTATGAAGAAAACAAAATAAGTTGTGAAGAAACTAAAGAAAATAGTAGGGATTCCCCCAGACCCGAGGTCATGTGTGAGGCATGCCGAGAAAATGAGACAAAGCAGTTGTCTGCGAATATAAGAAAGAAAAAGATTGAATTGAAGAAAACACAGATTAAATTTAAAAAAAGAAACAGCGATACTCTCTAGAGAAAAAGTAAGTTAAATATTAATTACTTGTAATTGTTATAATTTGATTAATTTTGAAAAATTATAAAGTTTTGATTACGAATAGTCATTGGTAATTTTAAAATATAATGTAAGTTATACATTATTAGTTGTAATTGCTATAATTTAATCAGTTTTAAAAAAATATAAAGTTTTGACTATGAATAGTTATGACAATTTTGAATGTAACGTAGTTAAATTGTGAAAAAGAAAATTTTAGATAAATTAGATAATTAATTATAAGTTAAGATAATGAAAAATGAAATGAAAAATACGAGTATTAAACGGTAGTTTATTTTTATTGACTACTTTTATAAAGTCTTAAGAATTTTGATTTATTTTTGATAATTCGGGTATCAGATCATAAAAAGATGTTATGCATTCAGGAAATTGGCCCTCCTGCCCACGATAGCCAACCTAAATTTTAGCTCGAAAGAAAATAAGAAACTTTGTAATTTAAACTGATTTATTTTTGTAAATTTCTTTAAAGCTAAAATCTAGGGTTTAGTTAAGTAAACATAAGATAGTTAGATTATTATTAGAAGATTAGATATAATAGATAAGATAGTAAGATTATTATGTATAATAAGTAAAAATTAGTTAAGAATAGTTAAGATTTTTTTTTAATTTGTTTTTTTTTGATTAAATATTTAAATTAAATATTCAGTTTAGATAAATATAAGTTAGATTTTTTTTTGTTTGTAAGCTTTTGGTTATTAGGCCAAGATACTGCTAGAGATTTCTGTTACAGCTTCCCAACTCTAACATCTACGTAAAACAACTTATTGATGCCAAGAATCGATTTCAACCTGTACTACTGGGATAAGTGGTACCTCCACCAAACCTGCTAATTGTATGCAAAAGTGGCACTTCCACCGCATTAGCAGACGGCACCGATAACTTCGCAGAAAGTTCTTTTCGGTCAAATATCATCATCTAAAAGCGCTCCAGAGGTGATAAACTTGAGGATGAAATCAAGAAAAAGAAAAAGAAGTGGGCAAGACAATAAGTATTATAAGTTATAATTTTGATAAATTATAACTTATTTTAAGGGGAAAGGAGTTGTAACAGCGGGCTTTAGCACAGAGTTTCTTTTAGTTAGTTTTTGGCCATAAAATTGTATTTTAAAAATAGTTTCTTTTTTTTTAGTTAGTTTCAAGCCATAAAACCATATTTTAGAAATAATTCAAAAAATGTCAAAGATTTTGTAAAAAGGGTATTTTCCTAAAATCACACATAATATTTCAAAGTCAAGTCAATTGCAAGTTCGTGTCAAAAATTCAAAATTTATTCGTTTTTATTTAGTGGAACTAATTTCCGAAATGTTACAAATTTTAGTTTTTTTTTCTATTCTTTAAAAAGGGTAAAACCTTGTAAAAATTCTAACAAAGGATTGACTCGCTTTTGTGTTGCATCAGGGCTCGCTGCCCTGTAATAAAATTTAGAAAGTTCTCTTAAGTGAACGAACTCTAAATTGACACCAGCTCTTCGTAGAAATTTTATTGTTAAATTAGTAACCAATCAGAGTGGTAGCCACCCTCTTACGGAAGGGGTGACCAATTAAAGTATTGGTTTCAAAAATTGGAACTCCCACTCTGATACAAAAATCTTAGGATTTTTCTTTCAAAAAGGGCTGGAGACAGAAAAACAGAGCAGTCAATCAGTCAATCAGTTAGTCAGTTAGAGTTACAAGAGTTAATCAGAGAGAGTTACAAACAGTCAGAACAGAGTTAGAACGAGCAAAAAGAAATCAGTCTAGTCAGCGAATTAATTAGAGTGCATTTAAGTGAGTCAATTTTAATACATTGTTGAAAAAGTTTAAAGTCAAAGTTGATCAGAATTGTAACTTAAAATCGGTTCGGAAGGTTCAGAGTTTAAGAAAAATTCAAGTCAATTGTAAAATTATCATATACAAAAACTTAAAATCAGTTCGGAAGGTTCGGATCTTAAGTGATTGTTCTGATAATTGATCGTAAAATCACAAGAATGTGTGATCTAAGGAAAATACTTCTTAGTAAGTAATTTTTGTTTATTTTGTTTACTGTTATATAGTTTTTTATGCAACGAAGCAATTTGAAGCATTTTTCACAAATTTATTTCATGTATTTTATTGTATATTTTTATATTTCAATAACTAATATTTATATTTTATTTTTTTTACATTAAGCTATTCATTTTTTTGTTAATAAATATTCTCATAAAAATTAAACTGCGATTATTACCAAATCCATAGCATTTACCCTTTTCAGATTTATTTATTGATTAAATTCGAATCTAATCAAAATTGTTACATTAAGCTTAACTTAATGCAACTGGTGGCAGCATATATAAGTATATAAACAAATAGCTATTAGTAGTAAATAAATCGATATTTTGCACTACTAATAACTATAAGTTGTTTATTATTTTAAATGTCAGAACGGTGGCAATTATTAATAGTTTGTGTTTAAAATTAATAATCTTTTTAATAGTAATTATAAATTTTACCGCCGTCCTGTAACATATTTGGTGGCAAAGCGGTGAGATATTCAAATATCAGCCGTTTAGTAATATATTTGTTTACAGAGCGGTAAAATATTAAAAATATCAGCCGTCCTGTAACAGTTCCTGTATATTTTATTTCGCCTTATTCATTGTAAATTTAAATTTATTTTAATGAGATATTTTTTATCATGTTTGACATGCTTGATACTTTCATGTCCTTAAACAATGATTGTTACATTTGTAGATATATTAAGTTAAATGATGTTTGAGACAATAGGTTCCTGATATTTTAAATGCTCGACAGCAATTTGAATTTTAAATTAAATGCGCCAGCAGTTCTCAACAAGCGGTGCAGCGGACTGCCGCACGCTTAAATTTGCAAATTTGACATTTGCTCTTCCGTTTTTCACATTCATTTCTGTAATTACTTTTTTACATTTTTTGAATTATTGAATAACAATTTAATTACTTGAATAGTTGTCTCAATTAAGCGCAAGCTGTTCTCAATGACAGCAGAAGCTTTATATTTTCATATTGTATAAATTAAGTTCTTTAATTGACTTATATTTCTGCAGTTTTATTTTTACCATTTTAATTTATACTTCTCATTGCGACAATTATTAGCAATTATAAAATTGTTTTTTTTTGAAAACCACAATATATATATATATATATATATATATATATATATATATTAAATTATTTCTAAACCAAATTTATTATATATCCATATTAGAAGAAAATAATTTATTATAATAAAAGTAATAATAGTGAAAATGGTTAGCTATATATTTAGTAATGCAATCATCATTAAAACAAACTTAAATTAACGTAGTATATAACTACAAATTCATACATAAGTTTGTACATGAAACTTGGAATATTAGTGGGTAGTTAACAAAACATAATTTACACATACAATTTCCAGAAGACAAGACGCAACAGCAAATGTCAAAATCATAATTCTCTAAACATTAAAAATATTCATTCACTTGCAATATTTTTATAATTTACACACAAAATATCAAATATACTTATATAGGGAGTTCTACAAAAAACTCTATAAAATATTATGAGCAAAAACAAAATAAAGACTTGTTGTATATGCATGTTTTGTTATTTTCAAACATTTGTATTTACTAAATTACTAACAATATACAATTGACCTTCTAAGTACAAATAAAAAAAAAAAAAAATTTGATTTAAATTAAGAATATTAAAGAAACATTTATAAAATATTTTAAATAAAAAAATGTTAAGTGTATTTCTGTAATTATTTGTATTAGCAATACAACTAACTCTCTATGTAGAACCTAAAATACGATTATATTTAGTAGTAATATAAAAAATTATAAATATGATTTACATTAAGAATATTTTTTTTTTGTTTTGAGATATTAAAGATTTTATATTTCAATTTACCTTACACTTAATATACCTAACAACATTTTTATTATTACAATTTATATTGTAATAATAATAAATAATCTTTTGAATCATAACAAATTAGAAAATTTTAATAATATATTTTTATCATATAAGATTAAAACTTATTATTTAAAAAAAATATATAGCTGACAAAAAGCTATTTTTGTTGAATAATAAGAGTTTTAAAATGTTTTTTACTGTATTAAATATTTATAGCTTACACATTTTTTTGTAAAAACGGTCCATAATAATATATTATTTCGCCGATCAGAGAATCAGTACCCATGTACGCGTACGTCTGTTAAACCGGGTAACGAGTAAACTAACAGTTTCTCGTTGCGGAGGCGGTTGAAGATGCACATCGCGACTTTAACGTAAACCCGGCGCGGCACGGCGCAGCGCACCGCAGCGCAGGCTACAACAAGCGCTTGTATATGCTTATGCCGTACGTATGTGTTTGTATGCACAATCATTTGCATGGGGCCCGTCTCAAGGCCAAACACCGACCCGCTGGGGGCCGTTCACACTGAAGCTAGTCGGGCCCGCCGCAAAAGGTGGCCATGCGGCCCAAGTCAGGTGCACTCTGCGAGTTGGCTGGACTTGGACGATCGAGATCCGTAGCTGAAGAATCGCAAGGTTAGGTAAATTGGTATTTGTATGTTTGTTACAATAAAATTGTGATGTAAAATCTGTAGTAACTGCAGAGTAAGAAATTAAAACTAGTTATAGAAATAATATCTTATTTTGAGTTGTGTACTCTTCAAAATTACTTTGCCATTTAAAATATGTACATAATTTATTTAATTAACAAAAAAAGTAATAAATCAGTTTTCGTATATTTTTATATTAATGTATATTATTATATTAAAGTTTCATGTATATATATATATATATATATATATATATATATATATATATATATATATCTATATAAAGTATTATTAATTATAGTGATCATTGCTTACTCTATTACTGTACTATTTGTTTAATTAATAAAATTTTAAGTCCTAAAGAAAGTGGCAAATACAACTGAAAGCTTGACACAGAATTTTAAATGAGAGTTTGATTTGAACATCTAATCTTTTGACTACCTTCCCATTAAAATTCAATCCTATTTAATACATTCTAGTCTTGATTATATATATATATATATATATATATATATATATATATATATATATATATATATATATATAACAAAGTAACAAACTGATATCAATTATAAAAACAGTGTATCGCATGCAGAAATTCGAAACAAACGTTAAAAAGTTTTAGAAAAAACTTGAGCAACCCAGACAGACAGACAGTGGTTGAGTTGAGAAGTTGTTGAAATCCAAACCGCATCTATATGCTAGTGGCACTTTCTTTCCGAACAGTAAATTCATCATCTTTAGTAAATAAGAAGACAATGTCAGCACAACGTTCAAGCAATAAAATCTTTCAACCTTATAACCGATATGATCAATAAAATGTTTTCTACTTGAAACAATTCCTCCTAGCTGACTCGCTCGCTCGCTCGCTCTTCTAGCTTTACGATATGGAAGCAAGCAAAGCGACAAAGCAAAAGTGGTAAAATTTATCTGTCATAAAAATCTTTATCCATTATGGGTAAGCTTTTTCATAACTCCGAATTAAGAGATTAAATTTATGCAAATCCCGTATAGTGCATTCGATAGGGAATAAAAATCTCGACATAAATTGTTATTGTATTTTTATTTCTTCCGAACAAACTTAAAAACTTTATTTGCTCTCTATATGCTTGCTCAAGCAACTAAATGGTCAAGAATAAAATTGTTCAAATATATACAAATGGCATATATTTTAGAATTGTTACTATAATAGAATATATTTTCTATTGTAAACAAAAATCAAAGATTATTGGCTATCAATCCGGATAATAAAATTGTTATAAAAATAAAGAAACGTATAAATTTTGATGCTTATTAATTTTATACATTATAACTATTATTTTCTTCAAACGTATAAAATTATTAATATTATTTATGTAAAAAGAAGTTATCGAGCTATTAGTAAAACAATGTAACATTATTGTAAATTTCTTGTCAGTGTGCCGCATGCAGCCCGTGGACCGCGTGTTTGATATGATTGCGGTAAATAGATAATAAATATATCATTATTATTATTATGTTTCAATTTTTATCTAAAACTGTTGTTAATATACAAACAAAAGAAATATAGCTATATTGATTACCATAAAATATTTGATCATGTTTAATATGCAAATAAAACTATAATTATTCTTTATGAGAGAAAATGCTACTGTTGCAAAATTTAAGACGGAGCACAGTGAACTATATGTTTTTATCCGACGATGAATTGTATCTTTTAGATGCGGAACATTTTCTGGCCGAGACAGCTGATTTTTCCGCGCCTCTGAACGAGGAAAAAAAAACGGCTGTTAAGAGTGTGAAAATATATGCGCATTACTTTTTCATTGTTATATGCGGCATAACACACACGACCACGAGTCAGCTATTTTCATATGGCTCACGCGAAACTCTTTAACATATCTTATATGAGAAAGAGTACCTACATAGGTGTATATTTACGCGAAATCTGTAAACTAGATACGGTTGCACGATTATGTTTGCAGACGTAACATGTTCGCACATAGAAGAAAATGACAGGTGTCTTAACAGCTAATATATTTATGAGATGCATATAGATGTTGATTTTTTATATATAAGCACAAATTAGGTTTATAGTAATACGAATTAACTCTTTTTAGCGTAATGTCCGCCTGTCTATCTGTCGGTTTCTGGATAAGTGTAAAGCAAATTCGGCTGAACGGAGTGTTATAAAATTTCATATTTAAGCTTCGGAGATGAGCATCTCAATTTGGTCAACTTTTGGTAAAGATCTGCCAATCGAAAGTGGTAATTTACTTATGTCATTTTTATGTGTTTTACGAATATTTTGCAACAGAGATATATTTCGAAAAAAATTACTTAACTAAGGTGCTGTTATAACTAACAACTTTTATTTGAAACATTTGTCGATACGGCTAAATATTTTTTTTTATAATTTTTTATATTTTTATGATATAATTCTGTAAATAGGTGGCATATTTATGTCAAGACAGCCTTGTTTTTAGTTACCATGATGACTACAGTAGTTGTTGTTATACAAATGTTTCTATTCCATAAATTTATTTAATACGAAGACGATTGGTCCTGTGGTGGCCACAGCAGATTTTTTTACCGCAATTTAATCGTGGTTTTATTTCTGAATATACTATTTAAGCTTGTATATTAAAGTTTTAGATTTTTTAAACTAGACATTAATTTCTTTTTGGTGAGATAAAAGGATTGTAATTAATTAAATAATTAATTTAATAAATTTGCCAAGCTTTAAAAATTTCTTTCAATTCATTAATTTAGTTAATTAATTTCATATATAACTAAGCAAACTATATATTTTTGTTTTCTATAATTTCACTTACTATTTCCAAATTTCTTCCAAACCTGTCTATATATTTCAGATTTTTTTTTTGCAATAAAACCTTTAGGAATCCATCAATGTCCGTGAACCATTTGTGAGAAATTCTCATACGAATTTCTGCAGTATACAATGGTCATTCTATAATATACTAACACATAAAAAACATCCATCGTTTTATATATAAGGCTTGTCGTGGATGAGTGATATCATATAAGCTAGAACACTTTTCATTTCGATTCTACCGTTGAATTTGGTTGTTAAATATTTAATAATCATGTACCGTTTTGTACTCAATTAATAGATAATTAAAGTTACTACTCTACGTAATTATAAATCTTATTAACGTCAGTTTTAATTATTTTTCGTGGGCATGAAATCTCATATTAATTATAAAAATGATTCATGTTTCGCATGCTATAAGTGAAACTAAAATATGAGATAGTTTATTTACGGTGTAATCATTGTAATTATGATGTAACGTTTATATAATTTGATACTTAGGTGGAGTTTCAAAATTAATTTTATAGTAAATATGTTTGACATTGACATTTATATAGAAATACGAGTAGATAACCCTGGAAATTAATCAAATATTATTATTGATGATTGTTATTGGTTGATAATTAAAAACTAATATAAAATTTTAATTAAATATTATGTAAGATGCATCTATTAAAATTAATTTATAATAGTATTATTTTTAGCGCAATTTTGTTTTCAAAAAAGGAAGCTTAATAATACGCTTTGTTCGGTCGGTCGGCTCCAGAAAAACTTTTAAACTAGACATCGTAGAGAGTTCTAGTTTTTTGCATTAGTTCGGTGTTGTCGAGTTATTGGCGCATCGAATAGTTTAAAGCGCTCAGCCAATGCTAAATAAGTTAATTAATGATATTTTAAAAATACTAATTCGCCCGCCAAAAAAATGCGCTTAAGTCCCTCGATCAAAAGCACGAGGACTTTTTTAATTTTTTACTATAAATATATGATATTTATTTGAGCACAATTAGTATTAGGTATCACATTACAAGAACTGTAAAACCAAAGTATGTGCAAAAGTACATAGCCAAGATTAAGTAGTATGTGCGAAACACAAAAAAGCATGTTCTATATGATTACATTGTGTTATATATATATATATATATATATATATATATATATATATATATATATATAGATTTTTTTTAAAAAGTTAGCATTATGAAAGCTAATGGTAGAGAATCTAATTTAACATTTAAATTTATTCCTAGTGAAAAAATAGTTTTTGTATTTATGTATCAGTGTATCAGTCTTATGTATGTGTTGGTAGGCGTCTATACGACTAGCTTCTGTTTAAGTTCTATTGTTGTTAGTTAAGTTTGAGTAAAGCGTTATTTGCAAATTAAATCACTACTCTTATCAGTCTACAACCAACTTTAGAATCAGACACATATATACATAGCATGCAAATGGGAATACAATCATCCGACATCTTATCCCCATGTATATTAACCATCTCTCACTCCCCCCCCCCCATTCAATTCTTCACCATTCAACCCTCGGCCATCTATTTTTTACTATTCTATTTACCAGATTTCATTCAGGGAATTTCAGTCCGATTGCGATTTTCGTTGTCGGGGGCCAATGAGACGAAGAACGGACGTAAAGAAAGATCGCGTCCACCGTGACGAACGAGGAATGAAGAATGACGCAGAGAAAGGCGAAAAAGAATCCGCGTCTCTCGCGCCCGTAAGGGAGAGGAGAGATAGATGCCGGCAGCAGCCGGGGGGGTACTGGGAGAATTGAGCGAGTGATGTTTGACAGTAATTCAGTGGGGCTGCCTGCGCAACTGATGCATTTCTCGCTCGATTCGGATGAGGTTGCTGCACTGCACTGCCACTGACTGAGGTTCAACCCCGGGTGATATGTCTGTTCGTCATTCGATTGTGTCGGTGTGTGTAGGGGGTGATGTGGTTGGTATGTGTGTATGCTCGAAAGATTGATACAGTAGCGTACGAAGAAATTTATACAAATTTGGTTATAATAACTAAGAAATATAGAAACAAAATCTGAGACATTCTTTATATCCAATAGAAAATTGAGAAAAATTGCAAATATATTATAGAATTTTGTAGAAGAATCAGTTTAAAAGTATTTATCTACAAGCTCAAAGTGTTTTTAGTTCGATATATGTTTATAATCAGAAGCCGTAGCAAAGCGTAACTCAAGGGCTATATAGAAAGACAAAAAAAACTAAATTTTATGAACAACAGTTTCAATATTATTATTTTCTAAAAAATTTTGCTAAATTGTTAGATCAGATTTTTTTTCATTTATTATGTCATAGTAAAATATAGAACTTGCATAATAAATATTTTAAAATATTAAAAATTTATTTAAAATATAAGAAAAAATAACAAATACCATTATTAAAACTCCAAATTACCTATTATTGAAGGGTCTACATGACTACTTCAATATATGAAATGTACTTTTTTCTACGCAAAAATACAAATATTGATTAAATGCTATAGTATGACATACTAAATAATAATAAAACAAGATTAGAAACATATGGGTAAACTCATATACAAACCACTTTGAAATTATCACATAAATACTAAAAAATACAAACAAATTTTATATTTTTTTTCATAAGTTGGCAATAGTGTTCAAAAATAAAATTTTATAATTATTGTACATATACAAGAATCTATCTTTAAAGTTTGTTTAAAATCGTATAAACAATATATCAAAAATAAATTTAGAATAATTTTCCGGAAAATTATTATTCCATTATTCGTTGAAGCATGTTGACTAAGATATGCTGATTATTTTATAAGTAATTATATAAGTATATATATATATATATATATATATATATATATATATATATATATATATATAAAATATAAAAATATTCTAACCTTTGCGAATTCTGCTACATTCCCGGTCCTGCAACAAAAAAAAACATATATAAATAAATGTTTTATATTACATTAGTTCTTTTCAAACTGAATATCTACTTATATATGTTCTTAATTATTCTTGAAATATTTATATACGAAAATTATATCAATGAATCAATTACATTCCAAAATAATATTAAACAACATATTCATATTTAAGCGACATTTATAAGCGGTCGTAAAATTTTGTTGTTGACATATTTGTTGCACCATCTAACAGCTTTATTAAAAAGAATAAAGCTGACTCAACCATATTTCAACGTATGTCTTCTCCGTTCGGCACACATATACCTACGCACCACCGCATCATAAAGCGATTGGAAAAGAAATTGTATATCAGCGAGAGTGAGATGGTGCAAAAGAGATTTACATCTAGTATTATTTATTTGCACATTACACAAATGTACGATCGTATTTCGTTATCTCAGCATAGGCCATTTTTTGCACGTTTATTTCTGTTTTGTTTGCGGCTATATGAATGATACGAATTCGAAGGTGATCACATTAACTATAGATGGATAATGTATAGAGTGTCTTAAATATCTTGACGTTTTAAATAAGCTGCAATGGGAAAAACAGTAAACGTGTTTTTGAACTGTAAACTTATTGAAATAAAACGACTTTAGGATTTAGTTCTGTATTAATTTTTATTAATAATCGACGTTTCGTTGTACTCGACGTACAGGAAAAATGATACAGTCATTTTCTGATGATGATGTACGTATTAATAAAAATTAATACAATACTAAATCCTAAAGTCGTTTTATTTTAATATAATGAGATTTAAAAGATTTTTTACTACATTATAAACTTACGTTTTTCTAATAAAAATACAATTATTAATAGAAAAATAGAATAAGTAATACTATAACTATTTTCGAAGCTTTGTATAAAATTAGTTAATATTTATTTATTTTTAAATAAAACCTTATTTTACAATTTTACAATTACCTTTATTTCAGAAAAACACTATAGGTAGCAGTGGCGTCGCCAGAAACTTGTCATGAGGGGGGGGGGGGGAAGCGGGTTATTAAAGAAATGATATAATATTAATCAATAAAGATAATACTATAATTTGTATAAAAAATAAAAGCAATAAAAATTATTTTTATAAAAATGAAAGTAAAATAACATATTTTATATTTCACATACGTATGTTTTTGGTCCGTCAGATTCTTGAGGGGGAGTTTAACCCCCCCCCCCCTAACACCCCCTGGCTACGCCACTGATAGGTAGTAATACGTACAAACTTAGTTGCTCGACTAATTGTAAGTATATTATGCCCATATTCTTCCAGTCTTATGTTACCTAGTAACTTATTTCTATGTTTTATTTGTTAATTATTTATGTTATTTGTATATATTTTTTCCTGTTGCTGATATGTGTTCAGTATATCTAAACGCCGAATAAAATTAATAAATAAATCTAGAAAATTTACTTTAATCTCAAATCTGAATACAAAAACTTTTAAGATACTCTGTATAAAATACAAGATTGAATTCGGTGCGATTCAAGGTCGACAGGAATTATCGACTCTATCAGTTTGATTTAGTTTTATTGGTTCGGTATATATAAATGTGTTGCATGTTGCCGTTGGTGGAAATACATTATAATCGAACACACAAACCAGGCGCGCAGGCTGTGTAAAAACTCGACCCGTCCTCGCACTTGCCTTGCCTATAGTACAACACAACAACAGGATCATTCGTTTCGATTTTAAGTCGAAGTAAAAACAGCGATGAACTTTGCAAGTACGCATTCAGAATGAGATGATTTTTCGAAACTTATACGCGCAGGCTGTTTGTGTATATTGGCTTGTATGAGTGTACGTACCTTTGTTAGTCTGTATGTCAACGAGTATTTATTTAGTAATTTATGGTTTGTAAGTCATATATCACATGCACGACGACGCGCTGGATGTGTCGATAAATATAGATTTATCGATGCAAAAAATCAACAATATTGCTGCCAATTTAAGATAAATATGCTACTCAACACGTTGAGTTTAAGATTAACTATAGGTATATCTCTGTATAATAATCGTTCATATCTTTAAAAAGTTTTTTAGCAGTACTGATTAATGTGTTGTATATTTTTTAATATTGAAAACACTGAAAAAAAAAATCCTACTTTAAAATCAACGTTTTTACTATTAAAAAAACATATTTTTGATTTTTAAATTTAATTTTTATAATAAAAATAATTTTTTAAGTAAAAATAAATAATAGTAACTTATAGTATAACTATTTTAGAACTTATTTTATAAATTTTCTCACTATTCAATTTTGGTAAAAATTATATATTGAATTGGAAAAAAAAAATATATTAATAATTTTTCACTTCAATTTTTTCCAGAAAACATTATGTTTTCAAAAATAAACAGCTATAGATTGTAGTTCTGTATTAGTATTTATTTATTAATAACCGACGTTTCAACGAACTCAACGATTATTAATAAATATTAATACAGAACTACAACATAAGGCATTTTTATTTTAATATAATGAGTTCTAAAAAAATTTTTACTACCATGTTTCCAAATCAAATTGTATTTTAATATTTTTTAACTAATAACAAAATGTATTAGTTTTAAAATAAAAATTTGGTAACACTTAAAAATTACAGACATTCATGTAAAAAACCGGGTTTAAACCCGAGACCGCACAAATAACATCTCATCATGCTGATTCCTTAAATTACTCAAACATTAGTTTTTAATTATTAATTAGTGTAATTGTGACTTTATGGGAAGTTTTCAAAAAACTCCTACTTTTTTGTTAAAATTATATAACGTTACATTAAAATAGTTTTCTGTAAAGATCTTAGAAGTATATTTATATTCATGGTTAAATAATTTTAAAAAAGTTGGCGACGATGTTTCGTATTTGCATAGATTTCATTATTATTATGCATCATGAAACTTGCAAATTTGCTTTCTATGTATATACAATTGTGCTAGTTTTCATTTGTTTCAACAAACACGAAAAAAAAAACACATCGAACAGCATCACTGAAAAAAATAAACCTTAATATTTTCTTGAAATAAACAAAAATAAAAGAGAAACGTGGGGGGAGGGGGAGAAAATGTCGTGAACACAGCGAGGAGTAGTCGTATTCAAAACATACTTTTTATCTCATTGCAATTCATATTCCCTTGTTGTCTTATTCGATGTTGACAAATCACAAACAACTCTGATGAATATAATGAATGGAGAAGCAGCAGCAGCCCCAAATCAGAATCAGTTATCTGTGTGTTTGTTTACCCCTGGGGAATAAAACCGGAATCTATATTTAGATATATAACCACAGAGATTAAGAAACAGAGTTATGTTTTGTAAAATTCGAATAAAAATTTAAAAAAATAATTAATATATTAGCTGCTATGGAAACATATTATTTTTCTGATACATACATTAAGTGACTTAACACTAAATTCAATAAAAGTAATAATAAAGTAGTTATAAATATAAAGTAGTTATTGGGATTCGATACTAAGTCTTCTAAACAAGTAATTAATTTTTTTTAAAAAAAAAGCTCATATATACATATACAATTATATATATATATATATATATATATATATATATATTTACAAATTTATAAAAAAAATTCTAGTTAAGTTGCAACATTCCGTATATAAAATAAAGTATTTTTAAATAAATTAATAAGACACTTTTTAACTTTGATAATTTCACGCTTTATTATTGAATCGTGACTGCAGTTTCGCCAAACATTGGCATTGTCGAACTGTATATTTTTAAATTATTGTAATTTTAAAGTTTTTCTAATATACATCATAGACAAGAAGAACTCTATAAATAAATCTTTATAATATAGACACAAATACATACATGCACACACACACAGCCATAGATACACACAAAGAGAGAAAGAAATGGAATAAGAAGAGAAGCAATGCTATGCGAAGCAAACGAGCGCGCGGGATATGTTTTGAAACCGGCGGGCAATCTTGCCGGAATTCATTGTGGGTTTTCCGGATAACACCGAATTCCAAGAGCGTCGGGGATAAGTGGCGCCTTGGAGTGTGCGGGTACGGCTATGCGTCGAGACGTTTTAGTAGGCGCGTGCTTTGCCTGTCTTCTACAGCCAATTTTACCTTGCGCAAGAAAATGCGATAGACCTATGTTTCGGTTTAATTCTCTATTCAAATCTAAACTTAATGAGGGAATTTCTTCTTAAATATTAACATGAACAATCTAGAATCTTTTACAAAATTTATATTAGGTTTGCATATATATTTTATTAAATTTTAACATGTTAAAAATATAAATTTTTGAATAAAAACTGTAAACATTTTCATTTTAACACTTTAATGGTTTCTAAATATATTTTTTCTCGGTATATGCTCATACCGACCGTCTTTGAATTAGAAAAGAAAAAATTGTATAATAACAACTACTATGGTCATGGTAACTAAAAAAACTGTCTTGACATAAATATGCCACCTATTGTATAATTTTTCGAAATATATCTCTGTTGCAAAATATTCGTAAAACACATAAATCTTATATCAGTAAATTACCAATTCCGGTTGACAGATCTTTACCAAAAGTAGATCAAATTGAGTTATTCATCTCCGAAGCTTAAATATGAAATTTTATAACCATCCGTTCAATCGAATTTGTTCTATACGTGTTCACGTGTGTGACAAATCGTCAGATAGACATGATGCTAAAAACAGTTGATTTGTGTTACTAATTGCGTCTAATTCGTGCTTATCTGTAAAAATCTCGATATGTCAAATTTGGTATGATTACAAAACCTCCCTTATCATATATAATATTATTGTCGGTAAAAATTATAAGTGTTTTAAAATACATTAACAGACATATTTAGAATGAAATTCACCAGCAAATAAAGTAGTCTATTAAACTTTAGTATCATTTTCATCCAACAGATCATTAGCGCAATATAAAATTCTATATAAGAGTAAAGCAAGTAATTTTATAGTATATATAGAGAATCTGAAATCATTCAATCAATGTTTTTAATTCCATTTATGTATAAACAATGTCATAAAACCTTTATATCTTGCAAACATTTTGAATAAATTAATGAAAATTCTATCGTTTGAATGGAGCAAACTTGTATTATGTATTTTAGTATTTTATTACGCAGTGTATATCCCGTGCTTTTCTTCTTATTTATACTAAAACAATTTAGCTTGAGTCGCGATGTTTTAGATTATAAAGTCTGTACCAGTTTTTAACCGCAATAAAACTGGTTAGTTACTATTATTGGTTTAGGTGATAAGTGGTTTTGTCGACGTAAAATAGTAATTGTTTTAGAGAAACTTCTTCATACGCTGGTATTATTATTTGACCAAATAATTTAAAGTCGTACATATAGCTTTGATGTTGCTAGCACGTTTTTCCACATGTTATTTTATTTCCCTTTGTTCTGGAAACGATACTATGTAACAATTGCAAGAAAAACAAGTAAAATATGTTAGTTTTTCTATTAATTTTGTAAAAAGCAATCCTGTATGTTGCATTTGTTTTAATTTACATTGCTTCAAACAGAATTAATTATATACTTGTTTTAGAAACAAATGTTTTACTTGAAATGTTTATTAACAAAAAAAATGTCTAAAATTATTTTTACTGATGTTTATTAAAATTATAATTATATATCAGTTATCAGTTTTTTCTAATGAAGACGAGCGTTGAGTTTCTTCGAAACGTTGATTATAAATAAATTTTAATACAGAAATTGAACCTAAAGCAGTTTTATTTAAAAAAAAAAAGTGGCTGAATATTGAAACACATCAATATTTGTATATTTTGACTGACAAATTTGATACATCTTATATTTAGGAGATTATCGTGGCATTATAAAAAAATGAGGCTTTGTAAAGCCTATAATGAAAAGCTTGGCCTATCACAATTTCATATAAAAACTATCTTAATATATTTTAAGTTTCTAAACTTAATAATAATAATTTTTTTTTGTAAAAAAAAACAAACTTATATTAATATTACTTTATAAATTCACGTAGGGTTTATGTAACATCATTAAATTAAAGGCGCATATTAATGTATAATATAATTAGAAATTCACTAAAAATAATATTTTTAAATTAAGTCGTTCTTAACGAACACACCTTTCTAATTATGAGATTTCATTTATTAACAAACGAACAGAACACCGCACCCAAAACTATTTCATAAGAAGAGTTTTAGTTACATCGTTACTACAAGCAAAGAATCACTCAAATGTCAAGTATAAACAAATGAAATTAGAAAGGCGCTATGCTAAATTGACCAGTTAAAGATCGTTTAGAAAAGGAGTTTGTTCAATTTAAATTAGACTGATATTTAAAAAGAACAACGTTCATTTTGTAATTTGGTTTATTTTTATAGTAGTACAATTAGTATTTTTTTAAAATTTTGTTAATTAATTTTTAAATAAATACACGAAATTATATAGTATGTTGCAACAATTTTGAAAAGAAATTTGTAATTTAAAAAATTATATTTATATACATAAATTATATTAAAAATTAATTAAGTAAATTTAAAAAAAAATTTGATTGTTTCTAAATGTTACTTGAGTAAAGATTTGATATTACAAAATTTTAAAAGATTATTTGAAACTGTAATAGAACTTGCCCGTTGTTGAGGCGTAAAAAAAAGAAGAAAAAGTTGAGAAATTAAAAAAATTATTTGTGGAACAGTCCAAACTATTCTAGTGCACACGGAAAAAAATATACATACATATACAATCACTTAATGTACTCTAAAGGGTACGGTACAAACTCTTCCAAAAATTAATTTTCTTCAAATATTCCTATCCAGACACGCAACTCTGTTTTCATCCACATCCATGACACCTCTCATACATGCTCTTCTATTCTTACACAGAAAAATGATAAAAATGACATTTACAGTAAAAAAAACAGAACATAGATACAAGTTATTAACAAAATAAGTAATAAATAATAATTGCAAGACCCATCAATATTAACAACAGTTTGATACGAGTAGCAATAGAAAATAAAGAAAAAGATTAATCAGTGTACTGTAACCAGATTTAAATAAAATTTGCACAGCTTTAATCAAAAATTTATAAATTTTATAATCTAGTTACTTATTTTGTTACCTAGTAACTTGTTTCAATGTTCTGTTTATTTACTGAAAATATCATTTGCATTATTTTTCCTGATAAAGACGTACGTTGAGTTCGTGAAAACGTCGATTATTAATAAATGTTAATACAGAACTACAACCAAAAGCCTGAAAGATGTTTTTGATATATTATGTTAATAGAAAGCTTTGAACAATTAGTGAGCCTGGTATTAGAAAACTTACTCATGTATTGGCAAGAGAATATTTAGATATAGTAAATAAACAAATAAAATTAAAACGTTAATTACACAGTATATAATTTTAATAAAGTCTATAATACCGTACTCCATATAAAGTATTAAATACAAAAAAAATCTAAATAGTTTGGTAGTAGGATAAAGTACCATGTAGCGATATATGTTACAAGGCTGTACCATATAACTTAATGAGAAATTATAATCACACTTTGGTACTCATTATGACAAACAAATATACACTCTGTATAAGCTGCCTTCCTAGCTATCTTCTATATTATAATGAATCTCATTAAGAAAACTAAATTTTTAAATGAATATTTAATTTTATATTTAATATTTAATTTTCCATTACATTATAACTGTACTTTGTGAACTTCAACCTTACGCAGTATTTTATTAATTATTTTTCTATTTTGTTTCACTTAACATTACCTAAACAAATTAATTTCGCTCGCTATTAGAGTTTACATTGATTTTATTTAATACTGGTATTATTAGTTTTATTTTCCTAGGTACCGACTGTAAATTGTTTATTACTTTATAAACATAAAAATTAAATTGGTTTCATTTAAACTATAAATTAATAATATGTTTTTATAAATATTGTATTAAATATTTATTTCTAATTAAACTATTTCACTTGCACTCTGATAATAATAATAATAATAATAATATATATATATATATATATATATATATATATATATATATACAGTATATAAAGTGATGAGGTTTCCCATAGGGAAAAAAAATTTAATATGAGTTTTATGAGAAAAACTTATTCTTAATAAAAAAAATTGCTTCTATGTGTGAAAAATGTTAAAAATATTTGTCATACAAAAGACTTACTTTTTAATTATTATTATTAATTTGCCAAAATATAATTATTATTATTAACAAGTAATCCATGATTATCACGATACTGATGTAACATTCGGACTTAGTCATATTTAAAATCAACAACTCGACATAATATCAAATTTTTGATCTTATCTTTAGTGATTCCCAAATTTTTCTTTGACTATAAGAGGTTTTGATAGAAGCAAATTTTTTTAGAAAGAATAAGTTTTTCTCATAAAACTCATATTAAATTTTCTTTTTCCCTATAGGAAACCTCATCACTTTACACACTGTATATATATTTTCAAATCATTTTATTGTACTGGGAATAACTCCTGTCAGCGGCATACGCAGAAAAATATTTCAAGAAAAGGTTCTTGTTTTAATTTTCAAAAATAATACTGACTAATTTCAGTCGAAACATGGTAAATGGTGCAATTAGAAAATAATCTACACAAAAAGTGAGTTGTAAGAAATGATTGCGGGAGTTTAAGGGGCTGACAGCCCCTTTTTATTATTATTAATTTATTATTATTATTTATCAAGCATCATATTAAACCATATGGTCAATAACATTATACTTATCCAACAAATTTAAAACAAAAAAAATACCGTGGATAAAAATGTCGGACATGTGAAAAATGTTGAAACAGAATGAAGCCCACGTTTTGTAGTCATGCACGGCTTCAACAGTCGAGCCAATACCGATCAGATCGGAACTTAATTAGTCATCCAATTACAGATCTGGTGCGGGCAATGGCGTCGTTTTTGTCGACGCACTCATCCCGTGCAGTGCTAGAGCCTGGGCCAGCGCCGCCGCCGCGCACTTGTCCCTTGGGCCGCGCTGAATAATAAACCGCTCGGCTGCCAGGGGAAAATGCATGCTAGCTCGAATCGGCGACATCAAAGACTTGTATATCGTTTGTATATCTACGTTTGTACTGGGTCTAGATGGTAAGCTAGATTTGAATTTATCTAGACTTATTAGTTGATAGGTTTTTGTTTAGGAGAATTAGACAGTATACAGCACGAGTTCCCAACCAGTGGATCGCGATTCCCAAGTGAGTCGAAATAGATAAATTTGTTATAGGTTATTTATTTAGTCCTATTATCTTTAATTTAATGTAAAATGTAAATTTACTTTTTTCTATATTTCATGTTTTCAAAGTTAGAAATGAATTGTTTTTTATTCATTAGTTTCTGAAATATCAGTGAATGATTGTCTAATTTCTAATTTCTAAGTTTATAGATTTATGTAAATTATTTTTGATTGTTTTTTTACATACACTGTAAAAATATATATCTTAAATTTATGTAATTTTACATAGGTTTTACAGTAAAAACAACAACATTTTGTAATTTTACTGTGACAATTTACGCAATATTACATTTTTTTTATCAAAAATTACATTTGAGGCGTATATATGCAAAACTCACTATTCGACAAAAAGTGAAAAATGAGATTTTGCGCGATTTGGACGTAGAATTTTACAAGGAATACGATATTTAGGTTAGTTAGAAAAGAAACTCAGTATTTAATATGAGAAACACTCTTTAAAGTTTAGTGTTGGATGCAAAACTCACTACTTGCGTTGATAGTTTAGATGCAAAAGTAACTGTTTGCTTTCCACCAATAAAAATTTTATTGGTGGAAAGCAAACAGTTACTTTGTATGAATTAATGATTATAATACCAATGATTCACGATTTTAAATAAGTATTGCCATGCAGTAACAAGATTTTATCATCAAAATACAATTACACTTAGCTATAACAGTTTTTTGCAAATATCTCAGAACTTAAAATTTGCAAATAGTGAGTTTTGCATCTATACGACTCAAATATAATATGCAATAAGTTCGCAGTAACTTGAATTTAACTAAATAAAATAAACGTATTTGCTTTTCCATGGCTTCCGTGATAATAAATGAAACCGGAGTCGATGTTCGTTTGTTACCTACCCCGCGCTTTACTACGTTCTCATCAAGTTATATATCGGTATCGTTCACTTGTTTACGTCGTGTTTTGTTTATTCGGCTTTCATATCAAAAACAGAATTTAATTAATACTGAGATATGATCGAGGACAAGGAAGTAATTGATAACATGTCTCGATTTTTTTTTCCTATTCACATTTCGACATTTTACATGCAATCGTAATAATTTTTATGTTAATTAATTTCTCAAATATAAACTAAAAATGGAATTGTAAAAGTGTAAAAGTTGTTCAACTTGAAAAATACATAAACTTCTATATTCATATTCACAAGTTGTAAATTTCGTTAAGATGTTTTATAATACATAAATTTTTAAATCGATAAGATTTTAGTTTTCTTTTATAGTTATTGTTATGACTGGTATACAATTTTTCCAAGAATAAATAATAATATTGCTTTTTCTGGAGAAGGTTAAGAAATAAACAGTTACATGTGCTGATTTTTATAACTGCCCCCAAATTTTTTTTTTTCATAACATTTATTACGCTAGTTGTTTTCTAAAGCTTTTTTTTTATTAAGAATGTAAAATCAAACACATTTAGCTTGGTTGAAAAGTACTTAATAGATTAATACTAAAGATTTAAGCAAATAAGTGCAAACAAGTATTTTTTTTCTTTCGATAAAATAAAACCGAACAAACGGAGAAGTATTTAAGCGAGAAAGCAGTTGGCTAGTTTAATTCGTATCGAAAATTTGCCTAATGCACTTCTGCTGTCCTTGTTTCTTAATTCGCTCGATTTGTACGCAAATATCCGTCAGCTTAACCAGGATATAAACACGGCAGATAAACAATGATTAACCCCGTTTTGCCGGTTGCCGAGACTATTTACTTGATGTAGTTTCGCCCCGGATTCAATTAATGCGAGTGCCTGGAGTCGGTCCCGGAGCTTTCCTCCCTCCCACCGGAGTCGTCCCCGGAATTACCAGGAATTACCCGGAGCCCACCGGTGTTTCCGGGTAGGTGCAGAGAAGACGAAAAGAGTAGACGTAAGTGGTTTTATTTTTCTCAGTCCGTTTCAGATTAGTTTACCTACGCCATTAGTTACTATGACGACAAGGCAAACAGGAAGTGTCCGCTAAAACTATTCGAGTATTTGGTGGCGCCAACTTCTCCGACTAACTATGCACATTTATTCATTCAATTTCATTTGACGCTTGATTTTGTATTATACTATGTTTTTTTCTAAAGCTAAATGTTATTTATTTACTTGTTATTCTTTATTTTGCATTACTCTGCCAAGTTTAATAATGTCAATTTATAATTGATTCCTTGTTACTAATTTACAATATAAAAAAAAATTATTTAATATAAAAACGTTATCAGTATTTTTAGTGTTTTAGTTTGAATGTTATAATGTAATAAGTGTTACTTAAAACGAACTTGAACTAAGCTGGAAATATTAGTTTTTAGTAAAAATTTCGCTCTTCAGTGTCCGAAGACACTGATGCAAGTATAAAAAAAATGGCTGGCTTTTATGCTAAGTATATTAAAAAGATGTAATTGAGAAGCAATAAATACCACCTACGCCATCTGTACAATAATTCACTAAGCATTTATAATAATAATAACAACAAATACTTATAAACTTTTGTTCATTGTTGTTAATATCATTAATAATATCATTATGCACTTATATCAATTCAGCATCGAGATACATAATCCATATTTACCAAACTCAAAATGCATGAAGCATTACAAATACACTTAAACGTCATTCTCATAACATTAGATGAAACAGTTTGCATACAACACGTATCCGTGAATCCGTATACATATTTCTCTCATTTCATCTATCGCTTCAGCTCTAGCTACAACTGAAAGTTGAGCGTAGCGTAGACGAATTGTTGTTTTGATTCGACATCAAACGATTGCACACGTCACAAAACACATATATACTATTACAAACATTATAATTTAGTTCGTACGCTTGTGTGTGTGTGTGTACGGTGTGGTAAACGCAAATAGGTGGGAAACACCCTTCGAGCTAGCATCGACACGGGGACACTTCAAAGTTCTCCGCGCAAACTAAACCAAAACAAGCGGTAGTGATTTGGAATGATGTGTGTACCCCTCTAACGTATGGATATATATGTATATGTGTGTAGATGTGGCTGCTCTCAGTGCTCTCTCTTTCTGGGTAGTGAGTTTTGTGTTAATGTTTGTTCTTGCTTTGCAGTACTGATATTACATCCGTTTTCACATATGGAAAATGTTGCTGTGACGAGGGATTAGATGGTGGTATAGTTCGGAAAATACTTGAATGAAAACGCAGTAATTTAACAAAGTAAATTCTGCAGAAGAGTATAATTTTCACATTTTATCAATAGAAATAATATTAATACAATTAAAATATGATTTAATTACTTTTTTATTTGAATTTGTTAACCATTTATATGATAAAGTATTTTTATCGAAATGGAAATCAATTTCTCAAATTTTTTACACCAGATTATATTATAATTCAATATATTATTAAAAAAAATCAATTTTTTTAAAATGACTTAAAACTAGTTACATTAATAAATCATCCAAAATTTATTAGACCATTTCAAAATAAAATAATTTTTTTTTATTTATTAATAATTCACATTTGTTCTTTTATAAACAAAAACCACACTTCTTGAAAATAAATTGTATTTAGTTTTAAAAATTACATCCTTTAAATAACCACAATTATGAAAGTAGATAGTTATTCGAATTTTAAATTTTGTAGCAACTTTTGGGCCGTCTTGTATATAACAATAAATTTATATAAAATAATCTCAATTTCTTTTATGAATATTAAAATATAGTGTATTGTTTTTCAAATTCCTCATTACTCAGAACGGTAAGTTAATATTACATATTTTAATAATATTTTAAAGTAATAATTAAGATCTATGTGAATAAAGAAAAGGTGGTTTGAGTTTATTGTAATAGTTAAAGTTTGAATGATACAATTGAACATGTTATAGTTTTAGTAAAGTCTGCGACATGTCAAGGGTGCTTTCTACTACACTAGAATATTATACGAATTCTGCAACTCTACCACGATTGAGTGGTAGAATTTAATCAGCGAAATGTATTTAATTTTTAAATGTGCTATTTTGTGCGAGGAAAGTTTGCAGACAGTTCAAGTAGTTTTACTAACATGAAAATTATATGCGATTGTTAAGTCGTTTAGTAAATATTTTGCAATTTTAATCACATTTTGTGTTGTTTTAAAAATATTGTATAAATATTTGTGTGTTATCCAAAATACATTTGAAATCTAATAAACAGGCAGGGTTCAGTTGGGTGCCGAAATAATAAAACTTGCCTTGTATTCATATTTTCAATTTCAATAGACGATTGGTAAATAACACAAATAATTGAAAGTAAGTTTACATGTTTATTGAAAATATATTTGCAAAACTAAAAAAAAATTATAAAAAATAAAAACACTGACATAATGAATACATATACATAAGTATACATATATGTATTTAAAATAAGATTTCAACCGAAAACCAGGTAGAATCGAAAATAGTTCGTCTCTAGAACGTACCACAAACGCCTGCGAATCTTTTCACGCAAATTTTCCTAAAACCTATAACCTAACCTACCCTAAGCCAACAGTGGCGAATTAGCGGCTAAACTAATGTTAGAAGTTGCGAATTTATTTATTTTTGTACTGGTCAATCCTACTTCCCCAACCCTTGCACAACGGTATATAAGAAAACTACCTGTAAGGCACAGCACCCAACTGGACCCCTCACGGCAGCCAACTAAGACCCTCCGAAAACTACTTGAAAATACAGCACCCAACTCGTCTCGTCTCTAATAAAGTTTGTTGCTGTCGAAGCCAAGCAATCTGGGCGAAACACAAAAAGACCTTTCTATTTTGAGTGACATGTACGACTTTTTCTTCAAGCGTTGTAAACGAAGTTAAACTAAAAATAAGTAAAAATACATACCAAATAACTTTAGTAACTTTATATTTGTTACGAGATTTGAGAGAATTAATCTTGCTTTGGTCGAATATAATTATAATTTGTGATCACCCTGGGCTGTATACTTTTCTCTTTCCATCGCAATTTTGTTTTTTCAGTATCTGTCTGAAGAGATTTCAAAACGACAACTGATAATTCCCACGAGAAATTTATTTAATAAATATGCTGTTATATTTTTAATATATTAATAATGTTATTAAATTTTATTTCTGTATTTTTAATGAATTATATAAATGAGTTTATTTACTTAAAATCAAGTCGAAGAGAAACCCACATTTTTCTCGTTAATATCCAAACATTTTTTGCTCGCTAAAATATTTACATATAACTTCTAATCACAATCCAGTTGAGTGCGTTCGGCTATACGTCTGTCTATATAACGAACAAATAATATACTAACAATTTTATCATCCATACCGAAAATTAAATCAACTGACAGGAGGAGTGCCTTTGGGGGAAACAGAAAAGCGATTTCAGTTCGATGATTCGAAGGCCTAGGAAACATAACCTCTCCAACGCCGAATATAAATACACAAACATACGCAGAGACCGATAGACACACTGCCGACCAGAATGGTTTGCCGTTCGTTCTCGGTTTAAATAAACAATTGAAATCAAATTCGCTAGCGACTCGGACTGTGTTTGGTTCGCTCGCTTATTCTCATGTTGATACACAAATTTATAGGATGCTAGGCTGTATGGGTTTATGCGTGCGTTTGTGTGTATGTGTGTGTGTTTGTGTGTTCATTTATTAGAAAGTATAAGCTCAAACGCGTGCATCAAACCATAATCAATGCGTATTTACGCACACAACGCAAATTGGAGTGGCATTTATTGACAGAAGGGATGGGAAAAATATGTAGTGGTAGAGATCTTTAAATTAAGATGCATATATGTATATATATATATATATATATATATATATATATATATATATATATATATATATATATTGTATGATGAATATCATGATATGCAGTGGCGTACACAGAAACATATTCCAGGAGTGGATGTTGTTTAAATTTGCAAAAATAATAATTATAATATAATTGAGGCATAATACATTTTTAATTTAGTTTTCTATTTTGTTCCTCATAATAAGTACAAATCGTATAATATTAAAAGAACCAAGCTTCGCTCGTCCAAGCGGAACTGCTGATACCTTAAAGAAGTGTTTATTCTGCATTATACGAAGAATGTAACGATCAATGTCATTTTCTAATTTAAATTCATTTAAATATTTCTGATACTATTATTTGCAGAATTAAAAAAATAACGCATGCACTAAAAATTATCGCTTGACTTATGCTACAAATAATATTTTCAAAAAAAGTGTATACGATAATATTTCATACCTGAAAATATAGATTTTCCACATTTCATCAAAATTGTTAAAGTCGTTTACAAAGTCGTTTAAACACCAAATAAATACACAATTATGTAATTATTGCTCGTTTAATAGTATAAGTTTTATTATTACAATTTTTATTTTAAAAAATATATAGTGGACTACATTAAAAACTTTATCTTCGGTCATACTGAGAGTCGCATAATACTAATACTTAAAAAAGAAACCGATATTCGACCTGATTCTCTAACAAAGTTGCTAAATTTTAACAACGTTGCTAATAACATTAGCCAATAATATTAGCTGACACTAAATAAAAAATGAAAATAAGAACTGTTATACTTGTTTCTATTGGTTAGAGTTGATAACAACGTTGCTAAAACTTAGCAACTTTGTTAGAGAATCAGGCCGAATACCTCATTATAGATTTAAATTTAATATATTCGATAGTAAACATTTCTTTACAAATAAAACACAAAACACTAATTATTTATACCTGTAATTTGTTTAAATAATAGTATATTCAAAATAAGGTAAATTCATTACATTCAAGCATTCGGTACAACTCCTCCAGTATTGCGCTCTCCACCAGTGTAATTCCGTCCGCCAATGTCCACGGGGACAGATTGTGGTGTGGCGCAACAAAAACAAATTAAATATTTGCGAACGATGCGGCACGGCCGGAAATTATGTTGCCGCCGGAGCGCTCCGGTGAAACCGGGCCCCTGCTACGGGTAACAGCACCGGCTGTCGGGTTTCGGCACCGGTAACGTACACACACACATACACATTCACGTACGTCGAGTCGAAACCGAAGTCGAAACATGGCAAAACGGAACACGGTATAGTCGTCCCGGGGCGAATTAGCAAATAGATTACCGCTGCGTTACCGTGTGGCCCGGCCTAGCATTATGTTTTGTAGTGACGTTTATATGCCCCAGTAACTGATGTTCCCCGGAATATGGACGCGAGACGGACCCCGGATTCGAGGATGTGGTGTGATGAACGCAAATCTAATACTCTTGGCTAAAATATTTATTGTTTTACTGGAGGTATATTGCCGCGACGTTTACAATATTTGGTAAATTCTATATTCAAAGCATAAGCAAAATTTCAAATATGCAGCAAATATATAATAATATTAATATTTATTTTATTATTATAACAAAAACTAGGAGAGATCGGGTACGAAATAAATTAGTGTATGATGATTGTGAAATTGAAAAAAATGTTGTAGCAAAAGTTGGTGTTAGTCAGTTAAGATGGTTCGGTCATGTTGAGCGAATGTCTAATGAACGTTTGGTTAAAAAGATTTATTTGAATGATTTTGATGGTATTCGTTTGCGTGGACGTCCGATGAGTAGTTGGAGTGGTATGATTGAGAGTGTTATGCGTGAGCGAAAGTTTCCAAGTAGTAGGAATAGAAGAGCATGTATGAGAGGAATTCTGAATGTGGATGAAGCGAAAGTTGCTTATTTGGATAGGAATGTTTGGAGGCGAGTGTGTGCCACACCTTTTTGGGTACATGGCGTGATTGTGCGTGTATGTGTGTGTGTATGTTATTAACAGGAGTGTAGAAAAAAATACGCTGTAATTTTTAACATTTTTTGGCTAAATAAAGAAGTAAATACTCATATTTGCAAATCAATTTGAACATACCAAATGTAATGTATTTTTTTTTTTTTTTGACCACATGAATTTTCAATAACTTGTTTAGCTATTTGCGACTAACCGCACATCATAATTTCAATATAAGATAATTTATTGAATGCTACCTAGGAATGGTAAATTAACGAAAATAATACAGTAGTAAATATTTCCTGATTGCATACTGTACTTCACTCGCATACAGTACAACCAGCCTAACCACAAATAAAAATTGTTGAACTGATTTAATGATTTTGAGTGTTCTAACATTATATCCGTATTCTGTATTTTAAATTTGAAATTAGACAATCATTTATGTATCTACATAATTACGATAATATTTTTTTGTTTGCACTTTTAAAATCAAAATTATTAATATGGTAAATAAATTTTTTTTAGAACTTATGATATTAAAATAAAACTATATAATTTAACATCTCAAACATATGTATACTTTACTAAAGTATTACGGAAACTAACATATATGAATTATGACGTTTATTTATAAATTGATTACCAGTATCGCATATATGTAGCATTCTTCAAAGCCATAACATATTTCACAGTTCACACGCACTACATTTTACATTCGTAAACTTTGATCTTTAACACTGACCGATCCAGTGATCTTAACCCAAACGATATCTGAAAAGGCTAACTAAAGCTAAAGTGCCGAGTATAAATTAACAATCTACTTAGTTCTTCACGTTAGTGCTACATTAGTATAGCGGTTTAGTTTAGCAAACAACTCGCTTAGGGCATAATATGTACACCGGTCGATGCGCGGCATACCCTTCTTCTATTCTACGCTCATCGCTCAATCCGCTAACTTCTTCGTGAAGTCATTAGCGGAGCCCATCACAGAAAGATGCGTATTTAAATAGATAAGATCCCCAGTTGGCGTTATCGGCAAGAAGAACTGATAGCCATTGGTCTTTGAGGTATCGTTCATCTAACAGCAATAAACTATTTACAGTTAATGTTTAGTTTACTTAACTTGGCTTTGGTAAGGTCAAATATAGATTGTACAGAATTTGCTAGATATTGTTTAAAGATATGATTGCTTTTACACACTTTAACTAAAGTCAACTTCAAACAGACAAAAAGCTTTGTTTTATTGACAATAAATAATTTTACGATTAAAAGTTGAAAACTTGACAAAAAAGTATCGTTTTATTGACAATTATTATTATAATAGAATTTAAAGTCAACGCTTTTTGTTAATATTGTTAACCGGCCGTTAATATTAAAAATATAAAATTTAAATTTATTTAATTAATATTTATTTTATTATAATTTAAATAAGAATGACATATTACAAATATGTTTTGAGTAAAACTGATTTAAAAATATCCAATTGAAACTATTTAATGTATTGGCATAACGAATTATCAAGAAGTGGGATAAATTTCATATAAAAAAATGGCGAAATGTACCTATATTTGACGTTTACCAGTAGCGTGCGCGTGTAATAGCAAACTCGAGTAGTTTTAATGTGTTTTCTGTCTTGTTGATTTAATAAAACTTTGTTGCTAATAATATTTTAATTTGTAGTTTTAAAATATTAATTATTTTTGTAGAATTTATAAAATATACAAAAACTGTATGTTACTCTTAAATATTAAAATGTATAAAAAATGTACATAACAAATTATTAACCTTTAAAGCCAATTAAACTTTTGCATTTTTATTGTGAGCAAAATATTAATACACTATTATATATTTTGTAGGTATTAGAAAATTATTCCAAAAAATTTATATTATATTAAAATAAGGTGTTTAGATTTTACACCTTTATTAGTCACTTTATTAAGTGAACAAAAACTAGACATAACACACTTGTAGGTATATATTTTAATATATACTATGAGCCACCCAAAATTAGCTTGCGACCCACACATTGGGAACTGCTGATCTAAATAAATTTTTTAATTGTTTTCAATTATTTATTACCAACTAAAAATATTACTAGTTATTAAAAACAATAAAATTTCATAAAATACAATAAACCATTCATAAATTTCATATCTAATTTACACAATAATAAATTTGTCAACTAATTTTTGATTAATTGAACATTATTAAAATTTGAAATCATATAGGTATGCATATAGCATATAATTTTTATTAATGCCATTAAATATTCGGTTCAATATTGTTCATTTATTTATAAATTAAGTCACAAATTTACGATCACATAAAATAGATGTATTACATAAAGCAAACATTAAATAAATACTTTTTTATTAATGTCAATATTAACTCGTTCAAATATACAAAACTCGTCGACATTAAATTTTGATTTGTGATAGAACGATAAAAATAGTTAATAATTCATTAAATATTTTCATTATTAAACTATATAAATATAAAACCAGTTGATACATTAAAAAAATATTACTTTAAAACCAACGATTTTACTATTTATTCAAAAGTACCTATTATATACTTTTGATCTGTAAAATTGGATTTATATAATAAATATATATTTTTAAATAAAAATAAATTATACTAAGTTATAGTATAACGATTCTAAAAGTTTTAGGTTTGGAAACACAGTGTTTTCTGAAAAAAAATATTAATAATTTTCAGCTCAAATATACATTTTTACCAAAATTAATAGTAAGAAAATTTATGAAAAAGTTTATTTTTTAAATATAAATATTGTGTGTTTGTTCATTATTATTGTTTTTGTTTAGTGCAAAACTTTATAACAAAATTTAATTGAATAATTTGAGCATAGTCCACAAATATTGCAATTATTTGCTTATTTGCTGTATATTTGAATTTTGATATAATTATTTTATATTCTAACATGTCTTTTGTATGTAAATATTAAAAGCTAATAAATATTATTATTATTATTATTATAATTACAATTTTTTAATTAAATTTTTTTTTCATATATATTAAATAAAACAGTCGGTAAAAAGTGAATCAAACCAGTGGATCTAAGATGCATCAAAGTTTGAAGTAAATTTTGGTTGTACTATAAAAATATATCTATCCGTTGTGTACCGCAGTGTAAGATAAAAGCGGGGCGAGTATCTTCAATCGTTAAGTGAGTATCCATTCCATATTGTAGATGCATCGTAAGCTTTGGCAAGAAGAAGAAGAAGTACTAGCTAGCTAGAGCTAGCTGGCAGCCGGTCGAGCATGTGGGCGAATCAGCGTGATCTTCGAACAATCGTGATTTCCACTCTACTTTTTCCGGTTTGGTCTCACGCACCATTTCCCTCTAGCCTCAAAGCTGCCCTTCCCCGGTTCTTTACTATCGTCTAAAGCAGTGTTTCTCAACAAGACGGTTTGTACCGACTAATTTATAGTAAAAAATTCAAATCTTTAAATATTAAAATTAATAATATTAATGTTAAAAGATAAACTTTTGTTCTTGGTTCTGCGTTATGATTAATTATTATGTTATTAAATTCCCTATCAGGTTTGTTATTGTTTTTAGCAATAAGGCGTTTCGACTTTTCAGTCAACTTCAGATTTTCTGAGTTTGTGGTTCTCTCGAACCACAAACACGGACCAAACTCAAATAATTATATTTCGATAAATTAGCAACAATCGTAGTGTAGTCTAAAATTTCTTCTATCTATATGCTAAAATATACCATTATTAATCTTTTTACTTTTTAGACATTTTAAAAATAAATTAGGTTTAATTGAAAATACGTATACATAATTCGATTGGTTTCAAAAAGTTAGCGAACGAAAACCTTCATACTTTTTTATTCATATAGCTAAGTTTTTCAAAAAATAATTTATTAGTTTATAAAAGAGTAAAAGAAAAGGTATTAAAACGTTTGATACGGTAAATAATTACTATAATTTTTGCGCAATAAAATTTTAGTAACCTATTAAATTGCTTATTAAAATGTAATTTTTCTAAACCAAAAAAAAATTGAGATACACTGATCTATAGTTTATAAAAGAGTAAGAGAGATAAACTGTGATCGCTTCCATTTATAGTTTTTTTTCCTTGGTTCGGTTCTCGGATCAAAAGCGTCGGTCACAAAATAATATGAAAAAAAAAACACATTATTTTCACTCGACCATGCGGCCGATATGAAGGCTTTTGACAGATTACTGTCGTTTTACTATCGTACAAAAAATAGACTAGTCATAATTCATTTATTATATAAAATATTGTTCACGAATTGACGAAAAAATAACTAATAATAATACGAACATAAATTTGGTAAAAGCAAATGTTGGTTAGGTATTCTAAGTTTAAAAATGTTGCAAAAAATACATAATATTAAAATTTTAAAAAAAATATTATTATGAAATTTTAACACCACCTATATATTACAGTTTTAACATAGTACTCTTACACAGAGAAATATTACTCACTAGTTGGTGACAAATATTCCAGAAATATATGCCTGAGTTATAAATATTAATATTAGATTTATATATATTTAATTTTTCTCTTTTAACATATAGCAACTTTGCATACATTTTTTCCAACCTGGAATTGGATACTGTTACAAAAATAAGCAATTGAAAAATAGTTCAGAGTTGACAGTCTATGAATTAAATGATCGAAGCTTTACCACATTCATACTTCATAAAAATCATCATCCCGCAAGTTGGTTAATGTCATGTTAGTGTGTGTATGTGTGTGTAAGGCGAGTGGTATGCGCCATTAATTCGTGGTAGATTTAATAAGAGATTAAATTTCAGGGTAAATAATTTATTAACGACACGACAAGCAATTTACTAATACGGTCTGTGTATATAAATAAGAGGGCATCGTTCCGTGACGGCCGAACCGACATTCACACGCACACACACACACACACAAACACACACACATGTACACTGACAAAAACATGACCGTACTGGCCCGCCTGGGACGCCACTGACCTGACACTTAGATCAAATCGAGATAGAAGAAATTTTTATTCTATTTTTTGTATCCTAATCGCCTACAATGAAACAGATTATTTTGTTATAAATTACTACACTGCAATGAGTTTGACATATATATATATATATATATATATATATATATATATATATATATATATATATATATATATATCGTAAAATTTATTTAATAAAATAGACAATATATATTTTGGTAAATAAAATTTATATATCAAATATTGCTTAGCTAGGGGATTCAATGACTTGTGAAATTTTGAGAAAATCTCTACTTTAGATTAATTTACTTCACAAATATACATTATAAACAATTTTTTGGTTTAATATTATTATAAATGCTCGGTGCAATTTTGTATAGATGGCGTTAGTAGTATTTATTGTTACTCTTGCTTATCGTTTATTTTACTCGGTTTAAATAGTCAGCCAGAATCAACATCTGTATCAGTTGCCTTTTAGCAACTGATTAAAACACCATACTGACAAGATCCTATAGATTAAAATTCAAAACACGTGTCTATGGTTAAAACTGGCCAGTCATTGATGCTTCATTATCAATAAATGCTTAATAAAAGTTTGTTGAAAAGAATATATAGTCGATATAAAAGCAAAATCATGAAGTACAGTTTTTCTGAAAATTAATTTGATATAACTAAAGCGACAATTTTTTAACGTTGTATCGATATTTTTCAATTATTACTTAGAAACAATTATTAATGAGAGGTAGTGTTTCTCTTTACAGAACAATTGTGGCGGCGAAGAATCATGGGCGAAGAATTGTGGATGGAGAAATGTGGACGAAGTATTGTGATGGCAAAGAATTGTAACAGCGAAGAATTCTGAACGAACTATGTTCCGAACACGATATATATATATATATATATATATATATATATATATATATATATATATATATATATATAATTATACAAGCTGCTCCAGGACGAGCTTACGCTCCTTTGGTATAAACAGGTATTCCGATGTGCTCAATTAAAGTAAAATATTGACAAAGTTTTTTCAAGAAAAATATTAATTTACACAAATGATCTATGTAATTTTTACACAAACTATATATGTAATATTACATAGATTGTTTTTCAGTGTAGGATCAGATTTCAATCTCGCAATCAGTTAAATGATAAATAAATAAATGCATTATAAAATTAACAATTATTTACATTTTCGTGTTTTTAAATTTTCTGAAAATCACTGTACATGCCTTCCACAGCAAATTCTTTCAAATATTTTTTCCATCCGTCAGCACATACATCCAACTTGGGTGAATTATTGATGTGGTGCGTGCATGCGTGTGTGAATGCGTGCGCCTGGCAAATAGATCGATAGAGACAAAATACGAACAACCCCCCCCTCCCCACTCCTCCTACACCCCTACTTTCGACCTCTTGCCCACCCACGTACAAATCAGCTGTTAGTGTTTGCACGAAGGTTGCGCCTGCCGCATACAGTCTGAACCGCGAGCACAGCATATCGAGTAGGGGGCCGAGAGAAATCGGGCGTCCGGAAGCCACAGGTTGATATCGTACGATCTCCACTTAATTCGAACCGGAAATGAAATGTTGAAGCGTAGTTCGTAGCTTTGCCGCTCGACACCCTCTTGGCTACAACTGCCCATACCTTTAACCGTATGCCTCGCGGCTTCTAGCTGCCTGCGTCTCTTCATCGGCCGTGTCGTCGTCTCTTTAATAATAACACTAATGTCGACTGTGTTCAACCAACTTTAAAATTAAATTCTGGAAACATTCAAATTTCGATACGTATAAATGTTTTATTAGACTAATCTGGAATTATGAAATTGATGTGAAATTATCAAGATTATACAAAATGAGTTTCTAAAACAAATTAATGCTTCCTGTATTATAATGTTGTATAATTATTGAACAATTTAATCTTAAACAAAAATTGAAAGAAAACAAATGGCAAAATTTAAATAAATTGTTTATTTAACTAGATATTTTTTATAACATTATTACTTTTATTTATAAACGTAGATAACATAATTCGTTTAATAATTAATAGCGGTTATAGCTGGTTAGTAAAATATTTAGATTTACTAGTATTCGATTCACTAGCTGCTATAAATTGTTGGTTAATAGGTTTTTATAATTGCAATTAAAAAAAATTAATTGTTAGATTTTGTTATGCATTAAGAAACTGACCGTTACTGTTTACGTTGTTATTAAACAAATATATCTTGAATAATATTATTAATTTAGTATATATTTTTTTAATTTATATTTCTGACAATAGCAAAAATTTTGAATGTTTTGAGAATAAGATTATACTGATGAAATTATCCACTGATTATGGCGTAGTCGCGTTATCTGTGAGCCAAGTGTGCAGAAAATAATTTTACAGATAATAATGTCCGCGTAATTTTGTTTATCTGTTCAATCATCGCACGATTGTGTAACTCTGTAGTCGGCTTTGTATTCTCGGAATACGCTACTCTTGGGGTGTCATGCGAAACGAGATGTTTTTCGTTAAAAACTTCTTCTCTGAATATCGAAATAAATTAGGTTACGCACAACTAATATTTAATTTCTCGTTTATGAAGAGATTTTTCTAGGAAATATAAATTGTTTACAGCATTTTTATTTTAAGAGATAATGTAATTTCCTGTTTAAAATAATCTTTTTGTAATTTTGATTGGTATTTTACCAGCAAAGGCAATTTGTCTCGTAATTGAATATTGCCATATTTATTAGTTTTACAATAAATATTTAAAAATTATGTAACACAATTATATCAAATTATTTTTTATGTAAAATTACAAAGTATTTATTAAATAAAAATATTTTATATATATATTATATATTACAAGTTTTTAATTAACAATAATATTTATAATTATATAAAAAACGATGTGTCTTTTGGTAGTCAATTTTATTGAATGTACTCTTTCGCTAACAAAAAAAGGTAGCAATTCGACGGTTATTGACGATCAGAAAAAATATATATTTATTTTAATAATTATAAAAATGAGTAAAAATTATTTTTATAGCATTTACTTATTACTATTTCTATCGATGCAGTAAATATTACTATTAATACGTAATTGTTATTTTGTACAGTGGCACTTTTTTCAATTAAAAAATACTGCTGAAGTTAGAACACCTTTCTTATAATAGAATAAAAAAAAAACTTTTTACTGTATTTATTTATTAAATATGTTTTTATATACTTCAACGACATGTAATTTACATCTAAATTTTAATTTTTAACCTAAGAACTTATGTAAAAAAATATAACTATATAATAATTAAACATCTTACTTCTTTATCCATTATCAACTACTTAACTTCATTAACAATGTATTTATTTATATCCGAGTATAGTTCCGTTGATACCTTGACGATATAAAAAAAAACTATAGTCAGAGATAAATAAATACAGTAAAATTTAGCAAAATTGTTTTTTTTATTATTCCAATATGAATTCAAAATTTCTTAAAGATAACAAATATACTATCAACTTTATTAAAAAAATCGCTTCCTTAGTTAACTATATCTAAAATATCTATTGCAAAACGAAAATCTAATTTTCTAAACTAAATTAAATCATTCTTTTTCTATCGGTTTCCATAGATCTCATTCAATTGATTATAAAGTTAAACAACCAACAACTATTTTAATGGAACTTCCTTATAGAGGAGTTTCATAGCCCACTATGACGACAACGCAAAGTTCTGCTCGACTTGAGTGATTGTTCTGTTTGATAAACAATTGACTGTAACTGGCACTTACTAGTTAATAGTATTCATCACAAAACTATATATATATATATATATATATATATATATATATATATATATATATATATATATATATATAAGATACAAAATAGATTATGTTTATTCTACATTGTTTTAGTCTAGATCCTATCAAAAGTCGATTAGCAAAACTAGGAAATAGTGCAAAGTAGCTAAAATTTATTTATTTATTTTGTTTATTGAGGATTATATATTAGAATAAGTATACTAGAAATTTGTTAAAGTTATTACAAGTTTTGTTATCAAAATCTATTGTTATAATAATAGATTTTAGAATTATTGCTTGCTACAATCTAGCTAGGAATTTATAATCTAAATGTTGAAAATTAACTATATTTTGTTAAGTCATGCGAGATTTAAAATGATAGCTATAAAATATTTTACTTATCTCATAAATAGGTTACTAACTTTCTGTTATACCTTTACACAAACACATACACAGATATATATATATATATATATATATATATATATATATATATATATATATATATACAGTGTGTAAAGTGATGAGGTTTCCTATAGGGAAAAAAATTTTAATATGAGTTTTAGGAGAAAAACTTATTTTTTATAAAAAATTTTGCTTCTATCAAAACCCCTTATAGTTAAAGAAAAATCCAGTAATCACTTAAAATAAGATCAAAACTTGATATTATGTCGAGTTGTTGATTTTAAATATGACTAAGTCCGAATGTTACGTCAGTATCGTGTTACCCATGAAAAAAAAATATAAATATATATTTTTTTTAATTATATTTTGGCAAATTAATAATAATAATAATTAAAAAGTAAGTCTCTTGTATGATAAATATTTTTAACATTTTTCACGCGATACTGATGTAACATTCGAACTTAGTCATATTTAAAATCAACAACTCGACATAATATCAAGCTTCTGATCTTATATTAAGTGATTACTGGATTTTTCTTTGACTATAAAGGATTTCGATAGAAGCAAAATTTTTTATAAAGAATAAGTTTTTCTCATAAAACTCATATTAAATTTTTTTCCCTATAGAAAACCTCATCACTTTACACACTGTATTGTATATACATAAATAACTAATTTAAAAAAATGTTATTATAATTTTCAAAACATTGTTTGATTTTTATTTGTATTTTGCAATGTTTGTTTCAATAAATTCAATTTCATTAAAAAAATTACTGAACAATCGAAATATTTCATTGTTTAAATAACTGGTAAATAATGAGTATTTTGACGATTTCTGATGTTATCATTTGACGTTTAATTAATTAACGATCATAATTTCACATAGAATTAATAGCCAGAAAATAGTAAACGAAAATTTTTATGACTTGGATTATCTGAATGCCAAGCCCAAAGAACTCAAATTTATGAGAAATTATAATAATATAACATTGACATAACACCATTAATATAGGCGTATAATCATTCTGTTACTTTCGTATCAGTTTTCAATTATAAAATTCCAATTAATATCACGTTGTTTTCAAAAATGAACGTAGAAGTTTCAATATATATATTATATATTTTAATAATTAAACTTCCAGAATCCGAACAAAATCTGAAGCTTTGTTAAAATAAAATAAAAATATTGAGTAATTTATTTTCAATAATAATATTCAGGGCATTTAGATATCGTATTCAGTTATATTCAGGCACTTTACAAAAGATCAAATTTGAAATTGTAATCTACATAAATATTCATTTTATTAGAAAATATGAAGCGAACAAAACAGATAGCGGGAAAAGGAACGACAAAAAAATCGTAATGTAAAAGTAGAAAATGATGGAGAGGAATAAAAGATGACTATTTATTCTGACATTGGAGAGATTGGCCACAGTCACACTGGCGATGGCGCTGCCTGGCTCGAACGTTTCATCCCAATTTAATAAAGCTAATCGAATTAATCTTGACAGATATTCGTTTGAGAAGCGTCTAAGCTGGAGCACACGCCACGATATGTAGACGACATTTTGCGCTACCATCACCAAGCGTTTGATATGTGTAGACGACGGCGACGGTTTTTCACTTGCCTTAGAGTGAAGTGATTCTTTAGTCAGTCGAATTTTTACATACACAAATTACAAAAAAATAGATATATACAGTGTATTTAATGCTATGTTGAAGAGTTAAAATCGCAAAATTATTACGATATTAAGCTGCGTAGATTTTAATATACAATTAATTTATGCGGAAATTCTGAACAGATTTGTAGCCAATGTTGAGATTTATCTAGATAAGAAATCGTTATCTTTTATTTTATTTAGATAAATTTAAAATTTTATATCTATTCTAGATTAATTTTCTTATAATCTATTTTAATAATCATCTAAAGTTGTTGCATTTAAATATTTTCCTTATCAAAGAATTTTACCTATTACTGCTTTTGTAATTATTTATATGTAATAATTTTCTGACATTTTTTACTTAATTTCAAAGTAAATCAATCAAGTACTTATTATTGAATTCAAAATAAAGAGTAAAATTTTAATACAATTATTACATCTGAGATTTAATTAAATTTTGTGAATTTTTAAAACTACTAATATAATAGCATTTTAAAAATATGGATTCGTATTCTCACCTCACTTTTAATAGTGATATTTTTACTTATTAAGCAATTTTAATTTGTTTATTTGAATTTTATAATATTAGATATAAAAATATGTATCAAAAATAGAAATACTATTCGTATTTGATAATAATGGCATTTTTTCATAAACAAAGGAGGTGGGAATATGCTCCATAGTTTTTCTGTAGAATAAAAATTAAAATTTGTATAAAACTTTTCAAAAAAATATCAATAATTTTTTTTTATATAACAATGTAAATTTTTTTTATGATTTTATTTATTATCCCTACTGAATTAACAAAATAACCAGAAAATAAACAGAACAAAGAAAAAAGTTACTAGGTAACAAAATAAGCAATTAGATCAATAAATATTAATATAGAACTACAACCTAAAACAGTATTATATTAATAAAATGAATGCTAGAATATCTTGTTTTGTAAGTTACAAAAACCGAAAATGTCTATATAACTAAAAGTTTTGTTCAAATGATTAAAGAATCGTAGCCTTCGTCCCGATATGTAAACGACATTTTCTAGCCAGTTGCATTTGGTGGCGCAGTCACCAGTGATGAGTGCAAGAGATCACGACGTCTCCAATATCGTGTAGGTGAAATGTCAGTTGGGCGCGCGCGACAATCTCGTTCCGGACGGACTGGGGCCCCGTCTAGCGAGCGCGCCACTTCCCATTTGCATAGCGGCGTCGAATTGCAGCCAAGGCATCGTGACATCGCCGCCGCCAGTTCGCTCTCCGGTTCATTTCGTCGGGAATTGCCGGGAGCGCAATTGCACATCGTCTGGTTTGTGTGCGCTCTTGTGCTGACTATGCAAACCTACGACCGCACTGGCACTGCCGAATCAGTAACAAGGTCATATTTCAGATTAGCGCAGCAGCCAGCGCACAGAGGAATTCAACCGGAGTAAATATGGGTGAAACTGTCGCCCCTATCAAGGCTTACGACGGACAGTTATAGCACCCAGGATTAAATACAAATATATGTGCGCTATGTTGTCAAGTTTTTATTGAAAGAATTAATTAGAAGACTAATTCAATTATCTCTATTTTATATTTATTATGTAGCAGCGTTGGGACAGATAAAGAAAAAACAATGTAGATAAAATATACTTTATTATTTAGATGAGATAATATTGTAGCAGTCGTGGATATTTGATATTTTGCATTATTCGGAAGTTAGTTAGTTGACATATTCACGACTGTCGAATACTTCGAACTTTATCACTTTATCTCTTTGTCAGTATATTTAGATGTCGTTCAATTTTTTTTACAAGATACTTTACGATTGTATAATTATAATTAAAAAGTTGTGATAGGTCAAAAACCGTAATTTATTATTTTATAATGTAATAGTACATATATTAACACATACACTGTTAGAAATAATGTAAAATTACATAAAAATACTCTGTAATTTATTAATATTTTCGATTTTCATTATATTTGAAAGCTTGCATATTTTACTTAATTTATATATTACATTTCACTTAATTTATTTTAAATCTTATTTATTTTATTGGTAATGTTAGATGTAATAATTAAATTAAATAATTTTTTGTTTAAGATTTAAATTATTAAAATAATAAAAATAAATACGAAGTTTTTGTTTTTAAGTTTCACCTGATAATGGTCTAAGAAATCGAAATGTACATTATTAAATTTAAAAAATTTGAAACGTGTTTGTTTTTATTATAGTTTGTTGTACTTATTTCATTAATTTATTTTATTCAAATAATAAACTAATTACTTGTTTACTGCGTCTATGTACAAACAAAATATAGATGTAAATAGATATTTGACAAATAATATAGAAATTTGTACGCAATCATAATTCAAATTTGCCGGAGTAAATGCTAATTTTGGATGTTTATTTGTGTGGTAATTCTATTACTACTTGATGCTGTTTTCGTTAGTGACCTATTGTTCGGTTACGAGGTCACAAAATTAACGTTTGAAACAATTTATTGTGTGATATTAGTGTGTCAACTATTCTTGCTCAATTTTATTTTGTACTGTTATTTTGTCCAGCAATTTCAACTAAAATTATACCTCATGTTTTGATAGTTTTCGAAGTAAATTTTTTTTATAACAAATTTTTCTTTTTTAATTTAGTTTTATACAATAATGAGATTTATTGCGTCAATTTTAAAATATACAAAAACTATTTATTAAAATATTTTGTTTCTATATTTTAATGACTATATATAATTGTACGTTTTTAATAAATAAAAACTAAAATATATTAGATTTAAGGGCGGAACTACCATCAGTAAATTTATAATCGAAGCAGTCTGACAGACGACATAGAACTGTTATAACTGTATAGATTAAAAAAGAAAAATAATTAATCTATATTATTATTAAAAAAAATATTTATAGACAAAAATCCATAACCTAAAATTTTATATTATAAATTTGGTTACTTTTTTTTATAACAAAATTATAAGCAATGAAAAGAAAGTCTTAAATATATAATTAATTATTTTACCTAAACAGTATTTCAAATATAACAAATTAATTTACAGATATGGGAAAAAAATCGGATGAATTTAAATTTTACCCTGTAACTGAAAGGCCAAATGACATTTTATTTCTGTTTGGTTGAATACTAGTCTAAATGCAAATTTTACACAATTAGATGAATTTTGTTTGTATGGATAATATTAGTGCAATTAATTAATTTTCGGATTTGTAATTTATTCATTGCGATTTAATATACAATTGCAAGCTTAATTTTGACGATAAATAAATTGCGTTATTAACTAAATACATAATTGAAGAACTGCGGTTGAATCATTGTTTATAATTAATATGCAATTGTTATTTATCTTTAACTAACAGTTTTTCTTTTAAATCATAAATTCAATTACTATGATATTTCAAAATATAAAACGGTAAAAATTAATAATATTTCTTATAATATATATTATAGTAATAATAAAGTGTGAAATTGATTATTGTGCAATTTTATTTTATTACTATTATGGTTTTACATATTTTATAAGTACTAAACTTTTTATACGTGTTTTAGATTTTTTCAAATACATTAATTTTAATTTTTATATAGTATAGTTCTTATTCTATTTTTATTGTTTTTTTTTATATTTTTTTTAGTTAAAATAATTATTATTTGAAAGTAAAAGAAGTAATTAAGAAATACTACAAAAAAATATTTATTTTGTAATCTGTAAGATATGATAATTATTATCAGTATGACTTTTTTCGAAACTTATAATAAAATTTAAATTAGAAGATTTCAGAAATAATTATATAGTTAACAAAGTTATATTTAAATTTTTTGAAATGTACTTTTAAAATTATGACACTTAAAAAAATACTCTTCAAATTTTTATATAAGTAGATTTAGTTTTAATCAATTTTAACTTAGTAAATTAATAACGTATACCAATAATATTTTTCTTTCTTCAGAATTGCTATTTTTAAAATAATATTTCAGAATAATTAAAATTAGTTAGATATAATTAAATATATAATTAAAGATATAATTAAAGTATAATTAAAAGTGTTTTATGTGAGCGACTGTTTCCATTAAATTATGCATTTAGTGAATTTTTTTTTTGAAAAAAATCAGTCAAGGAGAAAACCTTATTTTTTGATTTTTTTTAAAAAAATTTTATTGATTTTTTGAAAATGGGTAATTTTCAAAACCGGTTTGGTTAATCAATTGCATAAATAGTTTATATTTAATAAATGATTAAATATGCAATTAATAATTCAAATACATTGTTAACTGACATTGTGTTTATAAATATTTTACTATATAAAATAGCTGTTTGAGTGAATCCAACATTCGAGTCACATAAAAATTTTCCTTTAAGACATGTTACATCTTTTAACCTACTAACCCTCATAATCCTTACAAATTCCATTGAACCTCATTACATAAATAAAATAAAATGTCTATCTACGCCACTGTTTGGCCATAAAGCTAGAATATATCGCAGGTATCATCCACACTCGCGGCGCGGCACACCATTCACGTCCAGAGAAGAAAATCAAGAGAGCATTTGGTAGTGGAATTCCCACGGTAGCAACTGTCATGGTTAATAAATGCAATGATCTCGCTCGTGATCATACGCATGCACACGCACTCGCATCAGGACCGGATTATCCTTAAACCTAAAAAATTTTCGGCCCTTAGATAAAAGAAAAAAAAATTGTAAATAAACAATTTGTATTCATATAATAACTGTACATATATATGTATTCGAGTTATTTTTATATATTGTTTTATATTTACTATATTTTTTTTTAATTTTAAATTTATATTTAAAGTTGATTTCTTTGCTACGAGAAACGAAGTCATTACAGTCAAGACTGAAACTTTCGCAATAATCGCGAACACAGTGAAAATCAAGGAAATATTTATTCCGATAAAACGTTTGATTTGCCGTTTCCAACTGAAGTTTGTTGACTTATTATATACATAAAATAACACAAAGTGAACTTTTTTAATGTCCTAAATTTTTTAAAAACCTTAGGGTTTTTGGACCCTTAATCCGGCACTGACTCGCATGTGCCCATTTGGTCTAGTAACGCAACGCGTGCACACACAGGTGAAATAAGGTTCGTACTGGTTCGCGCTCCGATTATGGTGTAATTGGAAATAAATATTATATTAAGTTCCACTTTAGCTTATATAGGTACGATAACGAAGTGATAGAAGGAAATTGCAATGCTGGCTTTGGAATAACAAAAAAAAAATAATACAAAAGGGAAACGGAACCGTTGACTTGTTTAGGCAAATGGTTTCTTGCTCGTATAACGGAAAGTGTTTTTGAATATTTTATTATTATATTTGTTTTATTTTGTTAGTGAATTTATTGCTGTTTGCGTATGTTGAATAGAGTATAAATTTTTACAATAAAAGATAATTTGATATTTACTGGACAAAATTAATAATATTTAAGATTGTTCAAGCATATTTGACAACATAGACATAAATAAATAAGTGACTAAAATAGTTCGAAAAAAATTTCCCAAAACAGTTAAAAAAGTTATTTTTTTATATTGTTAAATAAATTTATTACAAAGCGAAAATAATTTTTAATGCAAAGCATTTTTAATAAGAGGCATCATAAATGTGAATGAATCAGAAGTTACTTGTCTGGATAGGAATGTTTGGCAGATTTTAATTTCTGCATAAATAGAAAAAGTTTGCGCCACACGCTTATGGGTATACGGCGTGATTGAGTATGTATGAATTTAAAATAAAGAGAAAAATTTAGTAATTATTTACTATTAACAGAAGTCAAAATGTTTTTTTAAATGAAAGTAATGTATTTTTTTAATCGTTATTTTATTACTTATTAACTAACTAGTTTATGTAGTAAATAATAAAAAATATTGATTCTGACTTTCAAAAAAACTGTAATTTTTAAACACATTCACTGAGTTACTGTTGATATAAAAAATACAGTGTAAAGTATAGTAAAGTATGTAATAACTCAAATAATATATATAAAAATTAAATTTTATTTAAAAATTAAGCAAAACTAAAATTTAGAGCATTCTTATTTCAAATATTTAACTGTTAAGGAGAAGTTTTGATTAATTTAAAATTATTTAAAAAATTTGTGATGCAAAACTTCTAGGATAAAACTCTTTCGTTAACTTGTCAACTGATCAATAAATAAGGCGTTTTAAATCCAGATAACAATCTATTTACTTAATTAATTCATCGATTAAGTTAACAACGTTTTAATTAACTGATTTTTAAGCTTTAATTCCAAATTAAAAATAAATCTTTCTTCCGAAAATCTCTCCGCCAAAAATCACCAACAATTTAAAAATCCTTTAATCAATTAAGCAGTCATATACCTACAACTTTCTGCTTATCATGACCGCAAGGCAAAAGATGCACAACAGGGTAGTGGACGCCCGAATAGCCTGTTCTCACGGCCCGCTATTGCAGCACGGCATAGCCGCGGGTCGTGCGGGTCCGACCAGTTGGCCTTGATGCACATCGCGCATACGAATGTACCCGGTACTGTGGTGTGATGCACAAGCGGTATACACCAGCAGACGTGCAACAGTCTCCAGCTAGACTAGGATAACGAATGCTGGAGACAGATCTAGATGATGATGGACTCGAAGTTGGTTGAGATGAGCACGGATGTTAAGTTAAGGCTGTGTTATATTTGTGTATTTTATTTTAGTTTAACATAGCAATCTTGTAAATTAAGACTGGGTATTATAAACATTGATTAAAAATAAAATTATATCGTGTTAATAAAAAGAAAATAAATTTCATATGTTTGTATTGAAAAAAATAGTTATTAATAGTTATTACTTTTAATAATAATTTAGTAGCCAATTTTAAAAATTATATTTATTTTTAAGATTATTTAGTTTTATATTAGAATATATAGAAGTACAAAAATCTGTTGGTTTTGGTGTTAAAAATAACACTAATTTTATGTACAAATTAGATTTTACATTAATGTTAAAAACTGTTAGTATTAAATTAATTTATTGTCTTGCTAACATCAGCAAGTGTATTTTTTAACATTTTTTTTACTTTTGGTTCAATTTGTGTGTTTCTTAAATTTGACACCATCGGATAGTGTCAAATATTTTTAATAATAAATTTCAGATCTTTATAAACATTAAAAAACAGAAATTTAGTGATCACAAAATCAATAATATCGTCGGCTTAAAAGTAAAATTCATTAAATACAATTTTTCCGAAAATTGAATTGATGTAACTAAGTGACAATTTTTCAATGTTCTATCGATATTTTTCGTTTATTATTTAGAAATTTTGTACAGTAATACTTTTTTTTAATATTCACAAGTAAATCATTGTTTTCTACAAAATAAAAAATTGAAGTTAATGACTTTTAAATCGATGATATACAAAATGTTTGTAGTCCTGTAAAATAATATATTTATTATGTCTGCGTTTGCATGAGTTAGTTTTTTTTTTTTTTTTATAAAATTATTAAATACCTTTTGATCAAATTTTTTTATATAAAATGTCTGACGAATTAATACAGATGCCAGGGTACAGTGCAATTGGCATATTGTAATTATTTTTAAATATTATTTATGTCAAACCAAAATGTGTAATTTTATATTATATATTCATAAATAAATATACAGTATGGTACTTACATAAAATCACTCTTAAATGCGTGTTATACTATTTTATTTTCTGTTAAATTAAAACCTAGTTGCACAAAGTAATATTAACTTAATAAATAAGTTAACTAGGCAACTAGAATGTCAAGTGTTTTTAATCCGCCTCATAATAATTAATAATGCTTAGTTTAACCCAACTTAAATTACCTAAATTTAAACTAATTCAATATCTTTTTTAAATAGTAGATATATTAATACTTAAACATAATTACGTTAAAATTGATTTTCATAAATTGACAAAATAAAAACAAATAGTCAAGTTAGCAGCTGGCTTTATTTTACAAGATCATTTGTTAAGTGATTTATTTCTTTCACTGAAAACGGAATAAAATTTTCTCTAGTTTATTACATTTAATATTGTTGGACTTTGTGATCAACGCGTCTAGATTTCATATCACAAAACCGTCTTTTCCAGAGTCTGAATCCCACCACTTAATGCGTACAATATACGTGTAAGCACTCTATAAGATGGCGTACACTGATGCATTCTAATAGACGACTATATCCGTTTTTCGTATTTCTTATTCTATTTAAATTTTCTTTTTTCAAAACTATAAAGTTTCTTGTTAACAATATTTACATGTTATTGTAATATTGTATAATAAATTAAAATATATTAATATTATCTTATTGAATTGTGTATTTGATAAACAATATATAAAAAAAATTTATTTTATTTCGTATTTTATTTGCATTTAAAATTGAACAAAGATTGCACAAGTTAATAGAAATTTTAAATTAGAAATAACTTCCTATATAAAAAAATACAATACGATAGTTTGTAATAAAACGCAAATAGATTTAATTTAATCTATTATTTTATTGATATAGCAAAATGTCTATAAAGTTAGAGAAAAGTGTTAAATTATAGAATACCAGATTGTCTATTCAATAATTCAGCAGACTTTATTACAGTGTAAAATCGAGTTCAGTTTTATGCGGTTTTGAGTTTCATTTTAACTAATTGAAGAAAATTGACTTGGAAATTATATAGTACCAGTTGTTAGTCGGTAAGAATATGTTATTTATTATTTATGAATCATAAATGCAAACGAAATAAAAAGAGTTTTGCTTTAGAATAAAACTTCCAAATACCTTGAAACTTTTCTTTACAATTAGATTACTTTTTTTTTTCATACGCAAGTCAATTACGTCATCGCCAGCGGGCATTATAAATTTCGATATTATACAATAATAACACTAATAAATACTGAAAAATAAAATAAAAAAATAACTTAAAAACCCTTTTTATTACATATACTTATTAAGATTAATTTAATATAGCCTTTACACCTTATATTTATAAAATGATTAATATGTATCCTATCATACGAGTACATACATAAAATTACACTACATAAATTTCAACTGACATGCATGATATAGTACTTAAATTTGTAATTTGTTGTAATGCATTGCTATTAAAAATATTGATATTAATAGATGTAATCAATAATAAAAAATATTTATTGGAACACATATATTTTGTTTCTCCTGTTGAATAATATTATTAAACAATGTAATTCATTATTCATCCATTATATTATTAATACAATAATAATATTATTCGACTAGTAACATAATATTAAATTCTGTAGCAAAAAATTACTATTTTGATACCCTTGAAGAAAAATAACAATTGATTGATGTTTTGCAATCAATACGTCTTAGTATCTTAAACTATAGATCAGATATGCTATAGCAAAAGTGTAAATATTCTGTTATAATTACTTAATAAATAAACATACTTAACAAAATAAAAAAACTTTTAAGAACTCATTATGTTAAATTAAAAGTCTTTAAGTGAAAGTTATATAGAATTTAAATCAAATTCGACGTTACATATATATATATATATATATATATATATATATATATATATATATATATATATAATTTCCTGTTACAACTTTAAAATTTTGATAGTAATTTCAGAAGACACCTAGTATTTGCTGTTAAAAACTAAACTCGTGCTAACAGTGAATATGTACTCAATATAGACATGTGTGAGCGACTACAGCTTCGAATAATAATAGAGTGACCCCTGCTTGCAATTCATATATAGTAAGTATACCGTGTCCCGTACCACATAGTTCCTACATAATTTTCCCAGTGAAGTTTCAAATGTAAATTAAATATGAAGCATTCGTCCGCGCGCGCATTGCATTTCGTTGTTTTAAAAGTGCAATTTAAATTTTGTAGCTTTCATTTCTATTTCTAGTTACGTGATATACTTTTTTTTTCTGTTCCTCCCTCTTCTCTCGCAAAGTTTGTTCAAGGGGGTGGGATACACGAGAAATTGTATTAAACCATTAAATAATTCAAATAAAAATGTACCAGTGTGGCTATTTTGTTAGACACAATTAGAGTGTGGTTAGCGGCAATTGGAAAAGTATGGAAAATATTGACTAATTTTGTTCGTTTGTTTGTTTTGGTTTTTAGTCGCGTATTTTCTCTTGATTTGTATCTAAATTTGTTGACAAATGTTATTTTCTATCTAAAGATAATATTGATTCAAAATATCCTGAATATAATAAAAATACTATTTATAATAAAGTTAAATTATTATTACTATGAATTATATATATATATATATATATATATATATATATATATATATATATAGTAAAACAAAAACAATGTTGAAACACATTAAAACTACTCAATTATTTATAATTATTTAAAAATTACATTTTAAATAAATTATTGAACATAATCTTTATTTATGACATATTGTAAAATAGTTCTGCACTAGTGTGCCACTAATGACAGTCATTAGTGGCACACTTGTTAACCTACTACCTTTAATTTCATTTTATTCTGGAATATATTAAAAATATAATTTTAATAATCACTTAATAAAACTCCCACACTTAATATAATTAAATATATATATATATATATATATATATATATATATATATATCGCATCATATCATAAATTATAAAATAATATAAACTAGATTTAAATTTTATACAAGAATAAAATATCTTCTAAAATATTTATTTATTTATTTAATATTTGCAAGATATTTCAGTATTTAAATAAATATAATATAATAACGAAACACTTTATCAATTTACTTGTTAATGATGAAATTAATTTCAAATCAGTTTGTATCTTTTATAAGAAAAATATATCACGCTAAAAACCTGCAAAATTTTTGTCCATTTCTAATTAAATATTTTAATTATAAAACAAGGTACTCAATAAATTAAAGATGTAAACTTCTAGTAAAATAAAATAATTATTGTCCTATGTCTATGTACATATATTTTAAGTTGATGTTTCTGTAAATGGATGTTCCTAATCGATCGATTGTAAATTTTTCGCAATTTGTAAATTTCTTTTGAATCCAAATAAATAATGTACAATTACGTAAACGACATTAACTAAACAAATGTTTGTAGTTAATGTTTAAATAAAATTTGCAATATGTCATGGCCAACTTATATTGTCCTAAAGGCCATTGAATTTATATTTATAATGAATTTATTTTATTATTGCAAATTATTATTTATTTGAAAAAGTATTTTTTTATTTATTTATTATAAAATACAAATTATATTAACATGGAATGATTACATTCGACTAAAAATTAACTATGTTTTTCATACTAGATATGTAAATTTTTACGGTTAGTAATTACCAAAGTTGTGACCGATCTAGAGCACAGATCTAAATTCAAATGTAAGATTTTTAATTTGATTTAGATCATTACATTTTTACAGATCTTGATTATATTATATAAATAATCTATGATTAAAAAAAAAAAAAACATACGCGCATATATTTCTAAATTATTCTTCTGATTTCTTTTCCTTAGTGTAAATATAGTGACAAATGTAAATACCGTAGTTAAAGGTTGAACTGTAGTAGATGAAATACTGTATTTGGAAAATAAAATGGAAACATTATACAATAATAACACTAATAAATACTGAAAAATAAAATAAAAAAATAACTTAAATGATATAATCGAATGTTTTTAAAATTAAACACCTCATTGCTCTTACTTTTTTAAAAATTTTCATATTTTTATGATCTATATAATTCTTGAAATAGGTAGCATATTTATGCCACGACAGTTTTGTTTTTAGTTACCATGACTGCAGTAATTGTTACACAAATTTTTCTATTCCATAAATTTATTAATACTATGACGGTCGGTTCTGTGGTGGCCACAGCAGATTTTTTTTACTATATTTTCAAATGATAACATTCTGAAATAAGTAAGCAATTTGGGAAACTTTGTTTATGATATATGATACTTTTAATATTTATTATATATCTACAATATTTGATCTATTATTCATAATTCTATGCGTTCATTTGTGCGTGTGAGAAAACAATCTATTTATTTTTTTGATTTACTGATTCTAACCCCTGTATATCAAAATAATATTCATATTATTGTTGATTCACCAATTTCATCGAATTATTTTCACTTAGTTTCACCCCAAATTTTTGGAAATAAAGCTTTTTTTGTGGTTTTTTTGATGTATTTTAATTCGAATCTATTTAATCTAAGTTAGTGAAAATAGATTAATATGAGTCATAGTTTATTTTATATAATAGGAATAATTCTACCGATTACGCATAAATTTTAAAAATTTAAATGTTTGACGTGTAACACAATTTTCACGGAAACTGCGTGATACAAGTGTATAAGTGCAAACAGATGGTGTTTTGTTTTATACTTTCATGGGGAATCCCCGTTACTATATAAATTTCAACAAGTGTTATAATTAGTATAGGCATATGTAAGTTACGTTTTTCAAATGCAAAAAAAAACAGAAATGACCATGATTTTGTTTTTATTTATATAATATTAGAACATATCATACACACATAAATTTCAAATTAGTCATATTCATTTTTAATAATTAATAAAATTTATTTATTTTATCATATTTTTGTTTGATTTAAAATAATATTAAATATTTTCAATACGTTTGCTTTTAATATTGTAAACTTGAATTTTACAAATATTTGATTTATCTAATGCAAGAGTAGACAATTAAGTTATAATGTAATTAAAAAAATTTTCTAGTTATATATTAATAAATTCTTGTTCATTAATTTATCCTAAAGTTTTCGATCATCTAAATTTTATATAACTAAATATTATATAACTAAATAAAAAAAACCGTTTATAATTAAAAAAATAACAATTATTTTCTGTATAAACCTTAAAACACATTGTATAAATAAATACAAATAACAATTTATTTTAGTATAGCATTTAAAAATTAATAGCAGAAAAACTCAACTCATAAAATTTCGCAATTAAATCTACAAACATACCGTCATGATTGAATGTATTCGACGAATTAAGATTTTCATCGTGAGCGTATGTATGAAAATCGCGCCCGTACCGTTTACCAAGATCCAGTCATCCGTGATTGACGACAATCGCACAAACAAACAAACGACGATCGTATCGCTTCGCAAGCCGCCGTTCTTGTTAACCAAGCAAAAGCATCATGGCCGGTCCCGTCTCTGTTTCCTGTCTGAATTGCAAATGAAAACTGGATCCTTGTCCTTAGTTAATTACCATCGACTGGTTTATATTTTATTAACCGTTTACCAAGTGCTAATTACCCCATTAGACAAGTCTCGACGCTTTGGTAAACATGTATAAGTTTATAATATAGGTATATGTGGTACTCGTAGCTAGGCTATATATTTTTTTTTGTTTTTCATTTTTCTTGTTTACATTACCGAGTTGTTCTATGTTCGGGTTCATTATCGGGACACTGGAAACTACTGAATGATTAATTAGTATCTTTTGTTTAACTAGTTTAATTGGCTCGGTTTGTTTTGTCTAGGGATTTTTATTATTTATGTCGCTAGCAAAATATTACATATTTCTATTTCCAAATTTATGGATAATTTTTAATTATTTACTGTACGATGTATGTGCATAAATTTATTCACTAAGCAATTTTTTCTATCTCTTGTGTAGTTAATATGTTATTTAATTACATTTTTTTTTGTTATATAAATTGTCCAATAATAGATTTTTAAAATGAGTTGAAAATTACTGAACAACAGCAAAAAATTAAGCAAAATAAAAATATTTATAATAGTTATATGTACAAAATTTCATGTACGGGTCAATTAAATTGCAAAAATAAGATAATTACAGACTGATATGTAAGTTACATATTATTAAGTAACTAATAAAAGTAATTTTATTGTAAAGCCTTAATCGTCATAATTAGTGAACAAATATTTATTAATTCACTATTCGACTTTGCATACAAAAAACTAATTTCCAAAAAATATGTGTACAGTAATCGTAGCGTTAATAAATATTTGTTTACAAATTATAAAACTGACTATGTACCTATTATGTATTAGTTCTAAAAACAAACTATAATTTCTTATCATAGTACCAGTTAATAAAAGAAAGTGGATATTTATACATACGGTATGTATACGCAATTGAATATCTATACATACTGTATTTTTACGTAATTGGCTATTTAGGATAGGTTAGGTTAGTAGGTTGGTTTAGGTTTTTTTTGTATGTATAAATAGCCAATTGCGTATACATACCGTATGTATAAATAGCCTCATCCTTAATAAAATGACTATCAGTCCGAACCAAACTTCAAGAAAATATCTTCCGATTTTCCAATAAACCTCTACTTTCTTTTTACATACTCAATACCCGAACGAAACATCAACAAAAACTACCCTTAGTAACATTCCGAAAACTGGAAAAAAACCTTCCAATTTCCATCTTGTCCTAGAGAGATGTTTATATCACTTACACCCCCTCCTTCCCCTACAGCGAGCACAATTCGTTCGAAACGTCACGTAGTGCGAGTCCCCGAGTCACGTGATCGGGCGCGCGCCGCCCCGTGAATGGATCGCACCCCCTTCAGTGCGACGTCCCGACGCACGTGGCCCCATTATCCGGACACGTGGCCCGTTTAGAGTCCACCCCCCGGCTGCCTGTCGACGCCGATACGTTTCTCAGCGTTCCCGGGCCCACATAATTTAAACCGGGGAACTGTGGAAGCCGGACGCGCTATGAAAGAGAAGTTTTGCTCTCTGAAAGTCTGATGATATTTGGATAGTTTGGTCTTAAGGGGTAGTTGAATTGTTGGTTAGGTTAGGATTGGTTGCGGTATATTAGATTTGTTTAAAATGTCATAATGTTAACAAGTTTTGCTCGTAAATAAATTACAAATGAAAATTGTAAAATATAGTACTCTATATTAAAATAAAACTGTTTTTGGATTTAGTTATGTGTTAATTTTTATTAATAATCGACGTTTCGACATACTCAACGTGCATCATCATCAGGAAAAATGATACACATGTCATATACAGTAAAGAAACAGAACATAGATACAAGTTATTAGGTAATAAAATAAGTAACTAGATTATAAAATTTATAAATTTTGAATTAAAAGAAGCCAAATTTTATTTAAATCAATGTCTTTAAACTGATTTAGGTGGAAAGTTAATTATTATTCAAAATTAACACAGAACTAAATTCTAAAGCCGTTTTATTTTAATACAATGAGTTCTGAAAGATTTTTTACTATGTTATAGTATACTATTTAAAAATGTACACGGAAAAAATTAAAATAGCTATTTTATTTAATTCCAATTAAATGACTAAATTTTTATTAATTTACCCATTTAATTAGATGATGATATTTTCAGTAACATTAGTTATTTCATCTACATACAAATTATTTGAATAGAAATATTATTTCAAATACAGTTTAAATAAATAATCAAAAACTGCTAAATAAATCAAAAAACAAAATTACAGAAATAGAAAACAAACAAGTAAAAAGTTTTATAAAAAAACCACTAAAAAACCAAACTACACTGTTAATTATATAACAAACTAGTAAAACTTTTTAATTACATTAGACGATTGTATCAAATATTAGAAATTATTTTTAACAAAATTTTATAGCTGCACTAAAGCAATCATGTATCGTACTAAAGAAAAATTACGTTTCTTTTATTTATTTCAATAAATTCGCTGCTTTTTTATAATATTTATAATCAAAAATAAAAACAAAAATATAATTTATAAAGATACTAATTATAAAAAGCATGTTAAAATCTACTTACGATGAGGTTAATTCGTAAATCAAAGTAGTGCTTATGCACTACTTTGTAACTTTTAGAACTGAACATTTAAATATTAGATCTGCACAAATAAATTAAAACTGCACACTAAAATAACCCTTCCCAAACATAATTATTCACTCTTGAATTAAATGTTCCTTCTAATATGATTAAAAGGCTAAAAAATCATCAATGTTTGTTTTGTTTTAGATAAAACAAAAACTAAAAATTCACATAGAGTAAAGTGAATATTAAAATTATATAAATTAAAATAAATATCTGACATAGAGCTTCCTTTAAAATTATAAATTTGAATGGAATTACAATTATAATGTTACTTGATATACACTAAGTGCAGCTACTTATAAGTGAACTAAACTAAGCATTAAATATGTTAAAAATGTTTTATTTCGCAATATGTTGTTACAAAAATAATTCATGTTTATTTTATCTTGTTATCCGAGATGTCTCAAACAAGTAAAAATATACATACATCAGCAAAAATGATACACATCTTTACCTTATTCATAATGTATTCATGTAAATGCAGCTTTTTCTATGTTGTCTGCATTTTTCTTCTTTTTTTTGTAAATGCATCCTTACAATCTTTCGACCATATAAGTTATTAATATATTCCTTGCTTATCTCGCATCCTTTTATTATGTAGAACAGTAGTCGCAAATTTGTGCGTCAACTAACTCAGTAAAATATTTTATTATTCATTTACTATTAAAGATAAATGTTGTTAAACACATTCGCTGATATTACAAGCTCAGGTTTTGGATGTTTCACTTCATTTGTTTAGTCTTATGTCAATTGTATTATTTTAAAACCGGTATTAGTTAAAACCAATTCTAAAACCGAGCTCGTAATACGATGATTAAATTGTCTATTGATTAATCAACCAAATGTTTTAAATGAATTTGAAAATCTAATCGTAACAGCTAGACATAAATTAATTCAAAAAATGATATAAATTATAAATTAATTTATTTTGATATTGAATTAAGCACAAGTTGGTGTTAGTTAATTAAAATGATTTTCAACTTGAGTAAATGTCTAATGAACGTTTCATTAAAAGAATATATATGAATTTAAATTTAAAGAAATTTACATATATACATACATACACAATCACGCCATGTACCCAAAAGGGTGTAACACAAACTCTTTTCATCATCCCAAAATCAGTCGCCTCCAAACATTCCTATCCAAACAAGCAACTTTCGTTTCATCTACATTCATAATTCCTCTCATACATGCTCTTTTATTTCTACTACTTGGAAACTTTCGCTCACGCAAAACACTCTCAATCATACCACTCCAACTACTCATTGGACGTCCACGCAAACGTATACCGTCAAAAGCATTCAACTAAATCTTTTTAACCAAACGTTCATTAGACATTCGCTCAACATGTCCGAACCATCTTAACTGACTAAAACCAATTTTTGCTACAACATTTTTTTTCAATTTCACACTCATCATACGCTAATCTATTTCGTACCCGATCTCTCATATTTAAAGGAATTTAAGCTAAAGTCTTACACTTAAAGTATTTAAGTAGTAACTAAAATTGAAATTTACTTAAAATTCCTTAAATTTGAAGATTTAAACTAAATTTAAATAATTTTCTATATTTTTCACTAAATATAAGATGATTTAATACAGCTTTTCTTTCTTCTACTCTTTTTCCAAAAATCAATCTTGCTAGCAAATGCTTGTTTATAATTCTTTTTTTTTAATTAGACTTAATTTCGTTTTGTCATATGTATTGTCAGTAATAACATAAAATAAATGTTTCTCTTTTGTTTTAATTCCGTTAAATTAAAAATTTTAGCGCATATAATTTATTATATCGTAATATATCAAATCTACGTTAAGTTCTTCGTATTTTAACTAGAAATATAATTTTTGATTTAAATTATTGCCAAACGTGGGTGCAAGGTTTATGAAAGAATTGAAAATAAACGATAATACGTATTAATAAAAAAAATTCTAGGACATTAGCACGGTCGACTATTTATATATAGAAACCAACGCAAATTTTAGCTAATTTTATATCTAGTAATTAATGATACAAATATAGTATTTGATATATATGGTAATAAGGAACTTTCAGACATAGTAAACACGGTCGTAAATCAATATGCATATTAATACTTTTAATATGTAAATTGTAAACGATTGATTATACATATTTTGCAAGTAGATGTTGTAAATTGATATAATATTTTGATAGACTTATAGTATAATTACAAAAGTGCTACAATATTTTATGCAAAGCTGAAAAAAATTAATATTATAAAAAAAATATAACTTTGTTTTTTTGGAACAGGTAATCTTTAGATCTGCTGTATTGATTTGAATGAGGATTTGAAACATCAGAAAAATATGACATTAAAATTACATTTTTATAAAAAGAATAAAATTTACGAGAGTATATTTGCTATTATTGCAAACTTTAAAATTATATAGTAAAATATTTGTACTTCCGAGCGAAGCATCAAACATGGCTAGTATTATATATATTAATTTTTTTTAATTGTTGAAAAAACTTGGGCAAATCAAATAAAAAATTTTGTTTCCTAGACTTTTTACAAAAGCTAATACTCTTCCAACATAGTAGTTATTATTAACAAAATATTTGCTTTTAAAATCAAATATTTATTTACTGCCTGGTTTGAAAAGTTAAAAATAAATAAATAAAATAATTAAATAATTTATAATCAAAATTTGCCTCAAGTATATCTTTTTTATTCAGATATAAAAAATATTGGCTAATTAATATCTTTCAAACGAAAGTTGAAAGAAATCTTGTAAACTTATTTATTGTATATTTTATTGTATTTATCAATACAAATTTATATTATTTTTGTATACCATTATTAGCATATACTAAATAAATATACTTATTATTAGTATATTATTATTAATAATAATTCATATTCTAAAATAATACATTTTATTATAGAAATAAGTCTTTCAATTTTTATTTAACAATCTTAAGCAACACAACAAAAACAAAAGTATATTTACGATGATCACTATACGCACATCGAACACTATTCAGCAACAAACCAAGAAAACTCTTCGTGAAACAAAAGTCAAGGACAAGTTTGTAGAACGTTGCGCAATCAAAATACTGCATAAAACACTGTGCAGAGTCTCGGCAATTTACCTAAAGAAACATTGAAGAAGTGTAGCGAAAAGTGACTGGAAATAGGTGAATTATATCATAAATTGAGTCAAATGTTAAAATTGTGTTTATTTGAAGAAGGTTTTGAAAGTATTTAAATGCGCACGATAAACTAGGTTAGGCTAGAGTTATTACGCAATTTTGTTTTCAATACTATTTTTATATTTTTGTTTAAAATAAATTTACTAAACTGCAATTATTGTCTATTTGAATTAAATATTTATGTATAATTAACCTCATAAATATATTTAAACTTGTAAGTGTAGCTACGAAATTCTTCTATTTCTTGAAATTTTGAAAAATTTATTTAGCATGCTATCTTTTTGACTATTTTAATTTCTACTAACATAATTATTATTGATATCCATAAAATAATGTTTTTTGTCAGCTTTTAAAACTTCTAATGCCAAAATTATTTATTATTGCCAATAAAACAATGCGTTTTGTCGGCATAACGTCAATTTTAATTAAAGTTTTGAAACCTTTTAAAATGTTAAACCTCGCTTAGACGATCATAATTTTGAATAAATTTTCATTAATGCTTAATATAGATTGTTATGTACGAAAAAATGGTTAATGTAAAATGTGCGAGCGACAGAAATAGATACTGCTTTTCTTAGGTATAACGACAAATAGTAAACATAACATTAATAAATGTTTGTTTACAAATTATCACTGATTTTGTATCGATAAAATGATTCGAAACCCAAAATAAAGTTGTAAGCCCCTTGCTTGGCTGTGGGTTAATAACTCGCATTATTGATAATGTAAGTAAAATTTTTTTAAGAAATTATATGATCAGCTTATATGAGCATGAAAATTAGATTTTAATTTATAAGTTAATTTTCATAAAAGAACAAGAATTTGCATAAAATATTTGTATAAAAAAAACTTTCAAACATAAATTAATTAAACTTTTATTGCTTACATAAGTATTTCATTTGTTAATATCAATTTAAAAAACATTAAATCTAGAAAAGATATAAATGTACTAAATCCCGTTGCTACTTTAGAACCATTCTGTAAAAGCAATCTTAACATCAGGTGACAAAAAATATCCAAATATAAAATCCCAATATTTACTATCACAAAGTAATTTATATCAAAATGATATAAGATTGTCATGCGACTTAAAATAACATATTCATTTCAAATTTGCTCATAAATTCATATAATAGTACTAATTTAAGAAGACAACTCATTTTCTAAGTACAACAATAAAGCATTTGAAAGACATGCGTATCGTTGTTCTATCGAAGTAAGATAGCCGTGAGAGACAAGAATATAGTTTACACAAATTAAATACCGTTTTCTTTGAGTCGATCTATCGTTTTATACCGATCAGATAACGTACCATAATGGACCAATAACTCTAGACGAATAAAATTTATATTTCATTAAATGAACTCAACTATATTTATGTGATATTTTGACTGATGATCTTACAGATAAAGATCTATGATTCTAAATCGTATTTTATCGTTTTTTTATATATATATAATATTGATGATGGAGCGAGTACAGATTTCTGATATAATCAATGTTTGTAAAATTAGCTTTTGTTTCACAATTAATTGCGATATATTTAAAATAGTGCATGTAAAATAAAAAATTATGTGAAATAAATCATGAAATAGTGGACCAATGATTATATGTTTTGCAAGATATTTTAAAAAAATTACTTAAGATTATGTTCCAGTCTACTTATTAAATTTAATAATTATATTAAAATATTTATTTATAGTGACATTACCTTTAAACAAATTTATCAACACTTAAATCATTCAAAATTTTATGTATATTTTCAAATTGATAGCTGAATATATATATATATATATATATATATATATATATATATATATATATATATATATATATATATATATATATATATATACATATATAATAAAATTTTAAAAAATTACCTTTGTCGAATGCCAGTTTTCTACTTGAATTCCAAATCAAAAAATTAAAAATAACAATAAATCATTTGTGTAAAACGTAGAATTTATATTTTACAAAAAAAAAAAAAATATAAACAAATGTTTTAAATAACATTTTGTTAATTTTAATAAATTAAATTATTTTATTATTTATTATTTTTAATCATTTTTAAACCATATATTATATCTTATTTTGGTTTAGGTTGATTTTAAATCAAGTGGAGCTAGTTTTCCTATAAATTTAGTTAAAATTTGTCCTTTTGTACCACCTTTTCTTAAACTCACTATGTATTTTATTATTAGAAATACGCATTGAAATAATAATTTTTATGAAAACGTTTGTTTTATTTTCAATTTATTTTAGAGACAATTAATTTTCTACTAGTAAAATAAATATCATCCATAATAATATACCTTGAAAGTTAGATGGCTTTGACAGCACTTGTTTCGCTTGAGTATTATATTATATACTTTCCACTTGGACGTCTTAATAAAAATATTAATTGTATATTTGATGTTTCGAAAAAAATATCTGCCTACGTACCTATTACAAACGTTGTTTATTATTTTGAATTACGAAAGATAGGTATAAGATTATTGTTATACTGTGAATTATAGCCAAGAGCTGTGATACAATCTTCTTTCGAGTTATATGTGTTCTGTTGAGTTTATATAATAAATATTATTTGCTGTACTGGACTATGGTCGGACAGAAGTTATACGATAAAAGAATTTCTGTAATTAGAGAAAATAACTAAACAAAAATGTACACGTATTTTATTGTGATTTATATTTTTGTTATTACTGTTTATTTTATCTATATTATTATCTGCAACTCTATAATATAAAATACGAAAAATATATTTTTCTGCTCTTACTGAATAATACTTTTATAATACATGTATATTCTTTTAAGATCAAGCTCATTCAAATTATCTTACTTATCACAAAATTAGTGTTATGTTTTAGGGCAGTGCTAGTGGCTCTGAATCGAACTACTTAACTCACTTATAAAAAACTGCTGTGGCAATCACAAAACCGACCGTCATTGTATTAAATAAATTTATGGAATAAAAAAATTTGTATAACTACTATAGTCATAGTAACTAAAAGAAAATTTTATGAATTTACTTAAGAGAAGGTTCTCATCTAAATGACTAAAAAGTACACAAAGTTTGGAAATTTTTTATTCGCAAATGAAAAAACGTAGAAGGAAACGGTTTGGGGATTCAAAAAAATGTTATTTTGGTCTTTATTTAAAAAATTGTCGTTTCATAAAAAACAAAATGGCGCTCGTGATTCACTGTTTTCGTCGGCCATGTCAGCGCGGAATCGGTAAACTGGGTGAATTGGATTTATCTGTAACAAGAAATGAACAGCAATGCCAAAAAGTAAACTAAATTTACTGGAGTATAGACCTAAGAACGTGGAAATAACTTAAAATTTGACTATGTGGTACGATCTCAAACTTTGAGGTCGACTTTTAGGCCTTTTTTCTCACTTTAGAGCCTTACAAAAAATAGTTAAAACAAACAATTTGTAAATTTTATAAGTCTATACTCCAGTAAATTGGCATTGTTGTTCATTTTTTGTTACAGATAAATCCAGAGACGCTTCAGTTTACCGATTCCGCGCTGACACAAAAACAGTGAATCACGGGCGCCATTTTGTTTTTTATAAAACGACAATTTTTTAAAATAAAAACCAAAATTACATATTTTCGAATCCCCAAACCGTTTCCTTCTATGTTTTTTCATTTGCGAATAAAAAATTTCCAAACTTTGCGTACTTTTTAGTAATTCAGAGGAGGAGAACCTCCCCTTAAATACAAACGTAATATGAAATCTTAAAATAAAGTTATTTGATAAAAATATAATTATACTATTGTTTTATCTAAAAAAAATGTTGATTTTCTATCTTCTTAGATGTAACATCTAACTTACAACGACTTTTGCAACAAATTGTTTTTCTAAATAGATAAAACTGGTTCAGTTACTGTGTTATAAATAGCTTGTTGTGCATATTAAACATTTTACATAACCTTCCGATGTGTAGTCGCAAAAGAAATTTAACTTGCTGTCTACAATAATAAAATCAAGTATACCGTATAAGTATTATTAAAAATGTAAGATTCGCTATCAATTTGATTTCGTCACATTAGAGATCCCATCAATCTAACCTATCTAGAAGGCAACCTATCACCCACCCACCCACACACACACTCACACAACCACAATCACAATCAACCATGAAGTCAAGCCAATCCCGAAGATCTTTCTGTGATGAACACAGAGACCCGTCAGTTAGCGTTGCTGAGGTAGCAACCGACCTTGGGCCTAGGATGGGGAACCATTACACGAAACCGAACATGACATTCACCGACGACGCGACTTTTCAATTCTACGTGACACAAGATTGCCATCATCCGCCTGGCGGTGTCCCCCCCCCCCCTGTTAGCCTAGCGGGGGCGGGTAGTGAAAGTCTGCCGGATCAGGGGCGGATTCGTAGGTAATTTGTTGGCTTCAGCTACAGCTCGCTTTGAGTCTGGGTTCTCTGGGGCGGAACCCGGTCTAACGGCCGCGGTATTTGTAAATGTAGCGGATAAAATTTGTTACACGAATGTTGGACGATTATTCATTAGGTGCAAATTAATTGAGGAAATTTATCACTGACGTTATGAAGTTTTTCGAGGAGGTTACTGTTTGATTCACGCAAATTTGTTTTGTGGTGGTGAAATATGCTGATAATTATAGCTTTATTTTTGAAATTTTTTACTTGACTTTTATGATAAATATACAGGTTGATTCACACAGCTACAATATCCATACTTTATGAATTAGTTTTAGCATATATTTTTTTTATATAAACATACATATACACAATCACGCCAAGTACCCATACGGATGTGGCACAAACTCTTTCTATTTATGCAGAAATTAAAAGATCGGAATACCACATAAAGTTTAAATCTTTTCAAATATTTTAACTTTTTATTTTTAGTGAACTAATATATAATTAGAAAAATTAGTTCTGGGCCAATATGTTTTTCTAAATTTATTAAATTTTCTAATTATACATTAATTCATTGCGATTAAGTAGTAATTAAAATATTTGTAAAACTCTTAGTGTCATCGCCAAAAACATTGCTTTAATATTTATATCAATGATTAAATAATTACCAGTTTTTAATTTTTCTTTTATTTCATAGTTATGTGTTAAAAATCGAATAGGTAGTGAACTTTAATCAAGTTACAATACAAGTATTATTATATTTAACCATTCACAGTAGCGCTTTTGTTTTTTATACAAAGTCAAGGCACTGCTTGCTTTTAAAATAAATCCAACTGTACATTGTTTTGCAAGATTGCATTTAAGATCAATAAAAGAAACGCAAGAATTGTTTCTAAAGGGCACAAAAGACGTAAGTTTCAGATAGAAAAGCTCTGAATGCCACTCTGTACGACGTATAGCGTTACAAATTACACGGTTGCGGTGTTACAACAAGCCACTACTGTTTTGTTGACCTTATTCCGTAGATGTAGTTAGCGTTCGTGTGTATGTGTGTGTGTGTCAGTGCAACAGCAACGTCTAAAAATATGCTGTCCGTTAAAGCCGTACAATAAATCAGAGCTTATTATTTTTTAATTTACGCCTTTTTTGATACTTGTCACAATATAACTTGTAGTATAAATAAATATGAACATTGCGAACGTTAATATCGGATAACCAGCACGAAACAGCAATAATAACATATATATACGTTGCCTTTGCTCTGGGTATTGCTTGTACAGAGTCGGGCCCTGTCGTAATTGTTATTTATAGGTGATATTTTCGAAAAGCGAATAACGTTCTTTTTAGCAGCCCGTTTTGCTACATACATACCGTGCAGTTATAAATATATCGCGTTCCTTTGGAAAACGTTTTCTATACTTTCGGACTTTGGCTTTTAAAACCGTAATGGAACTTATACATATATATGCTTCTTTTGCACTTGCTTCAGCTAAAAATAACTAACAGTAAATTGGATGAATACTTTACTTATTTACCTGATCTGCCTATAAGTTATCTGAAGTGCACTATTGTCGGTTGCATTTTCAAGAAAAATTACAAGATTTTTGAAATACCCAGCAGCAGATATTTTCTGGTTAATGGAACATTTGTAATACAGACGAAGTTATCTTTCTTCAGATGTTATTTACAACACGAAAAAAATGAAATGTATTGAATACATTAAAATAAAACCTTGTATGAAACAGCTACTATTAATTTTTGCAATAATGCGAGCTATTATCTTATAGTAAAATGAAATATATATAATAAAATATTGTTTGATTATAAAATATAATTGAAATAATTATTCAAAAATAATTTCTTGCTAAACAGTTACTGTACTGTCAAATAACTATTTGCGTTATTTTTAAATTATCTATTTTTATTCGCACTGAATTAATGTTGTAGGTAATGATATAAATCTTGTGTTGAATGTTGATAAGTGCTGATAAGTGTTGATAAGTATTAGTTTTTCAAAGGGTAACTTGACGTCTGAATGTAATGTATCTGTTGATGGTGAACATTTAAAACAAGTAGATAAATTTGTATATTTGGGTAGATTATTATCTAAGGATTATCGCTTTGATCGTGAGTTTGAAAGAAGAGTTAATGCTGATTGTAAGGTTTTGGGAGCTTTGGGTACGTTTACTAGGAATGTAAATGTTTCCTAAAAAGCACTTTTATATATATACAATGCTGTTTTGGAGCCTACGTTGATGAACAGTAGTGAATGTTTGGTTTGACAACAAAAACATACATACACAATCACGCCATGTACCCAAAACAGTGTGGCACAAACTTTTTCCACCATCCCGAAATTAATTTCCTCCAAACATTTCTATCCAAACAAGCAGCTCTAGCTTCATTTATAGTCATAATACCTCTCATACATGCTCTTCTAGTCTATAATAATATTCCATATTTACGTAAAACAATTATTCTGAGTTTGTTACAATTAAATTTAAACTGTATGAAAAATAAACAATATAATAAATTAGAAACAAAACTCTCATGGCGCATACTTCAAAAATTCTAAACTGATTCCAAATAGTAGTTTGAAACATATGTCATGTACCCCTAAGAGTGTGTCACAAACTATATTTGTATAAACAGTATTTAGAGCTACATTAGCGTTTTTCTATATATAAAAAATTACAAAAATAACAAGATTGACAACAATATAAATTTAAATAAATTTATTCTTTACATATATTTACTCATAAACTTTGCGTGATATTTTTCTATCGGATATACAATATATGATTAATTATGTACTATCTTGCATTTATAATAATATTAATAAAATAATGCGTCATAAAAATACATTGAACACAATAATTTTATGATTAGATTTCCTGTGCATAGCTTTTTTTTTTCATAGTAAAATATGATTGCTGATAAAAACAATGAAGCAATAAGAATTGCACACCTAGCATCAGTAATGCAATCAATTATCTGCATAAAAAATCCATTAGACTTAATTTTAATTTGCATTCAAATATTGCACACTAAAAACATTGGTCAGCCTCACACCGACAACGCCAATACACTGAAAGAATAAAATACATAGTAAAATTCTAATTTATATGAAATTGCAAGTTAATTTGCATTTATTTATTAGACTGTGACAGAAGATATTTATTTTTATATATTCTTAAAAATTTATAAATGTTTTGTGAAAATTCTTTAATTTTTAGACAAATATATTATTTAACTAAAACTATTTAAGTTCTGTAAAGAAAAAAAAGTACTTTAGAATCATAATTACTTTTTGTTTTATTCTAATTAAAATATATAAGAAATATATGATCTAAAAAAAAATCACGAATTAAATTAAAGATCTAGAATATATTAATTGTGAGTATTTTGATCTCACCAAGATAGAATTAATCTAAACGCTACAGATATTATTAATCTTAGTAGGAAGAAAATCCGAGATATGATGGGTATCTTGAGTGGACACTGCCATCTGGCTAAACATCAACATTTACTGGACTTAAAAGATAGCCCAATATGCAGAAAATGTGGAGAGTCATTTGAAACATCTCTGATTTGCGACTGTGACTCTCTAGCTCAAAAAAGATACAAGTTTAGACTAGACGAGATAGAAAGAGACTCAGTGCATAAATTGCCGTGGACCAAAATACTGGATTTCATAAGAGAGACAAGACTTCTTACATGAGATAGATCAAAGGGACAGTACAATAGGCCACTAGGCCGCAGTGCTCTGGGACTCAATGACATCAACCTTTCGAATAGATAGATAGATCTTGATCTCAATCTCAATCCTTTTTAAAATAATCTGTAGAAACATTTTATATTGCAAAGTTTTACCTTTAGATTATGACGTACCTACGATATGCTTAGCCTGATTCTCCTCTACAATAAGTTCGCTTCAAGGTAAGAGAAATCTAAATTTGACTTTAGCATAGTGCCACTAATAACAACGCAAACCGAACAACACTATCAACGTTGCGTGATTTTTAATCGTCGTCTACCACCCGACCGCATATTAACAAATAAATGCGAGGTTAGGTTGAATGTACGGCAGACACATGCGCATTGCACCTACACACACATACATACATCTACTGTGCAGATTGTAGTTCGAGATGCATTTGAAATGAACGCCGAATACAGATAAATATTTAATTAAAAGCATACGGTCCTATCCAGTTCGGTGCAAGGTCGATAACAATGCTAAAATAATATTGGATAAAATGCAAGTGAAATATTTTTTTTTATTAAAAAAAATTAACGTAACATTAATATAGAATGTCATATAGAAAGCTGAAATTAATCAATGTATACAGTTATTGAAAAAACAAAATTACATTGGAAAGGAAAAAAAAATTTTTTTTTTGTTCGAAATTTCGTTGTTTTTTCATGTTTTTAGCGTATGTTGGTAAAGCCGTCTTTTTGTCGGTGAAAAGCACAAAGATACAACGTCGAAAACGGCAGCATGTTCTGGAGTAGCTACGCATATCGCTCATCACTCAAACGGCCGGATGAGTGACACTATGGGCGTTGCGTGTAATACGTACTACCAGTCATGAGTTATCCCTGCGATGCCATGAAACTTGAATTGCTTATATATGCTGTCGCTCATGTTAAAATATATGAATAGTTTCACCTGGATTTTTTTTGCCTATTTTGGATTTTTGTTTTAATTTTTCAAATTTCATCTTCAAAATGACTTTAACGATTATGATTTTTAGGTTTTTAGGTGCGAGATACCAATACGGTGAAAAAGTATAAGTAATTTTTATTTTACATTTTAATGCTGGCTTTACACGATGTATTTTTCTGAATAAAAATATAGACAATTTATATATTGAAAATGTACAAAATTAATACGTTTTACACTATATAGAATAAAATCTACAAACATATATATTTATTTATATCTAATCTGAAAATTGTAGATTCATCAATAATTTGAAAAAAATTGATGATAATACATAACCCAAGTGAGAATTTAACGTTTCTAATATCTATGCACATTCTGTTTCGAGTTGAAAATGCATGTTCTAATTCATACATTTTTAAAATATCTGTATAAAATATTTTATACAAATTTCTGTATAGAATCGAATATTGGATCGAATATTAGATATATTGGATCGTAATACACAATTTTTTGTTTGTACATAAAACTATACAGTTTTTGCTTAAGAAAAATGCATCGTGTAAAGCTAGCATAACATAGTATTTTATTTATTTAGATGTGTAAACAATATTAAGTCAAATAGAAAAAGTTTTGTAATATTAATTAATAATTAATAACAAACCGCACAATTTGAAGAGTTCTGATTGCACATTAATTTAAGCCGCTATTTATATTATTAACATATTACATTTATGTACAAATGATGCTTGACTGTTTCAAAATGAATATAGCTATTAAATTAATACTGTTGAATTCTAAGCTCACAAGAGTTGTTTGTTATTACAATATTAATTTTAATTGCAATTTAGTTATTATTTTAATGAGAAAACTGTGTACTTGTTGAACGGCAACAAGATTTCAATTTATCGTTGAAACTGCAACTTTAATTCAAGGAATAATATCTTTTACACTTTTCAACATGCGTTGCAATTTCAAGTGTGAAAAAAGAAAACTTTAATATACATTATTTCTTTTTTATTTATATTCTATTAAAAATTGCTGATTTTTCTTTTTATTTAATTTTAACAATCGTGCATTAAAAGTTCATAAATAAATTATTATTTAGTTATAAAATTACAAAAATAATTACAATGCTATTATTTTTTTTATAATTATTTCACTAATTATGTATTAATTAAACAATATTTCATCATTTATTATCATCAAACATATTATAGTAATAGTAGGTACTTAAAGTATACACGTACACATATGCATTCCACTGACGATGGGTATATCGTATGAAAACGAGCTGAAACAAGAACGTCACCATTGCCTACTTATTACAGAAGCACCTGTATGTAATAATTACATTATGTGTCAGCTGTGAAATAACCCTATTTGGTAAATTAATTAATTATTCAACTTGTAGCCCCATAACACGAGTAAATGGAAAACAAATTATGAGAAGTAATGAAGGCCAATTTGTGCCTTTAACACTTATCTGATATGCCATTTAATTGTCTTTTCAATCAACTCAACATTTGCATTTTGCCATACGACAAATAATTAATTTTTCAACAAGAATTATTAATTCGATGATGTTAGATTAATTTTAGTAGTATTATAATCCATTTTATAATAGTACATTATTTATTTAATATGTAGTTATGGTTATTACTCATTACGATGAAATTTATAGCATAAACAGTAAACGAGTATTTTAAATTTTTTGAGTCAGTAATAATCATTACATGCAAGTTAAATACTATACTTTTTCTACGACAACATAATAGAAAATTGCACAAATATGAATATTTTAAAATAATTACAATATGAAAATTGTACAACAACAATAACTTATCAAAAGTTTTTTATGTAAATTTGTGATTAGTCACAAATTGTTTACAAAATTTTATGTGGTCAAAAAGTGTTGTGTAATAATTTAAAAACTCATTAGTGTGGATAAAACAAACATAATATATAAGTAAAAAAACAACTAATTGGATTTTCGTCTTTAACATTTAATTTATTTTAATACATATATGAAACGTTCAATATTTCGAATTTTCAGCATTCATCCTAAGGAATATCATGTTTTTAACCTTTGACAAGCCGACATCGAACGGCACCGCGTGATACCAACATGGGTATATTATACCCATTAAAAATAGCTTTAAAAAAATTTTAAAATTGGTAAAAAAACATTCGTTCCATTGTCTCCATTTTGTCTCTGTGTATATGCTTAGAGAATAACTAACAACTAAATAGGTTCGTATGTATTTTTGTTCATTATATTATTAAATTTGACGATTATTTATTTCTGGGATTGATATTAGTGTATATTTAAATAAACGAGTTGCTGGATACAATAAATTAATATTTGAACTAGGTATATTATACCATGTCGGATACGGGAAGGTTAATGTGGAACATATAAATGTTGAGCTACATATTTTATGCAGCAACATAGATATTATAATGTGTAACAGGTCAAAGATTAAAATAATAAATAAATAAGTAAAAATATGTAATCAAATGATCACTAAAAAAATATATGTCACCAACTTTTACACAAAAACACACAATGAGAAAGTAACATATGTTTACTAGGTAAATAATTATGTAATTTCACATGTTAAAGTTACATAATCGAAATACAGTCGCCAACCCTGTATGATAATCTTTTTCGTAATAAGTTTTTATAAAAATTGTAAAAAAATCTTAATTACAAAAGAATGAACAAAAATAAATCAGGTACAATATTTTGAAATTGTAAAATAACGAAAAAAAATTATGCAACCAAAATTTCTGCATACATTTGTGTATTGCGTTGTTGCAGATTTTTACTAAGGTCAATAACCTTAAATCAAAGAAATTTATACATATAGTAATATGATGCAATATTTTTTCCAATTAATTATTATTTTACAAATAATAAACATTTAACCATTTAACTGCCAAAATTATACAAATAAGCACATAACTAAAAGTAATAAAAAATTTAAGTATAGTTTTACAGAAATAAAAGATTTTTTTGCATTCATTTAATAATAAATAAAACGTAAATATTTACAAATTTAAAAAATGAATATTTAACTCTTTAACTGTCAAAATTATACAAATAAAAACATAACTAAAGTAAGAAATTTTTTAAGCATATTTATACAGAATTATTTTTTTTGCAATTATTTAATAATAAATAGTACGAAAATATTTAAAAATTTATTTATTTTGACAAATAAATCGATAAACAGAAATTTTATGGTTATTTTTGAAATAATTTTTAATATTTTCATATCTAATTTCTACAGTTACAAAGCATGCAAAATGAATTTATATAGATTATTGATTTAGACATAAAATTTTATGTCTAAAATCTCATATGTAATATTTAACTTTAGTTATTATTATGTTATTTTATAATGTAGTATTGTTAATCCGAAGAAATTAATTTTGTAGTACAAATTTGTTTGCAAGAGAATCCAAATGAGAAGTAACATCTCATATTTATTATTACAAATTACAAATCGAACGTTTCGGTCTTTTAATGGACCATTTCCAGCGTAATTATTACGCTGAAGATTGATATTTGTATTTTTATATTACGCCGTAATATAAAAATACAAATATTATGTCGTACTGTTACATCGTCGTAATTAAATAATGTTTAAAATAATAGTAATAACAAATTCTCTACAACATCGTTAAATTTTGAAGATTATATTTTGTTATTGTAAAGAATTTAAAAGGTTAGATATGTATTAAAATACTGAAAAATATTTTAAGCAATACACATAAAAAAATAAAATTACAAATCTTATTACGGAAATATTCTTGCAGTTTCAATATTATTATGTTATGTATAGAAAAACAACTAATATTGAAAACTAGAATATTAATATCTCATTAAAAATAATTTTAATTACTTTTTATTTTAAATTATAGATGTTTTTTTATTATTTATATGCGTACATATATTAATATATTACGGCCTATAAAAAGTTGCTGTACCTATATAAGAGCAAAGTTAAAAGTTCACATTAAAATTAGAAAATAAGATTTTCTCTTAACAAAAAAAAAACAAACTCTAAGACCAAAGTATTAGTTGAATCATATGATGTCTTGTGGTTTGACTTTTTTATGGTTCGATACATTGTTATTAACATTAAAATCATATGTAATCAACTAGATTTTATGCACATTATTTATACCGACAATAATTATATCATTATTTTATACGCAAAAACACATAATCACCTGATAGAACAGAGTGTAATGTATCTGTATACTATATATACCCACGCAAGTATTATACTGTCATCAGTAATCAATTTACCGGTAATGAATAATTATGGTAATTGCAAAATTATATAGTTTAGTCATATAATTTTTTATCATCTTATTTTTTTTTCTATTCTTTTCTTGTACATGACAAAGTACAGTTCATTACATTTATATCTCTAGTATTGGTTATTAATGGTTGTTTTTTTATTATTTTATTTTAATATTGTATATAAATTGTAATAAAAAGAATGTAAATGAAGTTGTTCCTTCCAAGAAATTAGATGAACCGTTAGATTTATTACCGATTGCTTATTACAGCGTTTTACATCGATAAATTTATGTAAACGTTCGGTATAATAAGCTAGTTGCTTGATTTTCTATCGCGAATATAGAAATAGTAAATTAGTTATTACATAAATATGTAAAGTTATACTAGGCGACAGATTTCAACTTTTTGTCGATAACACGAATTTGATGAGAAAATTATAACTTATTTTTTATTCTTCTTTTCAAATATAAACTTGAAAATTACGTAACACGTACAGTTTTTTATTATTGGTATTTCTAATACCTAGCTAATAAAAGCATTTTCTAACATAGTAAAAACTCTTTCAGAACCCATTATATAAAATAAAAAAGCTTTAGAATTAAGCTCTGCATATATTTTATTGAAAAATCAACAAAACATAGAAATAAGTTACTAGATGTTGTGTATTATATTGAAACGTCAAATTTTAATATAAAATAAGGATGAGGCTATTTATACATACGGTATGTATACGCAATTGGCTATTTATACATACTAAAAAAAAAAAAAACCTAAACCAACTTACTAACCTAACCTACCCTAAATAGCCAATTACGTAAAAATACTGTATGTATAAATAGCCAATTGCGTATACATACCGTATGTATAAATAGCCACTTTCATAAAATAAACAGTACTGTAACTTAAAGTCCTTTTATTTGAATATAATGAGTTCTGAAAGATTTTTTACTATTTTCATAGAATATTTCGTATTAAAAACATTTTTTATTCTACGTTTATCACAATATTTTAATTTTTGTTAGTTTCTCCAATCAACCGCATACACAACTAATCTAATTAAGAAACAATATTTATTTTGCAAGCCGATGATCCGTCTACAGGTCTACAGTTCGGTCGGGTCATCAACACCACCGACCGCTCGCTCACCTAACATAACCTACTACAACTACGTTTGTCACACTCACATACACAAACACACGTAAACATATGTAGTGTCGCGCGCGCTCAGAGCCGGGGTGGTTCACCCCTGACATATAGAAAAAATCGCGAGAGAAAAAAAAACTAGTACGTAGTTTACTTCGGCTCGGTCTGCTGATCAATAAAAGGCATTAATTAACGCATGAAGCGGAATCCGGGTGCAGACAGTGTCGAAGTTTGCGCTAGTGTATTTAGCAATATGACGCGCTTGAATGCGCCGTGTGTCGTACTTCGCCCCGAACGCCATGAGTGCCAGGACCGGGTTTAATCAATTTGCATCGCTGAATTTGTTTGGATTGTTATACCTGGCTGTATGATGCACGTAAGATAGACGTGTAAACAGATTGTTGCGTGACAACATTTCATAATTATAAAGATTAAAATTACATTATAAATTTGTCGTCCAAATTCTCGTTTTGTTTAAATTGTATATTATACAGGCTGTAACAGAATAACTATTTCTAATTTTCAGAAATGGTAGAGTGCACTTAGAGAAACATTTTTTATTAATAAACTAGTGTCCGGAAATTTCTCGGTGCCAAGATACACTAGATATCGTTAAAAACAATCTTAATCGAAACATCAAAGAGTAGTTAAGTTAAGGGACATTTTATTAGAAATAATAGCGCATTAAACTTTATAAAAATTGTTCGACGTTACGACCACCATTTTCGATACACAAGTTGTAACGATGTACAATCAACTGCCGAAAAAAAAATTCCGGACATTAGTTTATTAATAAAAAATGTTTCTTTATGTGCCCTCTATCATTTCTGAAAATTAGGAATAGTTATTCTGCTACACCCTGTAGATCAGAGTTTTACAAACTTTTTCTGCAATGGAACAATTTATAAATTCTGAAATATTAACAAAACATCTTGTTTATTTTGTAGGGTAAGTAATAATAACACATAATCAATATAATATTAAAAAAAATATAACATTAATAGATAGTCCTTCTTTATCACTCGTCAAATATGTTTAAATTTCTTGTAACTGTTGCAGGATATAACACCATTCCATGTATTCGCCGAACACTTATTAACTTTCCGCGTGTTCCGTGGCATGATTGTGTATGTATATATTCATTTACGATTTTCTAAAGAAAATTAGTAAATGGTTTAGTTCAGAACTACTAGCTCTGGGCTAAAACAATTTTTTGATAAGTAGGATATAGTCTAAATAAGTCTTAAAATTACGGTTATGCTACAAATCTGGCTATTGATTGCAATAATTTGAAAAAATATATACAGCATATATTACATCAAATAAAAAAAAATTGTTTACGTAAATTATTCTGTGTTAATTAACATAACACTTACAGCTACACATAAATACAAGAAAATCTTATTAATAATAATGAGTTTTCAGCTACACATAAACGCAAGAAAACCTTATTAATAATAATGCGTTTTTAATAAATACATACACAATAAACAATGACAGATTTACCTCACCTCTCTTTTTGTATGCATTTGAACCTTATGACTGATTTGTTGTATTATTATTAATTATTTTTTTTCAGTTCCTATTACAAATTGACATTGAAAATTACGATTGCATTGAACAAGCCTCTGCTGTTACGTGATATATAATATTTATAACGGTTGTAAAAGTGAAAGTCTATTGCTATATGCAGATACCGAGTATTCTATTTTGTATATGGAATATATGTATATATAATCGTTGTCCATGAAATTGCTGTACTGGTTCCACAACACTGAGTCTTGCTCGATAGAAAATCATAAGAATTCTTTTTACTAGCTGACCATTTAAGGTTGTTGAATTTTTTTATTTGTATGCGGACTACATGGTTATATGTTTAATGTAAGTTTTTCTTTCTTTTTTTATTTAATCTGACATATTCGTTTGAATTTTAATTTTATTATCGAAAAATGTATAAAAAAGTGCAAGAAATAAAGAGTGGTCAGAAACTGCATATTCAACCAAAGAAACACAGTCAAATATATTTAATTTGACATCTCCGACGGCCATATTAAAAATTATTGAGTCAAGTTAAGTTAATTGACAATTGCATTGTTTATTTTTGCTTGAATTTTAATTTGATTATTGAAAATATGTGAAGAAATGCAATGTATACCGCCAAATTTGTCAGAAATTGTATATTTGACCTAAGAAAGATTAATTTTCACAAATCACCTACCAAATATAAATAATATTTACATACTATTCTACAACTGTTAGTAACTGGTTAAGAATACTTCTTATTTATTACTACTTTGACTGCAAGGAAAAAGTAGTATAGCGTTTGGTACGGTGTCTGTAACATTTTCAAAAAAAAAAAAAAAATGTATAGAAATCCTTCATATAGCCTCTAGATGACGAATCTGAACTTAGTTTATGTGGGTGTATGGATGTGCGTCGTCAGCTCGCTCGCTCGGTCGTCAGACCAAATTTTGTGATCGCAACTCCTCCTAGACGGTTCAACCGATTATAATGAAATTTTCAGGATAAATTTGCCTAGTGCCCAAGATGGTCATGTGGTTTTAGTTTTTTTCAGTGATGCCAACTTTCCGAGAAAAAAATTACTAAAGTTTTTAAAAATTTATTGTGGCTACATTATTTATCCGATTTTGATCAAATTTTCAGAAAAGATTTCCCTAATGCTCCCATTAATTACATAATTTTATTAATATTCAGTGTTGCCAACTTTCCGAGAAAAAAATTACTAAAGTTTTAAAATTTTTATTATGGCCATGTTATTCAACCGATTTTACTCAAATTTTCACAAAAGATTTTTCTAGTATTCATATAATTTATGTAATTTTAACAAAATACAGTGTTGCCAACTTTCCGAGAAAAAAATTAGTAAAATTTTTAAAAATTTATTATGACCATTTTATTTAACCGATTTTAATAAAATTTTCATAAAAGTTTTTTTTTTAATGCCTAAATAAATTATGCAATTTTAACAAAATACAGTGTTGCCAACTTATCGAGAAAAAATCACAAAATTTTAAAAAAATTCATTGTGGCTACATTATTTATTCGATTTTGATCAAATTTTCAGAAAAGTATCTGCTAATGCCCACATAAATTATAATATTATTAAAATACAGTGTTGCCAACTTTCCGAGAAATGTCAAAGTAGTCTATATATGGGTTTATCCATATACTTCTAATCTTGTTTTTAATTTAGTATTGTTTAGAACGCTTGAAGAAAAAATCGAATATGTCACACGGAATATAAAGCTCTTTTTGTGTTTGCTTACTCTCGGCTTTATCTCTACTACAAGTATTTGGGCTCTCCACAACAATCTTCGTAACATAATATACTATTTTCCTCTTTTCTAAATTCATTTTATTACAATAATTTTTCGACAAAAAAAAAATCATTGCAAATGACACGCGAAATAAAAGTTAATTAATTGTACAAAATAAATAAAATCCGGTAATTTTATAGTCGGTATTTACAGTAAATAACGATAGATAAATTTAGTTAGACAGGAAAAATTATACTATGTTTATTTCTGGCAAATACAGAAAAAACTAAAATAAAAATAAAACTAAACCGTACTGCACGCATCTGTCAAACATTGATATGCTCGTGTTTTAATATCCACATGTGTGTACCCAGCGAGCGAGTGTGAGCCGAGCGAAAAAAAAAAAAAACTGTGTGTTTACATTTGTATAAATTACAGGGAAACTGGTATATCGCGGTCGGGTTCGGCAGTGTGCATAAAACGAGATGGGACCCGACCAGAAATTACAGTTGATGTAAATTAAACTTACTCGGTAACATGGGCACACAGTGTCAAACTGTCGCATGGACTCACATTTCCCTGCCTCTCTCCCTAGCGCTTCGCTCTAACTCTGCCACAACACAACATACAAACTCCAGGGAAATGAAAATAGCTGAAGAGATCGGAGGGGAGGGTTATGTGTTACTACATATATATATATGTATGTTAGTATGTATGTGTTTTGAGTTTATTAACTAGAGTTGATTCCGTTTTCATTTTGAAGTTATGATTAAAGTTATGTAGTGGAACAAATCTTATTTAAAATTTAGTTTAAATTAATTGATAAATGTAAAACAATATTTAAATAAAACAATATATAAAATAGTGTAATAATTAGTGAATAAATATTTAAATTAATCATATAAAAATTAAATCATTTTTCTAATGTTTTAGTTGATTTAGCTAACAAAAATTAGCTTTCTAAAACATTTAACATGGTAAAAAATATTTCAGAACTCATTATATTAAATAAAACAGCTTTAGGTTGTAGTTCTGTATTAATAATCAACGCTTTGACGTACTCAACGTACATACAAATGATATTAACAGTAAATAAACAGAGCATAGAAACAAGTTACTAGGTAACAAAATAAAAAACTAGATCATAAAATTTATAAATTTTTAGTTAAAGAAAAGCAAATTTTATTTAAAACAGTGACTGATTAATCTTTTTCTATATAAATTTCTTTTGCTTATCTTATTTATCTACTGTTAATATGATCTAGTTAAAATAAAACTGCTTTAGGTTAAAGTTCTGTATTAATATTTATTTATTTATTGCTGAACATGCGTTAGAATATCTTCATGATGTAAATTTTGAAGATACTATAATAATTGCTAGACCAATCACCGTGAAAACACTAAGTTAAAATCTATGGATTTTAAGATCTAGTTACTTATTTGTTACCCAGTAACAAATATGGCCTAATCGAACAAGATCTGAGATCGGAAGGTTGCGGATTCAAATCCCGTTATGTGACATAGTTTTCTCATTAAATTTTCGGTTTAATTTATAATTAATGTTAAATATTAAACAACCTTTAATGATACGATAGTTTGCACTTATAGAAACAATATTAAACAAAAGAGAATAATAATAATAGCACTAGGTTTTAAGTTTCAAATTTTTTATTGTACTATAAATCACACAATATTATTTATTTATATATAAAAATTTTTATATAAATAAATAATATTGTGATAATGGCCTAAGAAACCGAAATGTACATCGAGTATTTATAATACAATAAAAAAATTGAAATTTAAAACCAAGTGCTATTATTATTATTCTCCTTTGTTAAATATTAAACACTTAATAATTATAATTTTTTTTTTAAATATTTAATGAAGTAGTATAGCACCACTTTTTGCTATGCTTTAAAGATAAATAATGTTTTATCTTTATCTAACATAACAAAATTTAAACTCACACATGGATATGTGGCACTCGTATTCCAGCTAATAGCGGATTGTAAACATATGTGAGCCCACTACACTGTAAGAGTAAAAGTTTGAAATTACAAACATTGTTTTTACAAACTGTTCCAGATTTTGAGAGACGTAAACATTCAGTTGATTTTTGAATGTGACCATAAAAACTGTGTTAATACAGCTGTTTAAAAAAAAACGATACGTTTATATTTATTTATATTTAGTTAACTGTTTTTTTTTTTTTTAATTTATTTAGTTCTATAAACTAATAAGGAAGAGGAAACCTTAATTACTTTTACACTAATAATAGAAATATAGTAATAAAATTAATCATTAAATTATTATTAATATTTATAAGTCGATCATTTATTATTGTATAAATATTAAATATGTAGCTTGTTTCAAATAACATGTGTATGAATAGTATCTCGAAAATTATGGTCTAATCGTAAGTTAAATTATATATATATATATATATATATATATATATATATATATTCATTCATAACGGTGTTGAGATTCATCTGAATTATTTTTTCTAAGTAAGGGCCAGTATTTTCAATTTTATTTATTCTTAAGATAAATAAAATATCATTTGTGATTGGCTAAAAAAATATTCTCAAAACAAATGATATTTCACTGGCCAATTTTAAAATTATTTAAAAATCTAATATCTAATTTAAATTTAAAAAAAACCACTATTTGCCATAAAAGTATCTATACCGAGTGTCTCATTTAAGTTGATATATAGATGATCTCAAAACTTACAAAAGATAACGAATTTGTTTTCATTGCTTGAACATTATACAGGGTGTAACAGAATAACTATTGCTAATTTGCAGAAATGATAGAGTGCACTTAGAGAAACATTTTTTATTAATAAACTAGTGTCCGAAAATTTCTCGGTGCCAAGATACACTAGTTATCGTTAAAAACAATCTTAATCAAAACATCAAAGAGTAGTTAAGTTAAGGAACATTTTATTAGAAAAAGTAGCGCATTAAACTTTATAAAAATTGTTCGAAGTTACGACCACTATTTTCGATACACAAGTTGTAACGATGTACAATCGACTGCCAAAAAAAAAAAAAAATTAGAAAAAAAAAATTTCCTGACACTAGTTTATTAATAAAAAATGTTTCTTTATGTGCCCTCTATCATTTCTGAAAATTAGGAATAGTTATTCTGTTACACCCTGTATAATGGATTATTAATTTCAAAAAATTAAAAATAGATCACTAAGTTTATGAAAGAAAATTTTGTGTAAATTAATTTTATTATAAGTAATTCTTTTTTTACCTACTGTCATATAACATATAATAAGCAAAGTACTGTAATCACACGAAATATTTCATATCAAGATTTTTACAGATAAGCACGATTTAGGCTTATAGTAACCGAATCAACTGTTGATCTGTCTGTCGGTCTGTGGACACGTGTAGAACAAATTCGGCTGAACGTATTGTTATATAATTTCAAAATTATTAATCAAAAATTGACAAAAATAATTAACAAATCTAAGTTATTATGTTACATTATAATTTAATTTCAAATATTGTATAGATTTAAAATAAAAATACTATTATAGCGTTATTTACTGCCCCAATTATTGAATCAATAATAATATCGTATTAATTTCCATAAAAAATTTCACATTGAAATTACAGAAAATTTTATTTAATTACAAAAATTATTTCCTCTAATTTCACGTTTAATACTTGCAAATGCAAAAATTATTTAAATTTTATTGTTTCATATGAGTGTAAGTTTCCTCGTGTTTGTGAAATATACATAATTATGATGAATTATTTTTAGTAAATAATTTTATAATAGTGGCATTAAATACAGTCAACAAAAATTTTGTAAATATGTAAATTTAATTAATTATAATTACGTGAAAATTATAGTACTCAAATTTTAAGTACTCTATATTAATTTAATTACAGTTTTACACTTTATTGTTAAATATGTTTTAAAAATTTAATTTTTACGTTTTACAATGCAGTAAAAAACATAACACTAATTCTATATTAATTTTTATTAATAATCGTCATTTCGACGTACTCTAAGTACATCTTCATCAGTAAATAAGTTCTGAAAATTCTTTTACATTCTTAAAATTTATCAAAAGATTTTACAGTCGGTTCTATTTTAATATAAAAAGAATAAATATTTTAATTGATTTTGTTAATTCAAATTAATATAATATACATACAATCACGTCATATACCCAAAATTTCTATAGTACACAAAATCATTATATAATTTTGCTGTTATAGAGTGTTGCCAGCTTTCCGAGAAAAAATTTTGACTTTTTGACTATTTATAAAAATTTAATCCAATTTTTAGAAGATATTTATAAAAAATACATAATTATATTTATGCGTAGTTGCCAAATTTCAGGAATAATAATTATTCAAAATCTTAATATTTAATATAACTTAATTTTATATTGCATAGTGTTGCCAAGTTTTGAAGAAAAATATACATTTTTCATATTTATTTGATAATGTCGAAGTGGTTTATATATGGATTAAATCATATGCTTCTAATTTTGTTTGAAATATTTCAATTTGAATTCTTTTATAAAATGAAAATGTAATTCTATATATCAAATAGAAAATATAAATTTATTTTTATAAATGTTACAGTGTATATATGCAAGACCAACAGGCGCCCATATCGCGACAGTAAAAAAACTGCGTTAATTTGTCTAAATGAGCATGGGTACATAAAACGAGCACACGCATGTAAAATATACCGCAAATGAAATTTTATTTAACAAGTTTACTCATTATGAACATGGCAAAAAAAAAGTAAATTATTTTTAACGATCAACCTGAAACGCGGTCGTAATACGCTTTACGCATCGAATACAGTACAGTTCATTGCATTCAGACGCTGTTTGCTATAGAGTCAAAATATTTAATTTGCGCTCATCAATTAATTCGCTAAGTGAAAATAAATTAAAACCAACGCATGGCGTTTTTTTTTCTCGCTTCCTCTTATATTATTAAAAATGTCAATTAAATCTTAAGTTATTTCAACAACAATATAATCGCCAGGCGATATCTATTTATGTTAGTAGAATTAAAATATGATGAATGAGACAAAAAGCAGAACTGGGAAAACTAATCAATGAATTTAGCTTAGGTACAGTTTTAATGTAAGCTACTTTATAAGAAACTTTTTAAGTTACTTTGTAAATGATGCAAACATCGTACTGAGAACTATACATTTTTTCCTTTTAGTTAAAGTAATAATAAAAGCAATTACGGTAAGAAAAGTAATTATTAAGTATAGAAAAGTAACTAAAAAATTAGCTATAAACTAGTAAAAGTAACTGTAAGTTATTAAAAGTAGTTACAAGCTACTAAAAGTAACTACAAATAGTAGTTTTATGTTTTAGCTACAAATGCTGAAGCTATAAGCTACAGCTAATTTTATGTTTTTGCGCAGCTATAGCTACCAACAAATGTAGCTAATCTAGTAGCTAAGCTAGTAGCTAAGCTAGTAGCTAAGCTAGTAGCTAAGCTAGTAGCTAAGCTAGTAGCTAAGCTAGTAGCTAAGCTAGTAGCTAAGCTAGTAGCTAAGCTAGTAGCTAAGCTAGTAGCTAAGCTAGTAGATAAGCTAGTAGCTAAGCTACTAAAGTAGCTAGTAATTTTGTCTATCTGCTGTTTATATTACAATATTTTGTCGTATATGCTATTTTTTTAGATAAGGAATCAATATCTTTACCATTATATTTTTTATATTTTTAAATTTGATAATTATTTTGATTTTTGTATTGAAACTAGACAGATTTTTATATGTCTCCCCATCTACTCATCGGACGTCAGTCATATACCTTTAATATCACTCAAATAATATTTTTTAAACAAAAATATTAAACGATATACTCTATTTTGAAACTTCTAGTTTCAATAAAATTGTAATCTTTCATTTATAATATTCGGTTTACATAATTTATTAAAAAAAAAAATTAGTAACAGTTCACAAGTATCTGTGTTATACAAAAAGAAAAAAATAATTTGTCCAAGTGGAAACTAGTATCAATTACAATTTAAATTACCAGTTAGCTGATAATAGGCTAATTTAAATAATAATAGCAATAAAAATTTAAATATGTATCTATTAAAACACATTATATAATTTTTTTTAATAGATTTCCTGTGTGCTAAATGTTAAAAGCAATAAAATACATATTCACCTACTAACCAAATTGCACGAAATAATAACGGGCGCCGATAATTTAATTGGCCGATGCCTTGATTATTTATGGCCGCAGTAATAGCAACCGACTTTTGAAAAAGCAATATCCGCCGAATCTGTCAAATTAAAAACTTAACGGCTAATTCTCAATGCAAACGTATTGGTTTCAATTTATTTTTATACAGTATTAATGAATACTAAATATTTGGCGAAGAATAGTGAAATTATAATTTGAGTAATGAATGGTATTGATATTGAATAATTACGATTTGAAATATTAAATACTTAAATGAAACAAATTAATAAACAGTTTCTGGCATTTCTAAGTGTATCATGTAGCTATATGTTCGAAATAATGATTATAATAATAAGGATTTATTTAAAACTGACATATTACAGTCCATACCAATTACAATGCACCAGTAAAAAAATATAACAAAATTAAATCAGATTGTACAATATTTTTGTTAACAGTTTTGCAAACATAACAAATATATCTATATCGATATATTATTTATATACTATTCTACAACTGTTAATAAAGTTAGGGTTACTTAGTTTGTATTTTAATATAAAATATTTATTTATTTTATTTATTTTATTTATTTTATTTATTTTATTTATTTTATTTATTTTATTTATTTTATTTATTTTATTTATTTTATTTATTTTATTTATTTTATTTATTTTATTTATTTTATTTATTTTATTTATTTTATTTATTTTATTTATTTTATTTATTTTATTTATTTTATTTATTTTATTTATTTTATTTATTTTATTTATTTTATTTATTTTATTTATTTTATTTATTTTATTTATTTTATTTATTTTTTTTATTAAAAGTTATAAAAAATTTAAATGTCTATAATTAACACGTTGTTAATTGTTACTTGGTATTTACTTTTATTTATTTCTAGTTTAGTTTCATTTGGAACGCTTGACGTTAAAATAGTATATGTCACTCTTTGCTCAACACAATAAAAATCACTTTCTACTCATCGTAATATATTATGTTATTTAATGTAATAATTTGCAGATTTTCAAGTATACAGTAATCATTAAAATTTATTATTAATTATAAAATAAAATGATATGTAAACAAAATAATATTTTTTCTAAAAGTAAATATGTGCCAGTATGTTAATAAACATTTTAAAATAATGATATTCACGTTAAACATTAATAATAAGAATTTATATTCACGTTACGAATAGAAAATTACACAACTAACGCGCTACCGATAAAAACTTCATTTAAACGTATTTAAATATAAACTTTTGATTGTACTTTAATGAAAAGCAAACTTGAAAAGTTTTCTTTTGAATAATGGAAATTTTCAAGAAAATAAAACTCGCCGAGTAAGTTAAGTTAAGAACCTTCAATAAAAAACAATTAACATTTATTTCGCTTTTAAATTACTATCGTTTATGAACAATTAAGTGTAAATAAACATGAAAAAACAGACAGAAAATAAAAGTAATTTCTAAAATTATTATATCATTAAATAAACAATTATGAACGAAATACCTGAAATCGATTGAATTAAACAAACATACAAATGGGAAGTTATGTTTGCATTCAATTTGTAAATATTGAAATATATGTTGTGTATCAATTACCGGAAAGTTAAACATTATTTACACAGAATCCAATATGGACTCCATAGGTGGAATGGATCAAAGAGAGTTACTTATATATCAGTGATATTTTGTTCGGCGATTTAATTAGATGAAATGACCGGGCAATTAAAATAACAACTATTGCGCATTCGGCTGGACGATGCATGTTGGACTTGTTAGGGCTTCTCTGTAGTAAGACGGGTACAGTTACGTAGTTGTCAATAGACGAAGGACAGTTTCTTTTCAATGTTTGGTTATTTGTGTGCGTGTGTGTTGCTTGTTAACATGGAGAACATTTAGTGATTTGTTTGGTTTCTCTCTTAATTGCGTTGCTTGTTTTATAAGATTCTTAAAAATTTCTGTAATGATCGTGATATTTAATTTCTCTATACAAATTAATTTTTGAAAAAATAATACTTGTCAATCACTGTATTTGTTCGTCTTTAATTAATAAATAAAACTAGCAATTATAAGAAGAAAAAGCATGTATTGTAAAAGCAGAGTTTATTAAGTTTATTTTTTAATTAAATTTTTTTAATTATATTTCAAGTATAAAAGTGAAAATCTGCTGTAACCACCACAGAATCACGTCCCTAAAGCTGGCGGGGCCGTTTTGCCAAATCGACATGGAAACTATTGGAGAATTAAAGGCTAATTATAGGCTAATTAAGTGCCCTATTCCCGAATTTTAGGCTCTTCATTTTTTTTAAAAAATTGAAGATTCCGCTAGCTTAAGCTTAAGCTAGCGGGACGTTAAATGAACAACACGTTCAAATTGGAATCTAACTAGTCAATAATTAAAGGCTAATTATAGGCTAATTAAGTGCCCTATTCCCGAATTTTAGGCTCTTCATTTTTTAAAAAAAATCGAAGATTCCGCTAGCTTAAGACTAAAGCTAGCGGGACTTTAAATAAACAACACGTTCAAATTGGAATCTAACTAGTCAATAATTAAAGGCTAATTATAGGCTAATTAAGTGCCCTATTCCCGAATTTTAAGCTCTTCATTTTTTTAAAAAAATCGAAGATTCCGCTAGCTCAAGACTAAAGCTAGCGGGACCTTTTTTTTCTTATATATGCAAATTTTATATAAATTGTTTGAACTACACTCTGTGGCCAAACATATTTATATTAGTGTTATTGTTATGTACGATGGGGATGTGGTAGGGGAAAAGGTTTTGTTATGTCGAATTTTGTAACACAAATAAATATTGTTAAATATTACATAATACAACTGTAAACGGTGGATTCACTTGGCTCGTAGATTGATGAAGAACGCAGCTAATTAAAGGATCTACGAATTGTAAAAAATTCACTTTTGTTCCATTTTGATATGAAACTTCAATTTCGAAGGGTTATTAATGACAAGGGCGTTACCTGTAGTTACACAATCCTGATTTAGAAAAATAATTATTTGCCAATAATTAAAAGCAAATTAAAGGCCTAAAAATAATTGAAAATTTTTTTTTTATTTAATTTTGGTAATAATCTGCATTTGTAATAAAAATTCATTTTATTCTCCTTTTGTAATAATATAATAATTTTGTAAATACCATGGAGAACTGAGGCGCGAGAACTTTTATATACGCATCTATTTGATTTTTTTTATGAAAATATACTTGTGTATTGTGTTTTATTCGGAAGGCAGAGAAAAAATTTCTTCTCCAAACCTATATACATCGACTAAATATTCACATTTAAATTAGTGTTTTATGAAATATTTATTTAACAAATTGTCATATATAAACAATAGTAACGTTTTCTTGTAGTCTATAATCAGTCTTTAATTATGGACTACTTGGATTCCAATTTGAACGTGTCGTTTCGTTAAGGTTCCGCTAGCTTTAGTCTTAAGCTAGCGAAATCTTCGATTTTTTTTTAAAAAAATGAAGAGCCTAAAATTCGGGAATAGGGCACTTAATTAGCCTATAATTAGCCTTTAATTATTGACTAGTTAGATTCCAATTTGAACGTGTTGTTTATTTAAGGTTCCGCTAGCTTTAGTCTTAAGCTAGCGGAATCTTCGATTTTTTTAAAAAAATGAAGAGCCTAAAATTCGGGAATAGGGCACTTAATTAGCCTATAATTAGCCTTTAATTATTGACTAGTTAGATTCCAATTTGAACGTGTTTTTTATTTAACGTCCCGCTAGCTTTAGTCTTAAGCTAGCGGAATCTTCGATTTTTTAAAAAAAATGAAGAGCCTAAAATTCGGGAATAAGGCACTTAATTAGCCTATAATTAGCCTTTAATTCTCCAATAGTTTCCATGTCGATTTGGCAAAACGGCCCCGCCAGCTTTAGGGACGTCACAGAATCGATCATCGTATTAAATAAATGTATAGATTGATTTTACTAAAATGATCTATTTTTAAATTTTTGGCATAATAATCAATTTTAGTCATTTATTGACGATAAATTATGTTGTTTAAATTTATATTGTTGCTGATATTATAATGAAATATTAAAAATTTAACATATGTTAATTTTAGATTTTTTTTTTAAATATTTTATATTTAATTAACTAGTGAGTTTATATAAACTAAAAACTTTACCATATATCCAGTGACAATTAAAAAAAATTATTATTTCAATAAATTTTTAAAAAATCTAACATGATATGCAAAACACAGTAAAATTATTAACTTGCCTCTAAATATTAATAATATATTTGTTTAAAATGTATTAAAAATCAGTAAAAAAATTTAATTTAAATTATTTCGATAACAAAAAATTTATTCTTCACAGTAATTTTCTGAATAATACGTCTTTTCAGTTGCATCAATATTCCAATAGTTAAACCATTAAATTTCAACTTATCGCATAAATGATTCAATGCACAGTAGTCAGTAAAATTATCGAATTTAATGTCGGCTGCATGCAAAGACATTTAAGCTTAGTTTACATGGAATGGTTTCATCGGTAAAATTTCCGTTCATACCGTTCGGTACCTCCGGTAAACTTGTCAGTTCGATTTAGATAGCATGGAAAATTCTCTCAGTAACATTTAGTAATTCTATAAACATAAAAAGTTACTAGATCTCGTATGAAATTTGACCACACGCGTCAAATTTCAAAAGAAAAACTAGAAAACATGATAAAATCAGAGTTTTATAAAAAGCAATGGTTGTTTGCCATCTTAATCAGCAATCTAGTTTTTTCACACAGTATCAAAACGATCACTTGTTGCCCGGGTGCCTAAAATACAGTGTGTTGAACCCCTCGTACACTGGCAGTGTGCGCGTTGTTTTTTCAGCGCTCAGTATATATATAAATAAGCATTCAGTGTTCATTAATCACGCGCGTGAATTTTGAATGACGCGCCGCTAATTTTCATGCGTCACACCAGTTGCTACCTGAAATGAAACTAATATACAAAACGGCACACGTGCGTTCAGCTTTTGTTCACTACTCTGATGCATCATCGTTCTATGCATTCTAAGTACAATATGAATGTGTGAATAGATTTAAAGAAAAAGGAATAGCTACTATTTTGGAAATAACGGTGTTGGATTATTTATTTTTGTACATAATATACACTGTAAAAAATCGGTGTAAATTTACAGTGATAATCATGATAATTTTACAATGAATTTCATTGTAATTTTCTTTTTTTTTGTAAATTTACTAAAATCTGTAAATATTACAGAAATTTTAAAATATTATTTGAATTTTACAATTTTTCTGTATTTTTACATTTCAATACTTATTTCATGTAATTATACAAATATTTTTATATAAATATGTAAAAAATTATAAATGTAATAATGATATTAGTAAATGTAATAATTACATTAATAAATGTAATATTTATATTAATAAATGTAATATTTACAACAGTAAATGTAATTGTTACATTTATTAATGTAAATATGTACGCATAAATGTAATATTTACATTCACAAATGTAATAATTACTTTAAAAAGTGGAAATATTACAAGTAGTTATGTAAATTTACTTAGCAAATGTAATATTAAAATGTGTTACATATTTTAATTTTAATTTTATATATAAAAATAATTTTTGTAAAAATAAATTTTTTTGTAAATTTACCATGATTATCGTTGGCAACAAAGTGTCCAATGATTTTCATTGTAAAATTTTTTTACAGTGTAGGAGTGAAACAATGGCCCATTCGTAAACTTTTTCGGAAGTACTTTTTTTTATGCTGGCTTTACACGATACAATTTGTTGTACAAAATTATATATAGAAAATATACAACATTAATATGTTGTACACGATATAGATTAAAACGTACAGACGCATGACAACAAAAAGAAATCTGATTAATTTCGAAAAAAAATAAAATAATAAGCAATATAAAACATTATAATTTTTCCACGAAGAGCAATAACAAACACCATACTGTAAAAGTCCAAACAAGCGAATTCCCACACGTGACTTATTAACAGAAATATTTTACCATTTCCATTAGCGACCGTCAATTGTCTTCACATAGCCTGGCTTCTTACCACACACATACACACACAGAAATGCCGCCAATGAGCAAAACACGTGTTGCAATTATCGTTGTTCAATACCGATTGCGCGCATCGAATCCAAACATCTATCTGTTGTTCATTATTTGCTCGACCGATCAAGTCGATGATTCTGTTTTGTCGTGACTCCCTAAATGGGTGTCTTCACACACATGCATACACATGCAGAAAACGCAAACGTGCCGCTTTTCTCACAGCCTTAACGTACGCCGGGAATTTTTATATTTTTTCTGCTTGTTTGGCAAGTAGGAAACAGCCGTGAAAACAAATGTAATCTCGGCTATAGTGTTGAATTATTTATCATTGTCGCTCTCTGTACGGGGTTTGCCTTTTCTTTCCTTTACTATGGTCTAGGTTATACTGTAGATTCTACCGAGTTTATTTTTCTCTCACTCTTTCTTATCCTTTCCTCGTTGGTGTTCGGTACGGTTTAACTTCGAAATGTGTCACTAGATTTATTGTTGCGAGTGATTGTAAAAATCAACGCACAATTAGATTCAATTAGATTGTTTGAAGAACAAGGCTATATTGATTTTTCTGCGTTATTGGAAAAACTGGGACCTTTATGTTTCTACAATCTTACAGACGTGGTTTATTTTTCACATTATTTTATTATAATATAGGCAAAACTGAGCAATTATTTCTATTATTTTTATGATACATAAATCCTTAATTTTAAATAGTTGTTAAATTTACCATTTTCGGAAAAACTTTTTTATTTTATAACAATAACATATTTTTCATATCGTATTTTGAAAGCTAAATGTTCGAAGATATCTATAAAGAATAAAAATCATATATCAATATTTTAAATAAATTAATAAATTAAACATCATCATATAAAGAATTATTATGTTTTTTTGCAGATTTACAATAAAAGTATGACTTTATAGACTATTACTTTTACCTACCTATAAGATTATTTTTTTTTAACAGAATAGAAGTAATAATTTAGAAACCGTAAATTGTCTGTAAAGTTATATACTTTTACTATCAATCGGCAAAAAAATAAATCTATTTGACATGGCAAAAAAATCAATTTATTTGGCTTTGTTTTGAAACCTTGACTTTGCCTTTGCTCTTAATACAAGTCTTTTCAGTAAATCTGTTACTTTTTTACTTAGCTAAACAAACTACTCTTAAATTATGTTAAAATTTTAAAATAATTAATATTTAATAATAATTACAAATATAGTGAGATAGATCTATGTGTTCAACATTAAAAAAAATAGTTTTTTAAAGATTTGTAAATTTAATTAATTAATTAATTAAGTTTTACATTTTATTGCATTAAAAAGTTTAACTCAGTTAGTAGTTACTTTGCATTTATTTTCACTAAAAATTACGAAATAATATTTTCTTATGCAACATTCTATGTTGACACAAAACCTTCACATCTGCTTATTACACAATTCCCGATTTTTTTTTTATCAAACCTAAATGAGTTCTTGCCTTCAACACATTCCGACCAGCAACTGTACAAATACCCTGGGCCCCCATCGACAAGTAGTATTTTGACAGTTATTTATCTTCTCAGTATCGCGTTGTCATGTCGTCACACTGAGCACATGTCATTCATACTGCAAGAAATACATTCAACGTAAACATGCACGCGCGCAACTGATTCGATGCCATCGTTCTGTCTCTTTTAGAGTCATTGCAAATGGAAAAGTAAATATCGTCTTTCGCCCGTTTTCGTACTGTTATCTGGTTATCCCCTAGTGGCCTCTGAGGAGCCTGGCGCCATACGATATTTTCGACGCCGAGCGTCGGATTGATGAATACGACGACAGATATTCATTTGCAGCCGAGCGGGCATCTATGACGCCTCTTTGTGCTGCGATCTCTAAGTGGATTACCACGAAAAATGCATTCACTGTGCATCAATGACTGGGATGGATGTTAGATGAATGCTTTTAGTTTAAATATTTAGTATACTAATGTTTGTATTAGATTTTAACTTACTAGGTAACTTGTATTTACTGATATTTACTGTAAATATCATTTGTATCAGTTTTCCTGACCTAAGACGGACGTTTAGTTTGTCGAAATATAGAATTTAAACCTAAAGCTGTTTTATTTTATAAAATAAGTTCTGACAAATTTTTTACTATGTTAAGTAGTCATTATGTTACTAGTACTATAATGACATTATTGTTCAGCAGTTAGTTACTATATGCACTATATATTTTGTATTTAATCTAACATCTTCGGCTGCAATATTGGAAAAAATTACATCATTTCAAGTTAATTTAAGCATTGTTTATTTTCGTTTAAATTTTAATTGGATTATAGAAAATGTTTAAAGAAGTGCAAGAAATGCAATGTGTACCGCTCAGGGTGGTCAGAAATTATATATTCGACCAAAGAAAGATTCAGTTTTGGTTAGAACACTTGAAGAAAATATCGTATATATCACTCGAAATAGAAAGTTCTTTCACCCAGATTGCTTGGCATTAGCTTTGTCTCGATTACAAATATCTGTGCTCAACATACTAATTATTAACATAATATACTATTTTTTAACCAGTTTCTCAAACTTTTAAATATTATTTGAAATAACATAATATTCTATAAATTACTATACTAGTATTTAATGTACTATTAAATTATCAATTAATTGTTCTCTCATGATTTGTATATTAGACTGAATGTGTCTGCGTAATTAATCAACACAACCGCTACTGCCAAAAAAAGCAATTTCGTTTGTAGATATCTACTTGTTTTAATGTTTGGAATAGTCAACTAACCAAGCTACTACTTGCACCAAAAAATATAATAATATTTTCAATTTTGTCCTAAATGTATGACAAAAATATAGAGAACAGTAACATTAAAACCAATAATAGAGTTTGATAAAATAAAATACAGCAGAGTCTGATCATTGTCCTTGCTTGTTGCATACACGATCGATGTCATCGTGTGATCGATTGACCCTTGGCGCATGTTTCATTCGTTGCAAACATCATGGATGCAAATGTATTGGTAATACGACATCCTTTTAATTAGTCATTTTGTACCGCGCACGCTGTAATGGCGTCGCTAAGCACCGGTTGCATTTGTTTCTGCTCTCATGTTGTTTTGCTCCTTTTCACAAATTGATTGGCACATGTATGCACTAACAGTATTTCGTTGTATGTGTATGTCGAACAGTAAATAGCATATAATAATATTGATTTCAACAAATCAAACTGATTTTGAAACGTAATGTTATGACGAAATACAAATTCATTATTCTATTTTTTTTTTTAATTAAGTAACTACCTCAACTATAATTTCTATTGTAATTTTTTGTTAAATGTTAAGTTTGTAATTATAAAAATGACAAGAATTGGAAATATAATAATAACAATTAATGTTCTAAATGCTTGTTTCAATCGTAATATTTATAAGTACTTTTTTTTTTGTCCATATATATTTGCAGTTCATAGATTGTAAAGCTCATTATAACTATTATTTTATTTTAGTTTAAATGTTTTCGTTTTTTAAAAAAATTTATTATTTAATTATTCAATAGTAAAATATTTTTATTTGTATTGTATTAAAATGGTTAATTGAATTGAAATATAGTAATAGTTAATTTAATCTATTAATAGTCTCAAATTTTGAAGACGATGATAATAGTCATGTCATTATCCATTTGGTGGGTAAACAAACAAATATACTCTATAACAAAAAAATATATAAATCCGATTCGTTTCCGTCTAGTATCTACGCGATAGCAAAGTGCTGAAGCGTGCAGTTATCGTGTATAATTTGAATATGAAAAAGAACCAACCAAACCGAAGACAGTTTGTTTAATGGCAACTAGATAGACAAGCAAACCATAACCAAAAGGCAAAGATTTGGCGCAACGCAAAAGCTTATCTTTCGTTACGCGAACGAACAAAATCCGTAACATCTCTACACTTCGTTATCGCTCCCGGAAAAAAAAAGAAAAAAGAAAAACGATCCATGGCCAAACGCTATTGTGCAGTTAAATCCGGGCATCGACGCTACTAAGACGGCTAATGGATCGAAAACATCGACAGATTTCAATTAAACTCGAAGGATTCAGCGTCGAATTTTTCGGCGTCGTCTTCTTCTTTTCTACCTGTCGCTTAACGACCATCGTTGCGACGTTTCGACTCTCGGTCGCTTTAACGACTGCATCAACCCGACGACTATAAAATTTTCAATCGCCTTAATCCGAAGCGCTGACAAAAAAAAACTGGGCATTTGTATTGTGCCAAGATCGTTACCGGAGTTTGCTGTCGTAAACTTTGTCCCCGTCCCAAATGTGTCCTTTTGTCGGCGATGGACTGCGTTTTCCTGTTGCTGCACTGACATGTCAATGAGGCTAACCATTAAACTGTCTCCTGTATCTCGATTTATTGCCCGTTGTTGGAAATTAATATTAAATATATATATATTACGACGTGAACTAAATTGAGAGTATTATGAATTTTCAATCGGTTATAAAATTAAATGCTAAAATTTACGTTAAAGAAATAATCAGCTTGTTAATTTCTCAAGTACGTTATTTGATCTATACTAAAAAAAAATACTGGTAAATATATACACTTTAATAATAAAATTAAAATATTTCTGTAGTAAAAAATTTGAAATATGTATTACAACGCAAAATATGACTTTAAAAAACTAATATTTTTACTATTAATTCGAAAATAAATATACGTTTGATCTGTAAAATTGAGTTTTTATTACAGAAATTAATTTTTAATAAAAAAAAACCCTATTTAAACGTTTTTATCAATTTTTTTACTATTTAATTTGAAAAAAAAATATAAATGAATTGAAAATTATTAATAATTTTTTACTTAAATTTTTTTCCAGAAAACACTGTTATCAAAACCAAAATAATAAATAATTTCATACAAAATTTTTAAAATAGTTGTACTATAATTTACTATTAAGTATTTATTTTTATTAAAATATTTTTATTTCTATTATAGAAACCCAATTTTACAGATCAAAAGCATATTTATTTTTGTAGTAAATATCTTGATTTGTCATATTTTTTACATAAAAATTGAAGTAATTTTTAATTTTTACCGTAATATTTCTGAATTGATGTAGAAATCGAAAAAAAAATGTATATTTGCAATTCTTATTATTATATAATGTTGTTTATTATTTATGTTTTCTTTGTAATTATGAAACATATCTTCTAAATTATATTGATTTATAGTGGTATAACTATAGCCACAGATTTTCAGTATAAATTTACATTTTTCTTTTAATCTACATTTTCTTTTTATAATCAGTTTCATCGTATCATCTAACTCAAATAATATTTGCACAACAACTTTACTCCTACCCCTATCACATTAAAACTATCACTAAAGCGATCTTTAGGGCTCGGTTTTCACCGCACACACCAATCGCGTTTGCAATTACAAAACCGCACACCAGCACCACACCATTGGACTATGATGCCATCGGCCACGAATCGAACTCGGGGCAAACGTGGTCGTTATCGGTTATCAGGTGCCGGGGGAGCGAGTGTCCGACCACCGCCAGCGGTCATAATCGTAACACTAGGCCGAGAGAGAGAGAGTGGACTTCGTCCTGGACATTAGGGCCGTATCGGGCGACCGGTTAGCATTCTACCGTACGATACGACAAGAGTTTGGGGCTTAAGTGTCGCATAGAGAATACGGAACGGGCTCATGCAAGGTTTTATAGGACTGGGATGGTTGATAGTTGCGTTTAAAGTTGAGACGTTTTTTTAAGTTGCACTGTTAAAAATGTATGGTTTGTTGCCAGAAATTTTCATGTAATTTTACAAAAAATATGTTTGAAATTAAAAATTACCATTATTTAATTATTGCGTTTAATATTACTGATAAAATAAGTGATATATTACAAAAGAGAGAAAATTAAATAAGTTTTATTTATACAAATAACTTTTGGTTTTAAATACTGAAAATATTATTTTACTAAACTATTAAATAAATATTACTAAAAATAGCTTAAACGCAACTAATATATAGTTGCTAATTTTTTATTAAATATATTTTTAATTTTAATATATCTAATGATAACATTATTATTAAGAAAATAATTTCCAACACTGAAATTTTAAAGTAGCTATTGTAATGCAACAATTGCAGCACATTTTCCTTACACATTATACAAATGTTCGTTCTTCAAGTGAACAAACATACGTGTTTCTTTGTTTTTAATAATGATTTTGTTCTAGTATAATCCTCCAACATTAGAATAAAATGACTATTGTTAAACTTCTTTTACTTAATTATCCGGAAATGAAGTACCGGGCATTTAGATTAATAATAAAAACGCATAGTACGATGCAACAGAATAGTCTGCCAACCAACCTCCCCCCCCCCCCTTTATTGTATTCTAATTACAGTAATAAAATTTTACAAGTTACCTGTAAAAATTATTGACAACCTCCAGCGACATTTGCTACAGTCCATTTAAGTTTCCATTCGTTTCAATGTCGGGGAATGAAAAAGGCGCACACGGAATTGTTAAGAGCGCAAGCGTTAAGCCCGAAAACAGAGCAGGGGCAATTGTCGAAAGTATTCATCCATAGCCGTACATGTGTATGACTCTGTCATAGAGATCAAGATATAGAGTTGCTAGAAAAAGCAGTTGATCGTAGATATTTGTTATGTAAGTTATATAATTTAGGTCTATGCTTGATATAAGTTAGTATATTGAAATATTCACAATTGTTGAGTGCGTAAAAATATGTAAGCATTTACTCAATTTTTAGTGAATATCTGTTGGAGTAATAAATTATACATACATACATACACAATCACGCCATGTACCCAAAAGAGTGTGGCACAAACTCTTTTCATCATCCCGAAATCAATCGCCTCCAAACATTCCTATCTAAACAAGAAACTTTCGCTTCATCCACATTCATAATTCCCTCATACATGCTCTTTTATTCTTACTACTTAAAATTTTCGCTCACGCAAAACACTCTCAATCATACCACTTCAACAACTCATCGGACGTCTACGCAAACGTATACCATCAAAATCATTCAAATAAATCTTTTTAACCAACCGTTCATTAGACATTCGCTCAACATGTCCGAACCATCTAACTGACTAACACCAACTTTTGCTACAACATTTTTTTCAATTTCACACTCATCATACACTAATCTAATTCGAACCCGATCTTTCCTATTTACACCACATACCCCAAGTAAAAATCTCATTTCCACACCAGTCATTTTCATTATTATTATTTCTTTATTCACTCTTAAAGAGGTTATAAATTTTGTAACCTAAATTGAGGTAAGCAAAACAATAAATTTTACAGAAAAAAAATATACACTACAAACATATATACATTTCATTATTATTATAATATTATGTACTTATATAAATATTATGATTAGTTTTAGTACCTATTAGATTATTACTTTGTCAATTATCACTTGGAAAAATATTGAATTAAATATTAATATATCATTATTTCTTTACCAACTCTTATAACTGTTAAACGTATACAGAAAGACATTGAGAGTTCCATTTCTGAATCTCTATAGCGAGTATGCAGCGATGCTGTTGAGCCAGCGCAGCGTGAAAAGCAGACAATGGCCGAAAGGGCAGTAGCTAGCGTCAATCCAGCATGGTTTATACACATTTCCCGTCGTTAATTTTTATTACAGTCGCTGAAATTACCGACTCGATCTATGTATGTATGTTACAAACCGAGCAGAGAGCTGCTACACCATCAGGGAGTGGAATTGTACAAAAGTCGTCCCGGACTTCATGACTCTGTCCCGCAATTAAAACACTAACAGTGCACACCAGCAGTGCAACGTTCACTCGGTTCTATGCAAGACAAAATCCACTTTGGGATCTAGCTCGCTTGGTTCACGGTTAATTTAAGAAATTTGTCGTGACAGCCAAATTGAGCGAAGGAAATTTGAATACGTGCACCACGAATTTATAGAGACGATAGTGTTTTAGTTTTCTTCAGTTTGAAGTTTCTATTATTATTGTAATATTGTGAACGATATTATTATTAGTGACATAACGAAATTTATTTATAGAGTAGTTTCCATGATTCACCGGCATTTTTTTTATAATTTATATGGTAATTTTGGTTTGTAAACAATTTATTTCAGAATTGTTACATATTTGATGTATTTTAATGTTGTAAATTATTGTTAATTACAGGAATATTTTGCATAATGCGATTAAATTGTGCCAAAAAATATCAATAAATTATTGTTATGTATTCCGACAATTTGATTATAAAGGTTGAGTCAAAAATATATAGTGTATGTTTACTATATTTTTCCACTATTACACAATAGATAATTGCACTTTTGACCTGACAATAAATAACATTTCAAAATAATTATAATATAAAAATTGCACTAGAATACTTGTCAGTTATATGAAATGCAGTTTTATGTGGAGCTACAAACTGTTGAGTAATAACATTTTAATTAAACAAGAAGTATTGAATAATAATTTTAGAAATTTATTGACGTGAGTAATTATTAATACATTTATTTATTTATTTATTTGTACATGCCGAACATATTATATAATGTAAATATTCTGTTATTTATTTATTTTGTGAAAGATTGTCAAGTTTCGTTAAAAATTAAAATTTTAATTGCACGAATATATAAGTTTCCCTACACATTTTGTGTTCAATTACATATAACAAAAAAAAAACCCAACTGTAATTCTATGCACAGTACATATATAAAATATTTTCGAATACAGTTGACCCTGTTAGAGTTATTGTTAGGTATAATTATAATGACGCATGCTTGCTATACATTATTGTAACAAGAAATAAAATCATCGACCTGCAGCCCCCCAGTTGGTTGTTATTAAAATTTACGACATGTCATAAAGCGAGCCAGCCCTTAATCATTCTAGAAAACGATTTCTTACATATTGCGCAATCAAAGCTAATCTAACCAAATCATTCCTATTTGGTATATCTACAATTATAATCATGGTAATTTGTCGAAAGAGCATGAAATTGTTTTGCACGAATTGTATGAAATTGCTCTTTTGAAAGTACAAGCTTATACGATTAGATTTTTCAAGCGTTTGCTAATGCCAACTATTTTGTGACAAAAGAAATTTTTGCAACAAAATTTTATATGCATTCGAATGAAATATTATATAAACAAGATAAATTACCCTGACTATCAATACGTAAATACTATACAGGATGTTTACTATAACTGCATGAAATTATATAAAATTCTGCAAATTATGTTAAAATTTAAATGATAGAATAATACATAATTTTTACTAGCGGTTTTCAAAAAATTTAATATAACTTTATTATTTCAAACACCATAATTATCAAACTATTAATCAGTTTCTGTTTTGTAGTTCAATATAAGGTTATATTTTTAATAGATTTCTGGAAAGATTATTTTATTTTGAAATTGTTAATATATTATTGTATAGTCTTGCATGTCAATTTTTTGAATAATATTTTATTGCTTTATAAACAAAATGTTGATTAAAAATTAATAAATTGCCAATATCTCGTAAAATAATAATTTATTAATAATAAAAAAAAACTGTTTTTTATTGAAAACAATACAACAGTTAATTAAAATGTTGTTATTTAAAAATAATTTGATTAATTTTTTTAAAAAATAAAGCGAACTAGAGGCCTCTGGCACACTAAGATAAGCGTGAAATAAAGCGTGACTTATCTAATGCGGAAGCGAACGTAAACTGACTCAAAAAAATTGTGAACTTTTACGAAAGTTACACCAAAAATCTGAAACACTCTAAAATATTTCCAAAAAATATATTTAAGTGGTCAAGTGGTTGGCCGCGAATCAATCACTAAGCCAAATCTAACAGATACATCTGTTACATTTGTATAACATAGTGAAATGTAATTAAAGAATATAATTGCATAATAAATAACTAATAAACTGGCATAAAATCCAGTTTAAAACTGTTCTTAATCATGAACTTGACTGACATCCCTTTAGCACCAAGAGAATCTTATGAGTGAGCTTGGAAGAAAAAATAGTCTGATGCGCAGTTTTTGATTGGAAGCAGGCGAGGAGAAAAAAAGCTGAACATCTCAGCGGATTATCTAATCGTCGGTTGGGCTGTCGTTGGAAATTTCCTACGAAAGAAGAAGCGAACTTTTTTACGTAATTAATTCAGTTGGTAATTCGTCCGGAAGATCCCGACTGTATTATTTGCTGATCCGGGTCCCGGTGCCCGGAATAACCGACGATTTTTATTCATTTAGGGGCGCATGCAAATTTAGACTTCGTTACGTCCCCATCGACGCTCATAATTTGGCGAGGCAGTAATTGTAAAGAAAATTGTTTTATACACGCTCTACTGAAGAATTAGTTCAAACATAGCGTATATACTGCTTCACGAGAAATATAAGTTTTACTATTATTTTTATTTATACTTGAGAAATGTTACTGTATTTTAAAAGCAAGAGAATTTATTTCAAAATAAGCATTTATTTAGACTATCCTATACTTGTAGTCACAGATCGTGTTTACTAATGTCTTTTAACAAATTTTTATTGTGTTTTCACAAGCTAGTAGATAGTTTGAAAAAAATAACATTGGGACTAATAAGTAAAACTAACTTTGTAATAAGTAAGGTATTTCAAATAAGTCTTTACTTTATTTTTAAACTGTATAATTGACAATTACACCAGATAAACAATATCTAAAACTATAAAAGGTACAATTTTATTCAAATGGTGTCATTTCAGGTCACTAGATAATTGCTAAAAAAAAATGAATAATGATAAAATTTTTGTTATTATTATTTTAATTTTGACAATTTTCTTGTCAATATAAAAATTTATTTTACAAAAATTTACATTTTTGAAAATAAACATGCTTTTTACTTATAAAGCAAAAAAAAAACTTTATTTTATAATTCAAATCAATTTTAATAAAACAACCTTATTCACATTTCAGTGAAAACCATAAAATTTCCACGTCTAAATCAGGTCAATGTTTGACGTCATACACACTCACACATATCACACTCACACATATCACACACATACACACACACATACACAACACAGTAGTTATTATATCCAATTGCTTGCTCAAGTTCAACTCAAACCAGAAGCTTTACCTAGTCCAAAGAACGAAAAGCAAACCAACTTTCAGAAGCACCCCTTTGCCATACACACACACACACACAAACACACACACACACACACACACACACACACACTCTCACACACACATAAACACACAAAATCCTGATCGCATGTTCACCGACAGTTTCCCCAGTTGGCTGTGCCTGGGCTGTATTGACAACTCGTTTTTGTTCGGGCTCGCGCTCTCAATTGTTTATTATAAGAATCAGTAAGTTATTGCTGCTGGGGCTCTATAGAAGAAAACGGTGATATGTGGTTAGGCGCTATATGCGTCGATTCATAATAATTAGCAGGACGCCTAGACGCCCATCGACGCGCTAATGCTCGTAAAGTGTAGGCTTTCCCGGGGCAACTGATTAATTCACGATTTGCGTGGCGGGTCGGATCCTCCGGCCTACTATAAATTATTTTTTTTACCCGCCTGACTCAAATTGGGTGTTATTAAAGTTCATTCAGTAGAGGTATACATTTAGAAGAAATATATTTATTTAAAAATGAGAAAGACTAATATATATCTTCAATATTATAAATATTTAATCATTATTGAAAAAAAATTGTCATATGACAATAATCAAAACCACATTCTTTCAATCTTTACTTATACGCTTTGTTTATTAAGACACATTTACACTGGTACAGTTAGTTTTACCAGTTACTAGTTCAGACATTATAGACCAGATGTCTATAAATAAAACTATAAAAATATTACTTTAAAACAAACGTTAATACTATTAATTTTTAAGTAAATACACTTTTTACCTGTATTTATAATGGAAATATTTTTGTACAAAAATAAATAATAGTAAAATATAGTATAACTATTTTATAAGTTGTATATGAAATTATTTATATTTGGTTTGGAAGCAATGGCCCGTATTCTCACCTCATTTATAAAAGTGATTTTTGCCAGTTTATAATAGTTTATTTAAATTTTAGAATATCAAATATAATAAAAATTATCAAAAATAATAAAATTATTTATATTTGATCAAAAACAGAAGCAAAAAGTTATTCTGAAATTAAAATAAAAAGCACTTTTTCACGAAAAAGTGAGGTGAGAATACGGGCCAATGTTTTTTGGAAGAAACTGAAGTAAAAAATTATTAATAATTCTCAGTTCAAATATAATTTTTTTCTCAAATTGTATAGTAAGAAAGTTTATGAAATGGTTTCAAAATAGTTATATTACAACTTACTATTATTTATTTTTGTTAAAAATTATTTCTATCATAAAAACCCCATTTTACAGATCAAAAGTATGTTTACTTTTGATTTAATAGTGAATACGTTGGTTTTAAGTACAAATTTTTAGTGTACATTTATTCGATGAATAGATATTCGACATTTAATTTAAATTTAATTTTAAATAAAATTCAATGCAATTTATTTAAAATAAATATTTTTCTTTATCCAAAATAACTTTAATGTTGGCACTTAATATATAATTTTGAGAAACTAAAACAATTTAAAATTTACAAATTGATAATAATAATTTAGTATTATTACAAAAGTAAAGTAGTTTCACAGCATAATATAGTCTCGCAAAAGTTCTCAGTATGCAATACCAGTTCTATGAGCAGATTTCGAGAAGCGGCTGCGCTTCGCTTAACTTCGATGAGTGGTAGTGCATTGTATGTGAGGCGGACCGAACGGATGAACGGAACGAACTCTTAACTAAAACTAAGCGAAACGTGGCCGCGCATTTCGATCAACTAATAGACTAGAAGCAATTGCTACGGGGGATGATGTTCGCCCGTGTGTAATCTCGTCATTCTTTGCAGCAAGCGTGTGTGCAATGCACTGTAAACTCAATTGAGATCTTAGTTTTGTTGTTTATGTTTATTTGAATATTTGGGATATGTAAAACTATTAAAACATAAAAGTCTTACGAAAAGTTGTTTACATAAACACCTCAATTGTTTAAGACTAAGACCTAAAATTATGATTAAAACTATGACAACGTTGCATAAATCTGACTAAATATGTTACTTAGCCATGTAAGTGAAATAGTAAATTATTTTTTGATTTTAAAATGTAATAATCTGTTAGATGCTATTTTTATTTTAATAATTAAGTAGTCAATCAATTTAATAAATATTAAATGTTCTATGTATTAGATTAAAATGTTTATTAAATTATTATACTTTTCAAAATGACAATATATATTATCATTTTTAAGAGTCTGTAAGTCATAATTTCAATTAACTAAATATAAATTGTGTGACTATACAATTTTCTAATTTTACAATTTACCTGTAGCATATAAAATGTACTTTAAGAATAATCAAATAAATATGGTTAAATTTAAATAATTAAATAAGAACAAATTAATTTGTTCATCAATATTGATGAAACAACTACAATATTTGAAAAAAATCAGAAATAAAATCACAAGATTTTAATATCGAAAATTCAGATAAAGTTTTGGTTAGAAAAATATTAAAATTAATAAATTATTATCGCCGTCGTTTTATCAAAAAATATATTGAAGTTTTCTAAAATAAACATAAAATTGCGACGCCTATTTCTCTGTATTAATTTGCATAACAAAAGTAAGTTTAACAAACTTAATAACTTGACTACATTATTAAAAAATAATAAACGGTAAAACATTATTAAAATTTTACAGCGTTGTGACAGCACAATAACAAAACTGTCACCGAATTTATTATAATAACAAGCAACTTTATAACGAGTTTTGAATTCTTTCTTGATTTTATCCTTCAGTCGAAATTAATAAACCTACATTATACTATATGACAAATAATGATAAAGTAAGAAATTAAAACAAAAAGTTTCGCGCAGTTTTCAGAACGTAAACATACTCAACATCAAAATATAACATTAAATATTTAAAATGTTAAAATAAAATAAAAGTAATAACATAATTGAAGTTAACCAATAAAAATTTTAAAAATCCTACATTTTAACTACTATATTCAAATGCATCTTTTGAAAAATAAAATTCTTACCTGTAGCTGCGTACTGTGTCCTGCCACTCCAGACTGCATCCTGTTGGTCCTTCTGGTTCCACAGGATCTGTAAATTAGAAAACAAAAAAATTACTTCTACTATAATTAAATTTGAAGTATATTTATATTTTAATATCTATACAATTGCAACGAATAAGTAAGCTTTTTTAAATACATGTTGGAAGATATCACTCGAAATGTACATGCGTATTTTAAACAAATATAAGTACAATAAATATATCACATACGTTATCATTATATCACATAATATTTAAACAAAATATAATAAACATACACAAACAATTACTAAAATATTATTTAAAAAAAATTTCAGATGCAATTATACAGAACATTAGTATGCCTAAACTAATTCATATAAAAATAAAATAGATTAACATATTTTAATTAATTGCACCAAACAGGCAACAACCCAATTAAATGGCGCAAATAATACAAACATAAACTTATAAAATATTCACATAATACATAAATTTACTTAAAAACATTAATACAATGTGTTAATGATTAATAAAAATACAAAGAGAACATATAGTTAATTCTAACTGACACATATGATAAACAGAAGACTTTGTTAGAAGATTAGAATGAGTATATAAAATACCTGATATTAAACCATGGTACTGAAATTAGACTTTCTGCCATTTTTCTGTTTGAAATCACTTCACAGATTTGCATATAATATAGTTATTGTAACAACTGATTTTCAATGCATCATATTACAATAAATATATTATAACAAATATTTAACGCGCAATACAGGTTCACACATATAGAAAAATATGCTTACCGACGCGACGAACGTTCAAAACTGAGCATAAACCGACAAAAATATACCTGTTTACAAGCAGTATTACTATTACATAACAAACAATGCTTTGTTGAATATTTTCATTATTCGGTAATTAAAAAGGTCAAATACAGTCTGGTGTATACAATATTACAAGTAATAAAATTAATGAAATATTTAAAAAAATTATTGTAATGGCTGCTCCTTAAATAACGACCAATAAAAATAAATACTCAACATATATTTTATTTCTAATATTTAAATAAAATATAAAAATAATTTATTGTACTTTTAATTACCTATTAAATATTTTTTTCATTTTATTTTAACATCAAAAGTTTAGAATATGCTGTACTACATTATATACTTAATTCATTAATTATCTAAATAAATATTAAAATTATCTTTTAGATGGAGTCGACAAAAAAAATCGATCGACTCCAACTCGGACTCTGATTATGACTCCAACTCCGACTTAAACTTTTAGTTTGATAATGATTTTTATGTTTTATCATATTAAATTAACTACCGAAAATACATTCCGTGCTTATAATATTACATAGTTAACTAATATATAACATTCACAAAAATAATGTTAATAATTCTTTTAAATGTTGCAAATGCAATGTGATGTATTTATTTATCAAAAAGAAATAATTTAGTACATCATATTTTCACGTATTGTTCTGTAATATTGTATTAAAAATATTTAAATATTACATTGTCTTTTGATTTTTTTTGTTTGTCTGACTTTTAGTTTAATTGAACTATGTTGATGTTATGACTAGCAAATAAATGACTGTCGGACAGTAATGTGCTTATATTTAGATTTATCGATCATTAGATAATGCAAATTGTTAGTTGTAACATCGTGGCGTTATTTTAAGTATTAAAAAAGAGACGAAAATATATTTATGTTTACGTGACTTTTAGATTTGTTAATTTTTTGCTTTAACGAAAAAAGTCTAAGTCGCAACAACAAAAAAATAGACTCAGACTTCGACTCCGACTCCGACTCCGACTCCAACTTCACAGCCTTGATAATCACCCACTATATTTGTATATATTGAAATCAATTTATCACCAATTTTTATAGCAAAATGTAACCTAAAATGTCATGTTCTTGTTTAAATTTGATATGATATTTATACAGTTTGTCCCAGGATTGATGTTACAAGAGGTGTAATGGACTAAAATTTTTTGAATTTCATTTCAAGATTCTGGAATTAAGCCCTGCTTGGCGTGAAACGAATTTTAAGAATTTTTTCGTTTTTTGAAAAACAAAATGGCCGTGACGGTGAAGCAAGAACTATTTTCTTTTCAGGTAAAGTACCCTTTTTGTTTAGGATACGACAAAATTTTATTAAGAAAAGTTGTTTATAATGACAAATCATGGCCGTATACCAAACTTCAGGACGATCTACCTACTTTCATTAAACTGTCTGTTTTAGATTGAACAAAATAAATTGTAGGTATCTATTAATTTATTAAAATTTTTAGGTTTATTGCACATCAATGATATTATTAAGCTTCGTAAGTTAAATTTGTTGTAAATACTATTTGTTTCGTTCAATGGTCTACAAATAAAAATTTTAATAAATTAATAGATACCTACAATTTATTTTGTTCAATCTAAAACAGACAGTTTAATGAAAGTAGGTAGATCGTCCTGAAGTTTGGTATACGGCCATGATTTGTCATTATAAACAACTTTTCTTAATAAAATTTTGTCGTATTCTAAACAAAAAGGGTACTTTACCTGAAAAGAAAATAGTTCTTGCTTCACCGCCACGGCCATTTTGTTTTTCAAAAAACGAAAAAATTCTTAAAATTCGTTTCACGCCAAGCAGGGCTTAATTCCAGAATCTTGAAATGAAATTCAAAAATTTTTAGTCCATTACACCTCTTGTAACATCAATCCTGGGACACACTGTATATAAAAAAACTATATATAAATTTTTTTGTTACATAATTATATTACTAACTAAATCATTTATCTTAAACAGCCCCAAACCAAAAACTTTCAGTATAAAGTAAATTTTTACATAATAAATTTTTAATACAGTACACATATTTTATATTTTCTTTCCATAAATTATTTCCATTAAAATTTTCTAATTTAATATGAATTATATATGATTAAATCGACTTTTTAATGAGGTATTCGACTGAAAATTAATTTTACAATTGTTTTCTTTTATAAACATTTACAGTAAACAAACAAAATCAAGTTTATTTTGCACAAATAGCCAGAAGCCAACTACCTATATGGGAACGTGTTTCTGATAATTTTGTAAATTGTTTACAATGGCTGTATAATAATGTGTGTTAATAATTTTCAGACAAATATGTAGTTTTAGTTTTATAAATAAAAGTACTGGTTTAGTGTGTAAAATATATAAAATTAATAATAGATATTTCTAAATTATACAATGTTTAGTCTATTTACATTAAGTTTCCAAATTTGTGTTTTTGTTAATAACAACTAGTTAATGTTGAAATTTAGAAAATCAAATTAGTTTATAGTAAATTAAAAGGTTTTTGGTAAAAGATTTATATTATTTTTATTAAAATTCGACGTTTCGATTCGTTACACGCGAATCTTTATCAGGAAAAAAAAAACTCAGAAACAAGCTGTGTTGTAAGTTAATATAAAGTTTAAATTGCACAATTTAAAATTCCTTTTGCATATTTTATGTTCAATTAAATATTACATAATGATTATTATATAAAAACATTGATTTTGTATTTTGTTAAAATTGAAATTAATTTTGAATATGACAAGAATTAATGCAATAATAGAATTTCAAAAATTGTAAATTTAAATCTATCTATATATTAACAAATATTTTAAATGCCAACTATAAATAACAATAATATATTAAATTTAATTGCCTTATTTTTATTAAAATTTAACGTTTCGACAAGTTACATATAAATCATCATCAGGAAATTAAATAAAAATAATACAGAATTTTAATTTAAATTCAATATAATGAGAAAGAATTGCTACTATGATTACAATAACATACGTTTTCAAATACTGATTCATATTTACATATTTAAACTAAGATAACGTAAAAAGTAATATGCGTTAAGCATTTACTTTAAAATATGCAACATCCAGTTTATATGTTTGCATATAAACATCATAAACACTGTCTTTTTAACTACACAACACAAAACTTCCAGCTAAAATATGTAATACGCCAGTAACTTCAGCCATACTTATAATTTCAGCACCCACACGTATACAACATTACCAGACCTATTATCCAAATCCACAATGCGCTAACAATAAGCACAAACACTTCACACAGTCTGCATTCAGCGCCATAATATTCCACACGAGCGCAAACATCACCAGCCAGCCATGGTGCAACAGAAAAGACAATTGCAGATCTGGTTGCAATCTAACGCTTATTGTTCGCGATAAATACATCCAAGTTGGCGTTGGAAAAATAATCGCGCATCGCGTAAACGAGACACGGCCATATGCAAAACATTTGCAGAATTGTGATGGCACTGGTTATGGCTTAATATCGGCGAAGATCTAAGCAAAAATGCTCGCGTTTTGCTCCGATGTTTTATCATGATTGTGGTGTTTGGCGTTTAACAGACTGAAATCAAATACGTGAATAGTTTTAAAGTTGCTTATGTAGGGATATGTGTAGTTTCTCTTTTTTTTCTGTAATGTAATAATGCTTCGGCAGTATAAAGAGTCGATGACAGTATGAAATATCTAAAAGAATTTATAATTTATTTTTTATTGTATTTATATGACACAGACCTGGTTCTATAAGTTAGTAAGTAGTGTTTGCTTCAGAATTAATAGTTCTATGTTAAAACATAACAGCAATTTCGTAATAAATGGAGTAGTATGAATGAAATTGAAAGGAGAGTAAATGCTGGTTGTAAAGTTTTGGGTGCTTTGGGAACTTTTGCTAGGAATGTAAATGTTTCCAAAGAAGCTCGTTTGAGTATATATAATGCAGTTTTGGTGCCTACATTGAAAAAAATGTTGTAGCAAAAGATGGTGTTAGTCAGTTAAGATGGTTCGGACATGTTGAGCGAATGCGTCTAATGAACGTTTGGTTAAAAAGATTTATTTGAATGATTTTGACGATATACGTTTGCTTGGACGTCCGATGAGTAGTAGGAGTGGTATGATTGAGAGTGTTTTGCGTAAGCGAAAGTTTCCAAGTAGTAGAAATAAAAGAGAATGTATGAGAGGAATTATGAATGTAGATGAAACCAAAGTTGCTTGTTTGGATAGGAATGTTTGAAGGCGACTGATTTCGGAATGATGAAAAGAATTTGTGCCACACCCTTTTGGGTACATGGCGTGATTGTGTATGTAAGTATGTATGTATGTATGTTAAAACATAACAGCAATTTCGTAATAAATGGAGTAGTATGAATAAACTTAAATATTCTAGTTTAATAAAAATAATTATTTAAACATTCTTAAATAAGATAAAAACACATTAACAAATAAATAAATTTAAAAAAATGTGTATAAAAACAAATATTTAACTAGCATAAATTTGTCCAGAATAACTTGAATAAAGTTACAACATTGTTATCTCGTAAACTTTAAATTTCCAATGACAAATCTATAGTTTCCGACCAACTTCCCTAGCACGACTTACTATCAATTCACAATATAATCTTTTCTTTACGACTAAACCAAAGTACCGAAGTAGGCAGGCAATAACTATACCATCTTTATTCTTCACTATAGTATAACTACATCAAATTTCTCTATCACATTTCACTGTGAATACACATAAAAGCCACGCTAGTCGTGGTTGAAAAAAAAAACAACCGATATGTGTGTGTGTGTGGGCCGTTTGGGCGTGTATGACGTCATTTCAACGTTACCTTTATGACCTCCTGAACCCGTCGCTCCGTTGTCGTAGCCGTCTTCGCGGAGAATGAAGCGTTCCCGTTTAGCGAGACAATCATCTCGTGCCGAGAGAACCGATTTCTATTCGACGTAATCGATATCGCAAGTTGTGCTCTCCTCTATGGACTGTATCGCGAGATAGGTTATAACGGCCTCCGCAATTTTGTAAATGTTTATACAATAACTGTTTAGCGCAATGTTTGATTTTTATCATGATCTGAGCTGGGTTGGCAAGGCAGCACTACAGGTTTTGAACTTTCAACTTGTTCGATCATATCTAAATGCTTTGTAATTGTTTTTTTACTGTTGATGTTTCATACATACATACACAATCATGCCATGTACCCAAAGAAATGCAGCACAAATTCCTACCATTATCCCGAAATTAGCAATCAGTTAATTAGAAAATTAGCAGCTTTAGCTTTATCCATATTCATGCCACCTCTCATACATGCTCTTCTATTTCTACTACTTGGAAACTTTTGCTCAGGAAAGCCACTCTCTCAATCATACCACTTTATCTACTCATCGGACGTCCACGCAAACGTATGCTTTCAAAATCATTCTTATAGGTATATTCTTTTATCTAAACTTTCATTAGATATTTGCTCAAGATAACTAAACTATCTTAACTGATTATAGCCAACTTTTGCGACAATTTTTTTTTAATTTCACACTCATCATACACGAATTTATTTAGTATCCGATTCCTTCTAGTTACACCACATACAAATTTCATTTTAATACCAGTAATTTTACATTTATATTTATGCAACCAAATCCAACATTCACTATCAAATCAACGTAAGCACCAAAACCGCATTGTATACACTCAAACGGACTACTTTGGAAACATTTACGTTTCTAGCAAAAGTATCCAAAGCACCCAAAATCTTACAACCAGCATTTTATTCCTTCAAATAAATTTTATTATTTCCATGTTCTTGTCGCTGCTCAAGTCTATATATTATTATATTTTATAATTCAAGTCGCTACATATCTATTCTTTTGAGTCAATATTAAGACAGTATTGTTAAGAAGAACACGAGGGTTTAAATTATAAAATTGTACAAGTCTAACAAATAATAATATAAAATTATTAGAGCGTACTACATTTCTATGTAACACTACCAAATTTAGATTTAAATAATTTATAAAATTGTATACAATTATATGTAAATAATGCTAAAAATAATAAGTTAGTTTTCCAAATATGCACAACTACCATTCATCTTTTATAGTAAAATTATAAATAATTTCTGCATATCATTGTTAGGTAATTTTAAAACGTGTATTACAAAATAATAATAGAAACTATGATTATAGAATTGTATTAAACAAAAATATCGGATGCCATTATTTGATGATTTCAAAAACCTCATTTCTAATGTTGTTCATTCAAATCTAACTCATAATATTTAAAAATCGACAGCGGAAAATTATATTGTTACAAAATAAATGTGTTATTCAGTAATCTCTAATCTATTTTTAGGATTTTCTACTTTTAAATTAGCTTGTTATTTAGAATTGCTCATACGGTACCATGTTATTTTGTCGAAATTTAATTTTATTTAAAATTATTATAATGATGTGAAATTCAAAGAAAGAGTAAATATTATTTGTATTGTGTGTGTGTGTATGCTAATAACTCAATAATATAATAATTTCAACGAAAAGATTACATTAGACTGATAATGCATGTAGACTTAATTTTAATTTAATATCATTTTTCATAAAAAAATCTAAATGTAAAAAATATGTATAAATTATATTTTTAATATTCAAATTGCATGACAATTTAATTTAATGATTACATGCGTTTTCAATTTATTTTAGAGTTAATTAAAATGACTCATATTTGTAAAATAAAATAAACAAAAAATAAATAACATTAAAAAAAGTAATGTGGCCAAGCTTTTTGCTTTATTATATCAACATAAAAACAATAAGCTTTGTAATTAAATTTTATGAATTTAAAACAAATGTTAACGAGTGCCCAACGTTTCATGACTAACTATTATAATTTTAAAATATTTTAAGAATAAACTATTTATATGTATTATATAATTTTGTTTTTTGTGGGGGTAGTTTATTGTCTCAGAATGGTCGCTTTGGTCGAGAAATTGAAAAAAGAGTTAACGCTGGTTGTAAAATTTTGAGTATTTTACTAGAAATGTAAATGTTTTCAGAGTCTACGGAAACAAATAAAACATTTTATTATTTGTATTTAATTCCATATATGTTTCAAATTCTATAAACAGTTATGAGTAGAAATAGAAGACGATGAATGTGGATAAAACTGATGTTGCTTGTCTGAATAGGAATGTTTGAAGAAAATTAATTTTGGGATAATGGAAAGAGTTTTTGACACATTATTTTGGGTACATGGCGTAACTGTGTATGTATGAGTACAATATACAGTAAAATACATATATTCTTGCATTTGAGATTATACGCATGGGTAGTATAACTGAAATACGACGTCTGTTATGTACATATTTGTAACCGCAGGGCTGTAGTACATTGTTTGAGTACTGCAGGGCTGTGGACTAGTTATGCACGCGCCCGATAGAGGATGTTAAGTATAGAAACCGCTTGCGACCGAGGTTGAACAGTTCTGTTTCACATCTCAAGCGATATTGTCTCGTCTGCGCACAGGCAACCAATCATCATATATATCAAACAATAATTGTTATAAATATAAAACTACAAAAGATTAAAGCAATCCAAAACATGGTCCTTCGTAGCCGGAGCTAACGAACAGATTCGAATAATGTAAATGAAGATTTGAATAATTGTAATCACATCTCAGCGAACATCAACATCAACGCGAGCACGCGACGCACAGAATTCAGCTGGTCAACATTCAACAAGCCAACGCCACATCGCGCATCGGTCGAGTGTACGAGTCGCTCAAGATTCTACTGGGCAGCTGGAATTCCACAACCATCGAAAAGGCGGGAATCCTGTGTGCACAACGGTCAAACGACATTGTTTCATATCAATCTATTCACATTGTTTAACCGTAAGTTAATACTTTATTCCAATTTTTATCCTCTAACTAATTGATTGTATATTCGATCTGTTCAAAATGTCCGAAGAATATAAAAAACTTTGTAAAGATCGCGGTCATTTAAAAACACAAGTAACTTTATTTACTAAGCATGTAAATAGTTTAGACGAAAACGAATTAAATGATATTATAGTCAAAAACTTAACAAAACGATTAGATATTATTGAACAATTAATAATTCATTTTAATGAAATACAAAATGAAATTGATAATTTCGAAATCGAACAAGACAAGAATTTAGATGAACGCGAATCTTTTCAAAATTCATATTTTGCAATTGTATCTAAAGCTAGTAACATAATCGAAAGATTCAATCAACAAACCGATACAAAAAGCAACAACTCAAATAACATAAGTAGCGTTGTAGCATCTACAGCTCAAAGTCAATCGAAACGTATAAACAACGTAAAGTTACCGCGTATAGATTTACCAATCTTTGATGGTACGTTGACAAAATGGCGCGAGTATAAAGATAATTTTATTGCAATGGTACACAATAATATCGAATTATCTGAGTGTCAAAAACTTTGCTATCTGCGAGCGACGTTAAAGGGTGAACCTGCTAACATGTTACGACATTTAGACACAACCGATGCTAATTATAGTATTGCATGGGATAATTTATATAAAAGGTATGACAATAAACGAAAAATAATTAACAATCACGTTAATGCTATCTTAAATCTCCATGATATATCGAAAGAATCACACATTAAATTGCGCGAATTCATTGATAATTTAGAAACACATATGCAATGTTTAAAATCACTTGGGCAACAGGTTAAATATTGGGACGCATTTCTCATTCCTATCGTTTTAAATAAATTAGATTTAAAAACTGCGCAGGAGTGGGAAAAACAGTTAAATTCAAATCTATTGTCAAATCAAGAAGTACCAACATATGAAACTTTTATTGAATTTTTACATAAACAATACGGTACGCTAGAAGCAATCGCTTCTAGAAAAAATACATTGTATGGCGACAAAAACGAACCAAAGCGCAATTTAGTAAAATCATACATTGTTGAAAGTAACACAACATCTAAAATTGCATGTACAAATTGTAAGGGTACACATTACATACAAAATTGTGAATCATTTTTAAAACTCGAACCAATAGCTAGATTTGAAAAAATTAAACTCTTAAAACTTTGCACTAATTGCTTAAGAAAGGGACACTTTGTCTCAAATTGTCAGTCCACTAACTGTAAATTATGTCATAAAAAACATCATACTACTTTACATTTAAATCTCAATAAACAAGAAAGTAATAAGAGTGGCACAAACTCATGTGCTAAAATACAAAAAAATGAAGGTGAAGTTAATGTCGAAAAAACAGATACCAGTAATCAGTTAAACAATAATGTCGGAAGTTATTCATCAGTTGTAGAAAATAATAATCAAACGTTATTAGCTACTATTCTAGTAAATGTAATCACACAAACAGGTGAAACAAAATCATTAAGATGTTTATTGGATTCAGCTTCTCAATCAAATTTTATTTCTGAACGCGCTTGCAAACTATTACGTTTAGATTTAATACCAACAAACATATCGTTGACTGGAATTAACCAAAGTATTTCTTATTTAAAAAATCGAGTCAAATTAACAATTGCATCAAGATGCAACAACTTTAAAGCACAAATAGATTGTTTCGTTTTACCAAAGGTAGCAAATTCTTTGCCAAATATAACAATACCTCTAAATACATTCAATATTCCACCTAATATAAAATTAGCGGATCCGTACTTTAATAAATCACAAGATATAGATTTATTATTGGGTGCAGAACTATTCTGGAGTATTTTATGCGTGGGTCAAATCAAAAATCAAAACGGTGTAATATTTCAAAAAACTAAATTCGGCTGGATCGTGTCCGGTCAAATAAATTCCGCATCACCACAACAAACGCGATCGTATCTCTCATTACACGCGTTAAACGAAGAAATACAAACCTTTTGGCGAATTGACGAATTTCAGACGAAAGAAAAAATTCTATCCCGCGAAGAAACTTATTGTGAAACACTATTCAAACAAACAACAACGCGAGATCCAGATGGTAAATTTATAGTACGCCTACCGATTAAATCAAATATTTCAGATCTAGGAAATTCCGTAGAAATTGCGAAAGATAGATTTTTGAAACTAGAAAAGGGATTTGAAAAAGATTCAAATAAGAAAAATGCCTATGTTGAATGTATAAATAATTATAAAACTCAAAACCATATGTCACAATCAAATAACTTAGATGAAAATTCATTCTTTTTACCGCATCACGCAGTTATTAAAGAATCAAGCGAAACAACTAAACTGCGGATCGTATTCGACGGTTCGTGTCAATTGAATTCGGGATTACCAATTAATCAGCTACAGTACGTAGGTCCAACAATTCAAGACGATCTTTTCTCGATAATTACACGATTTCGCACTCATAAGTACGTGCTAACCGGAGATATAACACAAATGTATCGTCAAATTTGGGTTCATAAAAACGATAGAAAATACCAAAAATTAATATGGCGCGATAATCCCACAGAATTGTTAAAATATTTCGAACTGAACACCGTCACATTCGGTATGGCAGCAGCACCATACCTCGCGATACGTTGTTTATTTGAACTAGCAAACATAAATGAAAGAAAGTATCCGATCGAATCCAAAATAATCAAATCCGATTTTTATGTCGATGACGTATTGACGGGAGCAAATTCAATTGAAAACTTAAAGATAATTAAACAAAATTTAATTAATATCTTGAAACAAAGCGAGTTTACATTAACCAAATTCAAAAGTAATGCATGTGAATTAAATGAGACAAACGTAGACACTCAAACTGTATTTTTATCGAATTGCATGAACAAAACTTTAGGAGTTTTGTGGGATCCTTCACAGGACGTGTTCTCGTTTTCTAACCCAATCAAAGCTGGATGCGTGCAAGTAACAAAACGTTCAATTTTATCAACTACAGCCAAACTGTTTGATCCCATCGGCTTACTTGCACCTACTATTGTAATAGCTAAATTAATCATTCAGGAAATTTGGCAACTAAAATTAAACTGGGATGAAACCATTCCACAAAATTTATATTCATGTTGGCTAAATTTTACAAGAGAGTTACAATCGGTAAAGGAAATAAGTATTCCGCGGTTTATTCTCAGTCCGTACGCAAGTGAAATCGAAATGCATGGGTTTGCCGATGCTTCTGAAAAGGCATATGGAGCTTGCATTTATCTAAAATCTATAAACAATAACGAAACAGTTGTAAGACTTCTTGCTGCTAAGTCACGCGTAGCACCGATTAAAAAAGTAACATTACCCAGACTCGAATTGTTAGCAGCTACATTATTGGCTGAATTAGCAACAAAATTTCTTAATATATTAAATTTAAACATCACACAGAAATTTTGGTGGACCGATTCACAAATAGTCTTATGTTGGTTAAATTCTAACCCCAATAAATGGTCGACATTTGTGTCGAATCGCGTAGCAAGTATTCAAAATATGACAAATGTAAACGAGTGGAATCATGTAAAATCAACGGAAAACCCAGCAGACATAGTATCTCGCGGCGTGTTACCAACACAATTATCGAAGTCTAAACTATGGTGGACAGGGCCGGACTGGCTCAACGGAAATAATTCATATTCGATTACAAATAAAAATAATATACAAAATAATGATATTCCTGAACAAAGGAAGGCAGCGATACAGTCATACATAGTAATTAATCAAACTTCATTAATTAACGTTCAAAACTATTCAAATTTAACTCGAATTAAACGAACTTTAGCATGGTGTATAAGATTTATAAAAAACTGTCGTTTGAAAGGAAAGGAAAAAAGAAATTACAACGCGTTAACTAATAACGAATTAAATACCGCTCTAGTAAATTTAATAAAATTTGAACAAATTAATTCATTTCGCGAAGAATACAATGATTTATTACAAAATAAAGCAGTTAAAACTAGAAGCAAACTCATATCTTTTAATCCATTCTTAGACGAATATGGCTTGATACGAGTAGGTGGTAGACTTAAAGAATCAAATTTCACATTTGACAAACGTCATCCAATTTTATTACCCAAGTCGCATTTAACCAATTTGATAATTTCTAGCGAACATATTCGATTATTGCACGTAGGTTCAAACTCATTATTGAACGCAATTCGCGAAAAATTTTGGCCAATAAATGGCAGAAACATAGCAAAAAAAACGGTTAGAACATGTATCAAGTGCTGCAGATATAATGCACAACCACCCAATCCTATTATGGGCAATCTACCCAAGGCACGGGTCACACCCATGCCACCATTTCATACAGTTGGTGTCGATTACGCGGGACCTGTCACAATAAAGGATAGGCAAGGTCGTAATCCAAAACTTATCAAATGCTACATTTGTGTTTTCGTTTGTTTTTGTACTAAGGCCATACACCTAGAACTAGTAACTAGTCTTTCTACACAAGCTTTTATTGCATGTCTCAGGCGATTTGTGGCCAGGCGTGGTAAACCATTGCATATGCATAGTGACAACGGCACCAATTTTCAAGGTGCAAATGCAGAACTAATATTACTATATAAATGGCTTAACGCTAATAAAAATCAGATAACAGATAGCATTAATAGTGAGGGAATATCGTGGCATTTCAATCCGCCTTCGTCTCCACATTTCGGTGGATTGTGGGAAGCGGGAGTAAAAAGTACCAAATTTCATTTAAAAAGGGTTGTGGGTGACGCAAACGTAACTTTTGAGGAGTTGTACACGGTATTAGTTCAGATCGAATCTACATTAAATTCTCGTCCTTTAACCCCTATCACATCCGATCCGAACGATATAGAAGCCTTAACACCAGCACATTTTCTAATCGGCCGACCATACACAGCGTTGGTGGATCCCGACGTGCAAGACATTAAGTTGAATCGTTTAGACCGATTTCAATATTTGCAACGATTAAATCAACAATTTTGGCGTCGTTGGAGTGTAGAATATATTTCGCAATTACATCAGCGAAACAAATGGACAAAAAATGTGCCCAATGTAACAACAGGCTCCATGGTGTTAATTAAAGAGCCTAATTTACCTCCGGGCCAGTGGAAATTAGGACGTATTATCCAACTTCATGCTGGAAAAGACAATATAGTGCGAGTGGTCAGTGTGAAGTGTGCTAGTGGTATTCTAAAACGGCCAATCGTAAAATTATGTGTGTTACCAACTGAACTATAATGAACAACATATTACCAATGTTATTGTATTTGTATTTTTCATCTTATTCTTTGCTTTGTTTGAAGGACTAACATCCTTCAAGGTGGCCGGCATGTTATGTACATATTTGTAACCGCAGGGCTGTAGTACATTGTTTGAGTACTGCAGGGCTGTGGACTAGTTATGCACGCGCCCGATAGAGGATGTTAAGTATAGAAACCGCTTGCGACCGAGGTTGAACAGTTCTGTTTCACATCTCAAGCGATATTGTCTCGTCTGCGCACAGGCAACCAATCATCATATATATCAAACAATAATTGTTATAAATATAAAACTACAAAAGATTAAAGCAATCCAAAACAACGTCTATAATAAAATTTGCAATTTACTTAGTAAAAAAACTTTTCAGAACTCATTATTTATATTTATTTACCTATTGATAATATACATTTACTGTATCGAAATGTTAAACTATAATTATGATATAACAAAATTTTCATTCATCTTTAATCTTAGATCGTAATGAGAATTGTGTTTTAATATATCTTGTACTCCACTTTTATATAATTTGAAACATATATGAAATTAATTACAAGGTTTTTATTTGTTTTCAGAGACACTACAATACTAGATATTTAATATAATTGTTTTTCTACTCAATTATTATTTTTAAATTACTTCCAATATATTATATAAGTTATAAATAGTTCAAAATAATTACAACCTATTTCGTTAAATTCTACTTGTATTGTATTTTTCGTGCAATAATTATAAATCACCCTTGTCTTTATATCTACAAAATAAGAGCTTCTTCTCTCGGAAAAACGCAATGAATTCTTTTGCTAACGACTACAATGAGTACTTCCAACATTACATCATTGTTCCAGCCTACTTGTCGTAAATTTCCACTAAGCTAAGTAAAAATGAGCAACACAGTTCTTGGTGGTCGTATAGTGTGATGGCGTACATACTACGACTGTAACGCAACAACATCGATGCGTTGATGTTTTCTGATGGCGGATGGCAACCGGAAACAAAACGCACCCTCTCCCATTATTATCCCTGCCCCCGGGCTATTGCGTGTGTCTAACATCGCTTTCCCTCCTCCGTATATTAAATCCTGGAATGTTTCAAATGGCCGAGTTTGTTCCATTTCGAGAGAACCAGTGTTTGTTGGTTATCAGTGATATTATTAAAACAGTGGCAGCTGAACTTATACTGCTTTTAAATTATAAACATTATTATACATACATACACAATCACGCCATGTATCCAAAAAAGATGTGGCACAAATTCTTTTCACTATGCCAAAATCATAAATAAATACTTTTAATTTTTACTTCCGAAAATTTCAAGCCAAACGTAGAAATATGTCTTGATTTCTACTCGTATATATTATTTGAAAATTGACGACCGCTGTTTCGACTATTTAATGGAAACTTCCGCTCACGCAAAACATTCTTAATCATACCACTCCAGTTCCTCATCGGACGTCTAAGAAAACGTATAGCTTCATATAAGTCATTGTCCGGTCTAAAAAACCAATAACATAATTGTAATTTGGTTTTCACGTTTTTCTAGCAATCTCCTGTACCGATGGGTTAATGTAGTCAGACTAACTTATTGCATTTTACTTCCGAAATTTGAAAACCAAATGCGAAAATTTATAAACAATATAGAAATATATACTCTTAAAACAAAATAAAAATACATTTTTGTTATTTTTTATATTCAGTATTCAAAAATATTGTTCAAAAATTGTTTAATTTCGTTAAAAAATGAAATAGCACAAATATATAGTTTCCACTACAGAATTTAGAATTTTCACTGTATTTTTCGATTTTTAATTTATATATTAATAGCTTATTAAGTTAAATAATTAAATGTTATTATTAAAATATTTATTTATTCAATAAGTATATTTTATTATTATAAACAAAATGTACGAGTCGCCACTGAATAAAAGTGGCTTTTAAATGTGTAGCAATCGGATGTTGGGCCTAGAAAGGGTGTGTTTGGTTATGTTTGACTGAAGGTTAAAGCGAAGTTTAATATTCTCTTGTAATTTTAGATACTTGGAAACGAATTATAGATAATTACAATATTGGCTAACCTAATGTTAATTCTATGGAAATTCTATGTTACGATTCACATCAAATTATTATAATTTCCATCTATATTCATAGTTTGTGTACATAAATATATTAATTTTAAATTTGTTTTGATATGCCGTTAACATGAAAAATATTTATAAATTTATATAACGTATTTTTTATTTGAATATACCTGTTAGTTTATGTATTTTCCAATTAAATAATTTATCATAACATTATTTATATTAAAATATTATACAAACGCAAAATTAAAAGTTGTATGACCATTAACGTATCAATAATAATAAATTATTAAATTAACATACACCGATTTTTGCAATATATTTTATAGAAATTGGTAAAACTAAAATCGTTCATTTATATTTTTTTTTATATAAGTTAATAAGCAGTTTGATTTAAAACCACTAACTGTGCATTAAAACATGAAACTTATTTCGTGATAAATAAAGTAGTCTAAATGACTCTTAATGGAAAATGTAAAATTAACAAATCGACAAAAATAACTAAAATTGCAGTAAATTTATCATCGTTTATAAACTAGGAAACAAAATCCTAACTAGGTAAGCGTCTATATATATATTGAAATAAGTAGGCAATTATGTAAAACATACAAAATATAATAAGAGAATGTTGGGCACAATTTACCGTGTTTTATATCATAGCAAAAGTTGCATGTAATGTCAAGGGTGTTAGGGGGTTGACAGAAAAGTAATGTTTCGCGTGTTACGGACCTCTCTCTTGCGGGGCCGAACCAGCACAACAGTACCATTGGCATCGCAGTTAGCGTTGGCGGTTCTGTGTTTTGTTTTCCGGACGTTTTAATTGAGCCGCGAGCCGCCAGAGGGTTCGTGTACGTGAGCAACGATCATATGTCAACCCAATCGGTAATGTAGACATTATTTTGAACGGAAGTTGTATTTTTATGAGCAGGGGAAATTAAGAGCTGCCCGCTACCCTACAGCTCAAACAAAGTAAAAACAAAAAACTTCATTATGGCACTGGTACAGGCGATAGCGGCGTTAATGGCAAATAAAAAAAATTAATAAAAAAATACACACAAATATAACAATACTGGTGAATTTCAGCGATCATTGACCGGTCAACTTTTACGGCCAACATTAAATTTATTTCCGAAATAAGATACCATAACACAATTTTTTACGAACTACAAAATATTTCAAATAAATTACAAAAAAAATAACGCACCATTTTCTGTTTAAACTGACTTTAAAAATAATTGAAATCAAATAAAAAGATACAGGTAAATTTAAAAGCTATAAATAAACCAAACTAAACGCAAAATTAAAATTATAAATAAATATTTAAATTTAAGTGGTGCGTTAATTTTGTGCAGAAGTTTATAATAAAATGTGCAACATTTGAAAATACTATAATATATAAAATTAAGAAAATGGCAAAAATATAATTTTTGTAAAAACACTGATACTCATTATCATTAACAAAACTGAAACAATAAATAAATAGAACATAGAAACAAGTTACTAGGTACAAAATAAGTAACAAGATATGTGTCATAAATAAATCTATAAGAAATTCGTATGTTTTTTAATTTATTTTTTTAGCAAATTTGAGAAGATATACATATATTTGTATATTTTGTATAATTTGCACAAGGTAAAATGTCTCCATCAAAATAATATTCATATTTAACAGAAAATAAAACTCCACTTAGAGCTGGCATCTAAGAAAGTCAATCTGTTTTTTTTTTTTTTTGGTCGACCTCTTAATTCCTGCAGTCACAACACCGTGAAAACAACACGAAAAAGCTTTTGGTTTTTGCATTTGTCGACTATCATATTTATATTTTAGAGACCGTGAAACTAGCACTACGGGTTTTATCAGCGCACCAGGTCTCTCGTGTTTACTTAATAATGCCGCAACGAAGAAAAAAGCAGGCAGGAATGCCGTAAAAGAAACGCGAATGAAATACGAACTGTAAAAAGACTAAATCACGTAGTTAGCTGGAAAAAAAATACTATCTAGATTTCCTTTTATTTCATCTTTAATTTGATAATTTTTTTATTTGTGTAATATTAATATGTAATTGATAATTACTGATAAAAATAGGAATAGTTGGAAGCAATACCCATTTTAAAATTATTGTGAGGAAAATATTAATAAACATATGTGTATATACACATATAGCGATACTATAAATGTTAATTTAAAAAAATACTATAATTTTTGTATGTAATAACAATCACAAATTCAAAACAAAAAAGTCTTAAATAACAAATTTTGTATTAAAATTTATTTATAATCGAACTTTCGACAAAACTCATCGATTATAATTAAATTTTAATACAGAACTTGAACCTAAAGCAGTTTTATTTTACATGATTTTTGAAACATTTTTTTCTATGTTGAAAAAAGTCTTGATTAATTTTTACTTGCTTTAGAGTACAACATAACAGAATATGAAAAATACCGTCATATTTCTTGCATTTTATTAAATCCTGTACAAATATAAAATTATTTTTCACGATGGGTTGAGCACGTTTCCCCTCTTGCATTATACGTTGTAGAAAAAAATAAAAATTCCGTCTGCATAAAGCTGAAGAATATGAGCTGCTAGCATGCTATTATTTCTACAGAACGTATTCGTACACTCAGGCTTGTGTAGCGTGCCAACTGATTTGAGAAATGGGAAGTCTAAATTGAATAAGTGTCAGTTTGTAGCAGGAAAATGAAATGAGAATAATTGTAAACGTTGTTGCGATGAAAAACGAACTGAAAAAAAAACCCAAAGCCGTATTCAAATGAAATGCATCATGCCATTGCATTGCATTTATTTGCGTTTGTAAATAGATTGTTGAATTATTATTAACTGTTATACTCCCCCCCCCCCACTTGAATATTACTTATTAATATATGCAAATTGTTGTATTATTCTTGAATCTTTTAGTGTTTTACAAGAAATTAATTTTTTTCGCATCAAGATTAAATTGCTGTGTAATTATCAGATAATAACAAAACAAATTAATATCGCTTGAGAAAACTGAATAGTACTATAGTAATTTCATGTTTTTTAATATTTAGGTAGAACATACTTGTACTGGAATCTCTACTCTTGTAACTTATGGTTTGTTGCACCAATTATATTTAAATTTTAAATGTGGTTTAGATGAGTTGACTAGTTCAGTATGTAATAGTGTAATAACGATTATTTATTAGAAATTTATTAGTCGATTGATTTAAACCAAACTTAAGAATTTAGTTTAAATGATAAATAATTTTTAAACATACAGAAGGTATACAAGAATTGCCGAAATCTTGAAGGCACGTCATTAATTTTAGTTATTAAACAAGTGTCCTTACTTATTGTTATATTTACATAAACTTTCAATGGGAATGAAATTGAATTTATAGAATTTTCTGGACTGGTATGCCTTACTCGATCTATCTTGTCGTAGACATTTCATCATACATCGTAGTTGACATCCTTAGTGTTTGGTGACCGAATTGAATCATCAAATTTCCTGTTTAGTGTAAATGAGGATAAAAAATAAGTAATAACTTATTGGTACATTTATAACTGTATTTTTTGTAGTAATAATCATTTGATTGACGTATTACCATATTCATATCCTTATTATTTTTTTTTTTAATATTTATATTATAACTTAAAAAACAAGAGTTTGACTAGTCAAAAATCTACATTCCAAATGCTTTTACCACTTCACTCTTCAAAACATTTAAGTAAAAATCTCATCAATATTAGTCATCGTAAATAACTTCTTAACGCTCATTTTTTTTCGGCTGTATGTTTTTCTAAGGCATAATTAATGATTATAAACAGTTAATTAGCTTTAATGTAAATATGTCAAATAGCGATGCTGATTTATAAATACTGAAGTACCCTAGAACGAAGAAGATGTCTTCAATGAAGCGAAACTTGTGTTTTCTTAGTAGCTACTTGCGGTTGCTTGAGCAAACACTATAGTATGCATGCGCACTAAGAGAAGATGCGTCTATTTGTAAACATACTAGATGCATAAGACGTGCGTATTTAGAGTGGTTGTTGCTAGGCAACGTATTGTTACGAAATAATCTAATGGTGTTACGAAATAATAGTATTGGCTAATTGAGATACCGAGTAATTTATAAGAATTGTCAGTTTTGTTGTGTCTCAATAATAAAAATGAATACAGAACTAAATCCTAAAACCACTTAATTTTTTTGTATTTATATCAATTTATTTTAAACAACAACGCAACATCAAATTTTTTCAATGCAATGTTGTGATTGACAAAATAACTGTTGAATAATAAATTTACAGAATTTTGATTGGTCAAAATTGTTTAGTAATGATTGAAAATATAACTTATATATATATATATATATATATATATATATATATATATATATATATATATATATATTACTTATTAGGAAACGCAAATATAATGAATACATTATTTAATATTCAATAAATAAAAATACTTTCAAAATAGTAAAATATTTTACAGAACTCACAGTACTAATATAAAAACAGTTTTAGGTTTAAATTCTGTAACGACGTTTCGACGAAAGCTAAACGCTCATCTTCATCAGGTCAAAAAAAAAATTATTAATGACATTATTGTAAATAACAAATACATAGCAACAAGCTACCAGATAACATACAACTAGATTACAGAAATTATAGTTTTTTATATTAAAAATACTTTCTACAAAACTGCAACATGTTAAACAAATATTCCAATATAACAGCACAAACAATAACCATCAATCTGGTAAGCGAAAGAAAGACAGCTACCCTAACAAAATATCTCCGGTATTACGTTATCATTGAACAGGCCGATCTATACAATCAAAACCGCAACAGAGCGAAGCGGGTCGACAGACGCAGCACAACCGGTAAACAGCGAAACAGCCGAGCACTCCGGCATAAGCATTTAGCGAACGCAAATATGCATATATTTTCCACCGGAATTCGATATATACATAGAAAATACACGAACCCCGACAATCTCTAATCATACAGATCAGGCACGCTTCCAGCCGACCCGATAGATATGTGTAGTTACCCGTACAAATTACAGAAATAATACCGTGTACAGCACAAATTGTACGGTAATGGAATATATGGTGAATTCTAAATGGGGACGTGATTCTTTGAATTGACTTGCCGGAATAATAATGTAATCTATGTTACGTTACGTGGAATGATGATTAAATGAATTGATGGGTAATTTTATGTTCATTTAGATTTTATAGTGATGATAAGATTTTTTTTCTTTTAAATAGAGTTCTTTTTTTGTTTTAGTGCAAAACATTATTTATAGATTACCACTTTAATGCTGAATGTAAAAAGTATGACAGATAAAAATTATAATATAAAGTGATTCGTGGAAAGTTAAAGAAATTAATCAGCTGTCATTTTCAAATGTATTTACAATTACTGGAAAGATTAAAGTCTGCAGTTTTTAATGGATATAAATAATATGTAACAAAAATATATTGATAATCTAATAAATATACAAGATATCCTAGGACGAACTTACACTATCCGTATTTTTAAAACTATACTCTTATAATATTAATAAAGTAATAATAACGTATAAAAATTACATATTTTCTATTTTACTAAAAATCTATCAACTTTCAATATAGGATGTGTTACGTAAACTAACGCTATTTTTTAACGTATAGTTCATTAAAGTAGCAATTTGAATAAAATGAGATTTTAATGTGTTTTGAACTTCAAGTTTACAGCAATATTCTAGACACATTTTTAAATAGTTTTAATTTATGTTTTTATAAAAAGGTAATACAAAGCCTCCGTAATAAGACCCCGTTTGCAAATTAAAAATATTTGATTGTATTCTTGAGACACGGACGCTGAAAAATGCTGCCAATTTCAAACAAAAAATCAAAAATGTTGATATAAATCAAAAACAGTTAAAGTAAAATATAATTAATTTATCATATGTAAAATTTATTCCTGAATTTAATAATTATAAAAATAGGAGTATTCTATTTAAAATAATAAAGTTAAGATCGACTTCCGAAGAAAACAGATAGACAGACCCACAGACGAACATCACGCTAAAAACAGTTGATTACTATGAGCTTAATTTGTGCTTATCTGCAAAAATCTTGATATGTCAAATTTGATATAATTACAATACCTCTCTTATCATATGTGATATGACAATCAGTAAATAAACAATTTTGTGATTTGTTTCAGATGTTAAAATATTTATCGATACGTCTTCACATAAAGAAAATATTTCTTATTAATTTTTTATATTATTTGACAAATTTATTATTAACATAGCTAAAATTGTCAGCAACAACCAGTAATTTAGTTTAAAATATGTACAATAATAAAATAAAATTAAAGTAGGTCTATAAACCATTCCGTGATAAAATTACATTACCATTATTTTCTAATCATAGTAACACTATACTAAGCTAAGCTACCACATAAACTTCACAGCAATATCGAAAAGTATTGCTGTTAAAATCTAACATTTGAAATATCGTTCAATTACATAATACACTTATATACTTAACACACATTGAACATAAGCCTAACCGCGGTTTAGCACACAATAAACTTTAGAAAAAATAAATTGTAAAGGCGTACTGTATTGGCTAATGACATAAGTTTTAACCGATCTTTGGATAGAAAATAATAACTCATTCAATTAATTCCTTACACCTACGCTATTGCGTTACTATGCGAGTAGTGAACCAGATAAATCTAAACAACGATTTGTATCTGATTGTAAACAATAATGAGATGAATGATTGTTTGCGTTCGGTGTAGACATACATTTGTCTTGAATATGTAATTATTCATCTTTTCTCAACAATTTATCTTGGTTTTCCTGTTGCTATGGCGCTAGGCAATAGTTATTTCAAAATACGTGCAGATTGTTCTATTGAGAACTCAATTCATGTTAATACAAATGGAAAAATTTGATTTATTGTAAAATTGATCGATAGAGTGTATTACAAATTCTGTTTAAATTTTTTATTTATAACTTTACACCTCAAAAACTAATATATTTTTAAATACTGCTTTTATGTCATTATTAATAATCTAGTTTATGTACTTTTAGGAAAATTTCCCTTTAGATCCTAGGGTTTTACTTTTAACTTAAAAGTAAACTATAAACTTATGTTTTGTTAAAGAAAATAAAAATATTAATAATCTAATTACTTATTTTGTTATCTAGTAACTTGTTTTTGTGTTCTGTTTATTTACTGTAATATCATTTGAATATTTTTTTCTGATGAGTATGTTGAAACGTCGATTTTTAATTAAAATTAATACAAAACTAAATCTTAATAAAAAAATATATTATTTAATATTAATATTAAATATAAATTGAATTAGAATAATATATATTATATAAACTTTAAAAGTAAAATTATTGCGAGATAGTAAACAATGCCCTAATTTGTTTCTCTATCTTCGAACACACCAACAGAGACTTTTGCTTATTATTTACATATATGGATGTTTGACATTAATGCGAACCAACATATTTTATTCATTATAGCAACAAATTCTAAACTCCAAATCAGACACACACACACAACATACACGAATTCTTCTTTTTTAGTAAATCTAGCTTGGTCGGTGGCCCCGTTCATTCTTAGCGCACGAGATCATTATCTCTACGACGATAGAACCAGCGCATAGCAAGGAGCCCGAGCACAGGCTATGCTAATGTTGTTAACTAAACCATAAACAAGCCACCAAACTCGGGCGACTCAACATAATAGCTTATACATTAAACATGGAATGATACAAGACGCATTTGCATAAGACGAGTGAGCGCGCAGCGCGCGCCTTCGCTTGACGCGAGACGTCGTCGTTTCGTCGAAAATTTGCCGTTGCCGTCGGCTGCCGGAGCCCCCGTCACTTGACACTTTGATAATTCTAATTTAGAGGCGAGGCGGCACGAAATACCGCTACGGCTGTCGATTAACGAAGATGGCGCGCTTCGTTTGAGCTGCTTCAGTTGCTTTTGGTTGCCGACGAATGTGTTAAGTGATGAAGAGAAATTTACTCTGAAATGCTTCCGATTTGGGGCATGAGTACATGTGGAAAGGGTTGTATTTTTAATTTTCTTTAATTGGATATTGAGAAAAAATAGATCTTGGAACTAGATTTTCTAACTTTAATTTCTACAAGATTTTAAATATTATTTCTTTAGACGTCATGTCGAATTTTATTCATATAAACGATTTTGTAAATTCTACTAAAAATTTTAAAAATTTTTTTCTATTACAGGAATTATTTAAATATCACTATAAAACCTAAACCAAATCTTATAATAGTTTAATAAATAGTGTGAATATAAATAGTTTAATAATATCTATTTTTGTTTGTCAAAACACATTTTAATAAAACCTACACTTTAAAACCATCGACAATTTAAATCTTCTTCATAAAATAATAATTTTCCTGAATTATAGGAACACAAACAATACTGATCCAATATTTTATAGATCTAATTCTTCCCCAAAATAATTTGTATTTTAATTCTTGTCGAACAAAATACCGATTAAGACATGCATCATTAATAATAGCGTAGTATATGATTATATTGCTGGTACAAAAAAAAACGTTAACCCCAGCAGCTTAACTATCATTAAGAATCCCGTCGAGTCAAAGGCAATAGCCGTCCGAATTTTAAAGCAGAGCCGAGGGTTGAAAGAGTGCAGAAGAAAGTGGCCGTGAAGCACTAATCCAGCGTAATTCTGTGCAAAGTTAGTGCCAATAAAAGTCCGCGAGGTCTTTGAAAACGTGCGCCTAATTCCGCGTCGTCGGAACCCTTACCCAAAACCGCCTGCCGTTATCAGTATGAAATACGAACGCGTAGAGCCGACGACGAGTTTCAGGTTTGGTGCGGGTATGTACAAAATCCGGTTCAATTTTTTTGGTTTCTCTTAATAATTTATAAACTCATGCTACTGTACAAACTTCAATGTTTTAGTAAAAATGCTATATATTTATAATAAATAATATTAATTCTTAATCTCTCAGTGCAAGCTACTTTTAAGTAATTTTTTAAACAATATGCCGTGTTTGATCTATTCTCGTCGCAGACGTTTTGCCATACATCGTAGATGGCATTTTCAGTGCTTGTTGACTGAGAATGCCATCAGAAAATTCTATAAATTTAATGGATACCGGCCGCAAAAGCCTGAAGATTACGATACAAAATTGTTTATAAATAAATTTAAAGAATTGTTTTAAAATTTAATTTAATTATAGATTCTTAATTAATTCAAATTAATTTTCCGTAAATTAAAAAGTACATAATATAAGTCATTTTTTCTAAAATGAATAATAATTTTGTAAGTGGAATTTTGTTAGAATGCTTGGTATCGCTGGACAGAGTTTTTAAAAAGAATTTTTGTTTTTGATATTAGTTGATTAGTTTTAGTAACTTCTTATAGTAACAGTAACACAGTAACTTTCAATCTTATTGGCCGGATTTTACATACACCGTTTTGAAATCGTTCTAGAACGCTAGCTGCCACCATCTGTAGATTTGTAGGGTTGATGAAGACCCAAGCTGAGTCTAGTAATGGAAAAAACCACCCCCGTGCACACACGTACTTTTTATTCTACCCCACTGGTGCGTTCGCTTTTGTATTACCCGGTACCCACACAGAGACCCTCCAATATTGAAAACACTGTTACGCACTGATTGTGAGTGAGGATTATGTTTTGGTTATTATTATATTGCGGATTAATATGTGAATTATTATAAACGTTAAGAGATTATGTTAGATGTAATCTTATGCGTAATCTTTTCAGCTTAAATATAATGTTGGCGTAACTTTTAAAAATTATTTTATGATGCGGGAGAGATTATTATTATTATTTTGTACTGTTTTATTATTATTATGAAATGTTGATGCATAAGTTGGGTACTAGTTCACTATTTATTATTTTACATTAATATAGTATAACGTAATTTATTTTTTATCGACCATCATATCACATATGATAAAGGAGGTATTATAATTATACCAAATTTGACATATCGAGATTTAAGTACAGATAAGCACAAATTAGGCTTACACTAACACGAATAAACTGTTTTAGCGTGATGTCCTAAACGAATTGTTATAAATTTCATATTTAAGAATTAAACGATTTTATGTTCTAGTTCTGAAATAATTTATTAATAAATCAACGTTTCGATATACTAACCGTGCGTCTCCATTTTTTCCTGATGGAGACGCATGTTAAGTTCGTCGAAACGTTGCTTTATTAATAAATTATTACAGAACTAAAACCTAAAGCTGTTTTATTCTAAAATAATGAGTTCTGAAAGATTTTTTACTATTTCATATTTAAGCTTCGGAGGTAAATATATTAATTTGATAAACTTTTAAGTCTCCATCTTTTCCATACACCATACATCTTTGCACGCACACCCTGTATTCGCGTCACCGATATATCGTATGTGCTGTATTTACCAACATAAGTTTTCTGATGTTAATATACCGGGTGTCTACTTTTTTTTTGTTACATAGGGAATACAATGCTAAAATTTTCATTTGGTGATAAATTTTCCCCTAATTATTATAGAACAAAAGTACAAATACAAAAGTTGTTTAGAATTCAAAAATGCATCAAATGATGCCAAATTTATCAATATAGGATGTTCCGATCAAGAATTAGAAGCAAATTAAAATTTCCATTTTTGCGCTCTTTACATCAAAGTGCCATGGAAATTAAACAAATAATTTCATTTCTTCTGGAGTTTGAGTTTGACAGATCGTATTTATTTTATTGTTACGTTCTGTATTATTATCATTATTATTGAAAATAATGAATAAACTTAAGGTAAATGAAAAAGTTCAGTGCGTAAAATGGTATTTTACTGGAAATTCGATACGACGAGTAAGAGATTTATTCAGCGCTTTCTTTGAAAACCGTCCCATACCTTCCGCTATGACTATTCGTAGGATAATTAAACAATTCGAAGAAACTGGAAGTGTGTTAAAACGTTGTAAAAATTGTAGAAAAATCAACGCAGAAGATCAGGAGGAGAATTTAAATCAAAATGCAATTAAAGAAAATACATTGAATATACTTTTGTGTGTAACGGAAAACCCAAATGTTAGTGTGCGTCAACTTGGTGCTGAATTAAATTTGCATCCTTCAACAATACATAAGGTACTAAAAAATGAAAAATATCATTCTTATAAATATTCCACGCACCAAGAGATATTTGAAGCGGATAAAATGGCTAGAAGCGAATTTAGTAACATTATTATGGAAAAATCCAATTTAGACAGAAACTTCTTGAAATCTATTTGTTTTACTGACGAGTCTACGTTTACTTTACACGGCGAACCTAATACACAAAACTTTAGAATATGGAGCCAAACAAATCCTCATTTAATGGTAGCAACACGTACCCAATATCCAGAAAAAGTTAATGTATGGGCTGGAATTTTTGGCAGGTGTATAATTGGGCCATTTTTTATTGAAAATAATTTAAACAACGAAAAATATTTGGATATGTTGCAAAATCATATTGGTCCGCAGTTAGAAGAGTGTGCAACTCAAGATAATGTTGTCTGGTATCAACAAGACGGATGTCCGGCACATTACAGCTGCAACATTAAATTATATTTGGATCAATGTTTTCCAAATTCATGGATTGGTAGAGGTGGTCCAATTAATTGGCCAGCTAGATCGCCCGATTTAGCACCGTGCGATTTCTTTTTATGGCCATATTTGAAGGAGAAAATTTATAAACGACATATCAAAAATCTTGTTGATTTGAAAAATGCCATTGTTGAAGAGTACAATAATATAACACAAACACAATTAAGCTCTGTACGTCACGAATTTTATAACAGATTAGGTTATTGTTTGGCAGTTAATGGCGATTTATTTGAACATTTAATTTAAATTGTTAGTTTCGTTTTTGTTCTCCTATATCTTGTATTCATGAATTTTTCTGTTTTATAGGTATATTGAATATTGTAATAAATAAAGAAAGTTTTACGGAGTTCAGCTATTTACTATTTATTATTTATTAAACTCTTATCCGACGTTTCACTGCACAACTTACAGCATCCTCAGGGATAAGTTTAAATTATTATAATAAATATATTAGGCATAATGCCAGTCATCTAATTCAAATGTATTGTTTTTATAACTTGAAGTTAATAAATAAATTAAACAATTACTTAAAATTATAATGGAGACATTCACAATTTAAAACCACAGCTAGTACGTAGTGTACAGCCAAGTAAAATACCCTTTCATTGTAATAAATAATAAATACTTAATACTTTTTATACTTAATAGCTTTTCATTTACATTAAGTTTATTCATTATTTTCAATAATAATAATAATAATAATAATAATAATAATACAGAACGTAACAATAAAATAAATACGATCTGTCAAACTCAAACTCCAGAAGAAATGAAATTATTTGTTTAATTTCCGTGGCACTTTGATGTAAAGAGCGCAAAAATGGAAATTTTAATTTGCTTCTAATTCTTGATCAGAACATCCTATATTGATAAATTTGGCATCATTTGATGCATTTTTGAATTCTAAACAACTTTTGTATTTGTACTTTTGTTCTATAATAATTAGGGGAAAATTTATCACCAAATGAAAATTTTAGCATTGTATTCCCTATGTAACAAAAAAAAAGTAGACACCCGGTATGTATTTCTTCAGAAACCAAAGCAAATTTTTATATAATTGAGAATAATTTAGAATAGTATTTTAAGTAGCTTTAATTATTCATATAAATTTTTGTATATTTTTATTTCTAATTTCTTGTCCACTAATGGGTTGCATTACTGTTGGACAATGTGTATTAAATAAATAAATAAAACATCTACTAATGTAAGAATAGAAAGTAGTTCTTTTTTAATATTTATTTCTATTTATTGATATACACAAAGTTAAATATTATTTCTAAACTTTAAATACCTCTGTTTTTATTATATTTTTTTAATTTTAACATTTTGCGCAGTGGGATTTAATATTTGTCGAATAGGTAGTGAAATTCAAATAATTTTTATCATAATTATAAAACGCAAATTTTCGAATATAACATAAAAATGCTGTAGAATTTTTATTATATACATTTAAAACGCGTTAACGTAATGAAAAAATAATAAAAAGACTCGAAAAAAATAAAAGCGTTTTCATTTTAAATAATTTTTTTTACGATCGCATCAAATAAATTACAAGCGCATATATATACATAAAATCGTCAAACCAATCAGCGTAATGAAAGTCCAGAAGCCATTAAAAGAGCCGCATATGTCCAAATTGATATTGAATTCGCACAACCCAACCGTATTCGGCCCACTCTGTACCTATCACAAATCACACTAGACTACGCTACCACTACACATCAAAACAACAGCAGCGAAAAAAGATCGCCGGCCAGGCACACAACGCTAGACGACCGGGGGGTTCAGTTATCAAATTATGAAACGTTATGAAATTTTTCACCCCTTTTGGTGGGAGGGCGGTAGAAGGGGGGGGAGTTGCGTTAATTACTTCAGTCGCCCTGATTACGATGTGTATTCATTACAATGCGGAAAGGGTATGTGCTTCTCCCCTAGTGCAATTACGGACAAATCTGGCGTTTAACTCACCGGCACTGAGCTCGGGTTTTGGACTTGCCTGAAGGGGTTTGAGTAGAGTTGGGTGGAACTAAACTGGGTTGGGTTAGGGTACAGTGTGTATGTACACAACGCATATGTGGCCGTACACGACAACTTTGAACATGTGTTCGTGACTGAGTGTGGATAGCGTTGCTGCGTCTCCTGCACGTGTGAACGTATGCATGGAACTGTAATACAAGTACTTTTCAATTTATTAATGTTTAATTACGTTAGTGTAAGTAAATAATAGGTTCGAATTAGTCAGGTATTAATGATTTTTTTAATGAGTTTTTGATTTGTTTTTATTGGCTATAATGTATTGTTTTATACAATTTTTGAAATAATATCTACATAAAACATGAAAGTGGCTATTTATACATACGGTATGTATACGCAATTGGCTATTTATACATACAGTATTTTTACGCAATTGGCTATTTAAGGTAGTAGGTTAGGTTAGTAGGTTGGTTTAGATTATTTTTTTTTAGTATGTATAAATAGCCAATTGCGTATACATACCGTATGTATAAATAGCCTCATCCATAAAACATAGCATTATTAATCTTATTAGAAGTTATCTATTTAAAACTGATAAATTACTTAACTTTTTACTTTTTTTTATTAATTTCAGAATGTCTACGATTTGATTTACATATTTATTTATTTATTTCCACGATAATTTGTTATTAAACTCGTAAATTTACTATGTCACTAATAAAATTTTAATTTCTTGTAGTTGCGCAAATAAGCAGAATAGGATCTATGTTCATATGACATTATTCACTTGAAATAACCTTCCAAATAAACTGGTAAAGTTTGTTACACTTGTTATAAATAATCCTGTATGTTAAGTTATATCAAAATAATTTTATCGACAAAAAAAATGCTAAAAACATGAAATAATTATATTATATTTTTACAGATGGAGTTTTCATATTTCACTCATGGTCTTTTACAACCTTGTAATAATTTTGGAACTTTCAGAACTCATTATATTAAAATAAAACAGCTTTAAGTTATAGTTCTGTATTAGTATTTATTAATAACCACTGTTTCGACGAACTCAACGAAAAATTCATCAGGAAAAAAGATACAAATGACATTTATAGTATATAAATAGAACATATCTTTTTCCTGATTAAGACGTATGTTGAGTTTGTCGAAACATCAATTATTAATAAATATGAATACTGAACTTTAACCTAAAGCTATTTTATTTTATAGATACCTTGCACATTGCAACATATAATGTTGTTTTTTCTTTCCACATAAAAAACAATAAACTGTAACTTTTGATCCGATAATGAGTACAGTGCCGATTGAAAATAGTTGAACCGAAGTCAGCAGTTGTTTCACTTTTGCAATTTTACAATGGCTGTTAAAGCGAGCTATTAAAGCAAATGGAAAACTTGAAACACACTTTTGAAGTGGAAGATGCAAACAGCGAAACAGGCGAAACACATCGAGCTGGTGAAAGAGATTTGCATGAATCCCATGGTGTGGTGTGGCCACGGTGTTGTATTCAACGGAATCAAACCAGTCATCCACCAGCCACCACATACACATTTCACAAAGTTGAAAGCTTATGGAGAGCGAGAGCAGTGCGGAGCATATCTTTTGTTCGAAATCAAAGAGTAAGTAATACGACGCACGTAGGCAACCGCTGGTACACGTGGCAATAAAGTACTTTTTGGGCTGTACTCTGTGCTCTAGCTGTAGACTGTTTTATGCGAAATGTTTAGCACGATGCATGTAAATAACATTGTTCGTAATATTTTCATGTGTAACATATAAAGTATTTGGGACTGAGTAGAAGATTTTTAGTTTACTAGTTTCAGGGTTCGATAATAAAATATAAATATTAACTTTCAAGTCCGCGGTTTTTAATTTTTTTTTTGCACAATCATGTTGTTATATATACTTACAGCCATTGTTGATAAATTTTATAAGCTGAATTTATTACATAAAACTGCTTTAGGTTGAAGTTCTGTATTAATATTTATTTATAATCGCCGTTTCGATGAACTAATTATCCATCTTCATCAGGAAAACTGATACAAATGACATTTACAGTAAATAACAGAACATAGAAACAAGTTACTAGGTAACAAATAAGTAACTATAATAGATCATAAAATTTATAGATTTTCAATTAATGTTACCTATCAACTTGTTTCTATGTTTCGTTATTTACTGTAATGTCATTTAAATTAATTTTCCTGATAAAGACGGACGAGGAGTTCGTCGAAACGTCGATTATAAATAAATATTAATACAAAACTTTAACATAAAGCATGGTTCCATTTAATATAAGTAATGAGTTCTGAAAGTATTTTTACTATGTTAAATTTATTACACTTCAACAAGTCACTAAAAAAATGCTGAATGTTTTTTCCAGGGTATGGAGTCGCAATTGGAGTCGTGAAATCGAGAAGTCGAAGAATTTTGCTGAAATTGGAGTCGATATTTTTATTGCGATTACAACTTTTTTGTTAAATCAAAATATGAACAAAATATATAAAACCACGTGTACAAAAAATATTTTTATATAAATTTGTCTTCTTATAGTGTTGCGAAAATACTCACAAAATATCGTTATGAAATATTTTCTATTATATTTACTAATTGCATAACATTGAACTTAAATATATTGTAAGTTAACGTTCATTAGTTTTAACATAACCCATATTCAAAACTCTAATATTGATTTGAATATTTTAAAAAAGCTGACATAATTAAAATTTTGTTATCTAAATACCAAACTAGAGAACTTCGCTAATAAACAATTTTCTTTCAAAGAAATAAATGCTTCTATTAGAAATACTAGAAATAATAAAGAAATGTTTGATAAATAATAAAGATCATATGCTGAAGATTACATCTAAAAACTTAGGAATATCTGCATGTCTCGTTCAATGTGCGCAAAGTTTGTATAATAAATTCGTGTGCACGTATCTAATAAATGCAGGCAGCCAACAGTCGCGCCAATTTTCGTGCATGATGCACAATATATCTCTGCGTACCACGGCTGCCAACTGTAAGTAGTACATTTTCTTCAATGCGCACACGCTCCGACAAAATATTTATCTTCCCGTCGCAATACATTGCTTCACATTCTGTTGCGTTCGTTGAAAATTTTACAGAAATATGCTTGTTTATATTTCTTGACATTATTTTCTATTTTTTTTCCTAATTATATGATGCATGGCAATTTAAATATTTAAAATTCGAAAAATATTATGTTACAATAAATTTTATTTTAGGTTTAATAAAATATGTTTTTCGTTCAATTGTATGAAATATGATATTGTTGCTAATAACATTTAATATTAAATGTACAAACCAAAAGTAAAAATATATAACATATTCAGTTTCATTAATTTATAATAAATTGAGCATTTGCCTGTCGAATATTGGAAAAAAATTCGTATACTATTATAATTAAATTTTCCACGTGTACACAATACAATCAGTAATTAAATATTGTATTGCATCTCTATTAATAAATTTCATTTAGAATTTTTGTTTACATGTAAAAAATAAAAAAAAGTGTCTAAAAAATTAATTTCTATCCGCCATTGCAATTTTATATCCGCGTAAAAAGCTAAAACAAAAGTATTAGGTTCATAGAATCAATATATGTATGTATACATACATAACAGTTACGTTTAGAATCAGAACAAAACAGTGCAGTGCATCAAAGCCGTCTATGATGTTATTTTTGTCTGGGTGGATAGCACATCCGGCACGTGTATATGTTAAAAGTGTTTCAGTTTATTGCATTTTTCCGATCGCTTCTATCGTTCGGGCAAAATAAAAACGTTGTTTACACCGGAATTATTCTAATAAAAACTAAACGATGTACCAGGTAACGTTTGCTGGTTTGCTCTTTATCTTTTTTTTTCATTGGATTTTTTTAAGTAATATTAAATAACTCTTTTGACTATGTGCTGCGCGGAACGTAAAAGAATTTTCTATAGTTTTTCTTTTTGTGTTATTTGATGTTCGTGGAATGTTTGATACTAACTGAAAAATTATAAAGAAATATTTTTGTTTTGTATATTACAGCAAAAATTATTAGTTTTACATTATATAATAAAAAAAAAAAACATTTTACCCTGCTTTGTTTTGTTTTTATAAATGCATTCTTATTTCAATTTTAAAAAACTAACTATGTGTATTGTATTTAAAAATTGTATAAAATTTTTTGTATGTATTCGAAAAATACAATAGATTAAATAATAGAATTCCGGCGATTATATAAACCTATCCATAATTATTTAAAACAATTTATCCATTTTAATTGTTAACAAAATATCTTTATTAACAAATATTCTTCTGAATAATTGTAAAATTACAAACTGGACTCAATTTAATATCTCGATAACTTTATTATAAAAATTCCCTTACAAATCACTCTCACGAGGTCACTTTCATTCACAATCTCCGGGTGACCGCCCAGGCCATTTCCCGCTTAATCTGGACAACCATTATCCAAAATTTATGATACAAATTGAAATATTATAATATTTTGAAGTCTATTTAATGTTTTCTAAAATCTAATGTTACAAGAAAAACAAAAAAATACTTGCTCCAACAGTAGCACATACATATATTCAGGGCCGGATTAACCTTTTGTGGGGCCCTAGACATTTTTTTTCTCCGGGCAAAAATAATAGGACTTTATTGCGTAAAAATACATAAAAATGAAATTTGACCAACTGCAGACCGGGCCCTTTGTATGCGGGCCCTAGACATTTGTCTTTTTTGTCTAGGCCATAATCCGGCCCTGCATATATTGTAAAACTTTTAATCGTTATGAAATATCTTTTTATAGTAAATAGAATTTTTCTTTTGATAGAAAGCGATATAATCTCGTAACGAGAAACAAACTAAATTGCATTATTAATTTAATAATGTCATAAATATTAAAGATAATTTAAATTCAAACGTATGTAATATAGTATTATTATCATATCATACTAGTTTTCAAACAATATATCCGCATTATCCATTGAAGAAAAAAAAGAAGAGAGAACCTAAAAATCTGAAAGCCCATGCGAAGCATAATGGGCACTCGACGGAAAACACTGCGCTAAGCCGATGAGACTAGCAGCGACAAATGAATCACGCCATTGCCACTTTCTAAATCCTCATACCCGCCCGCGTACCAGTGTGCACCAGCGTTCAGCGCTCGACCAACACAACACATTTTCAGCGTTCAGCCAAAAGCATTCAGCCCAACTTTAAGCTCTTCACGCTGACTATTTTGCTCGGGTGCTGATGACAAGGGACACTCATTCTTCAATCGTTCTACCATGTGCCCAAATACAATTTGAAAAAGTAATATAATTGTTAGATATTATCTTCGATTTAATTTTCTTTATTTTTATTTATTAATTTAATGTTTTATATATTTTAATTTTACATATAAAAACAGTAAAGAAATTTTAGAACAACTCTTGTCAAGCAATATTTAAAGAAAACTTATAATTGCAGATAAGTTAAAGCATAAAAAGTTGTTAACTTAATCAGTGAGATAACTGGGCAACTAGATTGTTAACTGTCTTTAAAACATCTCTTTGATTAGTCAACATTTACTATTTTTAGTAGCTTTAGTACATATATAATATAATAAATTTTGAAAGATTCTTTACTACTTTCAAACATATTCGATTTTTATTTAGCAGCTAAATTAAGTTGTGTAAATATATGTATGTATTTATATAAATTACTAACTTTTACAACAATTAAATAATTGAAGAACTGGTAACCATAAAAAAATACTCGAGATTTAGTTTTATTATGTTTTATTAATTATTTTCTTGTAATTTTAAATATTAATGTCAAATTAATTTGACAAATATTATTTTTGATTATTAAATAGAATCTTCTTCAGCATACAAAATTTCCCCAAAAATTACATAATTTGTTTGTAAAAGAAACTCTTGATAATTTTGACAATTTTATATTACACATTACTTTATTTTTAATTATAAAGAATGGTTATCAAGCATTCATAAACCTTTCTATATTTTTAAATGAAAGCGATAAATTTATGTTTAACAATTCAAACGTCCAATAAATAATACTTATAAGTAATAGGAGTAATAATTAATTTAATATTAATATTCTACGATTATCTTGCCTTCAAAATTTATTTACTTAATTATTTGAATCTTAAAACAAACAAAAAGGTGCAAAATACTAAACTCAACTTCAAAATTTTCATTGCTCAAAATACCAAAAAGAAAATAATATATACAATATCTCAATACTTTATAAATTTTATATAGTTTATAGTAAATAAATATTTAAATAGGTATAGGATTTAAAAAAATATCTTCCACTGCTTTTACAATTTTTTAAAACCTACTAAAATTATCGTTACTCGAACATATTTACTATTTGTATAAATAAATATTTAAAATTAGTCAAATTACTAAAGCATTACTACCCTTGTTCCACAAGGGTATAACAGAATTGAAGCCCCCTGAAAGCACACAGAAGCGCGCTCATACAGCGAACAAGAAGGATGGATTTTGTCTAGTAGCGGTGATGCAATTCTACTACAAACGTACTTCAAACTCAACTCGGGCGAAAATGTATTTCGAATGCGTCAACGAGAAATACCTCGGTGAGTTTTAAGAAGTCTCCCGTCTGTTAACGTTACTTGTCTCGCTTGGTTTCACTTCTTTGTTTTAGTTCGCCGGGATGATGATAAATATGGCGGACAACGTGATCTAATCGTAGGATTATATAGATTTTGTTTCTAGTATTTTTTTATATTAAAAAAAACCAGAAAAGTAAGAATAATTGTGGATTTAAAATAAATAATTTTTAAAATTATATAAAATGTTATAAACAACATTAGATATTAGTGCACAGATAATTGTTTGTATATTAACATTAATAAATGCAAAGTCAAAGTTGTTCAAAAACTGTCCTTTCTACCACTTTGAATTTCTTGCTTTTAAATGTGTTCATACATTAAATTTTGTCATAAAGTTTGCCCACTTAAAAAAAATCTGTGAATGTTCGCTTTTTTGATGCAACTAATTTATAATACCCTAAAAAATAAAACCGCCAAGATGCAAATACGATAATGTTTATTACTCTATTTTTCATCTCGATTCCAAAAATTTGACATCATCTCTTCGGGAAGAAAAAAGTGACATGATGCAGCAGACAGTATCATAAATTTAAAATCCCCAGTCAAAGCATGTTAAACTGCACATAAACCAAACTCCTTAAACGTAATCAAAGAGAAAATCTATGTACGAATAAATTTCCGTCGAATACACGACATAATAAATTGAGTAATAAAAATCGTGCGCCGGAAAAGAAAATGAAATTCTCGCACTGGTTTAATACTCTGGCTCTCTCTCTCTCTCTCTCTCTCTCTCTCTCTCTCTCTCTCTCTATTTGACTCTAAATGCTGCCCGCTATTTTGCACTCATCCTGTATCTGCGTGAACGCCTTGTATCTGCTGGAGTACGCGGTGCGAGGAAATAACATTCTAAATGCAAAGTAAGTAAAGTGGCGAGCACGCCACCCCTTCTTGTATATCCGAAGGGGATGGATTGCACTCTGCACTGCGTTGCATCGCGTTGCGTTACTAACTGCTACCGGTGATGTAATGGTGCTACCACGCTAGTATGACTCGATACTTTAACATCAAGTCAGAAGAATTTCGACGGGTGCATTTTAAAATTGAGATAAATCAATCATGTTTACTCATCCAATTATAGAATAAAATATGGAGTGTTAAAATTATTTACCTGCTAAAATATTGATAGTATACGAAATTATTTATAAGTTTACTTTAATTTCTCTCTCTTATCGATACAAATTATTTCAAATATATTTTTCATTTTTAATGAGAAAACGTTTTTGTAATAAACTTACAAAAACTTTATATATATATATATATATATATATATATATATATATTGTTAACCTTAAACTTAATCGTCATTGTTAAACAATGAACTTTACATCGACTTTTAGAGCACTAGCAACAATTTAAGCCTGTCAAACAGTAACTTATATAGGCTATAATCGTTATTCTCTAGCGGAACACTATAAAGCTATAAAGTTAAAATCCTTTTATTGACCAGCAACGAAACTGTAGGTAACTATAGCAGACTTTTGCCGACAATCTAAATACAAATCGCGATAAATTTTTCCCTTTCAATATGATTATTTTCCGCTAAAACTGAACGCATTTGGTCAACAATACCAAACAAATGACGCACGTGCTGTTTAGTCATGGCCGCCTATTACCATATTCGGCATCTCAAAACCGTTTTTCGCATCTGCGCAACTCTATACGCGGAAACACTGTGCAATTACCTGGATCGTTAGAAAATAATCGACATAATTAATTTTATAGAAGCGTTTGAATCAATTATTTCCCACAGATTCATGGAGGTATAAGGTTAGGCTGTTTGATTTGTTCGGCATTGGTTAATATTTCTTGACTAATAAACGCCGATGTTAGGAAGCGATGTGCAGCTGTTTAAGCAAACAGTTGACAGCGACCCTCGCTTTCTGTTCGATACTTCCCCTATAATGTTCTGTGTCGTCTAATATTCGATTTTTTCGTGGGAGAATTGTGACAATGAAATTATGGATAAAAATATTGAATTGAAAAACGCTGGACGCGTGTTTCCTAAATAGGGTACAGATGTTTAGGGTCTGATTTGACACCAAAATAAATAATATTTTATTAAAAAGATAAGTAAGGGTGGCCATCATATATATTATATATACATATATTATAAGGTTTTTAAAATTATAATAATTTAAAGTTTTTTATGTAATAAAACTTTAAATTATTACAATTTAGTTCAATTTTAAAGACCTTATAGCATTTATGAATTCTTAAAATTATTAAAATAAATTAATATGAAAATTACTAAAAGTAAATACGGTAATACTAATTATGTAAAAAGTTAAAATATTTTGATTACTGATTTAGTAAAATTATAAATATATTGATTATGATAGTGAAAATTTAAAGAAAGACGGGGTAGTCTAGTGCAAAAAAGATATCCTAATGCTTCTAACCAAAACTGGTTAACCAGTTAGCTCGCACAGGCTAGCTATATTAATCAATTCCTAACAATTTCTTTAATTACATATATCAAAAATTCTCCAAAATGCTAATACCACAAACAGGTTATTATCATAAATCAATAAAGAAAATAACGCTCAAAAACAAAACAATAACACGTGCGGCAAACAACCACTAATCCCATACGCACCATACGCACTGACTACAGTTACCAGAACCACCTCATACCCAGAACCTCATAAAAAATTCAGCCCATTAGCGGAAACGAAGCGCCTAGAACCGTTACGTACTCGTCAGCGGTAATAACCGCTCTCTCCGCTATATACACGTGTGTTTTCACCCGCGGGACATTGAAATGTGTCGTCGCTATGCGCAAGCGAGAAATGTCGCCTTAATCATTTTCCGGGAAAAAAAAAATTGGATAGAACCCGCAATGAGGATAAATATAATCTATAGGTGACTATATAGTTGGAGGAAGATAGGTAATGAATATGGATAATGTGAAATAAGGTAATGGAATTGTTGTAGAAGGAAACATTCAAAGATATGGATAAAGTTTTTTCTAGTGATATTGGTAATAAATTTTTGGTATCTGCTATTATTAAGTTACTTGGTTTTATGTCGAAAGCGTACACAAAAATATGCACATAAAAAAATCATGTATTTATTTTATTTAAAAAATAAAATTACTTTTCATATAATTTGAATTGAATTAATTTGTTATTTCAAAAAAAGTTTAGAAATTAATAATTTAATAATGCACAAGAAAAACTATGTATTAACATTAGATCAGTAATTATCAAAGTGTAGGTCGTGAACTGATTTTGACAACAAAACTATATAATATTATGTCATGAAATTTGGTATATAAAAGTATTCCGATATGTTCAGTTAAAGTAAAATATTGGCAATAAGATTAAGATTAAGATTAAAGTAAATATATTTTCTTGTTTATTATAAATAATTTTACTTTGAAACATATATTTACGTAGTTATTTTTATGTATATTTTTGATTAAAGAAATAAAAAATTGTAATGATCTCTATTTTATTTGAAATATATAAGTAGTTACGGCTGTTGTTATAAAACAGTGAAATTTTCATGCAATAATTGTTTATAGGTATATAAAAGTATAAAATTCTAAACGAGTGTAATGATTATTACTTATACGTATAAATTAATCCTCATGAGCAATAACCATCATTACAGACTTATTAAATAATATTCTATTAAAAATTTATTTATTTAGCATATTACATACCTATTATATAAAACCATTAAACAAAATATAATACTACAAAAAATTATATATTTCTATATGTACTGTAGAAATTAAAACAATAATTTTCTCTTGTGAATTACATAAAAATTTCATATAAAATATATATGTAGAAGAACTGTTAATACCAACATTTACTGTAAAACCACAATAAAACGTATTAAATTTTACATAAATAGAAATTAATTATTTAAATTAAAATGCATTGTTTCGCATTGAAATAAAATTTATTATTAATAATTTTAATTTTAAACTTCACATAAAACATTTAATTAATCAGTAAAAACAGACTAAATCAGATTATGATCAACATGAAAACATGAATTGAATATGAATTGTTTATTTGTGAAATAAACCACAAATATGCACTCATAAAACGATAGTGAAAAAGCAAAACAAAAATTGTAAAAACAAAAGCGGTTTTTAGCGACATAAATAAAAGAGTAAATTAATAATTTTATTACAGGCATGAAAGAGTGTACAACATATATACATATAATCCAGTTCAGCATCTACCTGGAGTGCATATAAATCGATATATCATTTTCCCAAGCGGCTAATAATTCTATCCTGGCTTAGCCGTAAAAGTCTGCATCTACAATATACGCCACTGTTTTATTAAACACGTTATTCTTTGCACCTCGTACCATCAAAATTCCATCTGTTTAACTGTCAAAAGAAGATAAAACACTCTCTCACATACACACTCATACGCTCAACTATTTATCATAATATACTTTCAGAAAAGAAGTTTTACTTCTACGCAAATAAATCTACTAAATCAAACTAAAATATTTTCAAATGCTTTCTATCAAATCCTATTTATTATAAATCAAATATGTTTCTTACATATTTTGTTTTATCTTTAAAAAAACAACGTATTAATATCCAACAGGCATCTGTAGGCCAATCGTAGCGTGTCGGACTCGAATACCAAAGGTCCCTGGTTCGGGCCACATTCACACCAGAATTTAAAATTTAATGTTTCTGGCAAGAATGTGCAGTCGACAAAAAAATTGGTCTACTACGAATCCAACTTCAATTTTTTTTTTATCGGGCTTTAACTCCGACTCTAACTCCAACTTTAAATTCGATAATGATTTTTATATGTTATCATATTAAACTAATTAACTACAGAAAATACATTCCATGCTTATAATATTACTTAGTAAACTAACATGAAACAAGCAAGTAAAAACATTTAACAAAGTATATGATCAGCTTCTCGAGCGTATAGTCCTTATATCTCATTTAGGGTTTGTGGGAACTGATGATTAATGTCTATAAAGATCATTCAGACTATTCTACTTATCACGAAATTAGTGTTGTTTTAGCACAGAATTTGCTTTAAAGCTCTATAAATATTTAAATTTACAATTTAAATTTCAATTATTTAAAATACATTTACTATAATAAACAAAACATTTGAGAAATATAAAGTATATTTACTAATTTTTTTGCACGATTGTACTGAATAAAATCTGATCATTTCTTTATTCTATATACTTATAACTGAATTTCATAAAAATAAATATTAATAAATATTTAATACAAGTTGTTTTTGTTACATATAACGAACATGAAATAATATTAATAAATAATGAATGGTATATATTCTACTTAATAAAACAAGCAATAAATAAATCATAGTGGATAAAAATAATCGTGCACTCTATTCTCGTGTATCAAAAATCGTGCATCTTTCCTCTAAACAACGAACACAACATTACCACTCATTCATTACTTATTAACACATATCTTTCTATTATTTTTGCTTTTCAGTGAGAGGGAGTTCAATTAGTAAAATTCAAATGTATTTGGACTTAATGCAGTAAGACTATAAGTACAAGTGTTGCAAATTACAAGACATATAAAACTTTTGGTTTAGTTTTATTTACTTATTCCTAATACAAGTTGATTCCAGGGATGTGAAGTTGGAGTCGGAGTCGTAAAGTCGAGAAGTCGAAGAATTTTGCGAGTCGATTTTTTTTGTTGCGATTCCGACTTCAACTTTTTTTTGTTAAAGCAGAAATTAACAAATATAAAACCACGTGAAGAAAAAAATATTTTTCCATTTTTAATATTAAAAATAACGTATTATCTAATAATCGATAAACCTAAATATTACCATCTCACTGGTGCTCATAACAAAAATTCAAACAAATTAAAACTCAAACAAACGAACAAAACAAAAAATAATATGTATGATATTAAACATTTTTAATACAATATTACTGAACACTGTGAAAATATGATGAATCTTTGCATTTACATTTAAAATAATTAGTAACATTATTTTTGTTAATGTGTTATATTAGGTTACTATGTGATATTATAAGAACGAAATATGTTGTATAATAAATAAAACAATAGATACTTCTATTAAACGAGCCACATGAATTTAAATTTGACTTTCTAAGAGGAAAAAGCGCGAACACAAATGCCGTACTACTCTCAATTTCTGTCGGAAAAGGACAATATTTAGTCGTTGCATATTTAATACGTTTCATATATTTGATAGTATTTCGTTGTGATCGGTTGAATAATTTACTATTCATTTTTTTTTTCCATACAGCTAGAGAAACGTGTTGCCTATATGCGTGTCTCGAAACAAGACATGCCAACAAATGTAATTGAGTTCGGTTTTTTTCGTGGTTCGTGTACTTGGATCAGATGCTTGAAGCCTGTATCGGATAGCTAAGACTGGAATATGCTTACGAGTACGTATACGAATGGAAAATTTATCGTTTTTTTTTATGTATTGAATTATGTTTTGCTTAAGTAAATTAATTTTATACAGGGTGGTAATCGCGACATTATTTTAACAAGTAAAATTATATTTATTTATTTTTGGTAATAAAACTATAAATATAAGTTTTAGAGCATAAAATTATGCATTAAATTTATATTGAATGCTTTGTAGAAATTAGATATCAAAATATCGAAAATTATTATGAAATTAATACAGAAAATAGTATATTATGTTACGAGGACCTGAAAGCAATATTTATTGATACTTACAACCGAGACTAAGCAATTTGGGCAAAACATAAAAAATGCATTCTGTTCCACTCGAAACTAAACTAAAAATAAATAAAAATACGTACCAATTAACCTTACTAACAATTGTAAAATAGCATGTTTATGTATATATTATTTATATTTATTACTTTGTTCGAATATACAATTTCTGACTCTAGAAATATTCATCACTTGTCTCGCTTTTCTTTTTTGTAACTTTATACATATAAATTAAAAGTCAAAATACATTTTTAATAAAAAATATTTGTTTACAATAGTTTGTTGGTATCCTTGTACTTGAACGTTTAATTTCAAAAATACAATAAATAATACTTATTTATTAAAATTATAATTACGTATATTTAGTTTTTTAACCACCTAACTGACAGTTTGTCAATAACTATATATCAAAATAAAAAATAATTAAAACAAATAATATAGGTTTTAGTTTTTAAAATATAGTAGGTATTTATAGCTCAATTTCCAACACATTCTCTAAACTATATATTACTACAATATACCATCGAAGTATGTAATTTATGTGAGCATATATGCTAATACACCGGTCATTATTTGTAACTTTGTTTTGGATATAAGCAAGAGGTAATTGACACTTATACTGTTTGCATACATACGGCTGATATCGGCAGGCCCCAGAATTATCTAATGGCAATTTGTGTGTGCGCTGTTGAAGTAATGATCGTTTGTATGATCATGATTTTAACAACACCCGGTATTATTAGCGCTAAGGAAATTTCTACGAATTTTTTTCCTAGAGATAAGACATTTAGATCGTAATCGGACATTCAAATTATACTATTGTGTTGTCTTGCTTAAAAGTACAAGATATTGCTGTTAGACTAAAACATTTCCATGTAAAGATCAAAAGTGATATAACTTATTTTCATATTTTATTGTTTATTTCTTGTTTATCTAACATTTCTGTAAATTTTTATTGTCTGTTTTCTTAAATTAGCATAAGAACGTAAATTATTTAACAAATTATCTGTAAAATTATATAACATACCTACGTACATTTGAAACAATAAAATTTTACAAAATAAATTTAAAATTGTAAAATATTTCATTTTCCTTTATTACACTTATAATTATTCCAACTTAAACAAAAAATACATATGTACATGTAAAAGATGTTTTTATAACGAATGTACCAAACTTTAACAGTTTGTTAGGGAGGTTATTTTCGATTGAGAAATGTCATATGAATATAAATATCCAGAAATACTACTAAATCATAAGTATTTAACTTTGATATAAACAATCTAAAGCATCCAATAACAACGATATATGTAAATAATAAATATCACTTGGACTACAAAAACGAAGAACAGTAGCAAATAAAACTCACAACAAGAAAAACTTTCAAATCTGCGTTGTGATTTAAAAAACATCAGTTTTCATTCCGCTTTCGGGTGATTCCCTATCATACATACATCCAGTCCCTTCCCCCCACCCCGTCCGCGACCCTACACCATTGCGCCCCGAAATACGCAGAGAGAAACTCATCAAAGTTTAACACCTTCGTTGCACGCCATGTTTCGACGGAGCAAACGATAAAAATATGCCTCGCATTATACATGGAATCCTGCATTATTAATTATGAACGGCGATCACGCTTGAATTGGGGACGGCGATTGCGTAGGCGTAGGGGGTGGTTTATTTTTTGTTCTTTCAACCCTACCTCATTTCTATAATGTTTTTTGTAGAGCCCTTTGAATGCGTGCTATATATTTACATGTGTAAATTTCTACACGGCTGGTGTATAATTACCTACGTAACGAGGCAATGTTTTAGCTGTGTTAAGTGTGATTTTAAATTTTTAGGGATTGGCAATTGTTTTTAAATGACAGTGCTACGAACTTGTTTATCAGTGTATTTAATAAATAAATAAATTCTACATATATTTCAAGCAATATATTTGATGTAAAATATATAAACTATAAGTAGAAAAATAAAACTATCATTCTGTTAGTTCGAATGCAAAACATAGCAGCTAAATGCGACTGGTACCAAACTGCAGAAGCATGATCTAAAAATTTGTAATGCTCATTGCATTTTGCCGTGTCGCCAGCCATGGTTATGACATAAAATAAATACACGTATTCAAATGATAAACATGGATGTCTTCATCCGTTATAGGTTGATATAAAGCACCTATATGGAGCAATGCGGATATAATAACTTAGTTTGTTCAACGTTACGTAGAAAACATTTATAAAACAAGAAAATGTGTTGGAAGAACAACCAAGAATTTTCACAGTTTATGTAGTATCCGGGGTTCATAACTTTATTGCTTTTTTCGAATTCAGATCAGTTCTAATCATAATTTAACCATATTTATGCTAGATGTAATGTGTGTTTCATTTATTTGCATAGTGGATTTGTTTGTTCATGAAAAGTTACAAATCAACTGTATATTTTATTTGTGAATAATATAATGCTATGAACTCACCAACTGACAACTGTTTATATACCTATGATAACATATAAATTTTACTTTTAAATATGTTTTCAGAATATACGAGAAAATAATTACATAACCTACGTTATTATACATATATATATATATATATATATATATATATATATATATTAAAAAAAATTTTATGATAATATATTGTACGAAATGTTACTCATTTTCCATGAGTATGAAAATTTTGAGCACGAAAAAATGATATTTTGTACAAGTTTTACGCTGTAAGTAGTAAATATTTATGTTTTTCGAATATAAAAAACTTGTTTTAATGTCAACTACTTATCACTTTAATTTAAATAAATGTAAAACAGTAATTATTATTAATTATTAACAAAAATTAATATAGAACTATGTTTTTAATATTTTTGTATTGTTATTATCTAGAAATTAATAATAATTAATGTTTTACATTTATTTAAATTAAACTGACAAATAGTTGACATTAAAACAAGTGTATTATATTCGGAAAAACATATAAATATTTATCATATTAAAGCCATTAGACATTACCGATTCTCACTTCCGTAACAATTTGCTTAAAATTATGCTTGAGGAAGGAAAGAAAAAAGCGAAGAAAAAACATATTATTGGTAAGCATTTCCGATTTGTATATTTTATGCTTAGACGTTCGTTGTGTTAATACACGTTCCAAAGAAAAGGACCACACCCAACAGATCCACTTACTCCGCCTTCGAATGTAAACAATCCGATATGCATGCGAGAGTGTGTTTGTGTTTGTGTGTGTGTGTGTGTATGCTTGTGTGTCCGGTGGTTAATACATTATGCAAAGCCCCAACCGAAATATAAACGGGGTGACTGTTCAACGCCTACTATGACTACATACCCTGACAGGTGACATCCGCCATCTACGTATATTATGCGTATGAAACCATAGATAACTTTATGACAAACACCGTCCTTTGGTATTATAGTTATTTTAGAATATTTTAAAGTTGTAAAATTATCATTGATAAGAAAAATTAGTAACATTTACCAAAACAAAGAAACATAGAGGTATTTCATAGTAAAATTGAAAAAACATTATTTTGCAAAATGCAAAATATTAAACAAAAAAATAAGACTAAAAATATAGATAGTGCTCTATTTAAACTACAAAACTTGATGTAATTTCTATAGTCTCATAAATATACCTAGTTCACAGCTCTAAAATTTTATATTATGTTTATGTATAAAAAAGTTATTTGAAGTAGCCCCATTACAAAAAATATTACTTATTTTTACCTCACTTCGTTCTACACAAATCGACAGACGGACACGTGTTACTATAAACCTAATTTGTGCTTTTCTGTAAAAATCTCAATATGTCATATTTGGTATGTTTACCATACCTCCCAAACCATATGTAATATGACGGTCGGTAAAAACAAACGGATAATTAAATATTTCTACAACATGCAAATGTTATTGTTCAAAATTTTATGTGATGTGAAGTTTTCCACATTTTATTAGTTTCTGCAAACAATTTGATTATATGGTACGATATTCATAAACTTTGTTATTAATAGGTTTGTTCGATTAACTCTCTTGCATTTTACTGCAAAAAACCGCCGTAAATGATGCAGCGATTTGTCATTTACATAATATGTAACTACGTAGTCAATAAAACAACAAACATTGACGCAGCAGTAAACAGTAGACGCAAGTGTGCGAATCGAACAGGGCTAATGTTATTAGTTTCGCTTATTATTTTTAATTATATCTTTCAAAAAAAAAAAAAAAAAAACTGTTTCTCACAGGTAATGCTTTGCGTTGTCTGGATATAATGTTATCTTTGGTACTAAGGCATGGTGGACGGACATAGATGTGGGGACATACAGGGTGCGTGGATTTTAACGAGATTTGAATTTATGTTTTTATTATGTATTCGACGAGAATATTAAATCAAAGAACATATACGGACGGACGCTAATTAGTTCTGAGTGAATTATTTTTATATTAACGAGATGACTTTTATGATGATGCACTTGTTGATGAAATTTGGTTTTAAACTCCAGATTTTACGTTGTTAATTGATTTAATTATGCATTATATATATATATACGCGAAATTTGTAGTCAATAAAAACATTTACATTATTTTAAAATTTTATTCATGTCGGACTAAAAATTAAAAATTTTCTAACAAAGTTGCTAAATCTTAGCATATTCATTACAATATATTGGTTGCATTTATAAAAAATTATAGCTAGTATTTGTAACGTTTTTAGCAGAATAAAATATTTACTTGAAAATATAGTTTTAAAAAATTATTATGTTGCTCATTTTCAATCTATTGTAACTTACGGAATTATTTTTTGGGATAGTTCTACTTCTGCACACAGAGTTTTGCTAATTCAAAAAAGAATAATCAAATTACTAGCTAATATAAAAATATATGATTCATGTAAAAATTATTTTAAATCTTATAATATTTTACCTTTACCTTGTTTGTATATTTATTATTTTTTAATTTATGGTAAAAATAATATAAATTTGTTTGAGATACAAAAATAATGGTAGTCTACTAATTCCAAAAATTAATAGAAAATTAACAACAAAAAATCCCAAATTTTGCCGAAATATCTTTATATAATAAACTACCTGATAATATTAGAAATAGTATATTGAAATCGCATAAAAAATTGTTACATAAAATATCACAGTGTTATTATTCTGTTAGTGAATTCTAATTCTAATTCTAATAAGAATTCATCGTATTTTTGATACTTTGACTTGATTTACATTATTGTGTTCTTGAATATCTGATTATTTTTATTATACAGAGTTAGAGTGATCATATCTCTTATAAACTAACTCAAAAACCATTAAATTACAATACAAATTACAAATCAATCAAATCCAATCGTGCACTAACATCTGTCTCGGATGACTGATCAAATCGTCGAAATGCCTCTCGTCTCATTTGACACCGTCACCAGAGCCGCATAGTATGCAATTCGTGTCGCACCAGCCGCACCTGGGGGAGAGGGGGCCGATGCACCAACCCCGTACACGATGTGTCTAATGCGACGGGAATCCGAGCCACGTAGGCACGTTAAGAATGCCGGACGATCGATACAGTCACACTCGCACGATGCGAACGACTAATTCCTAGCTGGCCGGTGCAGTTGCTATCGGGCAGGTGTGCACTACGTTCGATCCCCGGAACTAGAAGAGGATAGTATGTGATAAGGTCATTGGAATTGGTGACTGATCAGTATTAATCAGATGGCTGGTATTTTGTTTCTAATGCGTGTTATATGATAAATAGTTTAGTTGATTGCGATATTATATATAAATATATACATATTTTTAATATTATTATGTTCGAGTTATCTATTTCCAAAACTCGTTGTGTCCAAAAATAACAATAAATAAATTATATACACTGTTATGTTCAAAATTACTTGCTTTAGAATGCTACATTAAAAAATGTGCTAAGTATTTTAAATTTAAGATTTTTCATATATTTATAACACATAATATAATATTCAGTAAATAGGTGGCATATTTATGTCAAAACAGTTAGTTGACAAATTTGTTACATAAATTTTTCTATTTAATAAATTTATTCAATACGATGATGGTTGATTCTGTGGTGGCAGATTTTTTTTAAATATTTATTATTTATTACAAAATATAAAATTAAAAATTACTAATTGAGATATAATTGAAAGTGCTTTGTGTGAGTGTATATATATATATATATATATATATATATTTCATGGGTACAAGGCGTAATTGTGTTTACAGGGTGTAACAGAATAACTATTCTTAATTTTCAGAAATGATAGAGGGCACATAAAGAAACATTTTTTATTAATAAACTAGTGTCCGGAAATTTTTTTTTTCGGCAGTCGATTGTACATCGTTACAACTTGTGTACCGAAAATGGTGGTCGTAACTTTTTTATAAAGTTTAAAGCATTATTATTTCTAATAAAATGTCCTTAACTTAACTACTCTTTGATGTTGTAATAATTAAGATTGTGTTTAACGATATCTTATGTATCTTGACACCGAGAAATTTCCGGACACTAGTTTATTAATAAAAAATGTTTCTCTAAGTTCACTCTATCATTTCTGAAAATTAGGAATAGTTATTCTGTTACACCCTGTATATGTGGAGTTTATCCGCCGATCATAAACTCACATAAGCTTATTCAATAGAAATTCGAGCTGTGCGAAAATGTTTTTAAATATTATGTGTGTACAATATATTTTAGGTAAAAATTCCCTTGAAACATAATACAATACAACATGTTTATGATCTGTGGACAAGCCTGATGTATTTAATACACACTATATTTTTACAAAAGATAAACAAAATCATTACACTGTTTTCCATGTTATAGAATAATCAGTTAAACAAAAAACAAACAAAAAATCAAACGGAAAAACAATTGAAACGCTAAAACTCGTCTAAAATCAAGAACTAGTTGATTTTCTCCGAGTTGTTTTTGTCGTTGGCATGGCATGACGTTGCGATATGCAAGCAAAAGAGATTTCCATGCACTTGAGCGCGCACTATGTCTTAAAGTGATCCGGTTGTTTTTGCACCGCCAAACGCAGCGTAGCGCAACTATTTTCCTGGATCACGAACGGGAGAATATGCAACTTCGACTCCGGCAGACGGGTAAACGGACTGAGACAAACCGCCCTTACTAAATGGACTTGTGTCGTTATGTTCGAGTCACTGCATATATGTATATAGAGACTGAACATAATAACGAAATTTACTTCATAATTTTGACTTGAAATAGATAAAACATTAAAAAATAGAATTGTAATTGTAACAGTAATAATAGTATTGTAATAGAAACCTTTTTACCCCATTTTTGGTGTTTTTTTTTTTTAAGTTTAATAAAAAAAATAGATAATTCATGGTCAAAGCATAATTTTGTAAATATGTTACTTAAATATTTACAAAGTAGTAGTATAATAATATTATATTTATATATTTAAACAAACAGACAATAATAAAAAACAAAAATTCATCTAACTTTGTTATGCTGAGAATATTTTTATTTTTGCATTTTGTATATGCACTCTGAATTCCAGCACGTTCTGTAATATGTAAATAAAGCCGTTCTTTCGTTATAATAAAGCAGCAACGCTCTAACGCAAGTGGACATCGCATTGGCACCAGAGAAAATACAATTTATATGAAACATATAGTCCTTCATATATACAGACAATGATACTTGGGCTTGACTAATAAGTTTTCGAACTATTTTGTAAAAAATATAAAATTACTGAAATTTAGAATTTTTGTAGTATAGAATAAATTGGTTATAGAAATAATATAATTTATTTATACACTTTATCAGAACATTTCAATTAGTCACATACAATTATAATTATTTATTTTAAAAAATAATAGCTGAAGAAACACACATAGTTTTTTGTACAAATTTATATCCATTTTTTATAAAACTTATTGACCAAACATGCGTTTATAAATATTTGTTATACGCTATGAATATTTGAGAACAAATGATTGTGCACGATATTTAGATATCCCACATAAACTATTTATTTGAAACATTTTTCGATACGCCTAAATAATGCTTTTACAATTTTTTATATTTTTATGATATATCCTAATTCTGTAAATAGATGGCATATTTATATCGACAGTTTTCTTTCTATTTACCATGACTACAGTAGTTGTTATACAAATTTTTCTATTTAATACATACATACATACATACACAATCACACTATGTACCCAAAATGGTGTGGGACAAACTCTTTTCATCATCTCGAAATCAGTCGCCTCCAAACATTACTATCCAAACAAGCAACTTTTGCTTCATCCACATTCATAATTATTCTCATACATGCTCTTTTATTCCTACTACTTTCGCCACGTCCACGCAAACGTATACCATAAAAATAATTCAAATAAATCTTTTTAACCAAACGTTCATTAGACATTCGCTCAACATGTCCAAACCATCTTAATTTTTTTTCTATTCAATAAATTTATTTAATACGATGACAGTCGGTTCTGTGATGGCTACAGCAGATTTTTCCTAATTTCTTTTTAATATGACAAAAACAACTTAAGTTTAGATACTTTGTGTTCGAGCTCAACATATAGACAGAACACATTTCATTTTTGTTCATATATTTCAGCAAGTGCATATATGCAGTAGTGGCAACAGTGAGATCCGTCAAAATACGGTACAGTACCAAACGCCTCCCGACAAAAAAAAAAAGAAATAAAAACAATTGACATGTCCGGGCGCGCATGCTGAACGTGATAGCAGAATGATACGTTGCCATCGCCACTCAAACACGATTCCGGTAACTGAATTCCTTTCGATACGAACAGAGGACGAAAATATTCGCCGGTTGGCGTAGCCCTCCCCCAACGATAACGCCGCCGTCTGCAACGATCTGAATATGTTGAAGCGTTTTGCATGTACGGATTGAGTTTCGCGGTGAAATGCTGTTTCCTCGTCTAGTGCTTTTCGGTGAAATACAATTTCGTTTCGGTTTGAAGTAACTTATTTTTATTGAGAAAATATTTTAATTTAAATATTGAAATGTGTAATGGTTATCATGTGTATAATATTTTTTTTTTGCTTTAAACGTATGAATATTTATATTCAGTTGTTGTGACAGATAATTTTAAAAAGGATCTAGATCTGATTATTTGTAAGAATATTCGTAAGAATTCGATGAAAATCGCCCAGATAAACAATGTTTTAGAGTTGTTGGTGAAATATAAATAGTGGTTAAAAAGTATTGTAAATAAAGAGTATTTTTTATATTTATTTCAATAAGTAAATAACAATTACTAGAAACGAGATTGTTATTAGATAAATTAATAATTTTAACTCGCCTATGCAACAAATTGAAAACAAAAGTCGTGTGTCAGAGATTGAACATAATTATTATTAAGATAAATTAAGAATTAAATTAATATTTATTAAGCTGTGCCGTATGTCAAAGATATAAAAGTGAAATTTCTTATTGTATAATCGTAGAAAATTATGATGTTATACTTGCATATAATGAATATTATTTATATAAATAAATTAGAATACTTTCTTGTAGCTTGTACTGTAAACTTTATTTTAATATACCTATAGTAATTTTCATTACAGGTCTGTTAAATAATATATTAATATCATAGCTCTAATATAAACATGATAAAAATGTAAAATTTTCGGATGAGGCTATTTATACATACGGTATGTATACGCAATTGGCTATTTACTCCTTTAAAAAAAAAAAAACCTAAACCAACCTACTAACCTAACCTACCCTAAATAGCCAATTACGTAAAAATACTGTATGTATAAATAGCCAATTGTGTATACATACCATATATATATAAATAGCCACTTTCAAAATTTTCAGAATTTCTTTTTATTAAAAATTTGGCAAAAAACAACAATCATCAATACTTGTTTATGCATCAAAACTATCAATTTTTAAGCAAATAAATTAGTTTTGTTTTTACATTTCAAATAACACTAATTTACTTAAAGTAAACAAGTAAAGCAAAACATTTTTTTGATCTATATATAGGTATAAACATTTTATAGACCAAATATTTTGAAACCTAACCCAACTTTTACATATTAACTCATCATCGCCAAATTCCAAGCTTCACTCCACACTTCATCTCGCATCAGTCAACTTTCCATCGCAAAAGCAATCTTCTCCAACATATTAAACTTATTTTTTACAAAGTATCGGGCGGGAGTCGGGGATACTAAAATGTGCTCGTCTTTCACCCAAAATCCAACCCTATGCCGCACCCTGCCCCGAGGTAAGTATATGTAACCTTCCCCTCCTTCCAACAAACACACACACACACATATATACGGGTGGGTCGCGTAATAATTCACGCTCGTGTGCCTCTTGCGCGCATAACGGGTGCGTACGGCCCACCCTGTCGAACGATAGAGTTGCGAACATCAATCTCGGCGCGTAACGATTTGCGATCAATGGGCTATGATGTTAATAGCTCAGGGGTTGAGTGATTTTTGCAAGGGATAAATTGTTATTATTATTTTGAATTAAATGTACAAACGATGTGCACAATGAAATAAACACATGCTAAATATCAAACGGTTTTAAAAACTGTTTTAATGAAGCTAATGGTGCGACAAAATATAAAATAAAAATTATTGTTATTTGAAGTTGATAGATACCATATCAAGTATTTTAAAATATATTTAATTTCTTGTAAATTTATTTTATCACAAGTTTTTATAATTTCTCAGTGAAACATATGACTAGTTGTTTCACATTATCACATTATCAGTCACATAGTACCACTAAAATTTATACGAATCGCTATACTTCTTAAGAACGCGGAATAATAATAGAAATGTATACAATAGTACAACTAAATAATAAATACTTGAATTAAACAACCTAATATTAAATTAAAATAACTTTGAAACGATTCGTTTTTGTTTTTTATTTATTTTGTAACATAAGAAATTTGTAAGATAAATTTCATAAATTCGTTTAAAGTTTTGACATCAGTCAAAAGCTTCTTAGTATTATCATTAACAAGTTTTTAGTTTTTTTTAATAGATATGCAAATTATTTGATTACACAACTAACATAATTTGCATCGTCTTAAAAAAGCAGCAACATTTTCTCTACGTTTCATTATTAAATTACTTAACTTTAAGCTGTATTAATCGCTTGCATTCAGTAGCTAACTTAAGCCGCATATATGTACAGATTAGTAACTTAATATCCGTCTAACGTTGTTGGCAGTCACACGGTTTCAAAAATTAATATGACGTACATGGATCATGAATTTATAATATTAGATAAAACTAAATTCAATTGCCACATCGCTATAAAAATAATAGAATCAAAATAAAACAATTCTATTTATTTAATATATTTAAAAAAAATATTAATGATTTAAAGTTTATATTTGGTAGATTTTAAAATAAACAAAAAAAAAGGCTATTGAAATAAAACATCATCAAAAAATATCATGTAAATTTTATGGTATAAAAATAAATAAATCTATAAAAAACTAACATAGTTTATGAGTGACTCATATGAAACGACTATCTTTATTAGTTCGAAAAGTAGGTAAAATCAGTTTATCGAATCCGTATTTTTCTTCACAATACATATTTTTTACTGGCAAAAGTCGCGCGGTTGGTTGTTTTGTAGGTTTCGGCTAACGGACAGAGACGCGCGAAACGGTTTGATATCGCAAAAGTAGTAAAGTGTGATTTTGCGACATCATTGGAAACCGTCTCGCTTCCGTCTGCAAATTATCGGTTTCTGGAACTTATCAAAGTACAAGAGGTTCATAAATAGCCTACTTATCTTAGCACTAGCGCACGGTCAGGTCGTTCAGTGTTTGCCTCAGCCAAAGTGTCAAAAACCTTCTCGATGCGATGGAAAACACGAGAAACGGATCGGAATTGGAATATCGCGATAGTCAGTTGGAGTTCAACGATGCAACGCTATTGGCTGGCGTTTTGTTGATAGCGCGTGAAGTGCTAGCAAAAAGCTTTTTCCCATTTTGATGTTCAGTATACGCTTTACACCAGAATTAATACAACTAAATTTACAATCGTATTTATTTAAATTTACTAACCAAATCTATCTAGTTTCAAAAATAATAATTTGTAACTAGCAGTCATAAATAAACTGAGTTACAATTTTCAAATAAAAATTATAACTCATTTTCTGCTTTTTAAATTCCATATATTAAAACATTACAAAAAACTATCAGAATAATTTGAATTCATTGTACATATAAAATAAATTTATATGCATAAATTGTTATTAAATCTATTATATTTAAAATTCATATTATACAGGGTGATTTGTAATTAATTGGAAATATTTTAACTGGAGTATCCTGGGCTCAGAATATGAAGATTTGACCCAAAACACTTAGATAAAATGTGGCTCCTTACTGAGCTACAGGGTGTTTTATTTAAATATTTAAAAACGATTTTTGCCCAGTACTTAAAAACCATTTGACGTATCCTTATCATATTTGGCAGAAAGTGTAGGTACCGTACACCATACTAAATTATGTTAAACAAAAGTTTCTGGCCAGTGCCAGTGGCGTACAACAGGGGCAAGTGAGAGGTTGATCCTTCCTAAATTCTACGCCACTGGCGGAATTGTCATTTTAGCACAATTTTTCAATTCTCCAGTACTTTCTGTGTAAAAAACATACCCTTCCTTCGTAACGATAAAGTCACTATTTTTTGAGATATTTAAAGTTAAACATAAGACGCACCCTTGGGATTTTTTCAAAATTTGCTCAAAAAAATCTGAAAAAATTCAGTAAAATAGAGAAAAAATTAGCTACATAATAACTAAGTAACTTTTTTCTCTAACTCATTCTTGTTTGGCAGGAAAAATTATTGAAAATAAAAAATTGAAATGTAAAAAATATTAATTTTCAATAATTTTTCCTGCCAAACCAAAATGAGTTAGAGAACAAAGTTACTTAGTTATTATGTAGCTAATTTTTTCCTTTATTTTACTGAATTTTTTCAGATTTTGAAAAAATCCCAAGGATGCAGCTTATGTTTAACTTTAAATATCTCGAAAAATAGTGACTTTATCGTTACGAAGAAAGAATATGTTTTTTACACAGAAAGTATTGGAGAATCGAAAAATTGTGCTAAAATGACAATTCCGCCAGTGGCGTAGAATTTAGGAAGGATCAACTTCTCACTTGCCCCTGTTGTACGCCACTGGCACTAGCCAGAAACTTTTGTTTAACATAATTTAGTATGGTGTACGGTACCTACACTTTCTGCCAAATATGATAAGGATACGTCAAATAGTTTTTAAGTACTGGGCAAAAATCGTTTTTAAATTTTTAAATAAAACACCCTGTAGCTCAGTAAGGAGCCACATTTTATCTAAGTGTTTTGGGCCAAATCTTCATATTCTGAGCCCAGGATACTCCAGTTAAAATATTTCCAATTAATTACAAATCACCCTGTATAGTTGAATCAGGCACAGTTAAAATCTGTTGAATTTGGTGTTGAAAATATAACGTGTAAACGTTTTTGTGTAAAAAACTAAAACAATACTATTTTCATGTATAAGATATATTTTGCAACAGTGTCAAAAATATCGGTGTTAATTTTTGTTAATCCATACAAAAATATGTTTAATTATATATATATATATATATATATATATATATATATATATATATATATATATATATATATATATATTTAAAATATTTTCTTCCAGTATATTTTTTTACAATATGTGTTTTCCAAATGGAACAGTGTTTACTGTGTGATATTTTGCTATTTAGCTAAATATAAATCAAGAAAATGGTTTTTGTAACAAGATTTATTACTCTACCAATAAATAATCAATGTTTTTGATAGTTCTACACAACAATATAACATACAAAATAAATAGTCCGAAATCAATATCATGTGACATTTATTCTAAAGATGTCATCCATCAAGTTATTATCCACGATATGTCAACCCTAACTTCATTAAATGTCAAATACTTCCTACATACATATATCCTTAACAGCTCAAAGGCATTATTTCTTATTGATAACGCGCTACGCCGCCTTCTAAAATTCTATTAGTTATAAAACCCAGAAGAAGAATAACACAAATACAGACATTAGTGCTGCAATTTTGTTTACATCTCGTAAAACTCGTAGCATTGAAAGTTATTTTAAATAGAATTATTCTTTGATAAAAGAGCGAATATTTCGTAAAACTACTGTTAGTGTTACAACTAATACAAGTTTTAAAACAATGTAACTGTCATACGAGCAGGAAAAAATTCTTTGAAAATATTAGTAATTTTGCAAAAAAACATATAAAATATAACAGAATATATTATATACCTGCTTTAATCCTGCCGCATTTGTTAGATATAATTAAGGCCTAATCCTTAAAGTAAATTAATATTGTCGCACTTTGGCGATGCCCACTAAATAATCACGTATGCATCATAAGTAATAAAATTTTATTTGTAACAAAATAAACTTACGAATTTGAAAATACCGCGGAACCGAGTTCATAAATCATAATTGATTTGAAACAAAACTGTATTGTTCCAATTAACTACCTATCAAAATATCTTTAATTGTTTTCTTTTGTACAAGGCACTTTTTACGACTTTGTACTAAAATTAATTTCTTCAGAAAATTGAAATCCACGTTGTCGGTAACGAATCGCGTAATGAACTAATAAGTGTCAAGTTCGTCGATTGTTCAAAATTACGTTTCTCAAGTGGTTTTTCTTTTTTTCTTGGTCTAAACCTAAACCAATATCGTGACTGCTTCATTGCAGTATTTCATAGAAGTGGCTTTCAAATTTATTACTCCTATTATTTTTTTAAACGTACATGACTTATCTTTCATCACAACACAATAACTTATTCAAATATAAGTGTACCAATTTATTACAGTTATATTTTTATACCTATTAGTAATAATGAAGTTGTAGCAATAATTTAAATTGAATTTTATATTTTTATTTCCAGCTCAGTATTTGACAAAAACTTTATCAAATAGAAAACTCTTATAACAAAATAATTTACGAAAAATAATAATTGTTTTTTCTTATTTTGAACATTTTGTATAACTTATAAATTAGGTATCGTTTATTAAGTTTCATGTAAATACACAATTATGTCATGTTTCTATAACAGTGTGGCAAAAACTCTTTTCATTCAAATAGAAATTAATTTCCGACAAAGATTCCTATCTAGATAAACAAATTTTGATTTATTCACATTTATTATATCTCTCATACACGCTCTTTTATTTGTACCACTTGAAAATATTCGTTCTCGCAAAACAATCTTAATCTTCTAACTAAATGAAAATTAGATATTTGTTTAAAATGAGCGAACCAAGTTTACACCAACTTTTGCAACAACTTTTTTTTTCAAATTTTGTACTCTTTATATATCAATTTATTTCGTACTCGATTTCTTCTAGTAACTCAAAGCAAATATTTTGCAATAGTTATTTATAAAACTTTTTATTTATTAATATTGACTTATATATATGTTCTTCAGACAAAATTACAAGCTTACTTACAAAATTGATAAATAAATAGAAGAGAAAATGTAATTCTATATGTTAATTTTAAATTACTTTATAATAAATTTTGATTGCCTCATGGCCGTTAAAATTTTAAACTTTTCTCTAATTTGCTTATTGAATAATTCCGCCCTGTTCTACATCTATATGAAAATAAATATTGATGCAATTCTTACAGTTGTACTGAAAATCATATTATATATGTGCTGTATATGATGTTTTTAATAAGTTATTATACATAGTGTCTAGACAAAGTGATATACATTAAATTTATTATTAATACTAATTTAATTTAAACCAACCTAACGTAGTATCAATTCTTTATTAGTAATTTATTTACATTTTACTGGTCAATTTAATAACTTAATTAATATTTATCACTTTGTCTGTAACACATATACCATGCAAAACTATTTAAAAACAAACAAAATTATTCAATCAAACAATTTCAATAACTTTCCAAAATCGTAATGTACATATGCATTTTGCCTTCAAAAAGCTTACTCAGCCCTAATATAAGTTTGGACGACGCTAGCGTCATAGTTAGGCACCCTTGCTTTTCTTTCAGCTAAATGGATGTTTGCCCGCGTAATGGACGACTACAGGGCCATATCGTGCTAGCTTGGCTTTCATGTCACCATCAGCAGCAGAGAAAGTACGCAGCGGCGCCGTGTTTGCTCTGTCCTCCTCCGGCTGTGACCGACATGCAAACTGCATCGTTTGCGAATATTTCGACTGTTATTACATCAAGGGTGACTAGATTGATTGAGAAGCATTTGCTCGAGAATGTGGTTTAATTTAATCAGTAAAACAATGTGTTTTGTTTCACTGGCAAAAAATGCATTGAGGCTAAGATCAATTTTCTTAATATTATCATAGAGTAGTACAACTAAGTTTATAATCAACTTTATTATAAAATAATATCTAGTAAATATAAAAAAAATGCCAAGTAACTTTAACCATACTAACAGTTATAAAATAGTATGTATATGTGTATATATTATTTATATTTGTTTCGTGATTTGTTAGAATTAATGTTTCTTTGGTCGAATCTGACGATGCAGATTAAATTTTTTTGCATTTTTTCACATATTTTCAATAATAAAATTCAAATTCAAGCGAAAATGAACAATTCGATTATCAATTAACTTAACATACCAACCTTAACTTTATACTGTAATACAGATCGCAAAATTTTAAATTTAGCTAAACCATAGTATAAGTGTTTACTGTAATACCGGGCCTTAATGATCTGTTTCTACTCTATCCTGAACTTGTAACATTTCTATCGAATAAACCTAGTGTGCGCACTGCTGCACAGTCGTCGTGCACCGAATAGAAACCGTTTCATATGTCCCAGTGCACATTTAATATCAATTACTCACACGAGGCGGTGGGTAACTGTCGTTGCAAGTGCACCAGGCCGTGAATGGCCCACTTGGATAACTTTTCATACTGGTTGGCACTGTCCATTATTTCCCAGCGCCGTCATTTGTCACCCGGGGGCCCAGATGATGAACAATTGTACTCGATGGAAGAAACTACATTTTTATTTGGACGATAGTTACCCGAGAGTTGCCGAGACTATCTTGGCTACTACATACATTGCATTGAAGATTGATACTGCTAAAGCAGGTAACTTTTTCTCTACGTATATGATTTTTGTGGTTTTTACAATGAGAAATTTACAGTTTTTTATTTTATGTGGTGTAAATAGGAGAGATCGGATACGAAATAGATTAGTGTATGATGAGTGTGAAATTGAAAGAAATGTTGTAGCAAAAGTTGGTGTTAGTCAGTTAAGATGGTTCGGACATGTTGAGCAAATGTCTAATGAACGTTTGGTTAAAAGGATTTATTTGAATGATTTTGATGGTATACGTTTGCTTGGACGTCCGATGAGTAGTTGGAGTGATATGCTTGAGAGTGTTTTGCGTGAGCGAAAGTTTCCAAGTAGTAGGAATAGAAGAGCATGTATGAGAGGAATTATTAATGTGGATGAAGCGAAAGTTGCTTGTTTGGATAGGAGTGTTTTGAGGCGACTGATTTTGGAATAATGAAAAGAGTTTGTGCCACACCCTTTTGGGTATATGGCGTGATTGTGTATGTATGTATGTATGCAATTGCAATTGTTTTTAAATCATTTATGCAATAAATTCTAATTGTTTCAATGTATTTATGTTGGATCAATAACATATAGAGCATTTAAAAATTCAACTTAAGTATTAATAAGTATTATTTGCCAGATATAATATTATTAATCTTTTGCCAAAACTAATACCAAATTAATTTAACCTAACTTGCATTTATTTTAGTACAATATTTCAGTTTTAGTAATAAAACCGTATTATTTTTATGAAAATTTAAAGTTTCATTGTGTTTATAATATGATATTATTACAAATGATAATATATTTACTAATACAGTGACTATTGCTAAAATGATTAGCAAGCAAAACAGTGTGGGCGCCTTGTTTTTAAGCCGCAAAACGCCTAGGCGTCGAGACGCTAGTATGTTGGTGGCAGTTTGACGCACTGGTTGGCCACGACCCCGCGGCATCCATCACCCGCTTCGCAACCACCAAGCCACCCCCGTATTTAAATAAGATGTATTTTTTTAATCTCTTACCTCGACTACGCCGCGAACAGGACTTTGACAAATGATCGCTTTTTGTTATAGCGAACATTGAGTGTGTGTACGCGCGTGTGTGTGTATGTGTGTGTGTGTGTGTGTGAGGCATGTGAACCTGGCTTTGTAGTATTGTATTTGTCGTCCACTTGAAGATATTTATTGTCGGGCGTGATTTATGGGCCGACGACGCACACGAATGAGTAAAAGGGATTGCAAGGCGGACAAAAGAGCAAGGACGTATACATACCTACAGGATACGTTCTATCATCACACACACACAACATAACGTCGTGCCCTCTACGCTACCGAACTTTAAACTGATCGGTATTGAGAACCTTTTACTGGCTTCATTAGCACCAGTGAAGTGTTGACGTGATTTCTTTATCATGTTCCAAATCTAGGTAAGCGGTAAAACAGTAGTCTCGTTATACAGTTTTTTTTTATAACTCAATGCCTGATATGTACATATCTGTTGATTCAGTATTTACATTGTAAATTGAATTTGATAAAATCAATAATACTTTTCTAATATGTATGTTTAAATTTAACATATTTTTTTATAACAAAACAATACATACATACATACATACACAATCACGCCATGTACCCAAAAGGGTGTGGCACAAACTCTTTTCATTATCTCGAAATCAGTCGCCTCCAAACATTCCTATCCAAACAAGCAACTTTCTCTTCATCCACATTCATAATTTTTTTCATACATGCTCTTTTATTCTTACTACTTGGAAACTTTCGCTCACGCAAAACACTCTCAATCATACCACTCCAACTACTCATCGGACGTCCACGCAAACGTATACCATCAAAATCATTCAAATAAATCTTTTTAACCAAACGTTCATTAAACAATGAGTTTAAAAATGATTCTTTATCATTTCTACTGCAAAAATATTTGTAAGAAACTGATTTAGGGATAGTAGAAAGAGTTTGTGCCACATCCTTTTGAGTACATGACGTGATTGAGTATGCATATTATTAAACTAGAGAAGATTAAAATAGTAAATGCATAAGTGTAATAACAATTTTAGAAACAAGACACATTCTTAATGTATGACATAACATGTTCCCAACATATGGTTCTTGTTTTCGCCAATATCTCAGTTAATTTCTACCTCTTCACCAAATGCAATCCACATGCACAATCCAATCCTCTTATTACCCCGTATAACCGGGAGAGCAGGGGTGGGGGGAGGCCCATCAAACGATCATCCCTGCGACATCACTGCAAGCAGCCTATTGATCCCGGTCGACCATTATCACAAGCTGCCGCCATCAGGGCCCAGGCACACTGTTAACATTCGCACTCGTGTATGTGCGCACAGTGTGCCACCACACGGCTTATTGATATATTTTTTACGCGAACGAATTTACGACGCGCGGCATATATAATATTCTTTTATGTGTTTTTACACAGACGCTCATAAAGCAAAATGGCAAAACGTTTATAACGTTTACTTGAAGAGATTTTTTTTTATTATGTTGCACCCTGGGTTGGGCGGTTGAATGTGCGCCCGGACCGGATACGGATATGGCTAGAAGTTGTAGTAAGTGGCAGCGTGTTTTGTATGCGGGTAACGCAGGAATGTTTTAATGGAAATGTGCTTTGTACGAATTTATGGAAAGTAATCTCTGATGTTATTTTTTTAGAAAAGAAAATTATGTCATATATGTGGACCAATTTTTAGAAAAGTTATATAGGCAGTTACAGCTAATATATTTTGAATATTATTATTATTATATTAGTTTTTAGTGAATACCTTAAATATTGCTTAGTTAAATGATAAGTGTAAATTAAAATTTATATATATATTATATTATTCAAAAGCTGTAAATTTAATTTGTTTTTTCATTAGTTTAGGATGCTATCTTGTTGGATATAGGCCTTTCCCAATTGAATCCATCAGTTTCTAATCTTTGCTTTTCTTGCCCAAGTTGCTTCTGCCATCTTTTTAATGGTGTTATACCATCTTTCCCGTTGTCTACCAAAGCAGAAAATGAAAAAGATTTTGGATATATACTATGTTATTTTCTTGCTCGACAAAATTGATTGGTACTACAAGCTCGGTTTTAATTAATACTAATTTCAAGATAACATAGCTATCAAAAAAGCAGGACTAAACAAATGAAGTAAAACACCCAGAAACCAAGCTTGTGCTACCGGTGTTATGTTTTAATAAATATATTTTGAGTAAAACGTAAAAATTATTTCTGTTGAAATATTTTATTTTATGAAAAATATTATGAATAGTGTTTGAATTTTTTTGAAAGTAAAGCCAGCATTAAACGTAATTGAACAATTTTAATATTTGTGCAATGGCAAAATTTTGAAATAAAGTCTGTTATATTCAGTTACTTCTATTTTTGGAAACAAATAAAAAAACAACTTAATATTTTTTAATAATATATAAAATTTTGGATTAATTTTATTCAAGTTACATTTCTAACATTTTAGAAATTTTTATTTATTACAGTTTAAGAAGATACTTGGTGTACTAGATAATTAAAAAAAAATACATTTTATATTAATTAAAAATTTATTTCCAGATATTTATAATCAATATGTCTATTAAAATATGTATCAGTTATTCTTATGCCGTTTATAATTAAATAACTTTACAGTAATATCAATAATATTTGACAAGTTTATTGCATAATTCTAACAATTGTATAAAATCTTTGTTCTACATTCAACTATATAATTTTAATTCGAAATAATTTTAAATTCATTCAAACAAAACAAAAAAAAACGTTAGCAGTATCAGGTAACAGTATTTCAAGAATAGCCAACATTAAATTTATATATAATCAATCGAGAATGCACTCCCACACCAGACATGGTCCGTCTAGTTGGTAACCTCATTTAAAATAGTGGGTGCATATGTCAATATTCTCAGAGCCCGATAAGTTATTCAAATATTTATAATGTCGCGCCAAAGAGTTCTCGCCCCGGCAACCAACTGCAATATAATACCCGTCCGTATGCTACGTTCGATTGAAAGGAATACCTTGATTCAACCTAGTTTCGTTTTAATAAGTAAATATAACAATTGCACGGCTGTATATAACAAGAGTAAAAAGCAATTTATATTTTACTTTACTTTGTACCTATACGATTGATTCGTTGCCGTATAAATGAAAAACGATGCAATGCGTCTAGTATAGTCACGATAAAGGGACAATTTTATTTTTACCAATTTGTACAGTGTGTTAAAGAGAAAAAAAAAACAGATAATCAATTTTTATTGACTGTCATATTACATATGATACAGTTACACACGAATTAAACTTATAGTAAAATCAACTGTTTTTAGTGTGATCTCCGTCTGTCGGTTTGTGGACACGTGTAGATCAAATTCGGATAAACGGATTGTTATAAAATTTTACACCCAAGTTTTGAAGGCGAATATCTTTTAGTAAAGATCTGCCAACCAGATGTGGTAATTTACTCACTTCACTTTCACGTGTTTTACGAATATTTAGATATATTTCAAAAAAAAAATTAATGAACAATTAATAACTTTTATTTGTAATATGTTTAATACTTTTTGAAAAATTTTCATATTTTTATGATATAATATATTTATATAATTCTGAAATTTTTAGTTACCATGACTACAAATTTTTCTATTTTGTAAATTTATTTAATACGGTGACGGTTGGCTCTGTGGTGGCCACAGCAGATTATTTTTATATAGATTTATAAAAAAATATTATTTCGAAAAAAAAAATATTATTTTACATTTTTTACAAATTTCTTGTTATTTTATTTTAATATAAGCTAATGCATCTAATAATAAATAAATAAATTGATATGAATTAAATTTTGTTTCCAAAATTATCATTATTTTTATTTTTGAAACGTTTTTCTAATTTGTTATAAAATACAATTTGGTCGTTATATTTAATTCAATTTTTTATACACACATATATTGGCCATAACAACTAAGGTTTTTAACTGGTCAAAATTTTTAGTTTACTAAAGTGGTTTAGACAATACAAAGTCATCACATATATCCATGCCTCAAGCGAGATTCAAAATATAAAATAATATAACAGTAATTACTAAATAATCATTAGGTAATCAGTTTACGACTAAACTACTTTTGAAATATCTTATAAACTCAGATCAAAATGATTCAAGTATTTACTGTTTATATTAGAAAAATTATAGTATTCTACTCACATATAATAATTATTACATACTTGTTGAATAATGCTTTTTTTACTACAATTATACAATAGGTATATTTCAAAGTAATTATAATATGAAAATTACACTCTCATATCAATAACGCAAATCTGTTGAATAATGAAACTTTAACATAAATTTGATTAAAGGGTATTGAGTAATAAGTAATTTTAATTAAAGAAAAACACACATATATAATAAATGTGTTACGTAGCAGAATAAGAAAAAAAAAATTGTTTATCATATAAATCCAACAAACTAGGGATCACATTATAATGTGCAAGCAGTGAATTTATTTTATTCGTAAATGCGTTTTGTGCCAACTTGTCTATGTATATTTTTTTGTTCGCATCGCAGTTGAGTTCTTTTGATAGTGCTTTCCTTCTTACTATGCACATTTATTTATACAAAACACACACTATAAATCTTAATAAATCAATCGAATCGATTTACGAATAAAAAATGAACGTTTTGCTGCCAAACCAAATAAAGTGAATGATGTCGAAAATTTGTTTTGCGAACTGAAGATGAAGAATTGTTGAATGAGATTTTTTTCCTAGCAGGATTTTTGTTTGTGTGTGTGTGTGTGTGTGTGCGCACATTTGATGAAAATTTTCTGAATTGAAATATCCAAAAAGGTTTTATTGAATCTTTCGAATAAAAGATGCCAAATCTATTATTGTAACAAATATTTTTGTTGCTGCAGTAAATAAGATGTGTGTAGTGAATAGACTTTTAGATTTAGTTTTATTAAATTTCCGAGGTGCATTTATATGATTAATTTTAGTAAAAAGTATCGAAAAATGGGTTACTAGTACATACACATAAATATTTCAATGATTTTCGTAATATTTTAATTTTTTACTTAAAAATATAGAAAATTTTTAAATTTCTAATCATATTAGATAAAACATTTAATTTAAAGGTGATTAATTAGCTTTGATATATTCGTCTAATGTAATTAATTATTGTTATTTAGTATGTCATAGGTCTAATCTTGTTCGTTGATTTAGTCTACAGTTTTAAACCTAATTATTTATACCTAATTTAAAATAATAATTTGTTTAGTATATTTTTTAATTAATTTGAGTTTTATTAATTTTAACTTATAACTTAAAACAGGCAACCGTAGGCCATTAGTAGTGTATCAAACTTGGACCCGGACTTCAAATAAAGATGTTCATCAATAAATAATATTGCAGTTGCAAAAAATGGTAGCTCTTTATATTTTACATATCAGGAAAAATGATTATGATAATATACGTAAAGTACATTGAAACGTTAATTTTTAATTATATTAATACAGAACTAAATCCTACAGCTTGTTTATTTTACATTATAGTTGATACATGTATACGAGCAATAACAAACAATGCATTTTGATTAAAATCAAAAATAATTCAAGATTAATTTTATCGTCAATATAGTAATTAAACTTAAAATATAATAATTTCTTAATAACGTTCTTTAACATGAGCCGTATACTAATCAATTTCTATGGCTTAATTAAATTGATTGATTGAATACGGTATTAAATGTGTCAATGAAATAATCGATTAAAAAGCAATTAATTCGTTGGATTACACATTTCTATTGAAAAAAGGCTTATTTGTTGCTCATAATAAATGTGAAATTAATTAACAAAAAAACTTTTTTTATATTTGATATAAAAAAATACGAATATTACTGACAAAATTTTTAAATAAAACTAATTTTAATCAGTATTTATTGCTGTCAAATACATATTAAGTTACTGAATTAAAATTAAAACTAGGTTTCGGAAACGCAAGGCTTGTTTTTATTACGATATTTTGGTAAAAATTTTAGATGTTTTTAATTTAATTGTTAAAAATAATTTAATAATTTACAAATTAAAGTTATGCACTAGCTTTTCTATATTTTTAAACAGTATTATGGTAACAAAATAAAAGATCTTTTAGAATATTATAATAAAAAACTTCTGAATTAAGTTCTGTACATATTTTATTTAAATGTCGACGTTTCGATATATTGTACGTATATTTTTATTTTTATTATTTTTTTCCTGATAAAGATATATGTAAAGTATATCGAAATGTCAATATTTAAATAAAATATTTACAGAATTTAATCCTAAATCTAACCTATAATAATCAAATGTCAAATATATGTGAAAATATTATTTATTTCTTTATTTTATATTTCTAGTTAAAAATGAAGCAAGTTTGTCAAAAATAATAATAAATATATAATTTTAATAATAAATTATTAATTTCGTCTATGATTTCTGCTCTTACTTGTTGAAACTTTAAGTTATTCATTATGATAAATAAATAATAAATTATTATTTTAATTTGTAGATTATTAACTTACCTAGATCCTAGATCCAGGTTGTAAAATGGAATTAAATTCTACGCTGATATTTTGCCGCGGACTGCATTTTGCCTGCACGTTCATACAATCTGTTTGTTTATTATCTATCATTTTCACATATCTACTCACAAGTTCTAAAAACTGCTCTTTATCACACTCAGCATAATTTGTACCTCTTGCACGCACTTTATTCTTTTCGTTCATTTTGACAGGTCTATAAGAATGACCTCCAAATGTCAAAGAAATTAATAAATGATAGGTAGTGCAATCTGTAATTCTCTAGATAGTAACTGAATTTGCTACTTTCTTTTATAATACGGAAATTTTCTGTCAAAATTATCTAGTTCGGAAGTAAATTTACTTGGGAAGTAGTTATCTGACATTTACTCTTATGTTTATAATACCGGGCATTAGTGAATTTATTGAATAATATTAAATATATCAAATATTTAAAATAAAAAATTGTGTATATCTCTCTAGTTCTTCAAATTTCTTTCTTAGATTTCTTTGTTAATTAAATTTTATTATTTAATTTGTAATAAACCGTAAAACATTCAATTATTGAAAATCAATCAGACACAGAACTCATAAAAATACGTAATGCAAAACTCAGCGATTTTGCATTTAGTCAGAACGACTAACTTATACGGCAGCGGGCGAGGGGATATACGTCTCGATTAAGTGTCGTAAACCGACATGAAAAAGGAAAATTATGGAGTAATGTAAGCAAACGACTTGCCTTGCAACTAACAACGCAGACTCGAAGAGAAGAGAAGTCTTATTAATGCTAATCCCCGGATATAATCGTTAAAACTTAAGCTAGTGCCCAGTGTGCACACAACGCGTCTTTCCTAATCATTCCAACGAAAAATAACATATTTCACGAAAAGTTTTTCTATAAAAACGTACTCAAAAAGCTAGTTAAAAATCGCGCCGCTAAAACGAAGCCCCCAAGAAGTATATGTAGTATCCGGTCTTTCTAATAGGAAATGAAAGACCGTTCCGTTCATTCGCCAAACTATAAACGTTTAGTTCGAGGTTCACTATCGTTCCACTAAATCACGCCTGGAAATATTTAAAAATAAATTAAGAGTTTTATCTTTTTTATGAATCTTTCAAGTTTTTATAATGTGCGCGCATATATGAACGTTTCTCATTAAGCTTTATTACTGGAACAAATCATTAATCTGATTAAAACATTACTATACTTATTTATATAATAATGCTGTGTAAAGTTTTTTTTTTTGTTGCAATATTTTGCGAGTAAGCAGCTACTCGTAAATTATAAAAAAAATGATTGTTATTATAGCGAATGATAGCAAAAACATGTAAAATTTTTATTTAGGTAAAAATTATATGTGTATAAATATATATATATATATATATATATATATATATATATATATATATATTATATATATATTATATATTTTTTATTTTTGTGCTTGAACATAAATTATATTTAACAGGCACATACGTAGAGTGGGATTTTATGTATTTCTTTTTTTGTAGTTATGACAACAATTCTGTAGTAAAATAACTAAATTTAACATAGTAAAAAATCTTTCAGAACTCATTATATAAAATAAAACTGCTTTAGGTTTAAGTTCTGTATTAAAATTTATTTATAATCAACGTTTCCACCGAAACTCAACGCTTGTCTTCATCAGAAAAAAAACTATTAAAAATTATAAATTTATAACTAAATTTATTTTACGTTGTAAAACTTGTGTTTTAAAAATAAAGGATTAAAGCACTTTCAAAATTATGTTTCAAATTAAATTAAATAATATAATTTGACTTTTCATTGACCGCCGTATCGCATATGATAAGGAAGGTATTGTAATCATACCACATTTGACATATCGAGATTTTAACAAAATAAGTAACTAGATTATATAAATTTATAAATTTTTATAATCTAGTCACTTATTTTGTTACCTAGTAACTTGTTTCTATGTTTTGTTTATTTACTGTATATGACATTTGTATCATTTTTCATTATGAAGTACGTCGGAACGTCGATTATATTAATACAAAATTAATACAGAACTATAACCTAAAGCCGTTTTATTTTAATGATATATATAATTTTTTTACATAATATACATATATGTAATAAATTATAAAGATAATCAATTTACATTGTTAATAATTATCAATAGATATGTTACTAAACAATAACCAATTTAAAGTGTTATTTTTACAGTTAGAAGAACTAATCCTATTAATTTTAATATTACATAAATCATAAATATGTATCTTAGAGCTAACATATAAATAGAGAGAAAGTACAAGTTATTCCACACAAACATATGATGACATAAACATTAAAACTATTTAAATACAAACTATTGTAATATTGTCAATATTAATAATTTATTATGCTATTAATAATAAGCAACAGTTCAAAGATTAAAAATATCTACACCGTGTTCTAAAATGGAAATTGAATAAAGCGCTGATTACATAAAAAAAACAATTTATGTAAATGAAATCAACGTTTGTACAAGTTCAAAGTACAGTAATTAAATCAGTAAGACTCTGTTGATGCAGTGAAGATATATCATTAGCCTTGAATTAAGTTAATGTATAATATTGCAATAAATAACAACATATATATTATGCATATTATGTATCTCAATCCAGCCTACTCAGATTTCAAAATAAAGAAAAATTTAAATGTACTAAGTGTTTCATTTTATTTGTGTACTGTAAATGAACTATTTATTCTATTTATAGTATATTGTTGAACAAGCAATTTATGATGTCATTAACTCACAAGACACGAGCCGTAGGCAAGAACCGTAATTATTTTAGTGAGTTGTAGCTATAACATGCTAATAAAATATTATGTTTTTTTACGAATACATAAAATAAAGTTTCGTAGAAGAAAAGTATAAATAAATAAACATATATTTTAAACATACATATTATTTAGCAAATGTAAAATAATATCTTTTCAAATATTAAAATTGATTTCTTTTTATCTCCATAAACAATTTAAAAACACACAGATTTGCTAAAAAAAAAGGACAAGAAAATAAGACGTTATATGCACACTTACATATAAAATTACGTGTAACAACTTAAAATCATTTTAATGTTTTTTTTTTCTTGTAACTTGTAGATTTATATAGAAATGCAATTTAACTTTAGTTGTCGGTACTTTTGGTTGATGGTATGTAATGCCATGATATTTACTTGCATGCAATCTAATATCTTGACTAATTTTTTATTATGTGTAATAAAACTTATGTATTGTTTCCTAGAAAACTTCATGGATCAACATGGATTTTATTCTTTCAATTTAATAGTGTAATTTAAGAAAAAAGCAATTCATATTTTCTTATTATTATTATTCTCGTATCAAGTTTATCTTTTGTTTATTTTCAATTATTATCGTTAAAAATTGCTGAAAATTGATTCCATATTTTGAAGAAGATAACAAATACGTTAACAAAAATTTAGTAAATAAATTTTTAAACAAATAAGTGACTCATTTGAATCTATCTTTATCTACGTTATTTTAATATGTCGACTCTCAAATAAAGTAGTACAGTAATATATCGTTTTATGTTAATTTTATACAGGATACCTCGTTATTACGTTATTATAATATATATAATAATAAAACTATTCAAAATTTATATTAATTGCAGTATTATAAATTATTCATTTAATATAGATGTTCAAAATGTGAAATGATCTAAATTACAGTACGATTAATTAGTTGCTTTAATTTGTTCCGTAAAAATATTTACCATTTTCTAACCGAAAACGTAACTTCATTTCTGTAAATACAAAAATATATTCATCTTCGTTAACCAGCATTATCATCACTCGAAAAACCATTTTAGCAGAAAGATCAAACAGAAAATCCATTCCCTATCAATTCACGGAACACAGCAAAACACTTAAACACATGTCAACTGATCCGATATTTTTAACCGAACGAATTTCAAAGCGCTCCAAAACAACGATTAATAACAATTCACTCTCCAGTACAAATGAAATCTGTATATAGTTCAGTTTAAATTTCTTCAGATATAACTTTAGTAAAATACTAGAAATAAATAAATGTATAAAATAGGAAAATTACAGAATAGTATAATTTTTATTTAAAATATAAATGGAATTAAAATAAAACGGCTTTAGGTTTAAGTTCTGTATTAATATTTATTAATAATCGACGTTTCGACGAAGTCAACGCCCGTCTTCGTCAGGAAAAATGATACTATTTTACTATGTTATAAATGGAATTGATTATATTCAATTTGTAATAAAAATAATTTTGCTTCACTTTTTAATAAATAATATATTAGATTTTTAAATTTTCAATAATTTTGAATTAAATTGCAAAATCAAAAATTGAGTAATATGTATTATTTTAAACCAAATCATAATTTAGTTGTACCTTGTACCAATGCCTATAGTAGTATTTGAGATGTACCACAAATTTTGGTTTATTAATGGATTATATATGCAAATATTTCTAAATTTAAGGAGTTATTGAAATAACCAAAAAATTGCACTGGAAATAAAAAATCTGTACTATTCAGTCGGTATAAATACAATTTAACAAAATGTGTATATAATAATTTATTTTTTTAATAAAAAAATTAGCTGTCTGATGGGAAATTATTGAAACTAATCAGCTGTCAATTATTGGAAAAGGAATAATTGCGTTGAATAAAAAAAAAACTTCGTTTTTTAAGAGAAATAAAAAAAAAATACAAAATGCTCATTATATTAGTTAAATTTATTAATGAAAAATTTAGCGTAATTTTTACCAATAAGATAAATTGATATACAAATATTTTATTAAATTTTATTTATATTCATTGAAAGTGAATGTTTAAAAAAAACATATATACATACATACATACATACACAATCACGCCATGAACCCAAAAGGGTGTGGCTCAAACACTTTTCATCATTCCGAAATCAGTCGCTTCCAAACATTCCTATCCAAACAAGCAACTTTCGCTTCATCCACATTCATAATTTTTCTCATAAATGCTCTTTTATTCCTACTACTTGGAAACTTTCGCTCACGCAAAACACTCTCAATCATACCACTCCAACTACTCATCGGACGTCCACGCAAACGTATACCATCCAAATCATTCAAATAAATCTTTTTAATCAAACGTTCATTAGACATTCGCTCAACATGTCCGAACTATCTTAACTGACTAACACCAACTTTTTATATACGAAAGGTATTATAAATGTGAATAAAGCAAAATTTATTTGTTTGGATAGATTTGTTTGAAGAAAAACTAATTTTAACATAGAAAGAAGTGTTTGTGCCACATCCTTTTGGGCACATGGCGTGATTGTGTATGTATGCACTTTTATTATTTTTAATTCCCATTTACCTTTCATGCTAACTAGAAACAAAACATCAACAGAGTGTTACAAATAAATTCAAATTCAACTATACATCAGCGACGTTTTGACATCGGGATGTTGCTGTTGTTCGCACCCAAAAACAAATAATGCTCGAGCAACATGGCTGGTTACAACGCGAACTCCTCGCACGTGGCAAGGCAACGTGACTGCTCAGGGGGTAGACATAGGGAAGGGTGGGAGGTTTTTGTTAAGCTGTCCGCGGATGAAATGATAGCGTAGCGGAGGCGGTAAAGTCGATGGAGGCCGTGTGGCCGGGCGGCGGCGGCGGCCGTAAACAAACCGTCGAGGATTTAATTTAGTGGACGATGAGTGATCGGCCATTCCACGCCTCTCGACAAATGAAATTAGAATTCACTCACGCTGCATGTAATTATTGACGGACGGTTTTGTCGATAGATGACTCTGCCGCCCGATAGTATGTATTACATGCATTTATACATGGCCTAGATTTAGTCTTAATATATCTATATTTTTTAATTTAATTTCAAAATTGAAATACTACGAAATCAATTTTTGGATGTTTTAGTTCAATTGTTTAGTTCTAATTTTATTGTAAATGTATTGTCTTAAAACTGGTATTAGTTAAAACCGAGCTCGAAGTATAAATATACTTTATCAAAATTTACCTTAAGTTTAGTATTTTCAATTTTATTTATTCTTAAGATAAGTATAAATCATACGTAATTGGCAAAAAAAATTATCTTCTGAATAAATGGCAACATTTCATTGGCTAATTTTAAAATTAATCCAAGAATAAATATATTCCAATATTTGGAAATAGGGCCTTCAAAAATTTGATAATAAAGTGGTATTTTGGTATAATTTAACTTGTTTTAAAAAAAAAATGATTAACAGAATAAAAAATATGTATGATGAAGACGTACGTTGAGTTTGTCAAAACGTTGATTATTAATAAATATTAATACAGAAATATAACCTAAAACAGTTTTTTTTTTAAATATGTATGTTTTTACATGTTAAAAGTTAATATAGTTGATAAAGTTTTACATAGATATAAAATTTTTGCATTATGCAAAAATTAGTTTTTATATTTTTTTTTATCTAAACAAGCAACCTTTTCTTAATCCACATTTATGATGCCTCTCATACTGGAACGGATTATCTTTTAAACTAAAAGGACTATAAAAAAAAATTCGGCTCTTCTATAAAGACAAAAAAATTTAACAAAACATTTTCTAATTACATAATAATTATGTAAAATGTGTATTTAAGTTATTTTTATATATTATTTTATGTTCGCTTGTTTTTTTTAACATTTATATTATTATTCTTTGTTTATGAATATGTATATGCAATTTAAATAAAAATAATATTATAAAAAATCCCAAAACCACACTTTTATAATATTTTTTTTTTTTTTTTTTTTTAAATATATAGCCGCGCAACTTCTATGGTCATTTGCGGCATATTTTATAATATTATTATTATTATTGTTGACAAAATATAATTTGTAGCGCCATCTTTATAAATTGCTTCAGGCGCCAAAATTACATTATTTTAAAAATATATGCACGATTGTTCAATTGTAAACAAAATAATGTACAACAACAAAAAATCTACAATGGTAATTTAATATCAATTATCTTTTGTTTGTTATGAGATTTCATGTCGTCGATTTTTCCAGTTTTCATGTAGAAAGGAAATAGGGATTGGTCACGAATATGTGGGCGAAGTGAACGGGAATGAAAAAGATGCAAATGCAAGTGAGGTCACTTCAACAAACGGATCATTATTATTGATAAATAAATTACAAATACTAATTAGAAAGAAGAGAACACGGATTTAAGACAAGAGAAAAAAAAAAGTAAATGATTTTTAATTGAACAGATGTAAGATTGGCCGAATAAATATTCCGTACAGAGAACTGAGAAGTATAATTTTGTTAATTTCTCTGTGATTCACTTCATCATTGCATGTTTCGTGTAATTATAAGTAATTTTTTCAAATTATATACTTAATGAATGCGTAACTAAGAAGTTACTATCTCTCTGAGAAACAAATTGTTTCGCAATTTTGTTTCTATGTGTATCTATTAACTAGTTCACTATTTGCATCTCGTTATTTTATAATTTACATAAAAAATTAAAAGTTAAATATAATAAATTATGTAATTTTTACCTACTAAATTGTAAATAAAACACTATATTTATTTGTTTACTTAGTATAATTTTATAGAAACCCGTTATCAAAACTGGAGAAAGAAAAGTTGTGGAGAAATAGGAGTCTTGAGACATCACCTATCACTAATTAATAAATTATAAAAAAAAATTATGAGAATATATATATATATATATATATATATATATATATATATATATACAGTGTGTAAAGTGATGAGGTTTCCTATAGGGAAAAAAATTTTAATATGAGTTTTAGGAGAAAAACTTGTTCTTTATAAAAAAATTTACTTCTATCAAAACCCTTTATAGTCAAACTTGTTACTTGTTTGTCTTTTCATTGATAAATATATATATTTTTTTTAATTATATTTTGGCAAATTAATAATAATAACAATAATAATAATTAAAAAGTAAGTTTCTTGTATGACAAATATTTTTAACATTTTTCACACGATACTGATGTAACATTCGGACTTAGTCATATTTAAAATCAGCAACTCGACATAATATCAAGTTTTTGATCTTATCTTAAATGATTACTAGATTTTTCTTTGATTATTATTATTATGATTATTATTATTCGATACAAGCAAATTTTTCTATAAAGAATAAGTATTTTTCCTAAAACTCATATTAATTTTTTTTTCTCTATATGAAACCTCATAACTTTACACACTGTATATACATCCAATACTTTTATTAAAATAGTTTAATAAATAAATCAAATATATGCATCAATATCAAAATATATTGAATGCTTCAGTACTAATTAAATTAATAGTGCATCAAATATTTTGCAAAACGAAATGTAATTGAAAATAAAATTCAATTATTACATCGAAACAAATGGGTAATATTTTTGTTTTTTTCTATTAAAGCATACCTATTAATTTTTATATGTGCAATTTACCGAACGAAATATCAATTCAACTATACAAAATTTTATTTGCGTATTTTTCAAATATTTGTATCTATCACAAGTACATAAATAAATTTGATCTAGTAACATTTCATACAGTGCCTAAACTGATTGTATTTAAGATTATTTGCAGGAGTGTCCAGTTAGTTAATATATTATTTGCTTTTCTATTCATACGTATTTTCTAAGAAAAGATTATTTAATTATAGTTTCGAATTTATATTGAAATGAATTATGGGATTGTGATCAGCAAAAAATCTAAATAACATAATTTATACAAACACTTTACAATTTATTTTATAAAGTAAATATACAAGTAAGTACAAGATACTGAATAATATAAATATGTAGTTGCTTTTATTAATTAACAATTGAAATTAATTTTTATTTAAAAATATGTATACAGTGTGTTCCCAAACAAGCGTTACAAAAGTACAAATAAAACTAAATTTTAATAAAACCTTAATCAGATTCTGAAAACTATCCCCTTTTGATCTAAAACTAAGCTTTACCAAAAAGTAGATCAATATTATATACGCGGTTTTTCTTATGATTAAAAAAAATATTTAAGTTTCGCTTACACTTATCTACATATTTCAAAATTAGTGTTGCTATGTTTTAATCTTAATTCTATTAATTTTACACTGAACTACCCACTAGTCTGTAAGAGCACAATCAACAACAAACAATTAATAAAACTAAAATTTTCCACTAGCGTTATTTTTTTCATAAGATAGTAAGTAGCTTGATTCTGAATCACTAACCTTGCCTTAAAACATAATACTAATTCTGTAATAAGTACATACGGAAAACAGTTCTTTATTAAAAATTACAACAGCTGTATGCTGTTTAACAGTTTTTTGAAAAAAGAAAAACAAATATTATAAATTTTTTACTAAACAGAAATGCAATGGTTCTTAGTTTTTGTATTTGTAAATCAATTGTTGCAAATATCGCCACAAATATTGAAACTTTATTATCAAATACATTATACAATACAGCACAAACATTATATTTTACTATAGAACTATAGTATTTTTGTATACCGTACCACAAAATTGTGTAAAAAATAACAATTTTTTGTTGGTCTAGACTGCTACGATATGCAATATATTTCAGTTAGTCTGTGATGTGCAATCATTATTTTTACAAGATTATTGTAAATATTTTACTACAAAATTCTAATAAAATTAATTACAATTTGTTGCAATTTTAAACTTTATAATAATAATGAAAAATATAGTATGGTACACTTGTAATCACAATACGTATCATAATTTTTGGTAATTATTATCAAAAATTTTATTTTGCGTACGGTAATTTATATAAATTTTGGTTTACAAAATTTAACAAGTACATAATTGGTAGAAACTAATTTTTTCTTAAATATACCAAGAGTGTATATATGTAATGATTGTAATGTAAAAATTAAAACTACTTTAAAATTTAGATGAAAATCAGAAATCAAATATCATAGTTCTTACATTATTTTACACTCATATTTATTCATCTTTCTATTAATAGAAAAATCCTTTTTCGTTTTTTCAACTGATATTATCTTCATATAACATCATCTCTGTTACCCTCAACCAATGCAACCAATTCAACTACTGCATCAACTTGTAGATATACAGCGCGTAATGCGATTATAGTTTGTAAATTAAATCTGTTTTAATCCATTGCCTTCATAGTGTCCCGTTAGTTAACGCCTACTCGAGAGGGACTCGTTGCATTAATTTCATTTTATTTTTTTTGCTTGCTGGTAACATCTCGTGGAACGCGTGCCTTGGCAAATTAATATTTTAAATAAGTTTGTATTCTCTACGATGCATATATCTATGAATGTAGAGAATAAAAAGAGAGAAAAAATATAAGGTTGGTTTTTGTAGTGATTGAATTATTAGTACGAAATGTACAAAAACGTCATAAAATATATCAGTTTCTTTAAATATTTCTACCACTTTGACTGCAAGGAAAAAGTGGTATAGAGTTTGGTACAATGTCTGTAACATTTTCAAAAAAAATTGTATAGAAATCCTTCATATAGCCTCTAAATGACGAATCTGAACTTAGTTTATGTGGGTGTATGGATGTGCGTCGTCAGCTCGCTCGGTCGTTAGTCAAAATTTTGTGGCCGCAACTCCTCCTAGACGGTTCAACCGATTTTAATGAAATTTTCAGAATAAATTTGTCTAGTACCCAAGATTGTCATGTGGTTTTATTTTTTTCCAGTGATGCCAACATTCCGATAAAAAAATTACTAAAGTTTTTAAAAATTTATATTGGCTATTTTATTTATCCGATTTTGATCAAATTTTCAGGAAAGATTTCCCTAATGCTTCCATTAATTATATAATTTTATTAATATCCAGTGTTGCAAACTTTCCGAGAAAAAAATTACTAAAGTTTTAAAAAAAATTTACTCAAATTTTCACAAAAGATTCTCCTAGTATTCATATAATTTATGTAATTTTAACAAAATACAGTGTTGCCAACTTTCCGAGAAAAATATTACTAAAATTCATTGTGGCTACATCATTTATTCGATTTTGATCAAATTTTCAGAAAAGTTTCTCCTAGTGCCCACATAAATTATAATATTATTAAAATACAGTGTTGCCAACTTTCCGAAAAATGTCAAAGTGGTCTCTATATGGGTTTACCCATATACTTCTAATCTTGTTTTAAATAAAATTGCTAATATACATGAAATAGCATTCACGCAAACTTATGAAAACCAAGTTTTAAAATAAAATAATTACACGTTTTCTAAATATATTTTCTGAAATTTGCCATGAAAATAAATTTAGTATTTCTATGATTACTATGTGATAGAAAAGAATTTTAAAATGAGTTTTTATACTGTAAATAAATTTTACAGAATTGAGATCTAGCGAATTTGCTTTTTTTGCATTTATAAATATAGATTTACCAAATTTTATTAAAATCATTAGAAGCGTTTTCATAATTAAATTTACAACAAATAAATATTTAAATTAGCTCGTTTAATACTATAAGTTATAAATCACCAGTTAATTTCAATAAAAAAAAAACCTAGGAAATAATATAAATAAAGATCAAGGCTTGAAACAAATAAAGCGCAAAGCTTTTGCAGTACATCCTACAAACACAGTTCAATAAGCACGCACACCAAAATTATAATACGAAATACATATACACGCGTACACAAATACAAAATTCACATCGGCGTATCCCGGAGCATCAAACGACAAGCGAGCAACCCGGGCATAGTTTGTAATTGAATTCAAAGACGCGCCATGGGCTTGTGGACAAATGACAATCGGGAGCAATTATACGGCACGCAGGCAAAACGCACGTCGCTCTCTGACGTTCTCTTGTTTTTCACAGCAGTGTATGTATGTGCCTATGTGCAGAAACACAGCACGACGGAAGTAGGCATTCTGGATTGGGGGGATAAAAGCAATACGCAATTGCGTTGCTCGGTTGCGTCGTTCTTTTGTTGGCACCGAATAATGGAAACGTCTAGATAAACCAAGTAGGTAGAATCAGGAATTTACAAAATTTTATTAAATTTTACTTAACACTGCAATGCTGTTTAGTTATTATATTATAAAATAAAAAGTATACCATGATACGTAGTATAATTTTGAATTTCGAAAAATTTCTAAAATAGCGGCTGTTTGGAAGAAATGTTTTTTTTTCAGTGTAAAAAATCAACTTTTAAAACGTAGAAAAAATCGAAAAAACGAGATATTAAAAAAAAATCTATGTATCATTTTAGAGAATTTAATTAAAGTGAGGTGAGAATACGGGCTAATGTGTTTTAAAAAAATGCCCAGTTTACAAACTGCATATGTATATTTTAAAATTTTACGGTGAGTCCAAAATTTATTGTTACGTCACTGGGCGGATAATAATAATAATAATAATAATAGCATTGGTAATGATACACAATTTTTTTGAAGAATTAAAATATAAACTCATAATTAAAAGCATGATAAAGTAAATCAGTAGAAAATATTCTATAACATGAGAAATATACCTAGGTAACAATTAGTATCGCTATATTAATCATAACGTAAATAAAGTTATATTTGTACATAAATATAATAATATATATATATATATATATATATATATATATATATATATTTTAACAACATGTACGTTAAATTAATTGTTCCGATTAAATAAATTAAACAATTGTGACGATAAGATTAAGCTATTTTTAGCGTCTGTTTTATTTATAAAGTAATAATATTTTAAGGACATCCATTTCTACGAAAAACAATGTTTAATGTTGCTAATCTATTAACTGCTGTTTAATAATTAGAAATTATTTTATATGACAATAAATATTTTGTCATCAAAAATACGAGTAATATAAATATTAAAAATTTAGAACGTTGTGTGTTAGCAACGAGGATCACAAATAATAACAAAAAAACTCTTGTTGACGAGTACATTTTATTGCAGAAAAGAATTGAGACGTTGCGGTCTATATTAGACCATCTTCAGTCAATTATTTAAAAATTATTATAAAATATTACAATGTTGTAAAAGTTGTAATACTTTATAATAATAGATAGAAGCAGACCAAAAAAAGATTGGGACAGCACGTTAGGAAAAAAATAATAATAAAAAAGCAAAGAATGAAAAAAGTGGATGAATTTCACATACAATTAAGAATTAATAACCTCTACACTTAACAGTAGAAGAGAATTTGATTATATATACATGAAATTAAAAATATATTAATCGTAAGTAGACATGAAGTGACTCATTTTCATTTGAAAACGTTCAATATTAAATATTTTAATATTTAATTTTAAATTGGAAATATTACATGTTAAAAGCTTCTGTCATATGATGAGAATAAAATATCAAAATTAGTTTCATATAATTCATTTTTATTCCAATTTGCATTCATAATTCATTCCTCTAAAATATTAATATTTAAAAAATGTTTAAAAAAAAACTGATTCTCCGTAAAAATTAAGCGCAAAAATATTAAATAAAAAAAAACAGTAAGTCATTATACAAACGATGACACTGAAAGACAAATATCTCAGCAATAAATTATGCAAATTCGTAAAAATTTATAATAATATTTTACTGGAAACAGAAAAAAATACGATACAGATATGTGAACTGACCCGAACAATAGCTTCATTTCCTAGAAAATTACATATGAAAAATTTTCCTGATATACCTCATCAATACAATTCCATAAACAACAATTCAACAAAAAAAAAATAGTAAAATAAGTGCAGCACTGAAGGTTAATCAGAAAACGTTAATATTATATGGCGGATGACGAAGCAAATTTAATCATAATCAGTGTACGCATAAACCGCTAAGGTATTCTTCCCGGTTTAGTGGCGAGGGGGAAGATAGAAGGGAAAAAATATCGTTTGCATTACGTTTGTTGCGCGCGAAGGTTACGATAAAATGTGGCCTTCTACATTCGCGTCGATAGCACACACACACACACCGTCAACTGCTGCCAAGCGGTCTGGTGCATTTCGTATTATAGATAAAAACAAAAACACTATCGCGAATATATAATAAAAAACATCGACAGAGGGGTTCGGGGAAGGTGACGTATAACACTCGATTGTTTGCAAAACGGTGTAGATAAAAAGTTACAAGACTGAATCGTTCTAATAAAAATAATGTGTCATAGCAAAATGGTGCTGGAATTTTGAACAAGCTGTAGGGTTAGATAATATTTTGTCTTTCTCTAATAAAATTTTTTGTTTTACGAAAAAACTAACTGACTTTTTCGTGAAAAAGTGCTTTTATTGTTAAACGCAAAATAACTTTTTGTTTTTGTTTTTCATCAAATGTAAATAGTTTTTTTTTTTTTTTTGACCAATTTTTATAATATTTGGTAGTATAAAATTAAAATAAACTATTATAAGGTGCTTAATTAATAATTTTAAGTAAACGTGAAATACATCTGTCCAATATATGTCAAGTTTTACCAGATGTGGACAGAATTGCAACATAAACTCTGGGAAAAAATTGAGCATTTATTTTTATATTAAACTACGTCCAAGTCCATACATTCTGGATGAATATTTGAGAATAAAGTCTCATTTTCTTTTTTCTACATATCACCAAATTAATTTTATGTTTTAATCGTAATGCTAATTTTAGTTCTAAAAAACTAGTAAGGTGTATTATATTTAAAGATTGTATAATATTGTTTGGATAGAATTGAAATCTTGTGTGTATTCGAAAAATATAATAGATTAAATAATAGATTTCCGACGAGTTTCTTTGGTTAAATATGCAGTTTCTGGCCACCCTGCAAAATGCATATTGCATTTCTTGCACTTTTCACACATTTTCAATAATCAAATTAAAATTCTAGCAAAAATTAGCAATGCAAATTATTAATTAACTCGATTATTAATAAATATTAATACAGAACTACAACTTAAAGTCGGTTTTATTTTAATTAATTTTGTTTAATGTGTTCTGAACAAACAAAATTTTCTGTATTGCACGATCCAATATTCGATTCTATATAGAAATCTGTACAGAATACTTTATATACGCGCATGCTCAGTTTATCCGAAACAGTCTATATAGAAAAATGTATGTTTATGCCATAATATTATTATTAGAAACGTCAAACTCCCATTTAAGTATTTCCATCATTTCATTTTTTTTTTATTTAATTTCTTATGTAGTTGAAGCAGTAAATATTATTATTGATGATATCATTACGCATGTGTCTGTATATTTTACTCTATATCGTGTAAAATGTATTAATTTTGTATACTTTCTATAGAAAATTGTATAGCCAGTATTAATAAGTAGTTTGGTTCAGAATCAATAGGTCTACCCTAAAACCATTCATTTTACACGATATTTGTCCAACATAACCCTCTACGTATTCGGTATTCATGTAGTTATTATATGTGTACTTTACAGATTCGAAACGAAACAATATTAGCCATTCTGCACAAATATCAAATATTTGTATACGAATACAAATATTTTATACATTCGCATGTGTAATACCGATTCTTAAAAATTGTTTAAAATTTTTAATCAATTTTTTAAATTGCTTAAATTTTAAATAAAGATAAATATTATCCATTAAGTTATATACTAGAATTTCTTTATAATTTTTATTTAATATTTTATATTTGTTTATATTATAATAATAAAATATCAACCATAGATAACCAAGAACTTTTTGGTTATACTTTATTTTATAGTTTATAATTTAAATATTTTTTGTTATTTCTTTTTTATAACAGATGCATTTGTTATTGAAATGAATGTAAGTAAATGTTTTTTATTATTATTATGATTGACTTTATTTACGGCAATACCAGTTATTTTCAATTAATTATTGTATTTATAGATGTGTATGTACATATGTAGATACACAAAATATTTTCAACATTATCTGTTTGTCATGTGAAGGTCAGTTCCGCTGAAATATTTGTATGTACATTTTTCTACTAGAAGTTTAACTATTATTTGTTCTATTTCTTGTAAAACGATTATCGCAACAAATTACACATTTTTTAATTTATCGGACACGTGGATTGTAATAGAGGAAAATGTTAGTAACTAGAAATTCACGTTTTTATACAATATAATTATTATTATATTCTAACTTCTCATTTTGTTTTATAAATTTTAAAAACTTTTTCTGTCAAGCATATCATACTTTTTCTACGACTATGTAATACGAAATTGCACTTTTCCATTTAACATAAGTTACATTTTAAATTATTATTATATGTAACGCCAACACGTCAAATATGTCAAATGTAATTTTGTGATTAGTTACAAACTATTAAATAATAAAATAAAAATGGTTTATCATCATCAAAAAAAATTACTTTATTATAATTTTGCTTGATGATAATATACAATACATCGAAACGTCGATTTTTAATTGCAATTTATAAAAAAAAAAAAAAGTCTTTTTATTTTAATACATATAACGAGTTCTAAAAGATTTTTTACTATGTAATTAAATAACAAATTTGTAATATTTTAAATGATAAAAAAATTGTTGAGTAATAATTCAAAAACTCACTAGCGTCAGAAATGTGTCTTACCTAAATTATCACAGTTAAATTAGAAAATGTTATTATTTTTACTATTAAAATTACTTAAATTTAAGACATATTTTTTTACAGTGTAGTTAAACTACATACCTCACGTAAAAATCTCATTTCCACAGCAGTCATTTTCCTTTTATGTTTTTCGATTTGTGAAATTGGATTTTTTTTTTAATACATAGTTATATTATTTCTATAGTACAACTATTTTGAAAGGTTTCTATAAAATTATTTACTATATGGTTTGAAAACACAGTTTTCTATTGAAATATGTATTTATTTTTCAAATTAAAAAATCTTTTAGAATTCATTATAATTATATTAAAAACGATTTAGATTTTAGAGTACTATATTTTTTTTATGAATATAAATTAGAAATTGAATTTTTTGAACTAGGATGCATGATATTTCAAAATAATTTTATATGTTAAAAGTCGTAGCGAAAGATTTAACACACATAATTTTAACAAATAAAATTATAATTACGCATTTTTCTAGTAAGTTAACAATTATAAAAAGTTGTAATTGATCATAAACGGTGAGAAAAAGTTATAATTTATAACGGTATAATTTAAAAGAATACCCACTTATTATGACCTTATTATTCAATAATATAAAATATTTATATTTATGTATATAAAATATTTCGAGTCCCAACAAAAAATATTTAAAAATAGTTTAAATAAAAAAGAATTATTTGCTATATATCATATTGTGCATTAATTATTTAGCAAATTTATTTCTATCACATTATCATAAAAACATAGAGCAAAATTTACTGTACTTTTCCACTATTTCAAACAGAAAAAAATGCTAATCAATACATTATTAAAAAATTATAACATATTAACAGAGAAAAAAAACCAACTCGGTACATGACACAATGTGCAATAATGACAGTATATTTACTTCGCAATTACGATAAATGAAATGTACACATACATACGTACAGCAGTTTCAAACGATAGTGTTTCAAAGTGTAAAAAGATAATTTCTGTAGACAGCGTGTTGCGGACACGTCATCGGCAAATGACTTACAATTTTTCAAATCAAAAGAAAATACCGACCATACATATGTTTAAGGTCAAGTGACCGATTCACTTACGCTTATTATTAATATTATTAAATGCATTATTATTTTATTATATTATACGTATATGTAAATATAACTCATACCATTTATTAATAAGGTATGATGTTTAAACATGCAAGTATGCACGTAGACAAAAATTGATTTTTTTTATCGGATTTTGTTACAGTGATTCTTTAAGATTGAGTCATTATATTTATGATAAAAAATTAATTTGAGTTTTTTTTTGTAAGTATTTACTACTTGTAGTACTAATAATACTTATACAGTAGAATAGAATCAAATTTTATTTAGTTTTTACTTAATAAATTACATTGTACATCACATGTTTGCAAAATTATAAAATTATTGATATTTACAAATGTAGCAATATTGGTGATATATAATTTATCAAATATTTACTTAATTATTAATTAGTAATTTTGTAAAATTTCAAACTTAAAAGTTAAAATGTTATAATCAATAGCTAGTCTAAACTATAGTGTAAACCTGTAAACTATGCGTTTTCCATTATGTTTTTTTTTTGTTTTGTTTAAATTTAAGAGTGTTGTAGTAAAAACAGTTCGTTATATCATAATATTAAACGAATTCTTTTTTAAAATTTTGTTTTTTAATTTTTTTCGCCGAGAAAGATCTACAGTTTTTTATAGATATAAATAAAATTTAAAAAAATATTGGTATAAAAACTTTAATTTTAAAAGTATTTAAAAAGTTTTAAGCATTAAAATTACAAAATGCTACTAATTTTATCAAAAATTGTAAGAATTATATTCTATACATATATGTACTATTTTTACTATAGTAAAAATTTCTTCAGAACTCCTGATGAAGATGTATATTGAGTAGATCGAAACGTCGATTATTAATAAATATTAATACAGAACTATAACCTTAGCCGTTTTATTTTCATATGATATACATTTATAATATAATATAAAGAGAAAAATAGATAAACATTGAGTATATTATCGTTTTATATAAAAGAAATCGATGAAATTTTTAAAAATCGTAATACAAACAGATTATAAAAAGAAAAATTGTCCAATTAAATAGCATTCCCCACTAAATTTGCAATCAAATCAAAATGTATTTCCAAATACCTAACGTTGTTTAAGGAGCAACGCGAAATTCATTTCCTTATCAAGACCCCCAAGTAAGACGAATCACCATCGTCGTTTCGCCTCAGCCGTAAAAGGGGCCCCCAAATGCAACAAAATAAGCAGAAGGCAACACCCGGACCCGACTTGCAAATGAACGGATATTTTTCATGGAGGTTTTCGACGCGCGCCCGGCCCGGCCCAGTCCCCGTCCAAGATGAATTAGAGAGAACATTGCACGCCGCTGAGTTTATTAAATAAATTAGAGTAGATTAATGTAGCGTCACGGCAACTGGTTGCAATGCGAGACTTATGACTTCCTCTCTTTCACTCTCTCTCTCTCTCTCTCTCTGCCTTGTCATACAAGGGAGCGAGCGTGCTCGCGGAGAGAGCAGTCATGGGCACACGAGTTTACGGCCGCGAATTAATTTTTCGAAATGGCTCTCTCGCTCTTGTTCGTTTATTGTTTCCGAGAATTCGTCAAGTGGATGGGCTGTACGAGCGCCAGTCAGGTACATATGGACGAGGCGGAAAATTGCACTACGTTTGTTCCTTAATGAATAATTACTTTAGTATACATACAATGCGATATACTGATAATGAATACTTATAGTCTCTATTCCAAGTATACTAGATATTCTCGAACAATAATCATGAACTTTATTTATTTATATATTTACGAAGATATAGATTTACTGATAATCAGTAGTAGATAAATTTATAACAAATATTTTTTTTCATAATTTGTAAGTCCGTTTGCGTGTATAAAATACTTTTATTTAAAATATAAGTTTAAAAAAAATGATCAAGGTGTAAATTAAATTTTTTATTGATTTCAGGTTTTGGTTATTTTTACAGTTTTTAGCCCAAAATCAGGTTATCAGGTTAGACAAGCAATTCTAGCTTTATTCACATTCATCCTAACCTATCTCATACATGCTTTTCTATTCCTACTAATTGGAAACTTTCGCTCATGCAAAACACTCTCAATCATAACACTTCATCTACTCATCAAACGTCTGTGTAAACGTATACCTTCAAAATCATTCACATATATTCTTTCAACCAAACGTTCATTAGATATTCGCCCAAAATGACCGAACCATCTTAGCTTACTAACACCAACTTTTGCAACATACGCTAATCTATTTCGCAGGAATATTGAATAACAATTTTTTTGCAAAATTTTTGAAGATTTTGTTTTCCTTCTTTTTTTGTAACATAAAAGAAACAATTAACGTTTTTACCTAATCTACCCTGAATTGAGTCGGATCTAAATCTTCAAACAATACTAGTAATATTATATAACTACAGATTATTCAATATTCCTGCATCATGTATTAATGGAAAACTTTTTGTATAATTATCATACGATTATTTTTCTTTTAATTGCAGATATTCTAACTTCGTAAAAAACAATCAAATAATAAAATAAAAATCCGCGCAAAATAATAAAAATTCGCAAATAGAAAGAGGGAGAGGGTAGACAATGGAATGCTGTTAATAACACTGGCATTAAGAAAATTGTTAGGAATTAAACCGTATTCATTTTAAGCGTTTTCTGCACCAACACGCGAAGAATTTTAAACCGCAACATTTTTTAAATTCACAACATAATCGCGCGCAGAAATTTTAAACTACTATTACGTGTGTTTAAATTTAGACACGATCTTACATCGAAAAATAAACAATTTTACGTCGATTACAAACCGATTACATTCATAAGTCAAGTTTTTTTAATTTTTTTTTTTTATAATTTGACATGTAATCCCTTAAGCATGATTGCAATATAAATTTATACACACAATATTTGAAATTTTATTCATATTGAAACCTAACACTTCCGATGGTGGCAGCACCATTGTGAATTTGAAATAGTACTGTTATTTTCGTTAATAAAACATTTTTATATTTTTGGTTTGTTGTTGTTAACATATATAGCATTAACTGTTTATAATTCATCTATATTTGTTTATAATTATGTTACACACACTTTTAAAGTGAAATTATATCGTTTTATATACATTTTTGGGAAGAATTACTTGAGTACTGAATGTAATTTTATATTGTTCAAATATTTAAAAAATTATTACTTCTATAACGCAATGTAATGTTAATAACCTAAATATTTTTGTGCAGATTTTTAGGTATATTATGTAGGTACATATATGTCGTTTATGGTTCATATAATGAGCGTAAATTGCTTAAACACGCAAGAAGCTCATGATTATAAATAGCATCTAATAAATGTAAAAACAAGGGTGTGTTATAACCCATTAACAATCTCCATTAATGTCGAGAAATGTATAATAATTATAAGCAACAATATGTAAATAAATAATTGTAAACTTATTTTCCATTATTAATTTTGAAATTATTGTATATTATAACTGAATGTAATACGAGTTCATTTATATTATTTATATTTAAAAACAACTGTTAAATATCGTAATAAAGCGAAATTTTCTATCTTTTTATTTTACACTTTATATCACGCCATATACCCAGAACAAACAAAACATAGAAATAAGTTACTAGGTAACAAAATTTTATAATTAATTTAATCAATGTCTTCAATCAATTGCTTCTTTTATCAATGTACTATTTTACTATGTTAAATATATATGTTATATACGTTTTAATGCAATTTTTCATGGATATTGCTCATTAAAAGAAATAAATTTAATGAGTAAACATTGTCAAACAATAATAAATGTAATTTATGTATAAATATTGTACCTATGTATAAAATTTACGTCCCTATTGTCGAAAAAAAATATTGTTATAATAAAAAATAATGAAATTGTACATTATTAAACACAGTCACGTATTTCCTTGATAAAAATCTACAATTGTCATCATTTATTATATTCATTTTGTATTTCCACTGCATTAAGAAGAAAAAAAATCCATTGTCAGACCTGACAAACTAAAATGGCGTACTTCACGACCGTTTATTTCGTATCATGTCACTAAGAAGTAACTCACATCAGAGCGCACATACAAACGCATATGCATAAAGAAAATACTAACACTGTCATCTAAACAGACAACAAATATGACGTGTCGATCCGTTGATATGACAACCACCTTATCGCCCTTCCCACCCGCCGGAATACAATCTATTTATTTAAAGGACACACCCGGAACCCGGAACACGACGCACTGGCGGATCTATAGGGGGGGTAAAGGGTGTAACTACCCCCCCTAAGAATTCTAAGATTATTAAAATATGTATATAAAAAGCTAATTAAATTAAAAAATAAATAAATATGTTTTGAAATCTAAATGTATCTATAATGGTTTTTTTTTGAATTTTATAATAATGCTTCACGTATTGTCAAATTGTCATAATAAAATTATTTTGAATCGTTATGTAAAAATATCGTAAAATTTAACATTATTTTGTTATTTCTTTGCCGACATTCATTCGGCTGTAGAACCCTAGAACCCTGCCATAAATTTGCCAGACGCCAGACCTTTTTTGCTAGCTTGTTTGTCAGCTAGGTATCTGCTATTGTGTCACCAATAAAAGTAACACATCTGGAAACAATTTCCTCTGTTTTGCGCAATTATGTATTTCTCTATTGAGTATAGTTAAGTATTGCTGGGAATCTTCAGAAAAATTATATTATTTAAATAGTAGTCGCAAACAGGAGACTGCTTCAGATTCAATTATAAGTATTCAAAAATATGCATTTTGTCACAACAGCCTAAAGTTTTATTGCTTTGGGAAATGTTTATTTATTTTCGCTTGTTCTTTGATACTCTTTAAGTCTGGTTACTCCACCCACCTCTCTGTGGAAAATTGACCAATTAGATTATCTTGCTGGAGTAATAATTTTTTTCTATAAAAAGGTGATAGATTTTAGAGATCCATCACTTATTTTTGACCTAAATATAGCGGTTCCTATTAATTTATTGAAAAAGACGAAAGAAGAAATTAAATCCGCCATTATTAATATCATGGCATATATTAAGGGTATTGATATAGAATCAGATTTCGACATTAATGTTCAAAAAATGATTCTGACATCCGAAATCGATTTTTGGCTCTTAAAATGGAAAAAAGCTAGTGAAAATGGAAAAAATATACCCGATAGTGCTCTTCAAGTCCATAATGAATGCGATAAAGAAATGTATCCAACTATAAAAATCATTTTGCAAATACTGTGTACTCTACCTGTAAGTGTCGCTTCCGGTGAACGAAGTTTTTCGGCTTTAAAACGATTAAAAACATGGTTAAGAGCTTTTGCAAGGATTGGCTCTTCTACATGTGCATAGAGATGCAAATATAAATATTGAGACGATAATTGATTCTTTTGCCAAAGATAAAAATCGAAAATTAGATTTATTGTTATAAATTTTGATTATTTCGCTAGTTTTGTAACAAGAGTTTTTAGAATAAGTTTATTAATATTTGGTCTTATATTATAAAAAGGTATATTTACTTTTATTGTTTTTTTATATATTTTTCAATTAATTATACTCGAAGCAGCAGAGTATTTGAGCATGTGTTATGCGTTATATTTTGTTTTATAATATGCATATCTCTATCTTTTAAATTATTAATTTGTTATATTATAGTCGATTTCTATTTCGTCCAAAGACAACAATATAAAATTAAATTGTTTATATTTTTACAAGTTTATTATAATAAATAAATGAATATAAAATATTTGTGAAATTTTCTATTACCCCCCCTAACATTTGTTGCTGGATCCGCCCTTGACACGACGACGTTTGCATTTTTAAAGACATCGCGGGCAGTGCAAATCCAATATGGCGGCCGCCAACATCATCAAACGGCACCTTTGCATGACGCCCTGCTATAAATTAAATAAACTCTTTTGAAATATAACGGAGACACTTTTCCCCACCTGTTTTGCCATCTAGTGGCGTGCACGCCAACCAAATATGACATGTTGACACCTCAAACAGTTAAACGTGGCGAGCGAGAATGTTTTGTATTTTTATATAGGGTCCTTCGACGGCCATTTGCCGACGACAAATGTGATGATAAATAAAAACTGGGCAAATTCATGGCTAACGTGATTGTGAACTGGTAAATGTACTTAATAATTATGACAAGTGAGAATTTGTACTTTTGTTTCTTGATTTGTGATTATGAAATAAAAATATTGTTTTCTCCAAGTAAATGCACAAATAATATTTTTTTAATGTTTCTTATAATGCTAGTAAACGTTTCTCTGTGAATAAATTTTACCTTGAATGCGATATGATATTATTCGTAGGTGGTAATCGTATATCTGGTAAACAATTATATATTTACATTTTAATGAATTCATTATTGGGAAGAAAAAAGATAACTTATTATTATTGCTTGAAAAAAATAATTATTCTTGTTTGAAAATTCTTATCTTGCATTTAATAAAATTATATTTTATGATATATATGCGAGAAGCGTATAAAAAATATTATATAATATATGTGCAATATTACAAAATTATTAAATTGTTAAATAAATTTATTACATATGAAAATGACAACAGTAAATTACCAGTTCCGGTCGGCAGATCTTTACTAATAGTTGATCAAATTGAGATATTCACATCCGAAGCTTAAATATGAAATTATTTTATTACATTATTAATATTATTTGAATTCCAAAACAAATTTTTGAATTTTACATTAATACCTAATATATTTTGTTACGCTTTGGCTTTAGTTTTTAATTTCGAAACATCACCTTGAAGTCTATTCAAATACAAGAAAACTTTAGAAGTAAAACATAAAAAGATGAAATTGTTAATAGTTTTTAGTACCAAGTACAATATAATATTGTTCTACAAGAAACGGCGAGCGCAGAAGAAAATAAAACTAAACAACATAATAACTGAGAGAATATTCTATTCCCTGCAAATTTCTTCTGAAAACGAAACAGCAAATTGTCAACAGAAAAGGAAAGTCTATGCATAACTAGTAAACAACAATGCAATTTTGTTTTTAGAATACACTCGAAACTACTTGACAAACAGTAGTACTGTAAGTATAGTAAGTGCTTCCAGAAGAGGACTTAAAACAAACTTTATATTTCACTCTTAATGGTACAAACATTTACCGTTTGTATTTGCCACAACGAATCTGGATTCTTTAAAGCATTTACAATTACGTTATGATACCAAATAGAATGCTAGAACGAGGTGCGGGTTAATCGTTGCGGAATCCGGAAGACAGGCGTCGTATCGCTCCAGGGGCGCTCGTCCTGACGCAAATTACTTTTTATGTGTATAATAGGGCACATATCTGGATTCATTACGGGAGTGCTGTTGGGTATAGCGTTCCCTTATATAGCCAAGGCAAAGGAAAAACGGGGGAGGTGCTGGAGACGCCGCCACTGGTCCGGAATCATTTCGAAGCTCCCGGCGAGAGCGCGCACATAAGTGTACGAAATGATGACGGGATGTGGCAGCCAAACCCCGTTGCCCTGGTTACGCCGGCTGTGTACAAAGTATTGCCGAAATATGTCGATAATTTGTGACACTCTAGGAAAAAAAATGCGATCTTAAATTCTACGGAGCTTATATTTCTTAGACGATATTTCAGTAGTTCATTCTTTACGTAAAAAGAACAATTAAAGACTTAAAAATATATAAACAAAAGTACACAAAAAATTTCTATAAGACTTTTCTATAATATTTTAGATTTTTTTTCTAATAGAAAATATTACAACTACAATTTTAAAAAATAAAAAAGTAAGTATGTAGTTTTATGATAAATATTTAAAATATAAATATAATAAAAATAAACAAATAGAAAAAAAAACAGAGAACGATTACAAAAGACACAGTATAATATTTTTATTAATTGAAGTAAAAAGAATCAGACTTTAACACCTATAACATAAGTACAAGAAAACACAACTATATGAATATTAAATCAAATAGTTTTTTAATGCACAGTTTTGTTTTATAAATGATACAAAAATAAATGTTATTTTCACAAATATGCAATCATAAGAAATAAACAAAATATGAAGTAATCACAGAAAGAAAGTAATAACTCGAAACAATTCGGACAAGATTTCAAACAATAAAATATTTGAAACATTCCATTAATTCAAGCCGTGTAGACAAACATTAATTAAAGTATTTTATCCGTTTTTAGTTAAAAGTGAAGGCGTCTCGCCTCGTCTTGGCAAAATATTCGTGGCGCCCGCCGCGTTCGTATCAAAAGGCGCACAGACATCTAGCACAGCAGCAGCAACGAACAACGTAAGCATTTTCTGTCAGACCGATCATGTTAAGCCGTCAGTCCTGTCAGAAACAAGACCCCGCGCACGGAGGAAGTCATTGTAACATCAAACAATATGCATTTTGCTGCCAATTAGTTCATTGCTTCGCGCGAAATGTTTAATCAAAAGCGAATCGCTCGCCCTCTCCGTCTCTGACGTCTGTATTAGGACACCGCACCGGCTCGAACCTAAAGTCTGAGTTGCCCGAGTCGCGAAAAGACGGGCACATCATAAATAACGGAGCCATAGAGCAGCAAAAACGGGAGCCCGAGACCTCGGAGAAACGTCTTATACGTTAACGGATATAAATGTTACATTATATGGGGACGATCATTATCATCAGCCTGGAAAAGAGGGATGCGTTTGTCTTTTCAACCGACGAATTATGCTCCCGGACCTTCCCCGGTTCTCCTGGTTTCTGGACTGACTTCACTTGGCTTCTTTTATGTTTTTTTTTTCTCTTCTCATTTTGCTTCGTATTTCGCCTTTCTGGTACGCAATTTGTTTCTGTTTCGTATGAAATGAGTGCAACGGATTCTCTAACATCAATACAAGCTTTTTATTAATGGTATTTACTTAAGTATTACATTATACTGACTTTCCTACTATGTGATTTATAGCAATATACTCTGTTTTTCTGATAATGTAATAATTCTGTATCAATTAATGGAATTTTTATGTTTTATAAATAAATATATTATTTTTTGTTTATATATAAATCGTCAACAGAAAAATGTACACAAATAACATTACAGTAAACAAACAGAACATAGAAACAAGTTACTAGGTAACAAAATAAGCAACAGAACTATATCCTAAAACCGTTTTATTTTAAAATTATTAAGTTACATATTAAATAATTTATAAACAAATTTATTTCCTATAGTTTTTTACGTTTTATTTGTAAATTACCCGTACTTTTGATCAAGGATATATGTATTGTAACTATTCATAATTATTTCATTTCGATTTAAATAATTTATTAAAAAAAAAACAACAAATTATGCATAGTATTTTACTATATCAATCATTAATGACAATGATATTCATAACACTAACCTTGAATATAAAAAAAAAACCTTATGTAAAGCAATAATTATAGGACATATGTCAAAATAAGTCAAATTAGGAGAGACGCAAAAAAATTGACGTTGATTAAACAAAATATAGAAACCGACATTCATATATTTTTAAAACAGTAAACAAAAAACAAATAAAAAATAGCAAGCTAAAAGTAATTCTAAAAATTGTTATTCTCTGAGGTCAAAATCTCTAAGAAAAATAGTAAAAATACTAGAATGTAATTCGTCTGAATAAAGTAGATAACCTAATTTGCATTAATTATTTTCGTTTTTTCTTTCGAACCATCAAGAAGCAATTTAACTTCACATGCTGTGCACTGCAATTTTTTAATAATTAATATCTGTCAGAGGGCGAAATAATTTACGAAAAGAATAGCTATCAGAGAGGGGGTGAAAACTATTGATTTTGTGTGCAAGCACCCAAGCTTTTGCCATCAAGAAAATTCAAATTTATTGCAGCTTGTTGTAAAAGCAAATTGGTTCGTTTTTTTTTGCCCTGTTTTGATTCGATGCACAAATTTTTCTCTCTCCATAGTTACTTTAAAAATTAGACTCGATTATGTTGAAATTAATTTTTAAATGCAATCTATTAGTACCTATATAGTGCACATCACATACTAGAATCACGAATAATTTTATTATTTGAATATTGTTACCAGAGCCGTATTTATGCACAGGCGCATGAGGCGCAAACTGGGGCCTCGTAGCTAAGGGGCCTCAGATTTCAAATCAGATATCAGTCACTAAGATCAATTTTAAAATTATATTTTAATTTTTAGTTTCTAGTTTTAATTTGCGAGTAAATTATATTTCAATACATTTCTAATGTTGAAGAACTGGTGTTGTCATTGTCAATAAGATAATAAAAACCTGCATATTAAGTAGGGTGCCTATCTGGCTATTGTAACAAAATACCAATGTATAAATAATTTAAACAAATTAAAAACATTTTTATATAATAATAATAGGACTAAAACTAATTTTTTTCCACTGACAATTCATTTTCAGTTGAAGAATATCTGCAAGGGGGCCTCATATTTCAATTGCGCCTGGGGCCTCATATTTTAATTGCGCCTGGGGCCTCGAAAGAGGTAAATACGGCTCTGATTGTTACCACCTTTGCGAAGAACGAACCGGACATATACGAATACAGACAAAAAATTAAAAAAGTTGAAATACGTTTAAAACAATTGCATTAAAGTACATTGTTTTCAATGTATAGTAAAATTTATTCCTAAATTCGATGATAAAATAAAAAAAAAATTGATATTGTATTTGAAATAAGAAAGTTAGATTCGATTTCTGGTTAAATCGAAAGTGGCATCTTATTGAAAATATTTTATTTAGCCTGAACATATCGGAAAATTGGAATATTCATGTATACCAAATATAGTAACAAAATATTTTGTAGTTTTCGAAATACAGATAGCGTAAGCTTGTCGTAAGATACAATATTAAATAATTAGTTTTTTTATTGGTAGTACTGTAAAATACTGACAGTAATATTGACCGTACAGGGTCTGCTAAAAGATTAGTTTGTATTTTGTATGTTTACAAAAACAAAAATTATAAAAATAAGTTGCTCAATATATTTCTGCGACATACAGATGAAACAAACAGTATTTTGAGTAAATGTTAAAAGTACAGTAAAGAGACGCAAACCTCGATTAGCGGTGCGGTGTACGGCTGTCCAGTGACCTATGCACCAGAGAGCAGCAAACGAAACGGTATCGTAACCGTAACCTAACCTCCCGTGAACCTCCTGCCGCACCGTGCACCGCGGGTCAGGCGTCGGCCGCAGGCGGTCGTGCGCGCACCGCACGGAATCGGACACACCGCCGTGCCGCGCCGCGCGCGCTTCTTATACATATTTCACCAGGCCAGGGCCCCGGCCAGCATGCTCTCTACTCGCTCCCGAGAAATACAATTTAAATTTAAATTAGTCACATCCATTGGAACAATATTTCGTAAAACACGCCGTACCGCACCGCACTTTTTTTTACTTCCTTTTGCTTCGTCTTTTTCTCTCTTTCTCTCTGTCTTCAATCCGTTGTAATACGTAGTTGGGTAGGAACGTAAATGATACTCGCTCTGCACATGCATTGCTTTTTTATTCGAATTTATTTATTTTGTTTTGCATTTTGAACTTTTATTACAGTAAGCTTCAAGGATTGAACTGATTACGACTGTTAAATGATGTTGTTTATATAAAAGATTTATTAAATACTCATGCAGAATTGTCGACAATACGTTTTTACTGAAGCTAGATTAACAATCAATCGGGAATGGAACTGGTAACGAGAACGAGAATGTAAACGGTTATTATCTGCAAAGTAAAGGATGAATTTTGGGCATCTCTGCTATTCTCGTTTATAATAGGTTTTTCAATTGAATCTCCGGTCTCCGGATTATTTGTAATAATCTCCGAATTAAACTGAATTTAGATGTAGTCATATAGTTTTAAGTTAAAAAAAATAAGTAAGTCATTACTATGATCAATGATAAACAGTCTTAAGATAAGATCTTAAACAGTCAAATTTGGATAACAAATATTTGTTAATGCTATGTTTACTATGCGTCATTACGTACGAAAAACAATTCACGCACGCATGTTCTTTGATATATCTAATCTAATCTAATCTAATATAACTTAACCTAATCATATCTACATAACAACGGTTTAGGCCTGATTACAAAAAACAATATTAAACGCTCTGTAAGATAAAGTTTTGTTATTTGTTAGCAAGTTTAAAATTGTTAAAAATTTCTTCTGATTTTGGAAAAACTTTGTTAGATAAGTTTGTCTTATAAAAAAGAAAATTTATTTAGACGAACTACAAACAAAAGTTCCAACTTTAATTTTCAACATATAGATTGCACTTAGAGTAAATCATTATTTATTAAACTTTACTTTTAATTATCTCAGTTGAAAACAATTGAATTGCTTTGAATACCCTACTAAATATGTAGTTTCAGAAATGTAGCACAAAAATTGTATAACTATATATTTATTGGAATATAAATTCAGAACTACAAAAAAAAAAGCATATTAGCTTAATGTAAATTCGCAATCCAAACACGGTTTAAATTCCGGTAAACTTCCACGACGTTCCTAATTTCGATCCCGTAAACTGCTCAACTTGCACGAACATACGGGCGTTAATTACAGTCTTGAAAATAATAATTTCAGCAAGATGGCGTGCGAGCACGTGCGTCCCTAGCACAGCTTGCCCTTTCAAGGTCATCGGCGTTACCCCGCAAACCGCCTCCAACAACACACAAATACAGTGCGTACTGTGAATGCATCTCAAAATTGCACAAGCATAATCATCATTGCATATTATATTCCAAGAGACCACATAAATAACTGTACTTGTAATTTTCATTTTTTTTTAAAGTTATTTTTTTAAATTTATTATTGTTATTACTCGTATTATACTTTTTTACTTCTGTTTCTGAGTACCGCGAAATATAATACCCGCTATGTAAAATAAATACAGGGTGTTTATTGAACGTATCAAAAGAAAATTGAATAACTGTTTTGTTCATTATTTAAGTTTAACTACCGGATTGCATTTGTGTTAATCGTACAAATAGATTTGATTATTATACGATTTATTTGGTGCTATATCTTGTTCTACTCGTACTCATTTTAAATTACAATAATTTACATTATTGTACGACAAAAAATTATTTTATACAATAACTAAATACTTTGTAATGCAGAATAAGAAAACAAATAACAGAATCAATCTTTGTACGACAAAAAAGGAAACCAAATTAAAACCAAAAGAAACCAAAATTAAATTTATTATTGCAATTAACAAATGTTTATATTGTCTAAATTTTGTTTATTATCGAAGTAAAATTTAAAATTTGTATACGTTTTTAAGAAATGTATCTGCAAATTTTGTAATAACTTTAGCCTTCAGAGATAAATTAAAATTGTATTTATATACTGATAATATAAGACAATAATACTGAAAACTAATAAAAAAAATTGATTGACGTCATAACAGATTTACAATAAAATCGTAAAAAAAATATCGTAATAATATTATTTGCTTAATATGCATGTTTATTATTCTTTTAATTAGTTAGACAAGATTCAAAAATTTGTTTGAGTGAATTCTTTTTTTTTTGACAAAATTTTGTGATTCATTAAAAACTTAAGCCAAGTAATTTAGTCTTGAAACTTTTTCTACCTTATCAATTAGGAAGTTATATTTTAATACCAAACTAAACTAAACTTAAAGTTTCTTTAGCATAAAGTTGATGTATGTAATAAAACAAGAATACTTAATTTCCCTTAATTTCATTAAAAAATCATTTTTCATCAAAACTCTAAAACTGTCGACACAAAATGCACAAATTTGTACACTAATGTTATTACATATTTTAACTTATACTTTTATAGTTGATATGAAGAATTCATTAAAATATAATCGTTTTCCTTTTTCTAGTTTGTTACAAGTAAAAAAGAGATTAATATTAATATATTTTTGTTATATTTATTATTCAATATTCAAAATTTATCTATTTTCTAAATTTATAAATTTCACAAAAATATAATATAGTAATATCAACAAATTAATGTATTATAGAACTACATTATAAAAAAGCAGATGGCTAATTTTTTGTGACCAAATTTATATAATCAAACAAGTTTGCTAGTAAGTTATTGAAAAATAGATAAGTTACCAGACAGCTTGGAACCAGTATTGCATAGTTTCATAACCTTGTCTGATAACATGCCTAGTTACATGCTTCTGTATATTTGTATAACATTTCTATGTTAGGAAATGTATATTTTTTTAAGTATTAACAATAATAAAATCAATAGATAATATTATACATTTATCAGCTATAAATAATTTGCTAAAAACTATTGTATTTTATAATAAAAATTACTGACGTTATTAATCTAATTCTAAGAATATTATCAGGAAAATATGATAAACAAAAAAAAAAACATAAAATTTAATCATTTAATTGCTTGTTTTAAGATTAATAGTAAAGCAATTATTGTACAAAAGATAAGACAATTGAATTCTCCTTATAACGTGATTCACTATCAACTGTTTTGAAGACAAACAGTCTATAATGTTATAAAAACAATTGAAATATTTAAAAAAAATTTGCTATGATAAGATAACCTGCCCAGGTGCATTTTTATTTGAAAATAATAAATATTTTTTTATTTTGTAACAATAACAGTGTATTGTTTAGTATATTATAAAAATTAGCTTTCACTTGGTTATATCTGATGTAAAGTACTATATTTAAATTGTTAACTACACGTTCATAAATCATTAATGTTGATTCATATTTTTACTTAGATTAATTTGCAAGCCATAATAATATTGATGAGCTTTATACATTGTTAGTAATTTATGCACTTTTCCCTAGCATAGTGCTCTAATAATATGACCATTAGCAATTGTTTGCAGCTTGCATATATATAGTTTTATGCTTTTAATATTTTTTTACAAAATTAATTGTGCAGATTTAGATAAAATTGTTTAATGAGTTGTAAGCACGTCATTTTTATTTTGTTATTATTTTTTAAAAAATGTTTTAGCAAAGTTATAGGAATTTTTATAAGTTTTTAGGTGTCACAAAACTGTATAATATGGTTGCCTGTTCTAGCTTACTTAAAAAACTTAATTTTTCAGTTCTAAGACTTTCGTCTTGTTCTACTCGTTTATTGTGATTCTTCTAGAATAAATATTTCGCATAATGCACCAATCAACATAATGTGCAGAAATTTCAACAATTGCCTATGTGATTTTGATATTTTTTTATGAAAATTTATATTTACTAATTAATAACTTAAATAATTAAGTTAGTCATGATAATATATTTGTATATCGTCAGTTCATTTCTGGTTTGTTCGAGAAAATGATATTTAAAGTTTCTGAATATAATACAAAATTTAATAGATAACCTCCATTATAAGACTTATTTATGTAAATTTTGCAAACTTTACATTCAATACGATCAACATCAAAAAATTTCAAAAAACATAAATTTTTAGTAACATACGAATAAATTTTTATAAATGTTTATGACAGCTATAATATGCATATGCATTTAATATTTAAAAATAAAATGAGTTTAAAAAAAATATTATACTCAAAATGTTTTAATTAAAAACTAAGCTTCTGGCAATTAGCATGTAAAAAATTTACAAAACCTGTCAAATACACTACTTACAAGTATATAAAAATTTAAAATGCGTATAAAAATGTTTCTAAAAAAAAAAAAAACTTGTAACTATATGCAGATCGATGCAATTATATCGGTATCAAATGCACGTTCCAACTATATTTGCCCTTAGGGAGGGATCCAATATACATTTCGAACGTGCATACCCTTATTAGGGTTTCATTTTATAGCAGAATTCCACATGCTCGCTTGAAACCAATTAAACCTGGCTAGTATTCAATAATATTTAAACAAATGCGTGTTTACCGAGACTAAAATAAATTTATTAGGTTTCTATATGTCTGTAAAGTTATATGTGAAACCATTTATTTGCATATTAATTTTTATTGTAAATTGTTTTTTTATAAATAATAGAAAATAAGCAAACATCATGAACTGTATTCATAGATCTATGTAAAAGTACTATTAGATAGAAGATTTTTTTTAATATTTGTTTTTCAGCCAAGGTAATGTTTTTTATTTAAAATATTAGAATTATTAATTATTTTAAAATAATCCTATGTATATTGTGTTTTATGTAAATTCTACTGTATTTAAAACAACTACTTATAATTATTTTTGAAATTTTAAAACGGGTCATGTATTTCACTAAATTTTCTGGCAAATTCGTAATACCTTAAATAATTTTATCAATATCGAAATCAAGTAATCTAGGAAGGTATCAATTTCTCAAATATGCATTGTTTCGTAATAACAATAGTATATACACTTCGTACACTGTTATTGATATTCTCAAACTGCACGTGTAAATTACGAATCAGATATTATTATGTGAAAGTGGGCACAGCACTCCTCACCTCTTGCAATTTATAATTAATAATTGGCTTCACCTACATGTACAACAAGTCGACGATATAATACTTGAAATCAGAAAAAAATCACAAATACCATGCTGAATTTTATTGAGATTTATGCTTGATTCTCATTTGATATGGTTATATATATTTTAGTTTGTACAAAGTGAGTTTTGTAGCTAACATTTACGTATGTATAAATCTGTATGAGTTTAACTTTTAACCTATTGGTAATATTTTATAGAAAGAATATTTTATTTATGAAGTAGTTAATCAAATTGTAATCAGTTTATGATTGATTAAACATTTATTTATAAGTAATTACTACTTATTACTAATTTTCAATTATTTTTTTTTATCTGTTACGTAATAATAATTTTTTATATTAGTTTTATATAGATTTAAATTTATTTTTTACTATTATTAAAAAAATATAAAGATTTAAAGTAAACAGAATTTGATTTTGTTTATAATAAACAAAATTTGAAGAGGTACTCGAAAAATAGTTTGCACGCCAAGAAAAGAAGTTAAGAGTAAAGCTTGGTTTTTCTGATATTCATATTATTAATAATACGAGTAATAAAAATTATATATACATTAATTATAAATTATATAAATACGACCTTCAGTTTGCCGAAACAATCGAAGTTTAGTGAAAGTAAAAATTGGTTATTTATCGATGACATACGTATTAAAATGATTTAACTATTCTAAAATTAATTTCTCTCTAATTAGCTGATTAATTAAATTATATTCAATTTATTTAACACATTATAAATATAATTATTATTAATTAATGAATACAAATAATTATTTTTACAATAATAAAACATAACACATATTCAAATTATATTATTTGTATGATGTATATTTTTTCTTGTACATAAATATTTGCTTTTATAGTTTTATGTTATTTTATGTGTTATGTTAGTTAAAGCTCTGTGCAAGTATTTTCTATCTTAAAAAATTATAATTTCTGGCAACTATAGTTATCGACTGAAAATGTTTACAGAGCCATCTGGCAAAGTTTTACATAATTTCAAATAACATCATATTGAAAAAAACTTTTTAGCAATATTGGAAATTATATACTATATGACACTACAAACAAAAAAAAATTTAAGAATTTAAAATATTCATTTTTATTTTCAAATATTTAAAAATTTTGGACAACTATATATGATATCAAGTTAATATTTCGTACAGCTTAATTTTGCATCAAGTAGTGCCAATTCTCAAAATTTGGATAAAATCTGATAAAAAAATCTATTTTAATCATATCTATCATATCATTGTATTGTATTATATTTGAAGCAAATTTATACCTAAATTATTTTTTATACATATAATAATATTTCAATTCATTTTTGTATGACTCTGTTCTATTTAATGTGTTTATGATCTCTGGACACACCATACTGTTAATATGTAAAAATAATTACTTAAATTTAATATTTGTGCAGCGGAAAAAACATATTTGAATGTCTGATACATAAATATTCTTAAAGAGATTTTTTATTTCACATTTTATCAATAGATTTCTTTAAAATATGCATAGTGAAAATATTTTTAAATAAAATTAAATTTTTAAAGATATTACCAAACCATAAGTATTTATTAAAAAAAGAATATTATTTGTAGAAGAAAGTACTAAATTAATGAAAATCAAGTAATAAAAGTTAATGATAATAAAATTTGTTTGAATATAATAAAAACATGTACATTTTTTACGGTTGTTTATGTATACGTTTGTGTCATATATTATTTTTTACTGCAGTAAAATTACACGAAATTATTTTTAAATAAAATATATAATTACAGAAACGTCTTCTGAATTTTGATGGAGGTCCAAATGCAAATTATTACGCAAACTGAAAACTTGATATTAATTATATTCCAAATGAGATTTAAATTACAATGAAAACATCAAAACAATAATGCATAAACAATTTTTTGCTGCACAGTCGTGTTCTATGGCATTTTAATCAGAATTTATATTAAAACATTCCAATTTTTTTTCCACATAATTTCCAAAATAATTGATAAAACTTGCTATACATGTATTTAAAATAAAACTAGTATTTTGTAATTACTATTTATAGACAGAGATACATAAAAAGTAACGGAACGTCACATAAGTTAAATTTATTTTTTATTTATTTCTACAGATTTTTAAACAATTTTGTCTATAATAAAGCAATAGTAAGAAACTTTAAATATCATAAATACAGATATTTTATAATTTAAAACAGTATAAAATAATTAATAATATTAAAAAAAAATGTATATAATTTTAATTATTATTAAAAATCGAATAGATTTGTTAGTATGATTGTTTCGCGGGAGTGGATGCTTTATGCTTTATTATGAACACTTTTTGGCCAATATTTATACTAACAATATATCAGTATTTATAAACTAACTATGTATCTTACAAAATAGTGACGAAATAAATAAAAATGTATTTAAATTTAATTATTTTTTTTAAATATTACTGATGTCTAGCAGATAAAATAATAAAACCAAATTTGAATTATTTTAATGAAATACACATTTAACAGCATTTCGCAAATTAACCTGAAACATTACAATACAAAAAAAAGAACAGATCTCTAATTTGCCCGTGTGTAGAATACAAACAGAAAAACAAGAAACATTTGATATTTAGCTAATAGCGTAGCATCGAGTGGGCCATGCAAGTTCAGGGTCATTTTGTGCAATATGACACATATTAATTAAAAAATCATTAGTTAGTTTTTGTGGCAGATGTTATCTGGTGACTATACACGACTGACCGAACTCGTGCCCTGTGGAACCCTTCTCTGCTCTCCTACTCCCCGAAGTAATCTACAGTTTGCGATATTATTCAATTCTGTTATACAATACATCCCACACGGATTTAAGATTTGCTTTACGTAAATTTGATTTTTATATTGACAGATCATTTATTATTTATTATATTTATTGATTAATAGTTGATAGTCTAAACTATATTTTATTATTTTCTTTTAAATATTAATTTTATTTAAGAATGCATCATACTCAATAAGAATTTTTTTAACATTAAACAAAAGTTCTTAAGTGTATCTTAAATACACTTAAGAACTTTTGTTTAATGTTATTATTATTATTATAATAAATGCTTAATGCATTATTGTGTAGGTGGCATTTATTGCTTCTCAACTACATCTTCTTAATTTACTTGGCATAAAAGCTAGCCAGGTGGTTACATCTGCATCAGTGTCTTCAGACATTGATCAAATCACCATACTGACGAGCTCTTAAAGAGCGAAACACCTGTTTAATGTTAACTGGCAGGTCATTGATGTATAGCTTTAACAAATCATAAAATACAAAATATTTTATTATTTGTATTTATTTGATTTATATTTATTATTACGAACATATTAAAAATATTAAATTATGATGTGAATGAAGCAAAAGTTGCATACCTGAATAAAAAAAAATTTTAATTACATGAAAAATATATATGTATATTTAAAAATTAATTCAACATAATGCGTTCAAAAAAAAAAAGAAGAAAAAACTTTGCAAACATGGTACGAGTATAAATTAAGCATAATAATCCTGCTCTATACAGACCTTTTCACATTATAAAATCAAATTTTCATTTGAAAATGTTTCAGGAAAGTTAGTTTTCATTATCCCAACGAGAATTCGTTTATTTTTCAGAATTAGTCCGTGAAAATTGCTGCGTTGTTGTTCAATTATTACTCTGCAAGCTGCATCACAAAATAACTTAAATTTTACACTTTCTGTTTTGTTTCATTAAAGATTTTTTTAATAGTTAAAATGCATTTAGCTAGAAGTGGTCAAGTAGTAAAATAAAGACTAAGTGACTTACTGATTTATAAATATACATGAAATATCGCTCAGCCTTATGCAATTCAATTAAAATGAGGTCTGAAAGATTTTTTATTATATTAATATGTTCTTCTGAAAGGTAACAGTAGAATAATATTTATTTTTATAATCATCATTACAAAGAAAATGAAATAATCTTTTATATATACTTTTTATCTGCTAAACTAAAACGATTTTCGCCGTATAGCTATTTAAAAGTATGTATGAGTATTAGTAGCCTTATATATGAGATAAAAAATATAATATAAAATAATTTGTCTGACGATTACGACATACAAAAATACACTTTTTTTTAAATAGATTCATTGCTTTATTAACAGAAAAATTATTCAAATTAAAACTAAATTAATTAAGATAGACAAATTCAATTTAATCATTTATTATGAATACAGATGTACTTTAATTGATATATGTTTTCTACTTCAGTGTCTTAATTATATCTATTTCTAATCATATTTATTAAAAACCAAGGTTATTTTAATTATTACAATTAATGTGGTCTGTTTAAATCTAATTTTTATCATATGCATTGTCACTATAGTTTATTTTAAAACAATCATTAATTATATATATATATATATATATATATATATATATATATATATATATATATATATATATATATATATATATATATAGTCAGTTTCCCTTTTTACCGTTATTTATTGTAATATAAAAACTTTATAATAAATAAAATTAAATTATCAATAATAGTAATTAAATTTATTTATTTTTTTTTTTTACATATATTTAACAATATTAGTTGTAATTAAATCTAGGTGCAAAATTAATGTTTGTAATTACAATTATTATAAAAAAAATAATTATGCATTACCTTATAATTATAGTTTATATAGAAATTTTTATATTACTTATAATTTTAAGTCCGTAACTAAAAAATGTAAACAAATATTTGTAAATCGTTAAAGGAGGTTTTATTAAGGAAACTTTGTAGTATTTTCTCATAAAAAAAATAAATTAAAACTATTTAATAATATGCATAGAATAATGCTGTAATCTTGAAGTCCAAAAAACATAAAAATCTCATTGTTCCAAATGGAAATACCAAATTTTTTTATTTTCGAAGTTAGGGTCGATTTCTGGTTAAACAAGGAAATGGCAGCTTATTGCCAATATTTTATTTCAGCTGAGCATATCGAAATATTCGTATATACCGAATATTATGACTTAATATTATATAGTTTTTAGAATACAGACAGCATAAGCTCATCGTGGGACATTCTGTATAAACCAAATATTAAATATTATGTATGTATATATTATAACGATGAACTAATGCCGCAGTTAATACAAAATAAATGCGCAATTAAACTGACAAAGCGGAAATGTTTCATGGAAAATAATTTTCTTCGAAATATTAACATATTTATCACTCAACAAATTAATATATTTTTTTTAGTTTTTTTACGAGAAAGAGTTTCACTTATCGCTTTACATGTAATTTACATTCTAAAACAAAAAAAAATAGTATTGCTTCCCTAGAAATGAATTTCTAAGTAGACACTGAACATTTAAGGTCATTTTATGTTTGACGGCTTTTCAAATAAATACTGATAAATATTAAAAACAAAAAAGAAAATTAACATTAGTACATGTTTAATTATATGTTTAAACATAAAAATAATGGGTGTTTTTATTATCTTTATTACGATTATTACCATTTTTAATTAGTATATAGTTTTTATTTATTATCATTTAGATAGTTTAAACTTAAATATACTATATTTTTTTGTCAAATGTAATTTCCAAAAATTAAATAATTCTTTTAAAATTATTAATTATATAAAATTTCAATAAAAATATTTCTATTTTCAATTTTAATATATCATATAATTTTTTTTTTCTTTTTATAATTTTTGTTCGTAATATTAGAATGGTCCTTAAAAAAATTGTAAGAGCAAAAATGCATCCTTTGTCATGAGAAAATAAAAAAAAAACATATATAATAACATTTTTTTAAATACTGTTAAATGGTTTCGGGAACGCAATGAAGTATTTAAAAAAACCTTTATTTTTCGCTATTTTCTGTCTATTTTGTAAAAGTAATCACAAATGTATGCATAGATTTGTGTATTTGTGTGTATTGGTATCCGAATAAAACAATCATTTAAGTGTTAAGTCGATTTAAATTTTGAAATTAAAGCGGGCTAAATTTAAAATATACTTACAAAATAGGCGGAAAATAATTAAAAATAACGTGTTTTTAAATATTTTGTTGCATTCCCGGAACCAATTAACAATATTTAAAAAATGTTATATGTTTTGTTTTCTTATTTTCTCATGTCTAAAATGCATTTTCGTTCTTATTATTTTGTTTTTCTATAGCTGTCTATATTTGAAAACGGGACCAGTAACTAATTAATTTTAGCAATTTCCCATGGAACGTTTTGTATTTTTTGTAAAATATATATTATTCTTTTATAAATAAGCCTATTTCAAATTGTTACATATAATTAACAAATAAAATAACAAAATATTAAGTCGATAACAGTATCGAAATAAATTTATTAGCTAAAACTAAATAAATTTGTTATAAAAGCAAAAATACCGGTTTTGAACTAAACTAATTAGCGTTCCAATTAGTCAGTTAGCTATTTTTCGAATCACAGTAATTTATTTTCTTATATAAGTTTTTAATCAACAGACTTTAATCATGATATCCATGACAACAAACAAACAAAAAGTTGCAATCGCATTTCAATCAGAGAACCAAACTTGCTACAAAAATACATATTCTCCGTTCTTGTTATGAAGTTGTGAGTGATTCTGTACTGATTAATATTTCATTAGAATAATTAAGACAGGTTATTATCAGCTGCTGTATAGGTGCAATGTATGAATACAAAATACAACGAAGAATCGAAAAGAGAAAAAAAAAATGAATAATGTAGCGTCAGCAATAACATATTCGATCGCTGATGGTTTTCTCGAAGCAACCAGAAATGATGTCACACTAATTAGAGATGGTTATCTATCACGCGACTTAATTAGAATATCATAAATTTTCGGAAAAAGTCATGTCAATTAGTAGAGCTTCTTATTAATTATTTAATTTTTTATACGTGTGCATATCCGTGGACTATAATGTCATGTCAATTTTTTATTTTAATTTGGGTAATTATGCAATATGTACATGTCAAATTTTATAATAAAAATGTTATCTATTTTGTATCTACAGTTATTTAGACACCTTAAATTTAAGGAAACATTTGTTCTTATACACATATTTTTTGTATTAATAACACTTGAATTAAAATTAATTTTTTTTTGTAAAATCCACGCAAACTGTATTGAAACTTTTTAAAACTTGTTATGTTACTTTCTTGATATATATATATGTATTTAATTAGTAAATTTCTCACACGCAGAAAATTATTTCTAATTTATTTTATTATCAATTTAAAATTAACAACAATATTAACAACTATATTTTAAAGTAAATATTGTATATTTCATGTTTTTATATGTAATAAATATATTTTTCTGTAACATAATACATCTATATGTGTGTATTGTGTGAAACCACAGTTTTTACCGACCGCTATATCACATATGATAAGGAAGTTATTGTAATCATAACAAATTTGACATATCGAGATTTTTACAAACAAGCATTAATTAGTAACACGAATCAATAATTTACTGATGTCACTTTTATGTGTTTCACGATTATTCCGCAACGAAGATATATTTAACAAAAGTTGCTAAACAAGTTATAACTATCAATATTTTTTTGATAGTGCTAAATAATTTTTTCAATTTTTAATGATATACACAATTCTGTAAATAGGTGGCACATATATGTCAAGACAGTTTTGTTTTTAGTATACAAATTTTTCTATTCCATAAATTTATTTTATACGATGGCGGTTGCTTTTGTTGTAGCCATAGTAGATTTTTTATGATATATTATTCAACAAGCATATGATGACTGTACAAGTAGTCGTAAACCAGTAGTAGCGTATCAAACTCAGTCTCTAAAGATTCCTAGTTCGAGTCGCGCTCATATCATAATTTAAATTAAAAATATTAATTTTGGTATTAAAAATTTTTATATTATTCTGCAAGCGCACACACTATCACTGGGCTACGGCTGCTTCACTTATTAAGAAACGCATATTAAATTAAATTTTCCAGTTTAGATAATTTATTTCAAATTTAAACTCGCTTATATTTAAATATTATCTCACCTACTACAGCCCACACAAACAAAAAGGAAAAGTCTGTACTTAATGTGCATAAAATACGCATTTGTTTAAAAAGTGAATACATGTCAGTCGGCAAATCGGCGTCGTACATCTTTTCGTGAATCGTGCTCAGCGCGGTTAAACGGACATAATTATGAAGCAAATTGTGTCGGTGCACGCAAACTTAGCCAGTGGGATGTTACAAAACACGCGTGCCAATGCTATTTTTTTTTTAAATATATAGAATGCATTTTCGTTTCTCTATATACATATAGTTGTGAGTTGTGTCGTGAACGATTTTCTAATGCCCCGGTGTTAATGTGAACTGATAAGTGATGTAATTAACTGGCTGTATTTTATAACGCATATATGTGTGCATTTATTTTATATTATTTTTTTTTAAAAAACAAAATGACTTACTAACATGAACAATGCATTACACGTTATTATTTTTTCTTTTTTTTTATGTATTTATACATTATATTTTTCAATTTTACAGTAATAATTCTCTACGTAAATAGTAAATTAGTTTCTCAAATGATATTATTATAATTTTATTAATTACATACATTTATTAATGACATGACTTCTTGATAAAAAAAATCTGTTGTGACCACCACAAAACTTGATCATCATCATATTTAATATAATTATGAAATAGACAAATTTGTTAGGTAAACAATAATTACCGTAGTCATAATAACTAAAAGCAAAACTGTTTTGACATAAATGCGCCACTTATTTACAGGATTATTTATATCATAAAAATAATGAAAAATTATAAAAAAATATTTAACGGTATCATTTAACAGTTGATTCATGTTACTATAAGTCTAATTTGGGCTTATCTCTAAAAATCTCGATATGCCAAATTTGGCATAACTACAATACCTTTCTTATCATATGTCGGTAAAAAATATTTTAAAAGTTTTGTAATATTGCTATATTGATTAAAATATATGATAATAGTTTTCAATATATATTTTGTCAACAACAAATTTCAAAATAAGTTTTTATATTGTAATTTTATATTAGTTTTCCCAAAATTGAGACCCAGCTAAACTACTTTCACGTGCCCGAAAACTTAAATTCATAACATTTTATCAAAATTATTAAAGTCTTTTTAAAATAAAATTTAGTGACAAACAAATCTACAAACATTGCTAGTTTAATTGTAAACAGAATACATTAGTAAAAAACAAAAACGTTAACAATATTTTTTTATTAAAAAAATATCTTATTAATAAGTCATATCTTTAATAATATAAATTGTAATTTCAGATACTACCATGTGTAATATAATATGAGTACCTTATCAGCATAATTACATTTCCAATATCACATATAACATATCGTATTATTCACCATACATATATTTCGTTATTTTTTACTGTTTTATAATTGCATACATAAACATATCATATTAATCATAATTAGCTTTAGCCAATCAATAGCACAAACTTTTTGAATAAAATATGCATAGTGTGCATAACATAATGGATGCGATACGTTTAACAAAAAAAAGAGTAAAACACAAAAAAAAAAATTAATGAATTTCTATTTTAGTGCATCATATAATATGAGAACAGTGCCCGCATATGTGTACATTTTGTTGTCATGCTGTGTTATTTTATTGAAATACATATTTTTTTATTAATTGGACTATTGGCCGCTCGGGGACATAATAATTATTATGACGTTGTTTTTAAAAGCCATTTTTAATTTTCATTTTATTTGTGTCTCGTACAATGCATTGGCTGTTCGACGCCCAAGTATTATTATATTCGTATGTGTGATAGACATAATAACAAAATATTTAATATGATTTTATAGAGGGTTTTATGTACAATTTTTAATATATTTTTTTTATTAGTTAATAAAATTGTTTTCAATGATAAATTGGTTTTAATGTAGAAAATAATAATTTATTTTAATACCTAATGTACAAATATTTATAGAAATTAATTAATTATAATAAAAATAATGTATATTAATAAAATAAAATTAACTGATGCATATACATAATTCTCATATAATTTTTGAAATATTTTATCATTGAGAGATCTTGAATATAGTGTAACTAGGAGATACACAATCACGCCATGTACTCAAAAGGGTGTAGCACAAACTCTTTCCACTATCCCGAAATCAGTTTATTCCAAACATTATTATCCAGACATGCAATTTTAGTTTCATCCACATTCATAATACCTATCATACATGCTTTTCTATTTCTACTACTTGGAAACTTTCGCTCACTCAAAACATTATCAATCATACCACTCAAACATATACCTTGAAAATTATTCATTTAACCATCTTAACTGACACTAATTTTGTGATAAATGGGGTAGTCTGAAAAAACTTTAATATAATAACTTTAAGTTTTCTAATTACTGTAAATTACAGAACATATTAATACATTTTTAAATTACGCTGATATTTTGAAAAACATGCGTTGTATTTAGCAAAAAATCTTATTGGAAACTAATAAACATATCAATATAGTATTTAAATCGAATATTAAGACCGACAAAATCCTAATAGCCCGATGTCAATACGATATCAAGTCAATATCAATTAATTGTCGATCGTTTTATCGTCACAGTACATCGGTGAAACAACAGAGCATCAACTGGGCTGTGTGCACCGTCGCGATCGTCGTCTGTCGAAGTGAGAAAGAAGCCAGGGGCCTGGGCTATTAGCGCTGCTTAATTGTTTAAACAGGAAACAAGCGACGATCGGCTTGGTAGAACAGGCGAACTCATCGTATCGTCCGAACGAGACTCTGAAGCACACAATGTTTGTTCTTTTTTTTTATTAATGACGATGAAAAAGTTGTGAAGTCATTGCCTTCCCGAGTGATTGATTATTGTTCAATTAATTGCGTTTTTTTTTGTCTTGCTCGCTCTGTCTTTTTCTGTTTCTTCTGATTGTGTTATTAATTTTCATGTTTATTTGAACGTGGATTTGTTCATTGTAAAGAATAGATTTGTTTTTTCTTTTCGAATGTAAGAAATTTGTTTTTGGTTTACAATGGTAGAATGATTATAGAATGAAATTTATTTGTCATTATGTCATTTTGACGTCACTTTTGAATTGTTAAGATTAAGTTTTAATTTTTTATCATCATGTTATTAATTTAGTTTTTTTATTTTATTTTAATACTACTATTACATTTGTGGTAGTAAATGAATAACTATTCAAATTTATCTTACAATTCGTTGACAGTAATTAACAAAAATAAATAATTACATTTTTTATTATATACACGTTTAAAAAATAGTAACTAATTAATTAACTATACGATTTTGAACTACTTTTTTTAGAGTATTTTAATGTTACATACATAAAATTAGTGGCGCATTATACAGTAGGCATTTTAGGCATCTACCTACTTTTTTTTAATATGATAATTTGTAATTTTGCTTTAACGAAATAGTCGGCGTTGGAACAAAAAAAATCTCGACTCCGACTCCACAGCCCTGATTTTCAGTTTGTCAAACTTTTAGTAAAAACACTTATTATTTGTTTCAAAAATATTTTAAATTGAAGATATATAAAAATTTTCATAATTATCAACGTACTTTTAAGAAACCAAAACTCTATTATAAAAATATATTGTTTTTGTAATATATGTATATTAAAACTTATAATTTTTAAAGGTTAATAGTTTCAAGAAATATATAAAAAAAAAATTAAACTAAGTTTATGTAGTATTTTTCTAGTAAGTATAACAAACATTTGAAACATTACCTATAAACATAATAAAAATTGCACTTAAAATGATTTAAATAGTAAACATAAATATAAATATGATTTGTTTTTCTGCTTATCCACAAATTTAGTGAGAAACTATAACAAGAAAACCGCTTACGTCTTTTGGCGAACATAGTAAAAACCTCAAGTGCAATAACATTTTTTTCTTCTTTTTTTTTAAATGTATAATTGGATGTAATTTTCCACGTAAATGTATTAAAACAGACAAGCTAAAATAATGATTATATTTAAACCTGTTTTCTACTAAAGATATAAAATTACTAATTAAATAGAAATACACTTTTTGTTAATCTAACACTCTTGTATTAATTAATTTAATTATATAGCAGATAATATTTTATTTATTTGATATCATAAAACAACAAACAAGTAATGATTTTGAACATGCCTTCGGCGGTTTTGATCTTTTTTTCTAAGAAATTATATTTTTCTTATTTTATGACAATTTGTATCTTTGCCAATTATCTCAAAATATACCAGAAATTTATCATATTTATTTTGCTTTATTTTTTGTTTCAAATTGTTTTAAATTTTAAATTTAATTTCGTTTACGATACATTATTTTTAATTATCTCATAATATTTATTTTATGGAAATAGCAAAAAAAATTATTTTTCAATATATTACTAGGCTGAATATACTGATATAATCGAAGAAAAAAAATTGTTTTAAAACGCATATATGCAGCAACACTAAAATTGTCAATAGACTGATCTTATTCTTCAAGTTTATATAAATAATAATATTTATTATAATTTATGCACGATAAAGATTCCAATGATCAACTGAAAACTGCATGAAAGTAAAATTTCAAAATAATTGTATACATCTTCTACTAAAATCGCGCATGTTAATTACTTGTTATATAAATATTTATTTTATATAAATAATTATAAACATTAAAAATTTTTACTGGCAACAAATATTTTCCGAAATTTAATTAAAATAAAAGTAAAATCATCAACTTGTTTTTTGAAAGTCGTATTTTAATCTTAAAAAAAACTTAGTTCTAACAGTGATTGAAAAAAAAAACAGCTAGCAAATGGATTGATTCGTCAGTGATCTTCTTTCGTACGTATCGTATCGCATTTACCATGGCCAGCGGTTTTTGGCCCTTCTATTCTGACTCGTTTCGGCCCCACAAATCATCTCGACATTCGGAGCCCTATTATGCACTACCTCCGAACAATGTTCGTGCGCGAGCATAGGCCCGCACAATGCCCACTGAAAAGAACCTCTGTGTTACACAATATATTTTTCTCTTCGCGATAGAAAACTTCTTAATACGGAGTTTCAATCTCTTTTTTTCGGGTATTGATATTGCTTAGAAATAAATTTTGAGGGCTGAAATTGAGGTAGATACAAAATGGGTTACTGTAATATTAAGATGTTTGTGTTTTCGATTAGTTAATCTCTGAAGTGTTTTGTATTGGAAAAATATGAAAGCGATGCATTGATGTAAAAAAAAGTTTTTACGAAAAAACAAATTGGGATATTTTATACACAATGTAAGATAAAATATTAAAATATTTGAATATTTCTGCTGTTTTATTACAGATTATTTTTTTGGTATATTGTTAACTAAGGCTGATTGCTTAAAACATTGATAAACGTTTTCTTGATTTATTTCAAATTTTAAATTATTCATCTAAACTTTATTTGAAAAAGCAATTTGATTTCAACTAATTTATATATAAACTAATATAATCTTCGTAATATTCAAAATATTGAGATTTTTTCCCCAAAATTTCACATGATAATCAGTCATTGAATCGGCTGTTAAGCTATTCATCAATGACTGGCCAGTTTTTAACCGTAGACACGTGTTTCGGTCTTTTGGACCTCATCAGTACGGTGCTCTGATGAGGTCCAAAAGACCGAAACACGTGTCTACGGTTAAAAACTGGCCAGTCATTGATGAATAGCTTAACAGCCGATTCAATGACTGATTATCATGTGAAATTTTGGGGAAAAAATCTCAATATTTTGAATATTATTATATTAAATTTCACAACGACAATACGAACATTTATTTGTTCAAAGTCCAAATATTATACTTGATAATCTTCGTACTTTGCTACAATATTTACTACTTTAAACCCATTTTAAATTTAGTTAAAAAGAACAAAATATGAACGAAAAACAAATTTACCTAATTTATTCGTATAATATACTAATAATTTTAGTGTATTATTTCAAAATTATAATCAAATAAAAAGTAAATATAATCTGCAATCTGTATATTAATAATTACAGTTTTTGGTTAACTTTTATCGTTTACACTGCATTGCTCCATAGTAAAATATTTTTCGAAAAAAAATCTGTTCCGTGAATCCTAAGTTATAAGCGAACAGAGTTTTTTGGTCAATTTTTATCGTTTACAGGGTTCACCTGCGGTTCACGCTTTATTGTTTCATACCAAAAACTTCCTCAAAAAACGATTCAACTATTAAAATTTGTTTCAGTGAATGTCAAGTTATAAGCGAACAATTTTATTTTGATTTACACCGTTTGTCTACGGCTCACGTAGACTTACCTCTAGTTTTTTCATTATTGTGGTAGTGTTATACAGCTCTGCGCTAATATTCAACTTTAATTTGTTTTGAAAATTGTATTAAAAATATCTAACATGTTTTAATAAGTAGCTATTAAGTTTCACAAAATAATATGATTTTTTCTAATTTTGCAGATGCTGCTTTAAAATGCTTTAAAACTGCTTTAAAACTTTATTAAACAAAATTAATTTTTACAAATGTATTTTTCTGTTCATCCGTATCCCAACCTCATCTGCATTGTACAACAGAAAGGTCATTACAAAACTTTATTTTTATTGTAAATTTGTTGTAAACAATTTGAAAACCGGCTTGATATATCCACCAAACAGTCGAGAGGGCAACGGGCCGTCGTTTTTACAATGAATGCTCAACATTCTTTATCATTCAAGGCTTTCGTTTCTTCTCAGTTTCATCTCCTTGCTTCCCCCTGTGATAGCCAGCCTTATTCCTTTTCACCCATCATTCTTCTTCATGTTCTACTCGTTATAAATCTCTCGGGCCCGTCACAGCTCAACATATAATCAACAACAGTTCAATAATGTAATTCAATTTTGTGCCGAAGCGTGCAAGATAACAACGGGTGATTACTGATAAAAGTTTGGCAGGGTAAAAAACAATTTTATATGTGGAAAAATTGATGTTATAGTATTTAGTACATGATAAAATTTGTAATTTTTATCGTACATAATATTTTTATAATAAATTATTTACATTTTTGTTTTATTTTACGTTTTTGATTGAAATTAAAAATATATTTTTTTTAAATACTTTAAGGTGACGGTTGGTTTTGTGGTGGCCACAGCATATATTTTCTTTCTATTTCTTGCTACTTAAATATAAAAACATATCATTTATATTACAAAATCTGTACAAACTATTACATTATACCTACTACAATTTTTTTAAATATAATGTTTCAATATTTCATAATTTATCTGACATGTATATTTAATTGAATACGATTCCAGTTCTTGCAAAGCTTCACTTATATATTATAACCAGCTAACAGCAGAGCAAAGCAACAGCCCATGTATCAGCATTTCTTTCTCTCTTGGCACGATAAAAACAGCTAAAAAGACACACCATCTAGAAACGCGACATAAATTTAATATAAACACAGGTTGTCAGTATCGATCAAACTTGATAACTTCATAATGTGTGATTTTCTGATAGATTTATGTTACACTGTGCAAACCATGCGATTGCAACATCTACAACAAACCTAGTTCAGTTTTTGTCTTGATTTATAATTTGCTGAATAATATCTAAATAAAAATAGAAAACAAAGTAAAAGTTTTTGATAAAAATAACGGCAGAAATTATTAGATCTAATTTATGAGTTCTTTAGAGAAAATAAAATCTAAAAATTATAACTTCTTTATTTTAAATAGAATATCCCATTTTTTAAAATTTTATTCTTCAATTTAGGAGTTAAATATGATACATTAAAAACATTTTACTTTACTTCAACTGTTTTTGACGTATTGCAACTTTTTTGATTTCTTTTAGAGCCCGTATCTCAAGAATGCAATCAAAAATTTCTATTTTTTAATTGGGGTTTTATTAAAGTAACTCAGGGCTACCTTCTCATAAAAAAATTAAGTAAAATATTAAAAAATGTGCCTAAAATATTGCTTTAAACTTGGACTTGAAACCCCTATTTTTTACTATTTTAATTAATTTTACATTAAAAAAATATAGTGATAGTTTGTGTAATATATCCTATGTTGAAAGTTAATAGATTTTTAGTAAAAAAAAAATACCTAATTGGATAAGTTGTTATTACTTTATTAATGTAACTAAGTTAGCAATGAAAAATAAAGATACTAGTTCTGGTTAAATCAAAAGTGACATCTTCTTACTATATTTATATATATTGACGCCATATACACATACAAAAGCTTTCTATTTAAACAACAATTCGATTTATAGGTTTTATTGAAATAAAAAGCTTCAGGTTGTTTAATTTTAAATTAAAATTCGACGTTTCGATATAGATTTTAAATATGGACCTACGTACGAAAGTGTAGAACTTAATTTGCAAAGTAATTTGAAAATAACTTATATAATAAGTTATTAATTAATCTCTATGCAGATGCAATAAATATGAGACTAAAAACCATTTCAATTGTATACTGGACGTGAATGCATGCATGTATGACCTCTTTGAGTGCGACTGGCCACTTAGCCAGTAAATATTTAATCAGAACATATATGGATGACAAAGTAAAGAGTAAAAGAAATATTATATTGTGTACGTACATATATGTATTACGGTTTCGTGTCTTGTAAATGCGACCGCCTAAAAGATAACCATTCATATAGAATATTTAATATTGATTGTTGCATTATAAAAGCTATTCATACATACAATAGCTTATACTGCATATAATATTGATAAGTAAGATATATGTATAAGTAAGATATATGTATATGTACATCTTTTATTATCTATAAACGTAAATGTTTCTAAAAAAGCCTGTGATTTGTTGCTTACGTTGATGTATAGTAGTAAATGTTAGATTTTGGATGGAAAAGTATGAAAGAAAAATGATTGCTGTGGAAATGAGATCGGAGAAGAAATCGGATACAAAATAGATTAGTGTAAGTGTATGATGAGTGTGAAATTGAAAAAAAAAAAATGTTGTTGCAAAAGTTGCTGTTAGTCAGTTAATGTTTAATAAACATTTGATTAAAAGAATTAATGTGAATGATTTTCAAAGAGTAGATGGATTGGTATAATTGTTTTTTCGTGACCAAAAATTTCCAAGTAGTAGGAATAGAAAAGCGCGTATGATATATATATATATATATATATATATATATATATATATATATATATGAATAAAGCTAGAGTTGCTTGTCTGGATAAGAATGTTTGAAGAAAACTAAATTCGGAATAGTAGAAAAAGATTGTGCCACACCCTTTTAGGTATATGGCATGATTGTGTATATATGTAAGTATGATTGAAAACCATGCACATGTCAAATTAAAATTATATTAATTTTTTCTTTCTATTACTATAATCGTAAAAAAGTGTAATATTGTAATCACATGTTATAAATTAACTCACTTAAATGATTTATGACACTTGCCTGCGACTCATGTCGTAAACCTTATTTGTGTGAGTTATAGCCATCAGAACATGATTGTTGAACAATATACTAATAACATCATCAAAAAAATTAGGTTACAAACATATGCATTAATCGTTTTATATCTGGGACACACGACAAAATTTTATGATCATTAGCTACATTTACCACTGGAATTCTAGCGGTAGCAGTAGAGTGGGGGATACTCGTACAGTGGTAGTTCTATTACTGCAGCTAAAATCGTAATGTAAATGTAACTTAATGATCATTAATTGACCATTAATTGCATCATTTTTACTACAATGTTAAACATGATTTAAATAAATAAACCAATTGAATTTTAATAAATTATAATGTTACATAAACGGGTTGATTCATTTAAACCATTCTTAGAATTTTAGAATAGTTGATACAACCGGGCATTAGTATCAAAAATATATCAAATTTTGTACAGTGTTCTATAATTTTATTTTTCTCTTTTAGGTATACGCCTATATACTCATATGTACGTGTGTTGCTGGTACGTCAAGGTCGAGGTCATAAGCATGCGATTTCGTTTCGAAGCCCCAAACACTTGAATCGCTCCTAGGAGCTCGCTCGTCTAACACAAGGCAGTCGCCGTTAGCGACGAATAGGTTTGAGGAGACTTTGACAACCTTATACGACATAAGGGAAACGGTGTTACCCGCCATCAATGCATGCATTATTTATGATATGTCTTGCATCTTTTTCTTGAGAGAGTGCTTCGGAAAAGTTTGCCAGCAGCCAACAAGAATTGCTTCAAAAAGTAAATTTACTGTAAAAAAAATTATGTAATTTTACATGTTTTGCGATTGTAAATTATGAGTAAAATTATAAAATGTTATTGTCACTGTAAAATTACATAAATTGTAGTCAACTGATTATATTAAAAATAAGAAACCAAAATGTTAGTGTATCCCGATAACTATAAAATTAGTGGACATTATACAGAATACTTTTCGATGGAGAATAAAAAATTTCTATGAGATAGCATAATTATTTTTTATTTCGTTTGTTTCTACTATCAATAATATATAAAACAAATTTAGTATACAATTATATTGATAAATAAATATTATATTCAATAAGCTTGTTACACTCAGTAAAATTTGCTATTTGTTATTGAATAAAAACAAATATGTATAAAAACAACGTCATTTAAAATATATTACAATATTTTTATTTAAAATTTGGAAAAATAAGGATTTTTACATTTGTGTCTTAAATTCTAATCATGTATTAATGTAATTAACAACATTTTATGCAACTAGCTCTTAGCTAGTTTCTTTTCAAAATTGCTACCAATTTTCTTTTTATTATTTGAAATTTTTTTACAACTATAATAATTTGTTTAAGTATATTGTAAAATACATAAATATAAAAATAATTTGCAATCAATAAATTTAATTTTTGTTTCATAAAAGTTTAAGAAACATGGTAAACATAATGTTCCCGCAGGGTCGGGCTCGGTAACAATTCGCGTCTACTTCAATCGATGAAAATTACGAGGTGTCAGCGTGAAACACAAATTCTGATACGTTTCAACTACGTTATAAAATCCTTTTGTTTTTTTTCGTAAACCATGTTATTGCTATAATTTTTCTCCAATGATGTACACGCGACCAATGCTGTAAAATATCGACTCACACAGAAAATTTCAAACTATCGGGACGTTATAATTATAGTGTACAGAGACCCATTTAGATGTCAAGATTTGCTTCTTTATTTGCACAAGTTTCGCAACGATACCCCGTGGCTAAACACTTAATTTTTATATACCCAGTAGAAATTGATGTTTATCACACAGGTAGAAATGAATTTTAAACATGATCATTTTGCAATAAAAAAATTATGTTTCTACTTTTTTTATTTTTGATGTTAAATTAATTATATTGAAAAAAGTTTAAACATTGCATACTATTTTTATAATTAAATACATTTTTTTGCTAGAAAAAGATAATTACATTATTAATTTTAACGATCTGTTTAAAACTACACCTTGTTATTATTTTTATATTTCAAAAAAATGCTTTGACTAAAAGTAATTATTATTTTATATAAACTATACATAATATTATTTAATTTTTTTTAGTCACAAAATAAATTAAAAATTAAAGTTAAATAATTAAACAAAAGTTTTGAGTAAAATAAAACAAAAAATTTGTAGAAAAATTTGGTACATGTTATCAATTATTTTTTTATATAAAACATTGAGTTCGTCAAAAGGTCGATTATTAATAAATATTAATACAGGACTTAAATCTAAGCCTTTTTATTTTATGTTTATTGTTTTTAATTTTCTTTAAATATTTAATGGTGATCTAGAATGCAACACAATACAAGATTTATGACATTTAAATGTGGTTAGTTTAAAAGATAGTATATACAGTTGTTTTCGTTTATAGAAGAAAAAATATTTTTGGCAAACAATTTAGTAGAACACGACATTTTTCCATGAAAACGTTCAGTTAGAGAATTAATTTCAAAGTTAAATTGGTTTTACATCCAATTCCAAAAACCAAAAAGTATTCATCTATATAATTTGTGCATTATTTATTTGCAACATTCTGCGAACCACAATCCGTCGAAAAACCGCAAACTCTCACCGAAAACTTCAGCAAATAAATTTCCGCAAATATCCGAAAAAAGTTTTTATTTATACAACCCTGTACCCAACAAACACAAAATAATCGCGTCCTATCAGTCCGTAAAACATATGCGTAGTATAGTTATAGTAGCATTGTTTTCGTGTGTGTATGTGGTTTGTTTTGTTTCCGCGAATGAGCTGTCTTATCATTGGTCACGTGACGGGGCGGAAGCGCGGCCACCTCTGATGTGGATTTTAATCTATCTGATGATGATGTAATGGCCGGGCAATGATAGCGATGACACATAATTTCAGTTACATCGTTATTGTTTGTTGCGTTTTTCGTTTCGTCTGGTTGCGGTTAAAATTGTCTTCATAGCAATCGCTAGATCAAGACAGACTTCTAAGAAATGTTTTTTTAGAGTTTAAGGTGAACGTGATATTTATGAATATTACATGATACTTAAAATTAGTTTATGTTTCCACAGTTTGAAACTGGTATTTGTTTTTGAAGAACTGATAGATTTTTAAACCAATATTTAGTTTTGTAATAATATTTTTATTTAAAAAATAATAAATATTTTATTTTAAAATATATCTATAGTTGATAGATCTATTATTATTTATCTATTTTACAATAAATACTACAAATCAAATACCTAGAATTTTGAATAGATAATTATAAATATTTAATGGGAAATATTACGTATTTGAATTTTATCTTTGAATTTTTATTAAATTTTGTACTACATATTTCGTATATTTTAGTTTACTAAAGCTTATATGAGGAAAATTTATTTATCATTTATGAAATCGGCATAAGACAGACTTTATAAATAGTAAATAGACAAGCAAGCTACTATTTGAATAATATATTCTGTAAATATAAATATATTACAAGTTAATTAATTATAGAAACTCAATTAATTATAATATTTAACTCAAAAGTGTGCTACTGATCATTATTCTAACTAATACACTTTATTTAAATATAAAATAAAACTGTCAATCATATCCGGCAATCAAACTACAATTTATTTTAAAATACCAAATACGGATAGCATTTGTTTTTTCCTATACATAACCTAAATTAATTAACATTAAACCATGCATCACTTCTACCAATACAGCAAAAACCACTAAAAAACACAAACAACTACTTATGGAAATTAAAGTGCGAGCCGTTTTTTTTTTTCGTTAGCGAAAACTACACAAAGAGACCGCCATTCATCCGTACTTTGTACGAAAACGAGAAGCGACTAGTTCAGACTTGCCTTCACGAAAGACACATATATACATGTTTATTTTGTTTTGATATACCGAGTGTTACTCGGTGCAATTTTTTACTCATGAATAATAGTCGTTATTACATGCTCGTTAAATAATATATTATTATCATATTGCGAATTAAAGTTAGATGAATAAAAAAGCAGAAACAACTGATATAAAACTAACTATAATGATACAGTAAACATGTCTTGCAATTGTGTTTCTTTCATAATTTACATAACAATACTTTTTGACTAGTATCTATCATAGATTTAATAAAAAATTTATCATATTGCAAAATTACTATTTTTTACCATTATTCAACATATTATAAAATCGAGCTTTTTATATTAAAAATTCGAATTTTGTCTATATAAGAAATATAAAATAAGTTTGGATTTCCAAATACATTTATTACATTACAGAATATTTCGTCTGTTTCAATCAAATATAAAATTTCATTTACTAGAAAAAATCAAATCAATTTGTAAAGTACAGAATTGTTTAGATTTCACTATAAATTTAATTAATTTTGTAATTTGATTAGACACAATAGCTAGTACTAAACTCAGTTTTTGCCTAATTTTTAATAATTTTACAGAATTATTATTATTTAATAAGTTCTGAAAGACTTTTTTAATATGTTGAAATATGTATAATTTAAATAAAAACCAGTATTATTGAATTTATTAATAGCATAAACTTCTTAAATTTAATTTTTGTGTATTATTTGTGCTAAAACATAAATTAATGATTAATTTATTATTTAATAGATTGAAAATATGTTTAATTCTAATATTTAATAATGCGATTACGTAACACACTGTATAACTTACGCAAGCAATATGAAAAAATCGATCTTGTTCTGCTTTTTAGAGATGGCTTTTTTTGAATTCGTCTTTTTTTTCTGTCGGTCGTTTCGTTAATATAAGCAAAGAGCTGATTTATGTCTGCCATATGAAGTTGATATTTCGATAAGTAGCTAACAGAGTGATACATATGTACATTGGCTTTTCAAGCATATTGCATTAATTCTTTTACGAACTTTCTGACTTGAGTGGTTTTATGGTTTTTAAAAGTTTCCGGGTTCATGGTTTCGATTGGGCAACAATTTACTGATTATATTATTTTTTTTGTTGCTATATGTATATTTTATCAATGCATTAAGTATTTATATGTCTTTTGGGTTTAGATATGTTGCAATAGCATTTTTTTGCTAAATTTAAAATTCTTTTGATAATATATTCTATAAATATTTTAATACAATTTAAATTTTTACTTCATTTAATAAATTAATTTTTAAATTTAAATTTAATACTCAACTAAAAAGACACATTTTTTGTATTTTATATTAACCAGTGAATAAATTTATATGTTCTATCTAGTAAACTTAACCAAAAATTTAATACCTGATTAATTTGAAAACTCGGTTAGTTTTAACCAGAACACAAAATACCGACCCTAAGTAATGAAAAATTATACTTATAAAAAAAAACGCATATACATGATATATATTATTAAACAGAAGTAAAAACATAATATATTAAAAAAGTAACTAATAGTATATAACTAATAGTAAATCTATATAAATATTAAACACAAATTTATAGAAAAGAGCATTTTAATTAACTGGTTAAATTTGGAGAATCGTCAATCTAATCCCGGCATCAAATCACAGCACCATCAATGCGGCAGCAGGCTGATGGAACCGCAACTCATTACGTGACATAATTACCTATTGTAATACACCGTTAATTAGTCATTAGTGTGACGTTCATCATCGAGCAAATGGCACGTAAACGACAAACACCCGAGAACATAAATGCAGATGCAAGTCGCGAGATAGTGCAACAAGCGTTCGCCTGATTACTCTTGTGTTGTCTGTCGTTGTTCTATTGCCCTGCCCGTGTTGTCAGCAATGAGCGAGCATGTCATAAGTGCAGTTGAATTTAAATTTATTTGAACTTGTTAGTAAATGCATTTTTTGAGATGAAATAAGATGATCTGCATCGGATTTTATTCTAACGTGCAGATGGACACAAAATATAAAGTGGAAATTCTAAATCTTTTAATAAAATCTGCCACTGAAAAAAATATTATAGTTAAATATTTTTGTAGGAACAAATATGCAATTATTTTTAATTAAATCTAACTTAACTTACCGCAAGTAAGAAGTACTTATTCCTTGATTCATTTAGTCAACTTTCGACACTGCATATCGTTGCGTTCGTATAGAATAGCGACGAGTTTCGGTCAGTAATCTAAACTAGTGATATTTTAAGACAACCAGTTGATGAAACTACTGTGTTCGATTCTGATTAATTAATTCCTGACCTTGTGACATATTTTATTTTACTACGAATAAAAACGCCGGCCAATGGATTCGAACCATGTAATCTAGTATTATATTCGGTATAGGACCTAGCGGTTAAACACGCTCGGTTACCGTGCTGCCTTAAATAAAAATATTTTATATCATTTTTTCGTGGACATTATTGTTCTTTCAATTAACGACATTTAAAGAGAAATTTACGTTGTTTTTTTTTAAGTAATTATTTATTTCAGTAATTTAAAACATATATTCGTATTTTATTTTCTTCTAAAAAAAATTAATATATTAATTACTAATTTTATTACCTACATCTAAAATGTATTTTTTAATTTTTTGCTCCAAAATGGATGGTCTTAAAAGAACTAACAAAATTTGATTTTTTAAGATCATTTCTAACTTTATTTTTGTGCAGTTGAAATGTTTCAAGTTAGCTAATTTTTCTGTAGATTTATAGTTTAATAGTTTAGTTTTCAAAATGACAATTTTTAATAAAATTTTATAAATTTGATATTTATGCATTAAAAAAAAACTTAAATTATATAATTTTTATAAATAATTATAAATATTTATTGTGACGTTTAATAGTTCATTTAATTTGCAAATTTCAAACACTTACATAAAATGTAAATCAATTTGATTTACCTATTACATATATTTATAATACATTCATATTATCAAGCTTATATCCTAAACTTTGTATTTAAAATCACAATTATAATTTTACAAATTTTCCCATGAAAAATAGTAACAAGTTTAGAGAAATTTAAATTTTATTATACGTTATTCGCAATTATGCCGCTTCGTTCTTCAAGTAGTACCTACCACTATATCTTTAACTAAACTAGTATAGAACAGAGTATGTTCGTTATTGGATATGAATTCATGTCAAAGCTGAGTAATTATAGCATGTGATGCAATTTAAGGTTTAAATATTGGTTTTTAAGGAGCTGCTAGTCATGTTACTGGAAATTTAAATACTGTAATAGTGCTTAAAACTGTTTTAAGCTCATTTTTTACGAGTTAGTTTATAAGGTGATAAGTAAAGAAAAAACTATTTAATATTATAAATTATACGGTTAAAAAAAGATTTATAGTTTGAAAATTATATGGATACGATTTTAAAATCAAATTTTAAAATGTTAGATTTAAGCTTGACACGGAATAGAGAATAAAAATAATTTTTAGATTAATTTATGGAACAGCACCAGTAAACAATTGTTAAGTTGTCAATAACTTGTGACACGTTTATCTTTAATGTACAAACTATTATAAATTTATCAAACATTTGTCGACAGTTGTTTGAAATATAATTGAAAGGAAACTTATAATATAGTTTAATATACTTGAAACATATGTTACATGGAAAACTTCTTAAAATATAGAAATAATAATACGAATTTGCATTAAAAAAATTATAAATAACGTCATTCTTTGATTAACATTTGAAGTTAAGTTAAGAGAAATACATTACAGAAATGTTATATATTAACTCTTTTTTTTCCTTGATTTTTTTTGGTAATAATTTCATCAAAGTATTTTAACTGCTTCCTTAATGTCTGGTGGTGCAGGGAAAAAATTATTTTCACTTTCAAACCAAATTACGTTTTTAGACGAAGTAAGTATATTCAAGAGAGAACAAAAATACTACTTACATTAAATTAAACAAAATGATGCAGATTTTCTAGCAGACACTGTATATTAATTATTCCTTAATGCTTGGTGAGGATGTCATCTACCACGGCATACCAGTCCAAAACATTCTGTAAATTCAATATTAAAATTTTGTTATAAACTAATCAAAAACAACTAAAATATACTTAAATGTTAAAAATCTCAAATTAAGTATTTCTACAAAAATAAATTTAAAAGTGATTATGACTGCCACCAAAATGTGCAATTAAACTTTCTAAAAATCTTTAACTAGATAGTTTATATTTAATATTTATAACTTTGAAATTTTAATAACTCTACAAAATTTCAAGAAACGTATCATTATTCAACGAAATGCAGCAATTGCATGATCGTATAATTTCAATAATTTGCAGGTAAATCAAGACGAAAATAATTAATACATTTTCGTCTGTACTTCATCTATAATGTGCAGCGCACACGAAATGACGAAAATTTAATGAAAATTATTCCGCGCGTACAAATCACGGTTGAACATATAAATTCATTAATTAAATCTAATGCAGCAGCATAGCAAGCAAATCGTTTCCGGCGAAGAGTGCGCTGCGAAAACAGTCGCGAATCTACGTCATCGTTCGCATGCTAGGAAAACGTTCTTTCTGGTTGGTTCTGTTGGCTGCCGTTCGTCGTTTGTAATCAACCGAATGGTGTCTATTAAGTGATGGCTTGGCACTGGCAGCCAGGTAGGTATCCTACCTTACCGGCACATGTACCTGCCCCGTTCCCAATATGTGCCTGCCCTTGAAAGCTCGATGCGTTCGCAAGAGTTCCGACTCAACTGGTGTACCATTTACGCAAAGCAGTACCGTATTTTATCGAAATTAAATTAAATTTTACATATGTATTTTTTAAATAAAATAAAATAATTTTTGCATTGAATTTAAAATAAAAAATATAAGTGAAACATTTTAAAAATTGAATTAAAAAAGTATCAGACATTTGCAAATGTATAAATTATTTGGAACAATGTAATTAAATATAAGTACATCAATATAATAAAAAGATACAAGAACAAAACAATTTTAAATTTGGAAAGTTTAAGCCCGGTTGCACAAAATACTGTTAAATATTTTGTAAGTTAATCAATAATGCGATTCAAAGACAGTTGACAATCTAGTTGCCTATAGTTAAATTAGTTTGAATTACAAAATGAAATCGTGGGTGTAGAATTTTGGAATACAAGCTTATTAATTAAAGAACAGTGTGATGATTTACCTAAAAATAAAAACTAGACTAGAGGATAATATTAGATTAGTTTTATGCAAACTCGACATAGCAAAAAAATCTACCATTACATGTTGACTCTACTCTTTATAACAAACTACGAGTACTTACTGTAATTAAAAAATCTACTTATTAACAAACTTAAAAATGTTTTTAAAAGTTTTTTTTAAATAAAAAATGCATTTTATAACATTAATGAATTGAAATTCTTTCTGACAAATACCAATATATAAAAATTTACAAATAACTATCTTGTTTCACATGATTTTCTCATAATTCCATAAAAGATCAGATTTAAGTACGTCTCTGAACACGTGTACAATTAATAATAGATTCTTATAATACACTTTCCTTTTACATGTTTCCTGAACCGTCCGATGAGATCATTTTAGTAAGAAGTTGCTCCTTCAACAACTGGTAATTACTGTGTTCGTATTTCAAAAGAAATTATTTATTATATTGCATCTAGATTCAATATGGAAATAATTATTTTCAAATAACAAACTGTTATTTATTCATTTGCCGAGATAAAAATGATTCCGACTTGTTTTTGTATTTGTGTCATTGTCTCGCCCAGAAGGTTGATGTAAACTTGATAGAAATACGATTAAAAAGTAGCTTATTGTTATGTTAAACTCGATTTGACATTTTGACGGAAATGGAGACTTATTATCTTCAAGTATTGTTGATGAAAAAAAAACGTTAAAATGTCGTTTTTATTGAAATGAAACAGTAGTTCATGATGCATACACGTACAACTTTATTTGAGATTCATTAAACCTCTTACTCAATGTTGCGTCAAGTTTATTTTTACGTTGATCTAAACTTCGATTATGATTTTAATTAAAGCAACCTTCAGAAAATTAATCAAGTCATTCACGTATTGAACTTAAAGTTTTTATCATTAAAACTGTTATTGTAGACTAGTGAATTGTGCAATTTTTATGATGTATTTGTTGATCAGAGAAATGAATAGATTCTGGTGACTGGCACTTTATTTTAATGCATTATAAATTTACCGAATACATTTTTATTAGTTTGCAATAATTAAATTGTATTTTATTATTGTACATATTTTGATATGGTATTTTGCAAAATATAAACAAAAAATAATAATTTAAGTTTTCAAAAATTATAAAAAAAATGAAAAAAATCATGCAAATACAAATTATATATATATAATAAATATTTATGTAGATTTGAAATTACAACTGGTAAAATACCTTTAAAAAAAGAAGAATTGTCTGACAAAATAATATTAAAAACAAAAATTAAATAGCAGATTATAATTAAAAAAGAAAAGAAGGAGAAATGTTTTAAATTATAAACAATTAGCTAAGAAAATAAATGAATTCTGTTAAACAAAATAAAATTTATTTAAAAAAAATATAAATTAAATATTTATTAACAGAATTTTTATGTATAAAATACAACAAAAATTCTTTTAAAAATATTAAGTTTAAAAATAAAATGTTACGTCAATTCCGAAACACATTGCCGAAATCGAATTACTAATAAGAGATCAGCTGCTTTGAGGCAACGGTCTTTATTCTTGATTGACAGTGAAATTCTATTTTAGTTAATATTGATTACAAATAAATTTCATTTTATTATAGATACGATACCATCAAAAGAATTTCAACACACCACAAATTCGGCATTTAGAGAATGAATTCGTGAAATATCACGTGAAATTAGTTTCGTAGATAAACGAGACCTTAAACTTGAAATGAGTTTTGTGGTTCCGAACTGTCTGGCGGTTCGCCCATGGGCAAATGACGTTTACTTACGTTGAAATTCGGCCAAAATAAACTTCAAACAATTTTTTTATTATTGTTGTATCTAATATTTCATAATTTTCTAGAACGATATGTGACATTGCACTTAGAATTTTTTCAAAGAACGTTATTATATTGTTCTAGTAAATAAAAACAGATATATACTTTCAAAAATGTTAATTATAGAACAGAATGTGTTTATGAATAACTGTACTTTTTATTTTTCTTGTTAAATACATACATATATGTTTCTAAACGTGTAATTTAAGTTAATAAAATAATAATAGAAATATATATATATTTAATACAGTAAATCTTTATATTGCAATACAAAATTTTAAATAATTGTCAAACGGAATATTAGATTTTTGATAATTTGAATATTGTAATATAAAGTACAGCGATTTGTTTTTATAAAATAAGCAAGAAAATAATCAAAAATGTTGAACTTTGTTATTTAATTCAATTTGACAATATTTGTCATTTAACTGAAAAAAAAAATAAACTGTTTAATGGAGCTGAAGTACAAAATAATTTGAAAATTATGCTGGATTTATGATTTTAATTAATATGTATGTAGATATTACTGGCAATATACATACATACACAATCATACCATGTTCCCAAAAGAATGTGACAAACTGTTTCTCTTATAGTAATAGACCTTGAACAAATAAATGTTAGTATTGTCATTGTAAAATTTAATATAATAATACTCAAAAATATTGAGATTTTATATTTTTCCCAAAATTTCACAAGATACTCAGTCATTAAATCGGCTTGTTAGGCTATGCATCAATGACTGGCCAGTTTAACCGTAGACACGTGTTTCTCTTTCTCTTATTCCAAAATTAGTTTCCTCTAAACATTCCTATCATCTAATCAAATATACAAATCATCTAAAATTTACCCATCTAACTCAAATTAAATAAAATACCAATTTCAATTTTTTCTGTGTATTTTACAACACGATACTTCGTTTTGAAAAATTGACATTACAAAATAAAAATAGATAAAACAATATTACTCGTATAATCTACTTGATCATATTACTTGCATCAAATAAAAAAATTAAACCGAACAGATTGTTAATTGTATTCAGTGGGCATGTTAGTATATATTTTTTTCTCTCTTCTTATTTAACATGACAACAAATCTTCCAGTTCTGCAGTCATCGTCAGTAAAACTGTCAAAACAAGGCATTCGCCGTCAACAGTCGTACTCGTATAACCGCAACGCGACACGGGACACGAACGATATGAAAAGGAAGCGCACATGTCGACTGAATCTATCCACCGGAACACGTATAAATCAATTCATTTTCTTTCTTTTTTTTTACTTCTTCTTTGCCGCAAAATAAAAATATCGTATACACACCAGCGCATCATATTGCGCACGAGGGACGTTAAACGAGCAGGCGAACAGTTTATTATTAAAATTGGACCTGTTCCATTCGGTGTCAGGTTGTTGTCCGTATTTCTAACCAGATAGAAGAGTGCAATGCAACGTTTTTAGGTAAATTCAAAAGACTGCAGTTTTACTGCGCTAGATGCTAAATTTTGTTTTTTGTTTTATGTTGTACCTAATTCAAATACAAAATTTAATTCTTAATTTAATAGTTTGTATGTCATGATTAAATTTGTTTAATGATCATTACAAACATGTGTTAACTGGCCAATCATTGATGCATAGCCTAGTAGGTCGATTCATTGATTAACTAGTAAAAAAATTTGAAAGTAAAATATTTCTTATTTAGATTATTATATTAATTTCATTAAAACACTTATGAACTGTTTTGTTCAATTTTATGATCATTACAAACTTTATTTGATGATAATGTTCATTTGTATTTGGATGTCGCTTAACCTTCCCGTATCCGACATGGGTATAATATGCCCAGTTCAAATATTGAATTATTGTATATAACAACTCGTTTATAGTAAATATACACTAATATCAATCCTAGAAATAATTTCCAATGTCAAATAATCGTTAAATTTAATAATATAATGAATAAAAATACATACGTATTTATTTGTCTCCCACTGTACAAATGAAATGCAGGTAAATCACGTGGTTTGCCATAGGCGTCACTGATTATTTTTTTCAAATAAAAAATATTTAGAAAATATTCAAAAATAATAAATAAAAAAATAAATAAAATAATAATAAATAAAAAATATTGAAGGATATTTCATTGAAGGATAATTTTCTACCTCGATTTCTACCCGAGACTAATAAAACACCTATTACTGCTTTCATTTCGCTTTTTGTTATGAATTTCATATTTTTCAGATTTTTTTGAATATAATTATTTGTTTGTTCAATAACTTCGGTCAGTATATCGTCGGTAATAAACAATTCAAAACATTCTCGAATATTAGTGACTTTCGAATTTCTGGCTTGCAAATTTTGATAATTGGTATTTATAGTTTGTACAGAAGGTATATTTTTACTCCAGATAAAATTTGATTTGGAAATAAAAACTTTGTCGGAGTCACTTTCGTCTTCTGATTCACTATTTATTGAATAACTGTCGGAATCGTAGCTTGATATTGATACTTGATCCTCACAACTGGAAACATCATCTTCATTCTCAAATTCAAAATCCGAATCATAATATTCATCATCATCACACATTTTTATAGAATTGTGCCTACGGCACTGGTATGCACGACAACTGATAACACTGGTATGTACGACTGCGCGCGCGTCACTGGGTAAACTATTCTCTAGCCAGTGTTTAGTAGAACTCAAACAGCGAGACTGTGTGTTACTATTCATGGAAACATATAAGATGTATTTTTGGCCTTATTTTGCAATTTTAGATAATAAAATTTTACCATTATATTTATAACAATAAAACAAATTTTTTTTTACCAAGTTTTAGATTTTTTTAAAGCTATTTTTAATGGGTATAATATGCCCACGTCGGTATCGCGCGGTGCCATTTTATGTCGGCTTGTCGAAGGTTAAAACTGATAACATAACTCAATTTTATTACATTATCAGTCGATTTCTTGTTTGTACATACATACACAATCACGCCATGTACCTAAAAGGGTGTGGCACAAACTCTTTTCATCATTCCGAAATCAGTCGCCTCCAAACATTCCTATCCAAACAAGCAACTTTTGCTTCATCCACATTCATAATTTCTCTCATACCTGCTCTTTTATTTCTACTACTTGGAAACTTTCGCTTACGCAAGCCACCCTCTCAATCATACCACTCCAACTACTCATGGGACGTCCACCTGTAAACGTATACCATCAAAATTATTCAAATAAATCTTTTTAACCAAACGTTCATTAGACATTCGTTCAACTGAGTTATTGTTAATTTTGGCAATATTTGTTTGTTTTCTATCTATTTGAATAATCGTGGATGTTATAAATATAAATTCAAATTGGATCCATATCCTTACTATAAACAATTCAGTTTAGAAACTTTGAACCTCATTTCCTCGAAAGTAAGAATTTGTGATATGGAGCAAACAAGAAATCGACTAATAAAATATTAATTTTTTGCGCAAACACACAGAACATTGAATTTAACTTTAGAACGAAGAGAGGAAGTGCAACACACGTTGCATCTCATTTCAGTGGCCATTATACCAGTTACCCCCTTACTTCTCTATCCACATCCTATGCTGTGTGATTCCATGTGTGTCGGCTTTTCGGTAAACGGTTCTATTTGGCGACGCTTTCAAGGGCAGCGTCCGCGGCAGGCTTTCGTACTCGTTTTTTTTTCTCTCTCGCAAAAAGACGCCCGAATTGAACGCGCACTCGCGACGCTAAAATAAACTCTCAGTACCGAGAAAACGAACGTCCACGTCCGTTTGAGTTCAAGGCCTCGAGCCCACCAGTGGCGCCGTCGTTGGGGGGCTGGAAATTGGATGCTTGGATAGTTGGATGTTTGTTTTTACTTTTTATCGTAATTTGTTTATGGTAAAAAAATGAGGTTTACTTATTAATTTTGCGCTGATGGTGTTAAATGAAATTTTTTAAGTTGTATTTAAAGTGTGCTAGATATATTTGTACTTTATAATTTAAAATATGACTTGAAATTTCTGGCACTTCTTCATACATTTTCAATAATCAAATTAAAATTCATGCGAAAATAAGCAATGTAATTATTAATTACCTTAACTTGACAAAATAGTTTACCAATATGACCGCCGAAGATGTTAGATTAAATACATTTCACATTGTAGTTATGTTTGGCGCTACACAAGTGTTGTGTATAGTAACTAACTGTTGTATAATAATGCCATTATTTTACTGGTAACATATTAATATTATGATACACTAGAAGAAAAAATTAAAAATGATTAAAATAATTATAATCGTACTGGAAAATTATTATAATAATTAATACTATACTTTTTGAAGGACTGTGACAGGAACAGTTTAATAAAAAACAAATAACAAATATCTTCCTCTTGTTAGTATTTGTTCGTTTATTTTTTTAAATAAAAATGTTTTTATAAAATAGACGTTTCGGCTCCTTATTGGGCAGCCATCGATCTTCAGTATCTTCATGGTTTTTTGTTAAATTCAGTACATTGAGACAATGTGCGTCAGATTACATAAAAAATAAAATGTCAATTTTGTACAGATTGTTATTATGTTCATTTTTTGTATGTGTTTTTTTAAATTTTAAATTGTTATCTTCAAATAAAAACAAGAAATATGTTAATCCGTAATTTAAATTATACAAAAAATAAACACAATAACAATCTGTACAAAATTGACATTTTATTTTTTATGTAATTTGACGCACATTGTCTCAATGTACTGAATTTAACAAAAAAACCATGAAGATACTGAAGATGGCTGCCCATTAAGGAGCCGAAACGTCTATTTTAAAAAAACTTTTTTATTTTAAAAAATAAATGAACAAATACTAACAAAAGGAATAATTAATACTGTTTGAATTGGAAACAATTTTTAATTTTTATCATGTCTACATTATTTTTAAATATTTTGTCATGTTTTGATAATAATCTATGTCTGAAACCAGCTGTCATTACTTTTCAATTTAAAAGTATAATTTTCTAGCCTTAATCTCAATATCCGCATGTCATCCGTTTTGAAACGCAACAACATACAAACAATCGCATTGGTAATCGATGTTTGAGCGCTTAATTTTCTTCTATCGTGGCGTGTTCTATATGTCAATTAAATATAATGACAATCCTATTGTCTCTATACATAACATAATTTTTACACGTTATTATTATTATATATCTATTGCTCTCGCATAAATTATAAACTCAACTCGAAAACAATTGAGCAACTAAGATTACACAAACACATACGGAGGTGTGTCTCAATAAATGAAAATCGTGCAGCAAAACAGTTGAATGCTTTTATCATTTGTTAATGACTGCTTGTTAGAACAATTTGCAAGATATTCGACGTGGTTTTTACTAGTATTAGTTATATGTATTTGTATATATGGTTGTTTGTAGTATGAATCATGTACAACAAATTTAAAACCGTGTTACTAAGATAATATTACTGACATGAAGTTGTCCGTCCTACTGCCAAGAATTATCAGGCTATAAAATATATGTTATTTATGACACAGCGTGTCGCCTTCCACACCTATTCAGAGATTTTTTCATAATTTTTATATCACAATTTTAATTTGTTTGATTTATTTACTTTTAATATATTTTTTGCATTATATATATATGTATATAAAAGGAGAGATCGAGTACAAAATAGATTAGTGTATGATGAGTGTGAAATTGAAAGAAATGTTGTAGCAAAAGTTGGTGTTAGTCAGTTAAGATGGTTCGGACATGTTGAGCGAATGTCTAATGAACGTTTGGTTAAAAAGATTTATTTGAATGATTTTGATGGTATACGTTTACGTGGACGTCCGATAAGTAGTTGGAGTGGTATGATTGAGAGTGTTTTGCGTGAGCGAAAGTTTCCAAGTAGTAGGAATAAAAGAGCATGTATGAGAGGAATTATGAATGTGGATAAAGCGAAAGTTGCTTGTTTTAATAGGAATGTTTGGAGCCGATTGATTTGGGTATGATGAAAAGAGTTTGTGCCACACCCTTTTGGGAACATGGCGTAATTGTGAATGTATGTATGTATGTATGTATATATATATATATATATATATATATAAATGTTTAAAAATAATATTTTAAAGGCTTATAATTTTGTAATATTACTCAACGTACGTCTTCATCAGAAAACATTTACTAGGTAACAAAATAAGTAACTAGATGAAGATGAATGTTGAGTTCGTCGAAACGTCGATAATTAATAAATATTAATACAGAACTACAACCTAAAGGCATTTTAATTCAAAGTATCTTTTAAATAGCTGCAAAAAAAGTAGAACACAAATTACAGTCAAGATATGAAAATCCATAGTTTCGTGATAATAACTAGACACTTTTCCGTTTTCCAAGTAATTTTTTTTTTTTTGCAACTAGTTCTTCCTAGCCCATTTTTAAATAAGATAAATAGTAGTCGTTATCAAGTAGTTAGTCTAGCTATTACGGTGCGAGCATGACCCTAGTAAAATTCACTTCTTCGGCTGATACATTCGTAAAACTCGTAGAAAATTTAAACAAAAAAAAAAAGAAATTCACGCAGGCTCTGTTTGTAATTAACACCACTTGGTGCATGGTGCGATCTGTACAGTTCCATTGCTTGTGCTGGCTGCTGTTACTGTTTTGCAACAATAAAACAAAACAACAACGCAAAACACCATACGATTGTCGGCTGGCTTCGTTTCAATTGCAGCCTGTGCGCTTGGTTTAGCTCGGGCTGACAGTTGAACCACGATGTGTTTAGTCTATACTATGAGTTCTTGCGTTAGGGTTACTTGCAGTTGTTTGCACACATGTGTGCCTGGTTTTATGATTGAGATTTTTTTCAAATTGATTATACTGTACAAAAAAAACTGTGAAGTAATATTGAGAAATTTGTGAAGAGTTGCATAAAAAAAATTTTGTTATGGTGCAAATTTATTTCTGAAATACGTTTGTGCTGCAATTCTAAACGGTTTTGTAACTTTAAAGAATGATTGATCTTTTTGTTAAATGGTATTTTTTATGTAATTAAAAAAGACGAAACATTCTGTAACACAACAAGTTTGGTCAGAATCCAGCATTAATTTTAGTATTGTTACAGCTTTCATTTATATGAATCAGTGTAGAATTTTACTAATGTGAAGTAATATATTTTAATGATGACTATTCTCATGTGGATGAAGTTATACGGCACAAACCGTATTAATTCGAATAAGTAATAATTATTAGAAGAAAATAGAATACTGTATTATATTTACTATTATATAATAGAAAATTGCAATTTTTGTTTGACAGAAATAATATTCCAAAATAATTAATTTGTCAAAATTGCACTATATTAGTACGAGTAACAGCATTAACTCCTTAGATATGTATATTTCAAATACAATTTTCTGATTATTCACAAATTATTTAATAATAAATTTACAAATTTTTGCTTGGACAGTATTGAGTAATATTTCAGAAGAAATCATATGTAGTCAATATGAGTAACAGACAAAATCCCGACAGCTAACTTTCCGACATGCAACTTTCAGTAGCCAACTACACGATAAACTAATGAAAAAGATTAGTTTTTATATTGATTGAATAAAATTGTATATATTATTTGAAATAATATATTTGATTTTTTTCGGGAAATTGGTCTATCGGGAAATTGATTTTCGGAATTTTTGTTTATCGGGAAATTTTGTGGAAATATTTCAGAATATCGACCCGAACTCAATAAATATATTATTTAACAGCAATAGAAAAATATTGTTTACCTCTAACTTCGCATACTTTTTTATTCAAAATAATTTATCTTTCTAGTAATATTTGCTTTATTCATAAAATAGTATCTAAATTTAGTATATGGTACCAATTTCTACTTAGCATGTCATTATCCGAACAAGATCGATAAAGCAGACAGCCGCGAGCTAAAATTAATTATATTTACATAATAATTTGGCCATTAAAAACGCGTGATTATGCCTCGAGGGAGTGTAAAGAACACTATAACGCCACCTATACGGGCCACTATAAACGAAAAACAAAATTACTATATTACCTTTTTAACGCATGTAATTTTGATGGCGGAATATACATAAACACATGTACATACGCACATAGTATAGTAGGTGATACTGATAATATTGTGTATGTATTTTTTACCTTGACTTGGTCCGCTCTAACTATACACACACAAAAATTCTCTTATACACATTTTTAATATTAATTAAGCTCGCATATCAACTTACGTAACGTGATAAAAATTGCACGTTATGTACCTAAATAGAATGAAATCACTTTTTTATTTGTTACATGTTACCTGAAAACGTATCTGATAATGATTTTTTTTTATATGTTTATATAAAAAAATCAATGTTTGTTCGCTATACACTCCTAGGTATTTTTTTATCAGATTTGGATGAAATTTGCACATATACTCTTTAAGAAAAACATGTCACATATTTTTTTTGAAACTACATAGTTAACCATATGATTACTTAACATCGTATGTTGACTATCAATAAATCGTTTCTAAGAAAAAAAAATTAACACAGTGCATGAGTTATCAACTAACAATATAGTTTAGTTAATAAATGACAATCAATCAATATACTGTATTTGGACAAACTAAACACATAGTTAATTACATAATCAACTAACAACATTATTAACTGACAACCAAATTTTGTACATATACTCTATAACATCTTGTGGCATGACATATATTAATATTTACTCGAAAAATACTCTGTACCCTTATTTATTCAAATAGCATTAAGCTAATAAAAAATACATATATTGTATAATTATATATATAAAGTGGCATTATTGTGTAACATATTTACAAAAAGTTTCTTAATTTACATGTAAATTCCCTAACTGAAACAGAACATTTAATATTATTCGGTAAATTATTGAAACCAATCAGACTTTTATTATAAATTAACAAACATGCTTTTGTTTTATTTGTTTGTGAAATATACAAATTAGTCTCTTGACGAGTATTATATGTGCAAATTTCACTACCATATTTTATATTTTTGAGTAAATAATTAGATAATTTATTTGTTAATATTTTAAATATAAATATCATTACATTATGTTTGTTATTTTTTTTTATTTGAAAGCATCATATTGACAAACGTTTTTGTCATTATTAAATTAACAAAATATTTTCTAAATAGAATTAGAAGGTTTCTCAGAATCACCCAATTAATGAAAAGCCTATATTCGCGTGTAACCAAGTAATTGGTTTCTAAATAAAATTCTCAAACATATTATTTTTCAATTAATTAACGTATTAATTGAAGCACTCGTTTAACATTGTGATCCTGTTTTGTAAGGTATCAGCGTCTTTTATACATTAAAGCTAATATATATAAAGCTAATAATATCAGGAAGTTAAAACGTATTAAATTGAAAATTTTTATTTTTTGTTAATATTATTTTCGTGAAATAAATGCTTGATAAATTGGTAGAAAAGATTCACTTTTTAATATATAAAATTTAATTAATATTAATATAAAAAGACTGTAGGATTTAGTTCTGTATTAATTTTTATTACTAATCGATGTTTCGACGTACTATACGTATATCAGCATGAGAAAAATGATACAAATGGTATATACAATAAATAAACAAAACATAAAAACAAGTTTCTAAGTAACTAAATTTTATAATTACTTATTTTATTACCAAGTAATTTGTTTCTATGTTCTGTTTATTTACAGTATATGTCATTTGTATCGTTTTTTTCTGATGATGATATACGTAGAGTATGTCAAAACGTCGATTATTAATAAAAATTTATATTAAAGCCTTTTTATTTTAATAAAATAAAGTCTGAAAGATTTTTTACTGTGTTAATTAATATTAATTATTGTTGACAAATTAAAGCACACTGTAAAAATTATTGTAAATTTAGATTTTTATTAATATTAAATTTAAAACATTTTTGGTGTATTTTTTCGTGAATTTACCAGATTATTAGTAAGTAAATTTATAAAATTACAACAATAAATATATAATTATCGATGTAAATGTATGGTATACATCACATTAAAAGTTTTTTAAAAGAATTCAAAAATAACAGTTATTTAAGTTTAGTTTATTTTATGATTTATGAATATTTGTTCACCTATGTTTAAGTTTAGATTGACTGACTATATAAAATGAACAACTAACTTATAAGTAAGTACTTGTACACAGTAGATGGTAACATATTTACGTATTCATAGTCAGTGATTGCTCTATGTTGAAGTTGAACATAAGTATTCTCATCTATGTCTATCGTCTCTCGTCTAACAACTAACGTGTTCATACAGGTTCTCTACAACAACATGCACACGTGCGTATGAAATGAACAGACCTAGGTAAGAACCAAAAGTTTTTGGTTCTTTTTACTTCATTTATACTAATAATATCTAATAATTAAATAAATAGGAAAATAACGTTTCTTATCTTTTTACCACTTTGACTGCAAGGAAAAAGTGGTATAGCGTTTGGTACGGTGTCTGTAAAATTTTTTAAAAAAAAAAATTGTATAGAAATCTTTCATATAGCCTTTAGATAACGAATCTGAACTTAGTTTATGTGGGTGTATGAATGTGCGTCGTAAGCTCGCTCGGTCGCTCGGTCGTAAGTCAAAATTTTGTGGCCGCAACTCCGCCTAGACGGTTCAACCGATTTTAATGAAATTTTCAGGATAAATTTTTCTAGTGTTCAAGATGGTCATGTGGTTTTGGTTTTTTCCAGTGATGCCAACTTTCCAAAAAAAAAATTACTAAAGTTTTAAAAAATTCATTGTGGCTACATTATTTATCGGATTTTGATCAAATTTTCAGGAAAGATTCCCCTAGTGCCCACATAAATTTCGTAATTTTAATAAAATACAGTGTTGCCAACTTTCCGAGAAAAAAATTACTAAAATTTTTAAAAATTTATTACGGCCATGTTGTTTAACCGATTTTGTTCAAATTTTCACAAAAGATTCTTCTGGTACCCATATAAATTAGATAATTTCAACAAAGTACAGTGTTGACAACTTTCTGAGAAAGAAATTACTAAAAAAATTTATTCCTATTTCTTATCATTTATGTGATAATATCAAAGTGGTCTATATATATGGGTTTACCCATACAGGGCCGGCGAAAGAGGGGGGTACGGTGGGTAATACTACCCACGTGGATAATTCCAAGTGGGTAAATACCCACCTGGAATTTTGGCAAAATTTTATAAAAATTAGCAAATTTAACACATTTATTCGCACCATTAAATTGGTGGAAATTTTTATTTCGTTATTTCGTTATTTTTAAAACATTAGAAAAGGTTGAAGAGATTTCTCGAAAAAGATTTTGAAGTCTAAAATAAATGTTATATTGTGGATATAAAATAATAAATTTATTGTGCAAGTACCATGGTACATTGTCGATATGAATCAATATTTTTTCAAAGAACCATAAACCGCGCGGCCGGCCAAAAGGACCTAAATATTTTGTTACATCTGGAAGTCATAAAATGCTTTTTCTGTCCCTTGTCCGAGAATAATGCAAAATTTTTCTTATGAGTGTTATTTTTTTTTTGTAGTGTTATCCTGTGCAGTGTTTTTATTTGTGTTGAGTATTCTTGAAACTTTTGTTTAAATATATTTGTTATTTTGGTGTATCCAATCATTGTATTGCTAAACGCTTTTCGATGAGTTATTATGATATTATATTTTAATGTGTAGACTAATTTATTGATATTGATAGATGATTGATTTATATGCAGTGACTTTCAAAAATCCGCACCATATGGGACAAATTTTTATTATTTGATTTTTAAATATTATTATTACGTGAAGCCACTATACAAATTTTCAGTGAAAAATACGATTATTATTACCATTATATGTTTCAATATTGTATCGCTAATATTCAAAAGATATCAATAAAATTTGGATAAATATGCATTATTTTTATTTAATTAAATGTTTTCTTTCCATCTGACGTGAATTTTTTATTGAATATGCTGAATTTGAGAAAATACGACAACTTTGCACGAAAATGGTAACACTTATTTATAAAAATTTAATAAAATTTTAAATAAAATTTAACTGTTTGACAGAATTTAATTAATAATGCATTTAGGTGAGTGATATTATTGTCTAATAATGATTCAATTATTAAAACGGCACATTATTCGAATAAATACTAAATTAGGATTAAACAACTAGAACATTTTTTTATCGTATTTTTCACTCAAAATTTGTATAGGGGCCTAAAATATTATTTTAAAACTTTTTTTAAATAACTTTTTCCAAATTTTTACAAATAAAGTAAATTTATCTGAAATTTTTTTCTTAATTGTTAAATTTGACCTATACCGGAATTGATATCGGTACTTCCGCCTAGTGTGTTTTATTATTATTATTATTATTGTTATTATTACTATTATTTTTATTATTATTTTAATTCCTTTTTAATTTTATTATTTTTTATATTTACTTTAGTTTTTATTCATTTATTTTGAAACACAATTTTGACTGTATAAAATATATATTATATTGAACATTTATAATTATAATTATAATTTATAATCTTTTATTTGTATAATCTGAATAATTTTTATAAACATTTAAATTAAAATTATAAACAATTAAATCTATGACCGCTGAAAATAATTAGGATCGCAAAGCAAAAACGGACGCTCGTTTTGAAAAGAAAAAGGGGGGGGGGGGTCATAAAATATACCCCCCCCCCTCTTTTTCCTCCAACTCTTGGTACTACCCACCTGAAATTAATACGTTTCGCCGGCCCTGTACCCATATACTTCTAATCTTGTTATATTTACGCTTGTACTAAGTTGGCTTCAACATTTGGCAAATTTATTTAGGCTTATAGAAAGTTATAATAGAAATACCATTAGATCAAGTGATTTTATCTTTAGTGGTAAAATGTGCAAAAATTATCAATAATGGACGTACAGTGTACATAAGGCCGACAACTTTTGGTTCTAACTAACGTAAATACAAATACGTATATGTATGTATAAGTCAGTTAAGTACGCGTGTTTACGCAATGAAGTGTCATTTGTATTCAAGGATCCTAGTTAACTGGGCGATAGCATCTCTCACCTGGTCTGACTAATATGTTTAGTTTTCGGATCATGCGTTTTAACTAACACACCGCAGCGTGGCGTGGCGGTGCGGCGATATCACAGTTTCAAGTTTGTGTTTTATTTTTTCGTCGTCCTTCTCAAACCCATTTCAAGGCCATAACTATACTGTACCTCACACAGGAAGTAAAACTCACACCGGTTGGCTTGATGACTGATAATTTCGCTTCCTTGAATCGATTTTTCGAACCGAACCTTAGTCGAATATTGATTTTACAATATTAAAAGTATATGGGTAAACCTATATATAGACCACTTTGACATTTCTCGGAAAGTTGGCAACACAATATCTTTAATAAAATTATAATTTACGTGGGCACTAGAAGAAACTTTCCTGAAAATTTGATGAAAATCGAATAAATAATGTAGCCACAATAAATTTAAGTTGGCAACACTGTATTTTGCTAAAATTGCATAATTTATTTAGGCACTAGAAGAATTTTTTATGAAAATTTGATTAAAATCGGTTAAATAGTGGTCATAATAAATTTTCTAAAACTTTAGTAATTTTTTCTCGGAAAGTTGGCAACACTGGATATTAATAAAATTATATAATTAATGGGAGCATTAGGAAAATCTTTTCTGAAAATTTGATCAAAATCGGATAAATAATGTAACCAATATGAATTTTTAAAAACTTTAGTAATTTTTTTCTCGGAAAGTTGGCAAAACTGGATATTAATAAAATTATATAATTAATGGGAGCATTAGGGAAATCTTTTCTGAAAATCTGATCAAAATCGAATAAATAATGTAGCTAATATAAATTTTTATAAATTTTAGTAATTTTTTTCTCGGAAAGTTGGCATTACTGGAAAAAAATAAGACTACATGACTATCTTGGGTACCAGACAAAGTTATCCTGAAAATTTCATTAAAATCGGTTGAACCGTCTAGGAGAAGTTGCAGCCACAAAATTTTCACTTACGACCAAGCGAGCAAGCTGACGACGCACACACATACACCCACATAAACTAAGTTCAGATTCGTCATCTAGGGACTATATGGAGGATTTCTATACACAAATTATTTTTTTTGAAAATGTTACAGACACCGTACCAAACGCTATACCACTTTTCCTTGCAGTCAAAGTGGTAAAAGTATACTATTATCCAGCTATATTAATTATTTTTGTAAATAATTATGGAAGAAAACAAATTGTACATTAAAATAGGATACTTTTACGCTAGACAAATAAACATTAACAAAATAAAAAAATTTATTAATACATAATTAATAACTAAAAACTGATATAAAATTAAAATCGTACATTGTTTTAATGTTAAACAAGTTTATAGTGCCCAAAAGAAAAATCATTGTAATGCTAATATCAAATAATTACATTTTGCTACATACGCACGTATAACTATTTAGACTGGTTATGAGATTAAAAATATAAAATTTTATTTTTCACATATAAATGTTTACTATAATAAATATAAAAATATCAATCAATTACAAGTCACGTATGCAGGCGGTGACGCTCGATGGTGGTGGCATAATATGTAACTAATTCATAATAAATGTAAGTAGAGATTAGTAAGGTATAGAGCCCCCCAAGCCCAGACTGTGGGCGCGCCTCTGATGCATATCGCACCAACATTAGCATGCAATGTGCATATATCAATTCACTGCGCGAATTTAGTGACGACGATACCGATGTGAATAGAAAAACGATATTACCCTCTTATGCTGATGAATTACTACGAAGAACGATCAAGATTCTATTGTATTCTTCATTTATATAGTTTTATTGAACTTTATTAAATAAATTTATATTATTTAGCATGGCTGCAATTCTGTTCACATCTTGTAAGACTCGTAGCGTTAAGAGATGTGTCTTTTTCTAGTAAATGGACTTCTTAATTTTCATAGAAAAAGTGGGAATTTTATGAGATTCGAACAGAATTGTAGCACAAATACAACAAATATATATATATATATATATATATATATATATATATATATATATATATATATTCCACGGCCATATTGAAAATTATTATGTTGTTTTTAGTTACCATGACTACAGTAGTTGTTATACAAATTTTTTATTCCATAAATTTATTTAATATGAAGACGGTTAGTTTTGTGGTGGCCACAATACAATTTTTATATTACTTTTAAATAATACATCTATTATATATTGATAAGTAATGTTATTTATTGCTCATGCTAGTGAGTATTAGTAATATTACTGAACACTTTTTGACCAACAGTTTATACGTTCAATATACAGCAGATTGAAGCTATTCACACTGCATTTAAAATTTATTTACGTGTTAGCGTTTTTTTATATTATAATTATTTTGATATGTTGTCATATTAGTCGGAAAAGTTCAATTTTTCTCTGTATAATTGTAAAAAAAGTATAGCATTCTACTTGCATTTAATGTTTATTATTTATTTAAGAAAATGTTAAATATTTGTCAACTAACAACGTACATAATTATATTGTCAACTATTTACCTCTTTGGTTTTTATACATTTATATATTATTTGTGTTCAAAAAAAACTTTTATTATTCAGTTTATCATTTATATGAAAATCAAACTCGCGAATAATCAAAAACTAAAACAATAACTGTAATTTATTCTCATTGTCATCAAATAGAAGCTAAGTAGAAAAATCAGTTTTCTTTCATCAAATAATAATCTCATCAGTCATAAAATAGAGAACGAACGCGAACATTCTCCAGTTGCATACAGAGCCAACGATTTTAAAACTTGCATTTTTATTATAACATCACGAATAAATGTCGTATTAAAGCCAGGCTTATTTTTTTCCTCTTTTTTTTCTTCTTTGAAAACCGTTTCTCTCATTGCTCGTAAAATATTGCATTTGTGACGTTCGTATATAATGAAACATCTGTAGTGGTTTGTACAGCTCGAGAGCAAAATAAGATATATGACTTCGGTAACTTTTAATAACTCGAATAAACATACGGTGATGAATGACCTTGAGTGGATTATGGTTTTCTAGCATGGGGATTATTAATCATAGTTTTCGACCTAACGCGTATTTGTATTTTGATAATTTTATAAGAACAGATTAGAATGATCAGAGTTTTAAGCTGAAATTCCAGTGACCTGGCACGTATTTAAAGCAAATATGTTTTTTAGTTCTGATCTCTGATATTAGCCACAAGAAAATTAAATTTATTGGAAAACATATATTTTTATATTAAATTAAACTTATTTTATGTTATTAACAACAAAAAAATCTGCTGTTGCCACCACAGAATCGACTTTCATCATATTAAACAAATTTATGGAATAGAAAAATTTATATAACAATAGCAACTGTAGTCATGGTAATTAAAAACAAAACTCTCTTGACATAAATATGCCAAATATTTACAGAATTCATATGATAAAAATATGGAAATACAAAAAAAAATATTTAACCGAAAAATGTTCCAAATAAAAGTTATTTGTTATATCTTGTTAGCAACTTTTTTAAATTATTTTTTTCGAAATGTATGTCTGTTGCGAAATATTTGTAAATCACATAAAATAATATCAGTAAATTACCGCTTTCGGTTGGCAGATCTTTACAAAAAGTTGATCAAATTGAGATACCGAGTCCAAAGCTTAAATATGATACTTTATAATAATGACGGTCGGTAAAAATAATCGTATATTTCTTGAAATAATATTTATGTACCTTAGCATAATATTTTTGGTGTAATAATTTAACAATTTCAAATTTTGTTATTTTATTGTGAAATAAATGTAAATCTTTATTTCGAATTATAAAATAACTGAAATTTAATGAAAACAGTTTATTTTAATTTAAATTAAATCAAAACTTGGATATATATATATATATATATATATATATATATATATATTCTATTTAAAATAATATAATTATGTATAAAAACAAGCAGCCATAGCGCCGTAGGCCAGTCAGCCTGTTGAACTCGGACTCCAGACTGCCGTGGCTCGCGCCGTGCTCACATCAAAATTAAATAAACTACGGGGTATTAAAACTGATTTAAAACCAACTTTAAACTATAGGTCCCTTGCTTAGCTGTGGGCTAACAACCCGCACTACTGAGAATGCAAGTAAAAATTGTTAAAAAACTATATGATCAGCTTCTCGAACTGTTCTAGTTAGCAGTTACGGAAACTAATAAAAATTCATTATATATAAAGATTAATTATAACAAAAAATGGCTTATGTGGTGTTTATAAACTAAATATTATTTTACATATATTTTCAATAATTAAGTATATTATTAATTTAAAATAATAATTTCAACATTCGCTGGCAAAACTATAAAAATTTCAGACATAAACACATCAATAATTTACAATTTTAGCGTCAATTAGTCGACGGTATTTGACAAATATTTCGCTTCCTTTTTATTATCTATAAAGTACATTAAAATTTATTAGCTACAGTTGCAAGCGATGCACTTAACTTATATTTAATTATTGTATTTTTATTTCCAAATAAAAGAAAAACGTAAAATTAATCGAGCATAGAGTTGAATATTTTCTTATTTATCTTGAAAGTAACCGTGAGAATTCCACGTACAGTATGTAATGAGTTCAATAAAAAAAAAACACTGACTGCAGCAATATTGCGTCTAAAGACCTGAGTATGTGTATATAGACATGTTATATCAAGATGTATGTAGAAGAATCAAGTATATGTGATGTGGTGCACTTGAAGATAATTATAAACTCATCCGTTTGCTATATACAGGGTGTTTTAGATTTTTATAACTGTTTCAAATTGTAGTTTATAAATTGTAATGTTTTTGTGCTTCACGTGTTATAACGACTTTCAATTATATTTTTTTTAATTGGCAAAAAAAAATTTTTTTTCAAATAAAATGAAATTTAGAAATATCCTGCAATTTTTTTTTAAAATAATATATTTATATAACAACTTAGAACCATAGATCAATATATGCACTTGCAATTGATATTTTACTTATTTTACTTATGAAACAACTAAAATACATAAAAAATTATTTGAATTACTACTCGTATAGCTCTAGTTTAAAATATACTAACAATATTATAAGCTGTAAAAATAATATTAATAGCAAATGAATCACACGTATTTATAAAAACAAGTCAATATATCCAATATTTTCTCTGTATATAAACCGGACATACTCTCCATACTTGATTCTCATCAGCTCATAAACCGCAGTAAAAATTTCTAGGTGATCCCAGCAAAATATTGCACCTTTCCGGCGGGTTCAAGGTAGCCCGGGCGGTTTGGCATACGTCCATCGGCGTACACGGGAAGGACCCCGCATACTTCCTAAGACGTTGTCCTAGAGCTGCAAATATCCGCGACCGCACGACAAGTTCGGATCGCTAACTCCGTCTCCCGATCACATCAAAGTGACTGACGTGAACCGTGTATACGTACGTTCGTTTGGGCCGATAACCGATAGTTTAAAAGTAATTAGTTTCTTTTGCCAGATTTCCGATGATTGTTTTTCCCGTTTTTTTTTTCAGCGTACCGCATTCGCGGTGATTTGACTAGAGCTGGTTGGGTTCAACAGATTTTGTTGTTAGGCGCGAACGAGCCCGACTGATATAACACGAGGCTTGACAAGGTGACCTGGTAGATATCTGATTTGAGCTGCTTGAATATATTGTTTTTTTAATTGTTTTCTAAGAACAGTTAGTAAAAATTGTTATGTGAGTTGAAAAAACTTGACAGCAATTAGTTTCATAGATATTTCTGTACTTTATATACTAAAATTTGTATTTTTATACAAAATTATTTGTGCGTTTTCTCAAAATTTAGATTATATCAAAAGATATTTTTGTAAAATATTAGTAAAATACGTCAATTTTATTGCAAGTTAAAATTTAAAATATTTGACATTTTTCAAAAATATTAGCCGATATCAAATTTTATATGTGGTTTCAGTAAGTATATTTGATATTATAACAACCATTATTTAATAAAAATTTGTTGGTTGATTTATTTAAATGATAGCTAAAATTTTAGTATAGTTGATAATACTTACTTGTTCGTACTTAAAAATATAACTTTACTTAAATTTTTTACAAAAACTGTTAATGCAAAGATTTTTTTTATATTCAATATATTTAAATAATATGAATTATAAAATACATTAACACTATTAAATTAAAAAAAAAATATAATTTACAAGTTTTAATAGCTTTTTTAATAATACTTAATACTTATAAAAGTAAAATAATATAAAACTACTATAATACTTATAATATATGTATAATATTTAAATAAAATATGTTAAAACAGTGTTAAATATGAGAAAAAACCGAATTAAGTTTGCAATGTCAAAATATGTATATTTGATTCATACGTAATGAATCACCTTGACACCTAGAATCTAGTTACCAAAATAAGATAAACGTGGAATAATAAATCATAGAAATTATGCGAAATTTATATGCAAATTTTTTATAAATATAAATTTTAATTAACAATTTATACTAGTACATAAATTATTTTTATTATATAATTCATTTTATTTATGTTGCTCAGTCAATAAGTATATTTAAAAATTGTTTACAATATGTAAGATTGAAATAAATTGTTATAAATTTGCATCTTTATTATCGACAATAATGTTGGATATATTTTCATATAATAAAGTTTTTATGGTGATCATGTTTACGTTATTAGTTAGCCAAGTAAACTAAATTATAGTTTATTATTTTATATCATGCAATATTTGAATTAGTTTGCAAAAATTAAAACAAAACTAACTTTACATAAATAATTGATAAAGTTTGGATGTCCAGTGGTAAGTAATTTTGCTTAAACGAAAGTGGATTGAGTGAATAAATATTCCCAAATACATACATACACAATCATTCCATGTACCCAAAAGAGTGCGGCACAAACTCTTTCCATTATTCCGAAATTAATTTTCTACAAATATTAATAGTTTGAAGTTTAGGTTAAAATACGTCATTTCAATATATTAATAAAATTTTGCAAGATAAACTAGGTACAAGAGGACACAAAATAATAAGTATATCAAAAATATATTAATATATATTATTGTTATTTTAATTAAAATTACTGAATTTAATTCTGAAAACACACAAATTTTTAACAGACTTTGCAGAATTTTTACTTGAATGAAATTAAGCTTTTTTTTTATTAAGGTGCACAAAATAATAAGTATATCAAAAATATATTATTATATATTAATGTTATTCTAATTAAAATTACTGAATTTAATTCTGAAAATACACAAATTATTAACAGACTTTGCAGAATTTTTACTTGAATGAAATTAAGCTTTTTTTTCTGACTAAGGTGCACAAAATAATAAGTATATCAAAAATATATTAATATATATTAATGTTATTCTAATTAAAATTACTGAATTTAATTCTGAAAACACACAAATTATTAAGACTTTGCAGAATTTTTACCTGAATGAAATTAAGCTTTTTTTTTCTGACTAAGGTATAAGTTTAGTGTACCGAAACTTCAATTTTAAATAAAATAAAGCAGAATCTAAACCAAAAGATTAATTTCATATAGATTATTTTTATTATGTTTTACGTTTACTAATTTAATACTTTGTATGTGTACACAATTTTAAAATATACATTTAAAAAAACTATTAATAATTGAATCGGTAGCAATGGCGGCAGCATTTAACCAATAAAAAAATCCAAATACAATAAAAAATAGTATAGAAATCTGTGCAAGTTTTGCAAATCAAATCGTGCTTGCATTATTATTTGTCATATAGCTACTGGGTGATCGCAAAAGAGAATCTCGAATCAGCAGTCAACTGGGCTGGTTGCCTGACACCTCCATTATCATGCCACTTACCACTGCTAATGTCTCGCGTACTGTACGGTTAGCTGACTTGATATTTGCACAATAACGCAAGATTAATCGCTCGGCTTCTCAAGGACTTATAATAAACACTTCAGGTGTGATATATCTGCTGACGTGCCAATTGCCGAGACTGCGATTGTTTGCTTGGCTAGTCTCGGTTTTAAGAATCTTTTATTTTTTTCGGAAAAATACATTCAAACAGTTTTCATTACTAATTTATGTTTTTGTTCATATATATAGTTCATTTTTATTTACAGATATTATAGTTCTGGTATAGTCAAATTTTTAATATTTTAAATATATATTAATATTTGATTGTATTTAAATATTTTGCAACACAGAACTAACAAAGTTTTTAGTTTTCATTGATACTACAAAAATAATCTCCACTTTCTCTCTTTAAAAATCATTGAAATTTATCATATTTTTATTTTCAATAAAATCTATTTCTTTAAAATAAAATAATATATCGAAACGTCGATTTTTAAATAAAATATATACAGAACTTACTCCGAAAGTTTTTTATTTCTATTTTTTTTTTATTTGTAATATTTAAAAATTTTATACAATGAATTAAAAATATATATACAGCAAATTATATTTTAATATTTAAATATATATTTTAATAGTTTCTCTATAAATTAAGTGGACAATAAATATGTAAATTATTTAAAACCGTGAGAACAATTTCTTTAAAATAGAAAACTATTAACACTGTTACACCCATTTGCGTGTATAAAACTATTAGAACAACGAGAGAAAGAATAGAAAATACATCGATAGATTTTTTTAAAAGCCATATATAGATAACTGTTCTCAATGACTATACTATTTCGACATGAACCGTAATGTATTTGACATCAAAATAATCCCAGTTTGATGTACTCAACCCGTCCATCTCCGAACCATTAATTTCTGTGCATGAAAGTCAAAAACGGAACTCTCCATGATCTCACAGCACTGCCCACTTCATATTGACGTATTTATTATGTCCATTACTGTAATTAAAGTTCTAACACTCATTAAAAATTACGTAAATATAGTCTTCCTACATCAAATTGTACGAAACCTATTATTTACTCGATAGGTACATCGTGGTTTGCGGGTAAAACAAGAAAAAATTCTATAAAAAATATGACAATAATAGAAAATAATAATTATGTAAACTAGAATTTTTTTTAAATAAAAATAATTACAATATATATATATATATATATATATATATATATATATATATATATATATATATATATATATATACATATAATATATTGTAAAAATAATTATTTCACAAATTTATTGCAGTAAAAGAGTAAAAATTTCTGAGGAAAATAAAATTTTTATTATTATTAATATTATAATATATGTATGTTACTTTTTTCTATGTATTTTAAAATATTTAACTTTTTACATTAGTAAAAGAGAAAAAAAAAATACGGAAAGTGACAGTAAATAATTGCCCATACATATACGTTATTATTAATTAGAAGTTGGCTAAATTAACGAAATTGTTCTAATTAACAAAAGTTAATGTCAACATTTTAATAATAAGAATTATAGTAATTTCGTTAATTTATCGAACTTTCCATAATTACTAATAAAAATGTCATAGTGTATACAATGAAATCAACCACTTCTATAGCCTATAAAATATATACTAAACGCATATCATCATTAGGAAAAAATATGCATATATAATTGACGTAAATAAAAAACAAACAAAACATAGTAACAAAATACAAGTAACTAAATTACATTTTTTTAAAAATAATTTATTAATAAAATAAATAAAACTTGCACCTAAATTTTTTATATTTTTATATATTTAATATATATTGAATTGTAAAGAATATAATTCTCGAAAACAGCACGTAATATTCTCCTATATTCTCCAGTAAACAAAAACAAACTCACATACCGGAAACGAAAAATATTTCCAAACCGGACGTAACAACCATACCTTCATGACCGCACATACAGCCATCTCGAGTTAAAACCTTTAAACTCTAAAGTAAGTTTTCAATGTCGCGCCAGGTTCAAGGAGCTTGGCAGACGGCCACTACACCATCACCACACCGCAGCGAGCAGCCGACGTTGTCGTTTGCGATTCCGGACGGATTCAGGGATCTATTCGTGGCCGATATTTTTTGTCCGTCTCGTGGCTGTCACTTTAGATCCACGACCATGCCCGATGAATAGGAGCCGTATTAGCGCTCTCTCTACTGCCCCGGGGAAATAGATGCTGTGGTGTGTCGTAAACAACTTGTCAAAAATGAAAAAGACGAGTGCAATCTTTAAAATTACCTATACAGAAGAAGCTGTCGATGAGTTAGAGTTAAGTTATGAAATAACTTGTTTAAGTTACTTTATTGCTATTTGTGTGAATAATTTATGAAATAAAAATATTAGCGCTGTTTGTGTCATACAATATAAATTTCAACAAATTAAAATCTATATAAACAAGATTAGAAGTATATGTATTATAATTTATGTGAGCACTAGAAGAAACTTTCCTGAAAATTTGATGAAAATCGAATAAATAATGTAGCCACAATGAATTTTTTTTAAAAAATGTGATTTTTTTTTCGATAAGTTTGCAACACTGTATTTTGTTAAAATTGTATAATTTATTTAAGCACTAGGAGAATTTTTTATAAAAATTTGATTAAAATCGGATAAATAGTGGTCATAATGAATTTTCTAAAACTTTAGTAATTTTTTTCTCGGAAAGTTGGCAACACTGGATATTAATAAAATTATATAATTAATGGGAGCATTAGGGAAATCTTTTCTGAAAATTTGATCAAAATCGGATAAATAATATTGCCAATATGAATTTTTAAAAACTTTAGTAAGTTTTTTCTCGGAAAATTGGCATCGCTGGAAAAAAATAAAACCACATGACCATCTTGGGTACTAGACAAATTTATCCTGAAAATTTCATTAAAATCGGTTGAACCGTCTAGGAGGAGTTGCGGCCACAATATTTTGACTTACGACCGAGCGAGCGAGCGAGCGAGCGAGCTGACGACGCACACACATACAACCACATAAACTAATTTCAGATTCGTCATCTAGGAACTATATGAAGGATTTCTATACACAATGTTTTTTTTTTTGAAAATGTTACAGACACCGTACCAAACGTTATTGCAGTCAAAGTGGTAAAAAATGTGTGTTGCACATTTGTATACAATTGGAAAAATGTTGTTGCAAAAATATGTAATGAAGACAGTAACCAGTGTTAAGTTTTATCGAGATAATTTATTTAGATAATAAAATATTATCTTCTGCCATATTTACATTGTGCTTTATATGTATAGTTTGTATAGATTAAAAAAACTAACGTAAAATAAAAGATAAAAATTTGTAAACTTTACATAAAATATTTAAAATAAATAACATCAACTTTAAAACAAAAAATTATGTAATTACTGTAAAAAATCAATTACAAAAACAAAATTTCCGTACTCCGATTTTCCAATTCGAGTTCTTTCCTCCGACTGTACACGTTTTTGTATCCGTTTCCGATTTGATTTGATATTTTCATCGACATTTTTCCGCAAAACGAACGTTGAGAAGTGGGGGGGGGGGTTTGGCGTCGAGAGGACGTGCTGTTTGCACGAAAACGATAGAGTACGAAGGTCCGTCTCAAGGAAGAAAGATAAGGGGTGATGCGGGTCGACCACGTTTCGGTTCATGTGTCTGCCTTTAAAATTTGAATGACGACAACGCGATGGAAAATACGTAGTAGAATATAGACGAGTAGACGGTAGCTTGGTGAAGGTAGAGAAAATGAACACTGATAGCAAATCTGTTTTGTGCAACTACTGTCAATATATCACGTACTGGATGCAAAGTCTGCGCTTGTTGGTTTCCTTCGTAAAAAGAAATGTATCACATACAAGATTAATATACAAATTTTATCAATAATGTAATACAAATATTACTGAATATTTTTTGTTTGTTTTTTTAATCTAAATATAGTAATTATAAAGCAAGAATGAAAAGACATTTTTGTAATCGAACTATATTAATTACAGTGCGAGGCTATAATAGACTTCTTAGCCCTTGTTTATATATAGTTTTTTTATTTTAACTACCACGCCATTGATTCGTAATATTCAATTTTACTAATAAAATTAAAAGTTAAAAGAAGGCATAAACTCTTTTTATTATGTCGAAATAATTTTTTGCCAAACAGTTCTATCCAAACAAGTAACTGCTACTTCATCCACATTTATGATACCTGTCAGGCATGCTTTTTTATTCTTACCACTTGGAAACATTCGCTCACGCAAAACATTTTCAATCATACCATTCCATCTACTCCTCGGACGTCTAGGCAAACGTATATCTTTAAACGACCGAGCCATCTTAACTTATTAACATGAACTTTTACAATAAAGTTTTTTGCAATTTTACAGTTTTCATAAACTAATATAATTTGTATCCGATTCCTTGCAATTACATCACAATTTTTCTTTTATGTTTTTGCAATCAAACTCAACATTCATTATCATACATCAACGTAGACACCAAAACAGCATTGTATACACTAATATTATTGAAAATACTAACTAAACAGACAAATCGTCCAAAATTTAATCATATAATTCCAATTAAATATAACAGATATTTAATTTTTGTTTGTTTAAAAAATTGTTCATCATTGAATGTATATAACTTTCTGGACTGGTTTGCCGTGGTCGATCTATCCTCACCTAAACGTTTCGTCAAACATCGTAGATAGCATTCTCAGTGACTGAATTCATCTACGATATATGTCGAAACGTCTGCTAGGAGGATAGATCGACCACAGCATACCAGCTTAGAAAATTCTATAAATTTAATGAATACCGGCCGTGAAAGCCTAAAGATTACTAAATTGTTCAACAATATTTCAAATAGTAACAACATATTTCATCATATTTAACAATTAATATTTATTTTTTCCATAAACCTAAGTAAGTATCAATAATCACTTAAAACAGTAAATTAAAAAAAAATGTATGATTTATATTCAAGCTTGGTGTACAGTTATATGTATAAAAGTTGACATATTTATAAATGATCATTGAGACATTAACGAATTCAAGGTTATGTGTCCATATGCAAATGCATGCGCGCAGCAAACGCAAACTACACGATCCGGCAAACCGACGAACAACTTTGCCGTCGTTGTCGTTTATCCGATCTGTACCAAGACCGGAACGTTTCCAGGAACCGGTTCCACGGCCGAGAACCAGTTTGGGTTTGCAAGATCACAGTTGCCTCACTCTCGTACTTACCGTATTTGATGCTCATATGCTCTCGCTTTTGGAACGAAAGCAGTATAAGGCACACCGGAGAACTGATAAAACTCGGTCTTAGAAGTTCTGTTATAGCTTGACTTATTTGGATGATGCTGAAAACTATGCTATGTGGTTTTAGCTTATTTTAATTGTTTTTTAGTAAATAACTGTTACATTACAATTTTTATTTATATATTTAAGTAATTTTAAAAGCAGCATACTTTTAAATATACTAAAGTAATGAAAAGTGAATTTAACTCAACATAATTTTATGGTTTAAATTTGATATTAATTAATTATTATTTTGTATTTAGTTCTCAAATTTCAAAAACTTTTTATATCCTAAATTATATATATATATATATATATATATATATATATATATATATATATATATACCGGGTGTATACTTGGTTTATGCAATATAGGAAAAACAATGTTATTTTTTTAACATCGCAATTCCTGCTTCTCCGTTAGTTATAGAGAAAAAATATAAGAAACAAAAATTGTTTACAATTAAAAACTACATTATTTACGCTTAAAATAATTGCGATATTGCGTCTCAGTAATTAATTATTAATTAAATAAATATTAACAGTTTTCGGCAATATCAGACAGCCATGGACGAAACGCGAATGTATTTTGTTTACAACTGTCAATACACTGACATTTGTGAACAAAATACATTCGCGTTTTGTCCATGGCTGTCTGATATTGCTGAAAACTGATAATATTTATTTAATTAATAATTAATTACTGAGACGCAATATCGCAATTATTTTAAGCGTAAATAATGTAGTTTTTAATTCTAAATAATTTTTGTCTCTTATAATTTTTCTCTAAAACTAACGGGGAGGCAGGAATTACGATGTTAAAAAAATAACATTGTTTTTCCTATATTGCATAAACCAAGTATACACCCGGTATATATATATATATATATATATATATATATATATATATATATATATATATAATAAATATAATAAAATACAAATTTATAGGTTTTCAATTTTTATTATTTTGTATTACCTACTGGTCTAGTGATGTTGTGGTAGTATATTAAACTGAAGTTTTCGTAAAGACCAATAATAACAAATATAACTAAATTTTGATATCAATTTATTAGACATTTACTTTGCAAGTTTTTTGTGTAATTCTAAAATGACCATTCATGCCAAATTTTTTGGGATAGTTCCGAATTTTAACTCTTTGTCACGAATTTTTTGAGATATACGTCACAAATGATTTTTAACCGCTGGATTTGTTGAGTATTTGTGTAACTTTAGCTTTATTTTATGCTACTGATGATGAAAGCTTATCTAATGTTTATGGTTTAAGGAAAATTATTTTATTTTGTTATATGTGTAATTGTTTAAGTGAAAATCAGTTTTGGCGGAATCTTGTCTTTGACATTAGTCGATAAAGATTATTATTAAAACCTTGAGTTATGAACAGTATACATATATTATAAAAGTATTATTTAACAGAAGTAAAAATATACGTTAATAATCTTTTATGTATAAAAGTATATTTTTAATGTTTTAATGTGAATAGTATAGTACATCTGGAGATTAATATACATTTTGAAAGTTTACATTATTACTTGTCATAATGCAAATTTTATATCTTTTTAAAAATATAAATGCTATTAAAAATATTACGTAGTTTACATTTTTATTCAAAGTAAAATGTAGCTTGAATTAAAAGACATTTAGTAAAATTGCAATAATCTTTTATAAGAACAGTAACAAATTAAAACATTTTGCATATCATAGTTATAGTAAATAGATGAATAAATATATTTTTAATGCGAGGTTATGTCGTATTCCAGTCCAAAGAAAATAATAAAATTTGTCCATATATTAAGGAAGTAAGACATAGTTATTTTGACAGTTCTGTATATTTTAGATTTTGGTAACTTGGCAACCATTTCTACATAGATTTAAATAATTTATTTTCGTATGCAAAATTATATGCAAGTTACAAATATTCACGAAATTATTAGACCAAATTTTGTCGTCTTTAGATTTATTACAACGTATTTTATCATAATGTTCTTAACGCAAATAAAACTATTTTGTTTCATATTATAAATGTTTTGCTCGTTTTGTAAATACAGAAAACGCTATTTATAATCGTTTAAAATATGTTAAATGGTATTATAATTTGTCATAATTTTAGTAATAAATTATTTATTAAATATAACGTATATTTTATTATCTAAATATTAAAATAATACTAACAAATTTGTTAAAATTAAATTTGTTTTAAATACAAACTTAAAAATATATTTGATATGAAAATAGTTTAAAAATCTTATATTCTTAGAAAAATAAGTAAATATTTGAAAATTTAACAATTTGTAAATGACTAAAGCAAAACATTAAAATACGTAAATGGTTATTTTTAGAAATTTACATCAAAATAAATAATACGTAAAACTTTGCAATTTCATAAAAATCCAGATAAAATATAATATATACAAATATGTAACGATTTATTTATAAAATTTATTTCTAACATTAAAAACGTTAATATTCTGAAATTTTTTTATTTAATTTTATAAGTTAAGATATTATATCATCAAGGCCCGGTTTCATAAACGATAAATAAATTTACTTCACAAGTAAATTTAATTTTCTTAATAAATAACCTTGAAAACAAATGTCATTCCAACAATTTATTGCCAGATTATTAATAATAATAATAATAACTATTTTTTAATACTATTAAATTAAAAAAATCTACAGAATAAATATATTTATTTTAGTTTATTAACTTTTAGCCAGAGTAAGATCATATTTTAAGTCATTATTAATATTTGAATTGTTTTGTTATGCTTAACTTATTTATGAATCAAAATTTGAACACCTGTACAATTAATTATAACAATAGTTATGCCAACTATTTTTAGTTATGTAATAGTTGTTAAAATTTATAAGAAATTGTACATAACTTATTTAAAAAATTCTTTCATTACTCTTCGCCAAAATTAAAATCGATTCATCAGACAAAGTCTAAAACACCTGAACGTCTATTTCTAACGATGATCCCGCCAACTATTCCTGGTTAGTTATTATGAAATTGAAACGAAATTCTGTCTGTTGCCGTTCACAGTAGCCAAATCGACACATATGTGTTTGGGCTCTTGATTGATGTATCCAAGTTCGCCTGCGACCGTAAACTTCACTTCGCCAACTGTTCAACTATGTATATATATTTATTTCACAATCATATATGTTTCTTTTCCGTGCAACAATTGCAGCGTGACCGAATATTTATATGTTTCTTTGCAATCAAGACATATTTATTAAGTACAATACTTTCTTTTTAATCTTAATCTTGATTAAGAGGACTTCACTTAATTTATTATGGAAATAATAAATTTTGAAAACAGGTGAGACACGGCTGAAAATTATGCGATAGACTACAATAAAAATAGAGATATTTATAGCTTTATCTTTTTTTTTTCTGTAAGTGAATTGCGGACTTTTTTACGTTTTGTTTACCGCGTGATAAGTACTGATTAAATACCGGTTAGATTAAGTAGACACTCTTATGTAATCTGTATATGTATGCATATAAATTTTTTTTAACCTTTGACACTAGATGTGCTGACCTATGACGATTTGCATTTATAATAAGTTTTTTAATCATCGAATATCAAATAGTTTATAATAATGCAATAAAAACTACATATTATTGCATTTTAAATTATTTATTTATCTAATAAGCTGTCCAATTAAATGGCGCAAATAATAGATAAATTTACTTATAAACATTAATTGTGTACAATAATTAATAAAAACACGAAGAGAACATGAAAAAATATTATATATAGTTATGTTAAAACGAAAAGAAAAAAGGGTGCATCAAAATTAGGAAGAAAATTATGTTATCTTTAACTTGTTGTTAAACATATTAAAAACTTTTATAAACATATTATTCAACAGAAGTAAAAGTAGTAATTAACACTATCATCTTTAAACATAATCTGATTAAACGTAACAATACTTTCGTTCAAAATCTTAATTTAAATTAATCTCTACTACAGTACTACGTTAAACAAAATAAAGTAAAAAAAACTATAGTAAAAATCAACAATCAACAAGAAAAAGAAAGAAAAAATCAGCATCCATCATATAAGCTTCTTACGTTTTCCAGTTACGAAACCGAAGGAGATAAATCAAGTTCGTTCGTAATACGGATCCGTGTCTGTACGGTATACATATATATATATATATATATATATATATATATATATATATATATATATATATATATATATATATACAGGATGGCCTTGATATAACTTTCTAACGCTGGTAGCCGTATCGTGTTGGAGTCATCAGCACTCCAGCAACAGCAGCCAAGATTCACTCGGTTTCTTGGTGATGTTTAAGAACGCTAGAGAGGGAGATGGCCTGGCTACGTAATCGACGAATGAAATGTAGGAATATCGTTCGTTCTCGTCTTATGATGATGTCTTTTTATCTGTTTTCCGTGATAGAGCAAAGCGAGAAATCTGTCTGATATCAGACAGCAGGATTTATAGATGAAAATTGGGCAATGGATAGTTGAGTTGAGTAGAATATAGAAAAGTCAGTTGAAAAAAAATGAGTTCAACGTGTATTTATATTATTAATCCTTTAAGGCACGATATTATAAACACTGACTCACAAATACAACAAATACTAGATGAAATTTATTTCCCGGAAATCTGTAGAAAAAGACATTTACTTTTAAAATAAATTTAACTTTAATTAATTTTATAAAATAATTAATTTTATAAAATAAAAATAAATAAATAATAATAATTAATAATTTTGCAAATTTGAAAGCAAAAAAAAAAACAATTTTAATTTTTAAATCTGATAAAAGAGTTTGTGCCACAAATTTATCGGTACTTGTCGTGATTGTATATGTATATATGTGTATATATTTGGTTTTAAAAAAAACAGAAAACATAAAATTTTAATTTTTGTTATTTTTACTATTTTATTATGTATTGATGTAAAATGCATTATATTTTTATTTTCTGTTAAATTATTTAACATGTTTTATAAAAATCAGCTTTTTTTGTTATTTAAATTTCTATCTCGACATTTCTAGCTAAGCTACTGATATATAACAACAAATTATTTATTTTGCCATTATAAATTCAATAATTTGACAAAGAATATCATTTTATTAATGACATGTAGAAACTTATACGTATAATAAAAATCTTTTCATATTATTTTAAAAAAAATGTTTATTAAAAAAAAATTATGTATGTATTTGCAATATCTAAAAATCAAATCTTAAATCAATTTTTATTGGTATATATTAGACAATTAATTTAAAAAGGTTTATGTTTCAGAATAAAATATTTGCAGTTAAAAATTCTAAATTAATATTGACTACGATGAACTCTGTAATTATATTTAATTTTGATTTAATATTGAAACAATTTTTTTTTTTGCAAAAAGCAAGTGCATGACTGAAAATGAAATGTGCAGTTGTTTTAAAAAAGTTTTAATGATAGGTATATTAAATAGCGCAGCTCAGTAGATTTAATCAATGCGGGAAAAAAGTTTTCAAACGCAAATTATTTCAACATTTATTCCGAAAGCCTTTGAATATTAATGCGGACTTTGCTTTGAAGTGTGCTGGATATTAATTTACTAAACGTTAATAAGGACTTAAACCGCACTACCATACAAATACATGGAATTTGTCAAACAAATGTTCATTCAATTATAGAGCTATATCATTTCAAAACGATTTTCGTCGAATTTTTTTTGCATTCAATTTGTGTCACATAAAATATCAGCATTAAAAATATAATTTATTAGAAAAACTAGTTCTTTATAATTAAAAATATTGTAAATTTTATTTACAACCATTATTACATGCTCAATGAATAATATACTATTACTTGCACTGCAATACGTAAAATCAAATTGTGATATGTAAAATTCTAACCAGGTGTTTGTTAAACATTTATTTATTTTCAAAATTATTTCAAATAATTAGTTTTAAAAAATAAATCGTATCTAGTTATTTTAATATTTAATATGTATATGAATTTAAATACAAGAATATTTTATAGCAACATTAATTTTAAAACAATAATGTATTTTAATTTATTAAAATATATAAAAATCTATAATGCATGATTTAAAAATGATTCATTTATTTATTTATGAATGGAAATAAATATAATTTAAAATAAAAAAATATTAATCTACAGAGTACTTTAATTTTCCGTAAATAATTTATTTCCAATATTAACAAAACTAAATTACCAATAATTCAGTGTTATTTTATGTAGAAGAAAATGTAAAACAAAAACTTAGTTACTTAAAATAATATCATATAATTTTTATTGCGATTCAAGTTATACTAACATGAATAATTTAATAACTAAATAATATTTTGAAATGCATTTCACTTCAGTCTATTTCAAAAGGCAAGTGTAGATAATAACTGTATAAGAAATCAATAAATCAAATATTATAGTTAGTTCAAAAAGTTTTCCAAGTGATTTTACTATAATGATAATTTATAGCACTCGCCTACGACTCGTGCTGTAAACCTTATATTTGTGAATTTTACCTAAAATAACATACACGTTGAATAATATGCCTATGATATCTTTTTTTGAATCTACATTATTTTATTGAATCAGTCTTAGAATTTTTTAGACTTACTACTACTATACACAACTTCGCCTACGTACTTTATACGTAAAACATAACAAGCACATGTAAATAGAATTATTATCATACATGTTCGACATGTTAGGCTATTTGATATCTAACCTAAGTGCCAATATGCATTGTAACTATAAATGTAATAAAGACATTTAAATATTTTATTGTCTTTCTACTTTGTGTTTAAGACTGAAGGCTCATTTAAACTAGTCTAGTTATAACAAAATTAGTTTTATGATTTAGCGCAGAGTTAGATAGTGTCATTCAAAATCGATAGCATTACGAATAAAACATAAAAGCAAGTACTAAATAAGTCAAGAATTATGCATCAAACTTAAGCAAAGAAATAATAAAAATGTTCGTATTTAATTCAAAGTAAATTCTAAAAAAATTAGCGGTTTTAATACGAAAGTTTTATATTTCAGTTTTGAAATTGAAAATAGATGTCGATGTTACTTCACAAGCCATCAGCTGTTTCATTGGCAAACGTCCAAAAGTAATAAATATCGAAGAAAAAAAAAGAATAAAATGTCGCATTACGGCGCTCAACCTAATCTAACAGATTTTCCAGTTATTCAACTGTCTTTAAATATAGATGAATCAAATTTAATTTTACATTTACGTAGTTTATCAAAAACTAAAAAAATAATGTGTTTATAAAACTTATATTTGAATGGATAAATTATTATAATTTATATATTTGGCTTCTTTTTAATTAATAAATTATAAATTTTAAAATCTTGTTAAAACTTGTATTGTTACTTTATTATGCTTTCTTTGTGTATTATTTGTTTCATTTGTATATTTTTACCTGATGATAATATACGTAAAATATATCAAAACGTCGAATTTTAGTAAAAAATTAAACAGAACTTAATCCTAAAGTTTTTTTATTTTAACCATACTTTATTCTAAGATTACTTTTTCACTTGTAGAAAACTTAATGTAAAATATAAGAACATAAATAAAATTTCAGTTACTTGTTTGATTTTTTCTTCTAATACATTTTAACTTCTTGTTTCAAAAAAATGATTATATCTTAAAATATCCAATTTTGTTACTTGACTTAGTTTTCCTCTGAGCTTTTCAATTAAAATTTATTATTAATTAATAGATTAATTACCCATTAAATTTTTCAATTAAATAATAATAATGATAACAATAATAAATAATGCTTTATTATCAATATCTTTTTATTTATAATTTAAAGTGAATTTCAAATTATTGATTTATGACTGTAAAAACAATATAAAACAATTTATTAATCAGTTTATAATGAATACGTAATATTCACATATTCACAAGTACTTCTTCATACAAATTAAAACAATATAAATATATTATAACACTGTGTAAATTCAAAAACATTTAAAATTAATTACAAACCTACCAAATTTGTTTGTTTTATAAATTAAACTCTGTTGATTTAACAAAAAACAATTTTTTCGGTACAAATATACAGAAGATAAATTATATAAGCAAGATGAGCCACAAAAAAATGTGTTTGCTTTATAAATTTAATTTTTTGGGTATACAAAATAATAATATTAGATTTTTTAAAACTAAATTTAAAGTGCGATATTATTTGATCAATACTTAAAATTTAATCAATAAATATTAAATTAGACCAAAAAAGTATCACGCCAAATTCTAATATTAAAAAAAAAAAATTTTTTAAATCATAGCAATTCCAAAATAATATAATTAAGATTAGTAGCATCTATTTTCATGTTTTACTATTAACATTTATAAATTTAGTGCTACTAAATTTTATTTTTAATTAGCAGTATAAAAGTTGATAAAAAAGTAATACTATTATTTTTAAATTTAATTTAAATTTTAAGATTTTGATATATTCTAATTTTTAAGCTCTTTGACCAATTTATATTGAAATAATTAATATATTTTATTATTCTTGTACTGTTACCAAAATCCATGTACGAGTAGACTTTATTCTCAATTTAAAATAAAATTGTAACATTTATCTGAAAGATTTGATAATAGAAAAACTTTTTTATCTTTAATAACTTGTTTTTAATCATTATATCGGAAAGAATATTGCACACACACACATATATATTCTATTAGATCGTAATTAAAAAAGGTAAAGGTCTCGGCATTGCATCTGAAGTAAAACGATTTTTAAATTGCATCGACAAAGTACGCAATTAACTGAAGTTAGCAGTCGTTGAACACTTGAAATATAATCCAGTTTCTGGGAAACGCGACCGTGTGTTCCGCAAGGAATGTACACACAACCTAACACACGTGCGTGTGTTTTGTATATGTGTGTTTGTGTGTCTGTTTATTCTGACATCAGAAGGTAATCTTGTTGTTAAAATATGACTAGTTATAGCTTCTGGCAGCTGCACATTTTTCATTGACGAGATTTATTGAGAGGAAAGATTTTAATGCCACTATTTCTTTTTCATCTTACCAAGAGAACACACTCAGACACGAATCTCATGCAGAACACGGTTCAGAAAATGATTCAAATCTACGCAAGCGTCTAACTGATTAATCCATCTATATATGTAATAACATTTTATGGCCGATGTAAACAGCTGAATAAATTTTATTTTCTAACGTAATTACTTTTCATTTGTTGATTGGTTTATTGGCGTTAATTGTTCGGAGCCTACTTCCTGGCCACTGTTTAATGATTTTAAAATATTTTTATCTTATACTATGGAACAAATTCTTGTATATTTATTTGTGTGTAAATTGATGTAAAAAGTAGTGAATCTACGTTTTCGAGTACGGAAAAACCATTTAGTTAAGTTTAGAGTTTGGAAAAATTTATTTACAATGTAAAACTTATTTTATAATTACTTTTCGACACTTTCCAATTTTAATTTTCAAAATAAAAATACATCAGAAATTAATATTTATTAAAAAATCAAATATGATTTATTTCAAAAAATTATTTATTTAGATAATATATTTTCCGATATTAAATCTTCAAAGCTAATAACAAATTAGTCATTTTAATTGCTAACTTCAATATTTTATCGTATAAAAATAATACTTCAAACAAAATAAAGGAAATGTGTTTTTCTCAATAAAATTAAAATAAATAGAAAAAGTACAAGGTTGGAAATTATCTAACTATATAGGCAATATAATGAGTGACCTACATGTCTGAACGATATATTTATGTATCAAGTCCGACACATATAAATATTTGAAAAGATCAAGTAGATCTAGTCACCTTTGCTCTATGTTCATCTGTTCAACAGATGTTACTAGTTCTTCCCACTTCGTAAATGTCATCTTATGTGTGCATCAAATTCTGCATATAGACTACAATTATTTTAGTCATCATCCCTAAGTTTTTCTTTTTATTAAAAATTTATTTTAACATAGTACAAAATCTTTCAGAATTCATTATATTATAATAAAACGGCTTTAAGATATAGTTCTGTATTAATTTTTATTAATAATCGACATTTCGACATATTCCACCTACATCATCATCAGAAAAAATTATACAAAAAGATGTGGCACAAACTCTTTCTATTATCTCAAAATCTACCTCTTTCAAACATTCCTATCCAAACAAGCAACTTTACTAAAAAAAATTTAATTAATAAAAATTAATACAGAACTATATCTAAAAAGCCGTTTTATTTTAAATTTATTTCACTTCAAATGTTCTCGTTGGTATATTATTTATTTTTCCAACAAAATTTACCTTGACTGAAGCGTAGTCATGTTTTTATATGTTTAGAATAAGGTTTCTTGATTTTAATCTTCTAGATACTTTTCCCTTATTCACTTCGGATACTTTATCAGATTACTTCTTAGAATTATATTTTTAATGTGATACAAAAAATTTAAATTAGTTTTTTTTTTTGTAGTTCTACCGCTTTGCTACCAGTATTATTTATTCATTTAAATTAAACATGTATATTTCATTAATAATTCATATAATATTTTGATTTTTATGTTGATAGTTTCTGATAAGTATTCATTTAATTTACATTAGAATTACATTTTATGTTACATTTGATTATATAATAGATCAGAATTGACAAATATTATTAGCCATTAAATTCAAACAAGTTTTAGATTTTTTTTTTATCTTAATAAAATATTTTTTTAGTTTATTTTTATACGTTTATTTAAAAAAAAAATGTTAAATTTTTATTATTATTATTAGTTAGTTATTATAATTTACATAATTTGTCATAATCTATCTGTAAAACATAAATTGTAAATTAAACAATCTTTTTATTTTATTTATTTTTATAAATTTAAATAATTGTACTTCATCAATTTTGAAGCAAGTTATTACAATATTATCTTTATTATTTTTCACGTGGCGGTAACTCAATAAAGTTGAGAAGTTAATATTGTCATTTTTTATTAAGTTAAGAGAATTATTGTTCATTAAAATAACATAGTAACATGGTACATTTTTTTTTATTAAAATAAAAAACTTTAGTATATAATTTTGCATTAATTTTAAATAGAAACCGACGTTTTGACAAACTGTTCTATAATAATTGTAAAACCCATCAATATCAACAGTAGATTATTAAAAGAAGCAATAGAAATTTATAAAGAAAAAATAACACCAATCAGTGTAAAGGCACTAAATCTATAAATTTATTTAATTTATAAATTTATAGTTACTTATTTTGTTACCTAGTAACTTATTTCTATGTTTTGTTTATTAATTCCAAATGTCATTTGTATCATTTTTCTTGATGATGACGTACGTAGAGTACGTCGAAACGTCGATTTGTAATTAAAATTAATACTGAACTATATCTTAAAGCTTTTTATTTTAATAATATGTATTTATTAGATTATCAGTAAATTTTTTTATTAATAAAATAAACTGGTATAAAATTAATTATTATTTTTATAATTATTAAAAAACTGTAAACTTTTTTTGTGTTTTCAGTAAATGCATTTATTTGAAAATGACAATTGATTAGTTGCAGTAAATTCCCATAAGACATTCTATACAATAAACTAAAATGAATAGAAATTAAAACTATGAATAAATTTTAATATAATTACGGAACAACCATGTCACTGTTAGATTACAGTTGTCTATATTTTCTTTGATATTAATACAAATCTATCATAATTAATAAAACATTACAAATTGCTACAATATGCAGAAACTCATGAGCAGTTAGTTATTCTTCAATTTACTTGGATGTAAATTTGTGCAGATAGAAAATGATGTTTTATTATTAGCAATTCATTATCATGTCCGAGTGCAACGCAACAAAATTTTTTCTAACGTATAAATCTCTGATCGGGAAAATTAATAGGTAATCAGACCGCCCTAGGAACTACATCAATTCCGAAATCTCATTACAGTGAAATTATTCCTATCACTCAAACTACGTGAAGAAAAATCCAGCCGACGTGACGTCAAAATAATAAATTATATATACGTCTTTCCTAGCTGCATCTTATAAATTTCTAATAAACTCTAATAAATAATTGAGACCGAAATGAACGTATAACCCCAATATGCTTTATAGTACTGACCCTGACACTGAGAAATATTGAGGAAATTATTTTCGAACATAATTTTTTTTTCTGCTTCTTTTACGCTAGTGTGTCTAACCGGTCTGATCTTAATTTGACATTATCGCTGTACAAGGCGAACTAAGGTCAATGCGTAAAAAATTTCTATTTTGAAATAAATAATCAGTTAATAATAAAGTAATAATTCTTTCGGAGAAAAAAAAACATGTTTTAAAAATCAGGTGTGGAGTGTCGTGTAAGCCTGAGGCAATTGGCAAAGTAAACAGCTGTTTTCTGTTAGTGTATTAGTGTTCTACACAAATATAAATCGTTTGTCTAAAAAGTTCTCGTACTGATAAAACAAAATAAAAAAAAGTTTTAAGATTAAGTTTTATATATACGTACATACATACATACATACATACACAATCACGCCATGTACCCAAAAGGGTGTGGCACAAACTCTTTTCATCATCCCGAAATCAGTCGCCTCCAAACATTCCTATCCAAACAAGCAACTTTCGCTTCATCCACATTCATAATTCCTCTCATACATGCTCTTTTACTCCTACTACTTGGAAACTTTCGCTCACGCAAAACACTCTCAATCATATCACTCCAACTACTCATCGGACGTACACGCAAACGTATACCATCAAAATTATTCAAATAAATCTTTTTAACCAAACGTTCATTAGACATTCGCTCAATATGTCCGAACCATCTTAACTGACTAACACCAACTTTTGCTACAACATTTCTTTCAATTTCACACTCATCATACACTAATCTATTTCTATATATATTTTATTTAAATATATACAGAACTTAATCCTAACGTTTTTTTTTTTTCGTTTTGATAGAATGGGTTCTAAAAGATTTTTATTACAATAATATTATATTTTACACAAACAGCTATATCTGTTTATAAAAACTGTACCCATAAATATGAATTGATAATAATAATAACCTAAATGATAAATACAAAATTGTTTGACTTTTCTAATATTACTGCGCACCAATTTTGCCAATTTTTCATATTTTAACTTAACTGCATATTCAATATAATTTTCTGTTTAATAAATAATTACATTAAAATGTTGCTCGAGAACTTTTTGTACAGCTAGTGTTCATGTCGTGTATAAGTCGATAAAAGCCTTCCTAAGACTCACATGGAAAATTTTACATTCTAAATAGATATTAAATCACGTAACATTATCAAAATGATTCACTCCCGGCTGAATTAAATAAAAAAAAAAAACTTTTGCTGTAATGAGTGTGTTCCGCCCAAGTTTACAACCTGAGGCGATATTATTCGATTATGTATAAGTTTTAAGTGATCTTTTTATAATACTGTAGTTCAGTTCATTAAGCAGGTAATTGTTTGGATTTATTCAAACAACCAATTACTGGTTTTGCTTGCAGATTTTTATATTTTATTTTGCAGAGTTCTGTAATTTTCTTCACACTTTAAATAGATAATCATGTTTTACATAATTATTTATAAATTTTTTGTGACAAATTTATTTTTGTAATTATACTGACTTAATAAACTAATTTATAGATATTTTTACAAGGTTAGATTTAAATTAATTAAATGTAATATAGATGTTTAACAAATATAACTTTATATATATATTTTTTTAATTAACTGCATAAAAGTGGTAACATTTATTTATGAAAAATTAATAAAATTTGAAATTAAAAAATAAAAAAATACTTAATAAAAATTGTTTCGTATTTTTAATTCAATATTTGTACAAAAATTTTAAATGTCATTTTGCAACTTTTTTCAAATCTAATTTCAAAATTTTTAGAAATAAAATAAGTTTATCTAATTTTTTTTTCTTTATTTTTTTAATTTAACCTCTGCCAGAGGTGATATCAATACTTCTAGTAATTATTACATTATAAAATAATAAAATAAATTATAGTTTAAATTTATAGAACTTTTTGAGTTTGTAAGCCGTGGTCGATCTATCCTTGTCGCAGACGTTTTGCCATACATTATAGATGGTATCCTCAGTGCTTGGTGACTAGGATTCCGTCTACGATGTATAATAGGACGAGAATAAATCGGCATATCAGCCCAGAAAATTCTATAAATTCAATGGATACCGGCCGTGGTAGAAAAAACATAATTCTATATCTATTTTAAAATAATTATTAAGCATTAACAGCATTTTACGACATTATAAATCATATTTATTCACTCTAAACATAATATTTTATTATAATATTTCATGGTAAAATTAAACATTATGAAACATTGTAAAATACACACTTAACCGATTACTATATAATTTTACCACAATAAACTTCATAATAACCCAAAAAAAAAGTTCTAAAACCCAACAAAACGTCGTTCGTAAAATCATTAATTAAAATAAATTAGGTACGCCTACATTACTAGTCCAGCAATGGGATTCAGTAACTTATATTCGTTACCTATTGCTACCGTCACAATTTGTTACAATACAGTATCGATAGTGATAGGTAACGTATATATATTATGGAATCCTACTACAAAACTGGCTGTAGTATATCGTTATTCGTCTGTGTCCAAATAAGCTTACATTACGTTTTTACAACGTGAGATTACATCGATCAAATGCATCCACGATTAATTTCCTTCATGTGGTTCTCTGATGGTGTCAGTAACCCGAGTTGGTTACAAGAGCTACAAGAACCTTGGACCGAACTACTAATTTAGGGATATTCAGCTTCTTTTTTTGTTGTTGTTGGCCGACCTTGAGTTCCTAACCAAGTGACCGACAGTTTGATCCAGAGATGGAATAGCCACTTTGATTTTTTTTAATTTGAGACAAATACTGATGCCATTCTGTTTTCTTAAAAAGTGGAGTTATTTTTACTTTTATATTTTTATAGTTTATTTATACAGCAAAATGAAAATTGAAGTAAATTTTTCTATTGATTTTTGTCAAATAAATAAATAATAAATATATAAATAGTTTTAATAAGAGCAGAAATTAATATTGAAATCTTGACTGCTTTTAACTAAAAGTGCTCTTAAAGGGGCTACGAATACAGGCCAATATTTCATATAAAAGTTATAAAAATGTCTATATAATTAGTTATGGTAAACATAAAAAATAGATAATCTCTTATTAAGTTAGCTAATTATTAATCTAATAAAAAATTATCTTTCATAAATTATAGGCGACATTGTGACAACAGAACAAAAAATAATCAAATATATAATTAGTATCAAATTTGAAACAACACTAAAAAAGTTGTCGCATTTAAATATTTTTTATTTATTTCAAATCTAATTTTAAAAGTAAATGTAGTTAAAATGTAAATGAATGTCGAAAATAAATGATTAATTAAAAATAATATGTATATTTCCTATTTAATTTGAATAAAACTTATTTTCTGATAACATAGTAAAATATCTTTTAGAACACATTGTATTAAAATAAAAAAGCTTGAAGATTAAATTCTGTATATATTTTATTTAAAAAATCAATGTTTTGATATATTCTACGTATATTATGAAGAAAATATACAAATGACATATAATATATAATAAATAAACAAGACAGAAACAAGTTACTACGTAACAAAGTAACTAGATTAAAAAAAATATATAAATTATTAATTAAAGGAAGCCAAATTTTATTTAAAAAGATAACATATAGTTACTTTGTTACCTAGTCTTGTTTGTTTATTATATATGTCATTTGTATATTTTCTCCTGATAATGATATTCGTAGAATATATCGACATACAGAACTTAATCCTAAAGCTTTTTTATTATTTATATTTTATTTTAATTATTTTTGTACTACCTATATTATTTTTTAAAATTTAAAAATATTTATTTATTATAACCTAAAAATACTAAAATATTTTTAAGAATGCTTTATTAACATCAAACAACTTTATCCAACAGAAATCAACCCAAAGAGCAAGTAAAAAAAATCAGTGAAACTTGTCTACCCATCGAAGTTAACAAGTGAATCCCTATTAGCAACTATAAGATCCGAACATCCTGTAAGCGAGAACATAAGTTTTCCGAACGGGCAAGACAAAGTTGCTGGTCGGACCCGTTCTTTGCCCCCGGCTCAGCTGGGCTCTCGGCTCCGGTCAGATGGAAGTTTGGCTCGAGGTTTCGATGTATCGTCAAGCGATAGTTAATTTACCTTCCCCGTTAATCGCTTGTAAGCGTGCTGTCGTGCACTCGCCATCTCTCGACATACAGATAACATCATAATGTGTGTGTGTATGTGTGTGATCGAAAAGATACTGTTTACGGATTTCGTTGGCAGTTTTACCAATAACAAAGTTGATAAGCATTGATTCAAAAAGAATCTAATACAATACTTAAAAATGTAAATGTTTGTCGTAATTTATATAATGCAATTATATAATAAATTTGAAATGAATTAATTTAACAATTGAATTTGAAAATCGGATATTGAAAAACTTAATTATTGTAATACTTTCGAATATAAATCGAAAATGTTTCGTATTTCATTTTCAGTACTACTTTGTAGCAATCCTTATAAATACAACTAGTAAACTAAATTTTTCTAGAAGATCTCAGTATTGATAACTTAATTTCTGCAAGATTTCTACAAAAATTCAGGTATAGATTTCGAATTCTACTTCTTTAAAGCAGTAGAATTCGTAACCTTAAATTTCGCATCGCTGTCACTTGTTTATATGTTTTCATTTAGCGCAAAAGTGTGGTTAGAATGATATTTAATACTCCTAATATTTTTTTTTATGTACAGTGTTTTGACAAACATAAACAGATAATTAATTCAGATAAGTAATTCATTTGCAAATTTATATTATTTGCTTTTTTATTAAATTATTTTATATTTACATTATTTATTAAACTATTAGAAGATATGGCTTTGGTTTTATTGTGGTATTTAATTAATTGCCGTAATAGAAGAAGAATTAAAGATTATATAATTGATTTATGGAAGGAGAGAAGTCTTATTCGTGATTCATAGAATTTCTTTCCGTTCAAATTTTAAAATTTTAAGTAGAATTTACAAAATCGCTTAAGTGAACAAAATTCGATATGATGTCTAAAGAAATTGAGGGCAGAAAAACTAAATTCAGTTTGTTTTTTTATAGAGAACAAATTTCCATCAAAACCCACGTCACACCCAAGAAATAAAAATCTTATAAGTATTATTATGTAAATGTAACAATGCAGAAAAATAAATAATCTTTAACTTTTATCGCAACAACATTGTCAATTAATTATAAACTCACATGCAATTTAACACTTTACCAGCACAGACCACATTACTAACAAGTCATCAACAATGAGAGCCATTCTTATATACACGTATATACATAATCAATATATATATATATATATATATATATATATATATATATATATATATATATATCAAATAGCAAATCGGAACAATACATATATACATAGAAGCAGGCATTATGCTTAGCACAGCATATATAGTTGTTATGTTAACATGGGTAATAATCGAATAACGATGGGATAATTTCAATCGGTCGGATGGCCGTGGCGGTGCCGCTGCTGCCCCGGAACGGATCTAATTTCACCTGCTATCTGCATAATTGCACGTTAATGAAAACGACTATCTGTCCATCTGTGTATGCGATGCGATGTGCTGTGCTGTGCTATGTTGTGCACCTGCGCACTACTACACCCCTCCCCCACCCCCCTATTGATATTACTATTTACGTTTCCAATCCAGAAAAACAACTTGTTAACCTTAATTGAAATTGGACGATATTATTTGGTTTTCGAGTTTTATATTGCATAATATCATGTATGCTTTGAAATCCTTTTATTTATTACTCTAAATCAGCAGAAAAATTTAATATTTCAACATTTTTATTTTAACAATTGATTTTAAATTCATATATCGATTAACAATATGAGATTCTACCTATAATGCAAAATTGATTGGCAATTATCAATCACTTTTAAATGTTTGAGTAGAGATAATCATATTAAAAAATTTGTTATTTGACTACAAAAATTATAACGCAAGTTAAATTAATTTAATATATAGTAAAAGTAAGTAAAAAGATAAATGTATATATTTTAATTAAAATGAAAACGTATTTCCAAATTTTATTTATTTTTGAAATTAACAATAAATCATATGCAATTAGCTAAAAGATGTATCCGTAGAATAAATAACAAAATGGCAGGACTAATTTTAAAATTATGCCAAGAATAAATTTATTCCAAAATTTTGAAATACTGGACCTAATTTTATTCAATCCAACCTACAATTTTTGCAGATAAATAACTTTAATTTGTAATATAACTAAAGATCGGTATTTACAATCCTGGATATTTACATATTTTTACATTATATTTATTCTATGGTTAACTATTCCTAGTTGGAAATACTTGAGTTAGGAAGCAAAATACTGGATAAGTTTCTGTAAATTGGTTATATATATATATATGTTTGCAATAACACACATTAATTGATTACAATTTAACTGTATAACGATATAAATAAATATGTAGTGTATAACGTGTAAGTCTATTGTAATCATACTGACATAGCCAAAATGACAGCTGTCGATAAATGATTATTCAATTCAATGCTAATATAAAAGTTGTTTTGTCATTAATTAATTAATTTATTACAATTTAATAATAATGTAAAATAACTACAACTTAATGAACATATGTTTAAAATTTATTAGTATTTTAATTGGTACATATATATGTGCACGGTGTTCTTTTGCCAAGTTGACATAGCCTATTAACATGGGAAATCCACAATACTCAAAATATTTCTTTCTCGAACTGAATTTCGAGAAATTATCATTAGGATCATTTAGATAATAAAAAATATTATCACAAGAAATATCGTAAAAAAAATATTTAAATTTAATAGACAAAAATTAAACTAGAAATTTACTTACTCAAAAGTTTTTGGACCAATAGCAATTTTATTTTATTAATTTATGATTGTAAAATATAAATAATGTAAAAATAAATATATATGTATTGTGTGTGATCGTGTTTCTGTATTTGGTGAAAATTCAATATTCTGAGAAATATTATTTCCAGTTCTGTTAGGGTGAGGAGAGGAAAGCATGGGCCAAACATTACTACAACGTCATTAAAACGGTAATAGTAATATTCTGTAGCCATATTGGTATATAATACATAGTTATGTAGTATGGGCTCTTGCCTCGAGGCGCTCGTCTGCTAAAATTGGATTTCCAAATAAACACTGATTAGTAAAAGCAACCTCATACAGCTACACACACACACACACACACACACACACACAAACTAACAGGTTAATTAAAACTATATACATATACATTTGTTTGCATCCGTTTCATCTGCATAGTTGAAATTTAAAGTATTATTACTAAATTTTCAATTGTATTTCAAAAAATAAATATTTTCATAATTATCACACAAGACACAAGACAGAAAAACAATATTAGACTAGATCTTTGCTAAAAATTTACCTTCACATATTGGTGTATTTTCATTTAACAGAGTATTATTTAATGTCTATACACACTAAAATATCCAGTGTTATTTTTGTGAGTTGCCCATATATGACGTATATCAATTTTCGAAATAGAATTTGTGTCAACTAATTTTTTGTCGACTCCACACCCCTGGTACCATGTGTTTATATTTTATTTTATTTCATCATATGTATTTTATCAAACACCAACCACAAGCTCTGTTAATATAAAAAAAATATATTATCAATACCTATATACAGATAATAAAAACAATACCTATAAAAAAATTTGAATTTCTGTAAAAGAGCCAACAAAATTCCAGTAAATCGAAGTTAGACAAAATGTCGTTGCATTCGCCGCAGTCGCCACTCGCTTTACGAGGTAATTTTTAAGCGATTATTTTGAACGTTTTGCGGCTTAGCGAGCCAGGCCGAACGACTGGCGAGACCACCGACGTGGCACATAAACCAACCTTAACCATAAAATAATAGCGCCACACTGCCTCTTTTTTTATTTTACTATTTTGTTTATTTAGATCGGTTGGTTCTTTAGCGCCTAGCCAAAGAACAACTTTGTCAAATACCTATAACGAAATTGTAGTTTTGTGGTTTAGAAAATGCTTTTATTTTCTTGTCAAGAACAACTTTATAACAACCAAAAAAATATTTATGTATCTGTAATATATGTAATTTTAACTGATTGAATTTTTAAATTAAAATATTAATATTATACAAAGCTTACAACATAACAAGAAATTGAGGATATTTACTTCTGTTTATTCTTAGTAAGACAGCAACAACATATTATGCAACGACCATGTAATGATGTTTATTACTCATCAAGTAGAAGATTAATGCCCGTATGCATAAACGTTCATTAAACGTATAACGCTCCGTTTTCCACTAAACGGTCAGTTAAATTGTATTTTTCGTATTCATAAACGTCCGTTAGCACTTACAATCATTATACTCTTCGTTAAATTTAATGGCTTGATTTTCTGCCATTATATTTATAACGCTTGATTATATTGACAAATAAATTGTACAAAAAGCAAACTTGTTATTATATTAAACTTATAATTACATATTTTATAAATTTCATACTTTTATTTTTAAATTTCGTGATAAAAATATCGTTAAAGGTGAGTATTTCTTTCTCTTTTTTACTTATGATTTATGCTACATAATGTTTATTATTAAAAATTTGATTTTATAGAAATGGACACATCATCAACATCTTCATTATCATTGTCTTCATCATTTTCAGAAACATCTGATTCTGATTTTGTAGAAAATGTTTTGTCATTGGTACCAAAGCCAAGAGTTTTCCGAAAAAGAAATAACCCTTATGAAATATATGATGATTTAGAATTTAAACAACGATATAGATTAGAAAAAGAAACCGTGCTTCATCTTTGTGATATTATTGGTCAAGATCTAAGAACAGATACATTACGAAATAAACCATTGTCTGCAATGGATAAAATTTTATTGACATTGAGATTTTATGCTACCGGTTCTTTCCAGCAAGTATTAGCTGACCACATTAATGTCAGTCAATCAACTATTAGTAGAATTATTCCAGTTGTTACTAGAAAAATAGCTTCATTAAGTAAAGAATTTATTAAAATGCCGAATACTGAAGTAGAGCGTCGAAAAATCCAGTTAGAATTCTATTCTATCCATAGATTTCCATGTGTAATTGGGGCAGTCGATGGAACTCATATACGAATACAATCACCAGGTGGTAGGCATGCAGAATTATATCGAAATCGTAAAGGGTATTTTTCATATAATGTACAATGTGTTTGTGATGCTAAACTAAAATTTCTTGACATTATTGCAAGATGGCCTGGCAGTGTACATGATTCTACAATATTTTATGATTCACCATTAAGAATAGACTTTGAACAAAACAAATACCCTAATTGTTATTTGTTGGGCGATTCAGCTTATGCATTAAAAAATTATTTATTTACACCGGTATTAAATCCAACAGTAGAGGCCGAACGAAGATATAATGAAGCACATATCCATACTAGAAATAGTATTGAAAGAGCATTCGGTGTTTGGAAAAGACGTTTTCCTTGTCTTTCATTAGGAATGAGATTAAAAAAACAAACTATTTTGCACATTATAGTTGCAACAGCAGTTTTACACAATCTTTGTATTATTTTGAACGACGAAGTTGATATCGAATTAGAAGATTTAAATCATTCAGACGATGAAATTGACGTTTATGAAAATGTTAATAATAACAATCGAAATATCTTTATAAATAATACTTTTAATATTCGATAAATGTATGTTAATAATATGAAACAGTTATGTATTATATACACATATATATGAAATATACATTTAGAACAAAAAATAAACAAAATAAATTTTATTATTTAAAGCCGAGTCCGTACATACGTTATTCGTAATCAAATACTGAAGTATCTCTTTAAAATACGCAATGCGTAATCGTATTAATAATACATAACAAATACATATTCATTAATACATCTATAAACGTATATTAATTCAATTTAATAATATAATACTTATTATTTATTATTATTCCTAATTCATATATGACTAACATATGTGCGGTCTCGATTTAAGAATATAATGTAATTTATATCTAAAATTATTTTTCTTATAAATCATTTTTATTTAATTTTAATAATTCTTGTTCAATTTTAATTTCTTGTAGTTTTATGTCATTTTTAAGTTTTTGTTTCTCTAATAAAAATAATTCCGATGCCTCTTTGTCTGATTGTATTTTTCTTTCCAAACACTGTCTTTTATAATCCAATTTTAGTTTGAAATATTCGGATTCCAATTTTTTTTTTGAAGTTTTTGATTCTGTCAATTCTTCTAGAGCATTATAAATTGTTTTAGGTTTTAAATTTTTTGGCACTTTTCTTTTACGAAATATATTTGGCACTATATTTTCTTCATTTTCTATATAACTAGTAGATGGTGTGCTTTCAGTATTACTTTGACATACAATATTTATGTTCTAGAACAATATACGCATATAAATATTAATTTGAAAATTAAATATGTAAGATATGTACACACATAGTAGCAATACTAACTTGCATATTGGAATCTTCAAATGTTATAATACTATGTTCAATATTTTCTATTCCAATGGGCTCTATACAGTTGTGACCAGTACTTATACTCTGAAAACAAATTTATCATATTAAATAAAAAATATTTTTAAATTTCTGTTTTCATTAAAAGTTATATAAAAATGTTTTGCGTGTAAGTTAAGATAAATTTACCTGCTCTGAATGGTTTGATAAATTTGCATCTGCATCTGCATCTGCATCTGCATCATGGTATTGTGAAGCACTATCGTATATGTTATTATCTGGTTCAAACTGTTTTTTTATCATATTTATTAGACGTTCCCCATTTACATCCAACTTTTTTATATATGTACCGCCACCTGTTTTGTAAAATTCAGCCTATAAAAAGCAAAATTGTTTTTAATATACTTAATACATTAATAAAGAATAAAATAATTTTTATATTAATTACTTTATCGTCAGCGTTATCCTTCCTTTTTTTTCTTTTGTAATTGTCATAAAATATTTTCAATTGTGACACTGTTCTTTGAATGTCGTTTATAGCATTAAATTCTTCAGTTATTTTTTCCCATGTATAATTTTTTTGTTTGACATTTATTGCATCTGTTTTTTATTTTCTATTATATGTATGTGCTTTTCAAGTACATCTAAAATAATACTAGTCTCCTTCTCCGTAAAATTTTTTGCCTTAAAACGCTTTTTATCGGTCGATAAATTCATTTTGTAACTTGTAATTTAAGGTTATAAACAGTTATAAATACGAATTCTGTCAGATGAAGCACATGGATAAACTAGTGTGATATACCGTTCAACACCAAAAGTCACTAAAAAGTTACCAAACAATTTAACGAACGTTCATTTCAAAACGAAGCGTTAAATATCTCTTGTTATATTTATGAATATCAAAAATAATATAATGGTCATTATATGTTAACGGTTCGTTTTATAATTACTCGTTAAATTTAGTTTTATGCATACGGGCATAAGTCAAAAAACGCAAAAATGTATGAATAACAATCATTGCATACAAACAAATTTGCCTAATTACCTAGATTAGGTTTTAGATAAATTATCTAGATAAATCCCAAGACTGGTAGATACATTTATGTTGATAAATATGTACAAAAATTGAAATGAAAACTTCTATAGCGGAAAAGATCTATTTAGAACGAAAATTTTCTAGTGTCACACCTTGTAATCAAAATAATAAAGTAACTTGTACAATTTAAATAGTACCAATTATTTGTAGCAGTTGGCAAATAATTACGGTAGGTGTATTTATATGTTTATTTAATAAGCGGTTAGCCTTGCGAACGCATCAACTATTACCCACCTCTTGGATACTCGTTTCAAATTACCAGTTTCAATTTCTGTTTTATTTACAATTATCGGCTTGAATACAACAATATGCATATATTTAAACTTGACGTCAAAGACTCGGTTACGGAAAAGGAAAAATTAAAAATCTTATCGGAGGTCATCGTGTAGATAAACAATGCTGGCAGGGATTTTTTTCTCTCTCTTCGTTTGTTGTAATCAGAATATAAACACTTCAGACCTAATATAAACAGTCGTTCAGATTGTCAAAATAGAAAAATATTGTACATATGTGCAAAAGTAATATCTGTGTATTGAATTAACTTGTTAACCTTAGCCGTGATCGAGTAACAGTGTGGAGAAAAAAATTAATAATTAATGTATTCATGTAAATAAGTAAAGTCAATTTAGACGAAGTGGGCGTTTGACCATACATGACAACAGACATAACAACAATTTCTTGTTTAAATATACTCTTAAAAGTCATTGACAGACTTGTGTGTATACCGCAATATTCAATTTAAGATATCGTGTTGTGAAATGAATTATTTTCGTTCGTAAATTTACCAAGTGACCAAGAAACACAAATTTGAAAGCAATAATTGTCACGAAAACATAATGAATATTTATTTGTTACGTTTTTTTTTTATCAAATTATATTTTGACTGGTAACAATATCGTTATTATTTTATAAGATTTAGTTCCAAGATAAGCATAATTAATTTTATGGAGAATAACGTAATTTAAATGTTAAATTTTATCAAATTTAAATCAGAATCTATTCTATTGTAAAATTGTTTTTGTGAACCTTGATCAAAACATTTTTTTAAAGCAAAACTGCGCCTAGTTTCTAATAATTAATAATATACAATTATATTTTTAATATATATGTTCGGTAATGTATGTTCAAATATACGCAGAAAAAATATTTAAATGATTTTTTTAATATTTTATAGTACCTTTATTACCCAACAGACATTACATTCAATTACAAAGTAGGTAATATGTAAATAAAAATATATATGTGTAGCAGAATATATTTGAAATTTATATGAAATAAACAAAACACAGTGAGAAATATGAATATTTTCAGATTTCAAGAACATTTTATATTGAAATGTTGATAAACATACATATCAATAATATAAACTATAATTCTTTGACATGGATTAAAACATTATTTTTGAATGTATGAAAAAGTATATCAAACTGCAGTCATCAGATATTTGTTCTAGTTTGTCGTATATTTATCTATTTTTATTGATTGATTTATCTATTTATCTAAACTCGATTTGAAATAACAATAACTAATTTATATGTAGATGTAATAACTAATGTTATTACTTATTGTAAATATGATTTTATTAACATAGTAAAAAAATCTTTCAGAACTCATTTAAATATAAATAACTTTTATTTTAATTTTAATAATTAAAAATTTTTTTAATCTAGTTACTTTGTCATCTAGTAACTCGTTTCTATTTTTGCATGTTTAATATTTGTGTCATTTGTATTATTTTTCCTGATGAGTATATCGAATTGTCGATATTTAAATAAAATGTATACATAATTTAATTCTAAAGCTTTTTTTTATTATTTAGTTAAATAAATAAATTATTTACAATTTAGTCATCTAATTTGAATTAAATGAAATGTGTATTTTATTTATTTCTTTATTGATATCAAATTTAAGTAACTAACTATTACATAATTTTTTACAGATTTTATTGTTGCAATCAGTTATACCAAGCAAATGTGTTAATTAGTTGTAATTTTACACTGTTGTAGCACAATAATATTGTCTGTTTAATGATCATAACATATGTATTCATTTGTTAATTATCAATTATGAAATTGTTAAATTATAATTTGTTTCACGAATGGCAAAATAAGGAAAGTGAAAGTTGATGGTTTGTTATTTACGGATTATTTCTTATGCTAGTGATAATTGAGTGATAATTCTTTCATTTATTTAAAATGAATAAATAATGTTTATTTACTTAACAACTTTTTTCTTTTACATTTTACTCAGAAGTACATTACGAAATTTAAAATTGTAATTATGAAATTTGGAAAAAAAAACCAATATATTTTTTAAAAAATTATTTTTATTTTCAAAAATTATATTGGTTTTTCTTTTTTCATATTTCATAATAACAAGTCCAATATAAAATGGAGATATTTATCAAAAAATTAAAATTGTAAATTTTTTTTAATTTAAGACAATAATTGAAGTTGTACTAACATAAATTTTCTAAAAAGACTGTTTTGATTAGTTTGAATCAGATAAAAAAATAAAACTTCTTTTTATAAGTATAAATTAATCTTTTTGCAAAATTTATTTGTTTAAAATATTGACTTGCTTCGTCATTATTGTTATTTTTATATATATGTTCATAAAAATTCTAAATATTTACAATTAAGTACAAATTTTTCATTTATATTTAATAATTTGATTAAAATTAAAATTACGTAACTTGTTGATGGATAACATAAAAATAATATTATTACTCTAGCAACTAATAGTTCGTTAAGTTGCATACATTAATATGAAACAGATTTGCTTGAAATATTTTTAAATAATAATGTCAAAAACATTATGGTATATGTACTATTTAATTAACAAGAATTTTTATATTTTGTTCACTATTATATCAAATATATGAATCATAATTATAACTAATCTATTGGTCACAGTTTTAATATTTTGTAATTTCCCGAAACTATTTTACACATAAAACGTGTAACAAAACAATTAAATATAATCTGATGAAATTAGTTGTAGTTACGATCGTGCAGTAACTTTCCGAAAATGACGTTCGTTGCCGTTGTTAAACCAAACTGCATTAATGAATTTTATATCTCGAAAATAAAACCGCACCAAATATGATCATAAAGCATTTGACGTTGCAGAAGATCGTATAAACCAAGAAACAATGGAAATTGACTGTTTATTTAAACAAGTTAACATCGAAATCAAGCCAACTACGATTCAGCAAACACATTCAAACATGTCTGAGATACGGACATATATATATTCTATTCAACTAGAGAAGGAACCACGCATGTACAATATAAAGTTTTATTTGTAAATTTTACGATGAGATTAATTGCGCAGCCAGATTTTGAACCAAGTCAAATAAAGTAGCGATGTGTGTAATAGTGTGAGTGTGATGGGTAGATGCAGAGGTACCGATTAGTTGAGAAAATAAGAGAGAGAGAAAGAGAGATAGATTGAAATGAAACTGGGGTTTTGGCGGCAAATTGTGTATGATAAAGTCGAATTTACAACTGTGGTAACTGACGCGACAGTAGCGGTTTATTACGGGAACTGGCTGTTTTTGATAAAGTTACGTATATAGCTTAACAACTGATGCGTGAATTTTATATTTTTGATGTCAAAACATATTAAACATTAAACATATCTTTAAAAATATAGATAACTTTAATAGTTTTTAAACAAAATATTTATTTTAAGTCTGATTCACATTTTTCTACTCAACGTGTTGATCGTAATTCTATTGATTCTAAATTGCACTAACCATTAGCTTGTGAAAATATGTAAAAATTAGTAATTACTTTGAGATTGTGTCCTAAATACGTAATAATCATTTTATAAGATTTATTTCATACATAAACTTTCATAAATTAATACACGAATTTTTGTTTGATTTTTCAGATAAAAATCAGATGTAAAACGTACAATTTACAATATAATAACCGAAATAATGTCTCAGTCCGTCAACTAAGGAGAAATTTTTTTAAAACTTGAACAAATATTAAATTTCTACTAAAATAACTGAAATAAAATACAGTTATTCTACTAACATAAAAATTGCAAAATACACTCATAATGTTCAAACAATCTGACAGTCTGTGTCTAATACACATGAACACTCACAAGTTATGATAGGCATCAAATAATATATAAACCAAACAAAATTTCATTTCGTTCAACGCTATATATATATATATATATATATATATATATATATATATATATACGAAAACTTGCAAACAAAAACAGTTTGCTGTTTCTTAAATGCTGACATGCAACATCTAAGCCGAGTTAGCTTGTATTGGGTTGAATTGGAACAAAATAGGTTATTATAAAATATTCCTTTTATGTTACACGAGACGGCCCCGTCGATATACCATAGAGAATTGATAAATTGGGTTCAAGAGCAACAAAAAGAGTGTGAGTGAGAGAGAGAGAAAAGAAGAAAAAAGAGATATCATTGGAAAATTGAATGCGGGAAGCCACGCACGACAGCAGTCAAGGCCAGTTTGCTCACCCGCCCGCCCCGTTTCGGAGATGGTTTAAAAAGGAAATTGAAGTTGCGCAAGAAAGGGGAGCTGTACAGCACGCACCCTGTATGGAAACTATACTCTCTCTTTCTCCCATCTTGTTTTCATCGGCATCGGCCCAAAGATAACGTTTACTTTACGAGAAGTTTATTAAGTTTGCAAGATAAACGGACTGCCGTTCGATTCGGCAGCATCTCGCGAACGGAGTTTGCTTCGTCTTGTTCTCGCTTCACCCTTCGTTCGGTTCCATGTCAGTGCCGTAACTTTAATTTTTTGACAAGTGCGTGAGCGGTTTACGCACCAGGATAACGTGTCCTGGCGCTCTATCGATGCGTAACTGGATACCGCTGATATGGGCGGGCGCTTTAAGAGGCTTTCCATATATTGGGAAACTACATATACTATATAGATGGCAAAAAATGGAATGGGAGAGAGAGATGATATGAGCTCGAATTTATGTACTAAGCACCAGCTGAATAATAATAGGTTAAAAATTGTTACATAAATAAATTATATCAGATACTAAAGTAGATTAGATTTTATACAAATTTATATGAAATGCAAATAGTTAATATATTGTCAAGATTAAACTAAACAAAATTAATGCTAAAATTTTTATTATTTTTATATATCTATTAGTTAACTTAAGAAATTGTATTATGGCCGCCGAAGATATCAGATTAAGTACACTTGATCGTGTAGCCATGTTTAGTGCTGCCACCAGTGATGTATATAGTAACTAACTACTGCATAATAATGTAATAATGACCTTCTTCTACATAGATAATTTATTAAAGTAATATCAATATTTTGATACGCTTGAAGAAAAATAAAAAATCTTTTATTACATACTTATTAATCTTTTGGTGATTTACACAAGTATTTATATAGTATGATAAAACGTGGTTTTAATTTGGTTATCTAGAATTAATCCATTAACTATAATACAAGTTTCATCAACATTAAAAAGTATCATAAAAGTCAAGATTGGAATCAGAATACTTATAAAAATATGAGTAAAAGTAAAGCCGATTTTATTTATGATATAGAGGTACAGAGATATTTACAAAAAAAAAAGAATAGCCATTGGTGTAAACGCTGTATTCTAGTATAAAATTTATAATCTCATTTTACTTAGCATTAACCTACATGTACATAATGCATTTTGCAGAGCGCAGCTTGGCTGTGTCATTAACACGCAAAAAAGCCGTTTGCCCGATTCATCAAATCTAGCCGAAGCGCGGCAGGGGCAGCAGCGGCGACTGACACTGGTAAAACGACACGACGCGGGCGACAAAAGATAAAATATTTTTATTAGGCGGTATCGCAGCGACTCCGGTCTCAAACTACCGGAAAGATAAGGAAGATCGTAACCGTAACCCGTGTAAGCGTTTAACCGTTTCGCGACCGACCGCCCTGCCGCATCGGTCGCACTCGTAAAGACCCGGTGCCACCTTTAAATTTAATAACCATTAAAATTAATACGGCCGTTCGGCGGCAAAAATGACGATGCGCGAAGTAGTCCCAATGTGGCCTTTGTCGGAATTTCGCAAATGGCACAGATAACTGACGCGAGCTGCTTTATTTTATACCGTGCCCTGGGTAGATAAAGGAATACGCTAGCTGGTCGTATTGCGATCAGTTTAAAGAATTCGTTTCTTTGTTGCTTTTATTGCAAATGATGGGCCATGATTGTGCAGATAAATGATTTTAAAATTTATAGAGGGTTTATTATTGTGATATATTTTGATGGGTTTGATTCAAGTTATCAAAGACGATATAATTATTATTATTATGAAGTGAGAAGGTATTTATAAATTTATGATAAAATGAAATTTTTATTGCTTCAATAAGGTGCTACTATAAAACAAACATATAATTGTATTAGTAATATTTAAGCTTTCACAGCCAGCATCCATTGAATGCACTGAAGATGTCATCTACGATATTTGGCAAATGTCTTATCAGAAAATTTTTTAAATTCAATATGATTGTATTTCTCAAAGCATTTTTTTTTATACACATAAATATTAATTATTTAATGGAAAATGTAACTAGGCCCAGTATGTCAGTTTTGCGATTAAACCATAAATTACGAAAACGACAATTTTAAGCTTCGCTTAAGTAAATGAGTATATAAGTCGATTATCTGATTTTAGTTTATGTTGATAATCCTGATTCCAAATGTTTTGGTTAGTATTTTTGCTGTCAAAATTGTCAAAAAATTGTGATAAAATTATAAATAATGATCAAAAATTTAATTAATTTGAAAGAAAAAAAATTGGCAAATAATAAAAAATAATTGACTTATATTAACGGTTATTGAAGTTGTGAATATGCTATACTATACTAGTACCACTAATAAAACTTTAATTTGTGGTAGTTGCGAAATTAGATAGACCAGAATTTATGTTCACATGTTATTTTTCACTAAACTACTCTAACAAAGTGTTAAAAGTTTGGTATAATAGATACTAAATATTTTATTTCATAAGTACGATATTGTATGTAAGTTTTATTTTCTGTAGTCAATAATTTTTGAAAATCTGAAAGCTTCCAAATTTTTATTTACTTGTTTGTTGCAATAATATGTAAAATCAAAATAAATGTAGTGACAGCATCGTAAAATGACTGATCTATTACTGGTTATTAAACAGTAAACACTTACTGTATATATACGAGTAACAATATAACTTTGAAGACATAAATATAGGAATAAGCTTTTAAAAAATTTTAAAGCGCTTTGTCCTATAAAATTCTAGAAGAAACTTTTCGAGACAGTCATAAATCCACTTCAATTTTTTGGATTTCGTCAAAGTGTCGAGCTATTAAAATAAAGTCTGTGCGCGGTTTTGTTCATCGGATGAAACTTGAAAATTGATATAAAGTTTTATTTCGATACATGTTCAGGAAGTTGGTAAACAAAAGTATAAACAGCTTCATTGCTTTTGTCCGAAAATATCGAGAAAAAGGCATAAAATTTTTAAAGCTCTTCGGATAATTAAATTGATTTCTCTGTATTGTATTGAATATAGTAACACTGCGAAAAATATATATAATACATAAATGGAATACGTACTTGTATAGTTTGTCCACTCTTTTTAACTTATTGAAAATAGAAAAACAATCAATTTATAACTGATGAAAGATAGAAATAAAAGGTCTTTTTGAAATTAATGATAAAAGCACTTTTTCACAAAAAATTGGAGTGAGAATACGGACTATAATATTTATAAAGATTTTCACACAACTCAAAGTTCCATTGAATGAGTTTATGTCAGTTTATATTTTGTGGACACACTTTACGTAGAATACTGCTTTTGCATACATTCTGTGTAATATAATTAGTTACATATTTGAAATTACATGTTACATTTGAAACAATAATACATCTAGATGTGCTCTTTGACAATATATTATATCGTATTACTTAATATAATATTTTAACACATTTAAGATTTATTTAAGTTAAAAATTTCACACTTAAAGTAGTTATCAGAATGTAAAGTTACTTAAAGTTCTTTAAATTTAAAGATTTCAGCTAAATTTAATGACCAGAGTAGCACCATTAATGTTTACTTTAAATACATATCAACATTTATAATAGACATAAAAAATTAAAACGCAAATAAGGTATACTCATAGATATTATCACATCAATCACAAAAAATATCAAGGGCAAAGATAATTTATAGTCAGATCATTTCACTATTAAACAATCCAGCTGATAAAATCAAAATTTCAAGTTACATAACTCCACATCCATGTCTAGCACGAATTTTCCCCGAATCCATCTCTGAATGAAATTAAACCAATCGCCAAACTGGCAAAATCATTCGGAGTGCAATCAGTTATTGCATACAATTGCAATTATCATGTTTTCCGCGCTGCCATAAATCATCCATGCAGATATAACACCAAACACACCTCTTCTTTTCTGACAATTCAATTACATATTCCGCACCGTTTCCCACTCCGTCCCTCCCACCCCCGTCGATCGTATCATGTGTACCGTATGAGATCACATTTATTTTCGGTACGGAAAAATGAACGTTTGCGTGCGCGAAATTGAATATACACCGGCGGGCTTATTTCGTATCTAATACTCTTGTTTCTTATGTCGGTTGTTCTGTGTATGTTTTGTTATCATATTGAGAAAAATTAGTCATATGTTGAGTGAGCCTTGACATTCTAACGGCCTGTTTGATGATCGGTAGTTAGTTGGTTTGGATTTTGTTTTTATGGCTGGACTTGATATGATGGATTTACCGCGAGTTTGATTTGTGGAGACGGTTACCGGATAGAGAAGTTCTAGGTCATTAGAAATTGATTTTGTTTAAATTTGATAAATTGGTGCTTATGTAACATGATTATTGGATATGTTTTAATGTTGATATATTGTAACAAATATGTGTATTATTATTTTTAGCTAGTTATTCGTTATATAATCTCGTACATAAAAATGTTACATTTTATAAAATTTAATTAATGTTATCAAATTTTGAATGACTATTTTCCATTGACAAATTAATTTCATTAATAAAATAAATAAACTTTAGGATAAAAGAAGCAATCGAAATTTATAAAGAAAAATATAACATTAATCAGTGTGAAGACATTGATTATTGATTTAAATAAAATTTGGCTTTCTTTAATTGATAATTTATAAATTTTATAATCCAGTTATCCAGTTATCCAGTAACTTGTTTCTATATTCTATTTATTTATTGTATATATTATTGGATAAAAATATTTGACTTATGAAAAAAACATATGATCTACCGAATAGTACCTATGAAAATAATAGTTTACCTATGCATTAAATAATTAATCTATGGTTTTCATTTTTGACCTATAGAATTAATTATTGATCTATGAAATATTTATCGACCTATGAAAATAATTATCGACCTATGAAAATACTTATTTACTTATGGAAATAATCAAATATTTACTGATATAATTATCTAAATTGGCTATTTAGGGTAGGTTAGGTTAGTAGGTTGGTTTAAGTTTTTTCTTTTTACTATAGATCATTTTTTAATTATTAATAGGTAAATGATTGATTTTTCAATAGGTAAAAATATAAAATTTCATACGTAATATTTGAATTATTAATAGATCATAAAATTAGCATCCTATATTCTTTGTATCATTTTTTCAAATTATTTCTACTATTACTGTACACATTAAACACAATTGTAAATTAAATATATTGCAAATGTGTAACGTTAATAAAAAAAAAGTTGACAACTCCACGCCTATTCTCTGACATTTTAAACATTACGCAATTATAATAAAATACGAGCCATCACTTTCATTTTCTATCCCCTAATAATCACGGGACAAATAACACGGTCCTGCTCGACATAAATCAGAAATGAGTCGCGCGTAAAAAACGCCATTTGTTGCTCGTAAAATCTCCTTCTTATTCCGCGCTAATCATAATCCGGACGAACGTCGGTAGCAACGTCGTCCTGTACGCTTTTTGTCCTTTTACGCTTTCCTGCTGTCGATGTCGAATCCTGCAACGGGCGGGGATTTAGGCGCGCGCGTCTCGCTCTAATTGAAAACCGAATGAAATGGGGACACAATCTTGGGAATACGCGCTGAATGGCTAGTGCATTGACGAGTGCAATTTAGGGAAATTGTGTCTCGGTTATATGTGCGACTTTCTGATTGGATCGTACATTTGTAATTTAGCTGACGTGTACGTTTTTATCAGTGTAGTTTGAAGAATTCTAAAAATTTAATTACCTATTATAGTTTCGATTAGTAGCAATCGCATTTTTTAATTGTAGCAGTAAGAGAAGCAATAGAAATTTATAAAGAAAATGATAATATCAATCAGTATGAAGGCACTAATTTAAATAAAATCTGGCTTTTTTTAATTAAAAATTTATAAATTTTGTAATCTAGTAACTTATTTTGTTAGCCAGTAACTTGTTTCTGTGTTCTGTTTATGTAATTTTTTCCGGATGATGATGTACGTGAAGTATTCCGAAACGTCGATTATTAATAAAAATTAATAGGAAACTTTATTCTACAA